>CM029517.1:13170581-14370581 GCA_017140615.1 Eucalyptus cladocalyx | reverse complement strand
TGTGCCTCCCCTTAACAAAAGCATTTTGAGGCAAGCTAATGATAGAGGGCAGAACATGAGACAAACGGTTAGCAATGAGCTTTGTGATGCATTTATATATAGTGCTGCAGCAAGCAATTGGCCGGAAGTCGTGGACAGTTGAGGCATTAGGGATCTTGGGCACTAAAGCAAGGATGGTAGTGTTGATTTGTTTCAACAGCTCCCATGATTCAAAGAAATCTCTAACTGCTAAGATTACCGAAGCACCAACAATATCCCAGGAATGCTTGAAAAATTCAACATAATACTGAGTTGAATGTAGAAAAAGAAATCTTAGTCTCAACAATTCCCACACAGCAAAGATTATTGGACCGCACAAAATTCCTAATTTCAGCTTGTCTAACAGGGTCACCGAGGCCCCTAATATTCCATATACCGATAAACATAATAAATAAAACAGAGGACGGAAGGGAACACTATCGACGTTTAGGGGGCCTCCTCTTATTCGTCCCCTTATGAGAAGCATTTGAAGGAGTGACCACTGCAATCCCTTTATGAGCAGCATTTGAAGGAGTGACCACTGCAGCTTTAGGGACACTTTTCTAGCTGGAGAGAGCTTTCAGGTTAGACTGAGGATTATCCCATTGGCCTGGCGCAACAGAGACCGGATCCTCTTCCTCATTACTACTGTTGCTAACTGCACTCACCTCCTCCTCTGAATCTTCCTTTGAAGAAAGGGCCATCACCGAGGCATTTCTAGGATTCGACACTACTAGGGCCATTGAAGGTCCCGCAGTACCAGGTTTCAACCTGTCTTGCTCATTTTGGACTTCAACTGTAGAAGGAGATAGGGACGGATCAGCTGTCGACTTGGCTTTCAAAGCCGAGATTGGAGGTGTGAACTCCACATTCTCATTTTGTCCCGAATGTTGCTTTTTCTTCCTATTTGTAACATGTTTCCAGCCATTAAGCTGATCTTCCGAGTCCTCATTCACGGAAGGAATAATAGGGTTTGTAGCAGCAGTAAGGGGCGCAACAGATACAGGAGGTTGCTCGGGATTCTCCTTCGCCAGACAGTTATGACCAAATGCACAGCATTTCATGCATGAGTTTGGTCTCCATTCATAGAGAACCGGAACAGAGAATGCCTCATCATCCACCCATACCTCAACCTCCTCACATCTTTCCAATTTTGCAGAGATTTCTACACACACTCTAGCAAATGATAGGCGCTTCATTTTCTCAGTCAAAGGATCAACATATAGAGGCCTACCTACTACACTTGCTATCTCACTAATGCCAGGGGCAGACCAATAGGCAAAGGGGATGTTCTTCAGACGAATCCATACCGGAACTGAAGATTGGAGGTCTTTCTTCAACTCCATGGTTTGGTGCCACTACTTGAGTACAAGGGGCACTCTGGCCATGGTTAAGTGGCCTTTATCCATAATCTTCCTCCTGAATTCGTTGTCATGAATGATAAAGAAATAAAACCCATCATCATTAGCTAAAAATTCTGACAGATGAGAGCCCCAGGCTTGTTTCAAAGCTGTCTCAGTAATTTTAAACGACACATTCTTTCCCACGAAATACCCCACCAGGCAGTTGTTCCATTTCGGATCACTAGCATATCTTGCATTCTCAGATAAACACACAACAGATTTCTTCCCAACCGAAATAGGGGGAGCAAAATCTAAATCATAACCTTTGGTAGACAAGCTAGCAACATTAACCCAGGAACAGGTCTGTGGAGCTTTTTCTATCCCGGTTCAAGGCATCGGGTCTCCTTACATCACGCCTCAAGAGGCATACCTAACACGACTTCGACTATGCCCATTGGTAGCCTAAGGCTTGCCTTTACCCCGGCCCAACGGATTGTTGCTGGACGAGGCCATAAACCGAGGCGGAAGCAAAACAGGACACTGAGGTCGCACCAGAACCCGAATGCAGATTAATGAAAACCAACGATACATGCCATAGCAGGAGTAAAGCTTCAGACAGATTTCTAGGAGGGAAGAGGTGAGGCTTACCTCCAAAAATCGCTGCCAATGGCCGTTCGAAGAGTTCGAATTAGCTCAAACACTAGAAGCGAACCAGAACCCTAACAATAATCAATGAGATCCAACGATTCAGGCCAAACCAAAGGAAATGCTTCGATTAGAGTTTGAGGATGGTAGAGGCGAGGCTTCCCTCCAAAAATCGCGTCCAATGGACGGCCGAAGCAACCGCAACAGCTCACAAACCATAACCGGAGGAACAGTAAGTCTGTCGCCCAGTAGAGAGGGAATGTGAACAGTAACCCTGAGAAAATCGAGAATGGCAAAATCATATGCTTTCGCAGTTGTTTTATTTTATTTTATTTTGGCAAGAGTGCTTTCGCAGTTGTTTTTGTTTTTTTGTTTTTTTGGTGACCCAGGGAACCCCACACAACCGACAGCTGTGTAAGTAAACCCTGGGGAGGCACGTAGGAAACCATCACCCACGCACCCTGTCTTCGAACTCCAGACCTCCAGCGTGGAGGTCTTGGAGCCTACCAGCGAAGCCACCACGGCGGGTGGTGTGCTTTCGCAGTTGTTTTTTTGTTTTTTGTTTTTATTTTTTGGTGCTGGAGGAACCGGTTTGCAGCCGACAGCCGCGCCGTAAACTCCCAAGTGACACTTAAGTAGGAGGACCCACCACCCCTGAGTCACACTTAATACACCTAGCGCCTCCCCTAGGTTTTGAATCATTCACCTCTTCGTTGAGGATCAACAGAGTCTTATCTAGTGGAGCCACCGCGGTCGGTGGTGTGCTTTCGCAGTTGTTTTTTTTGTTTTTTTTTTTTGGTGCTGGAGAAACCGGCTTGTAGCCGACAGCCGCGCCGTAAACCCCCAGGTGACACTTAAGCATGATGACCCACCACCCCTGAGTCACACTTAATACACCTAGCGCCTCCCCTGAGTTTTGAACCCTTCACCTCTTTGTTGAGGATCAGCAGAGTCTTATCCAGTGGAGCCACTGCGGCTGGTGGTTAATGTGCTTTCGCAATTGTTTTTTTTTTTTGGTAAAGTTAAGAAATGTATAGATTTTGCAGAAGATTACAAGGGAGGATGCCAGGCACCAACAAGACGATCACTCAAGAAGACAAGAGTCAAGGAAGAGTGAGGGGGTGCCTTAGGATCCAACAGACAACACAAAAAGACCCTAAACAACACAGGCTAAGCTAAACCGAAAAACCTCCATCATCCATCAATGGAAGATGGAAGGACTCAAGTCCCAGCTCTGTTGCAGCCTTCTGTTCTTCGGGTTATCCTGCACACGCTTGAAATTCGAAGCTTTGTCTTTGATTGCCTTCTGGAGATGCATCTTCATCGCCGGGAGGAAGAGAGTCTGATTTCGAAAGATTATATTGTTAAGCTCTTTCCAGATGATATAACAAAGGGCTCCAAAACCAAACCAAGCCAGAGAATGATAGAAGCTCCTATCTGTGAAGCGCTTGGATGCCCAATCGAGGTTTTCATGCTAGGATTTGTTTCGCCATAAAATGTTAAACTTAGCAGCCCATAAGGAGGCGAGATTAGCTGGAGTTTGGCATGCGAAGAAGAGGTGATCAACCGAATCGGGCCTGCTTAAGCAAAATGGGCAGAGAGCTGCTGGAATCCTAGCATAGAAGAGAAGCAGAACCTGCGTTGGGAGCCTATTACGGGTGATAAGCCACAAATGAGTTTGGTATCTCGGTGGCATAGAAGGACTCCACACGAACGAGGACCATGGCACGGCATTTCCTTTGGGCCTCAATAATTCCCAAGCAGATGCTGTTGAGAAACGCCCCGAGGGGTTCCGAATCCACTGGAAACAGTCCGCTTGTTGGTTGAACTCAGGGAGGGGTTCCCACCAGTTGGCCATAATATTGATCACATACCAGCCCAAAGGAGAAGAGAAAGCTTCGGCTACTGAGGCAACCCGAGGGATGCCCGAACGATAAATTTCCTGGTTGGAGAAAAGGCGGTTGAGCGGACCATTATCATGCCACGGATCAAACCAGAACGACACAGACCTGCCATTGCCAATCCTCCATCTAAAATGCTACTGATAAACATCCCGAAGGCGAAGGAGCTTTTTCCAAGCCCAAGAACAATAAGTCGGAACCGGAACAACCCAGAAATTCTTACGGTTTAAGAAGGTGGAGTGAATCCACTTACACCACAGGGATTCTTTGTCCGAAAATAGCTTCCAAATGTGCTTGAGCATCAATGCAACGTTATTTTCCTTTAAGGTACGGATACCAAGCCCTCCCTCTTCTCTCGAGAGGCATACATCACACCAAGTGACTTTGGCCCCTCCCAAACCCATCATCGGGCCCTTCCATAGAAATTGGCGGAGGATTTTCTCAATTTTATCCAACACAGCACATGGTAAAAAGAAAACGCTTGCCCATAAGACTTGAATAGAGTAGAGAACAGATTTAATGAGCTGAAGTCTACCAGCAAACAACAAAAATCTATGGGTCCAAGACTGAACCCGAGCTGTTATTGCATTAACCAGCATTACACAATCAGCCTTGCCAAGCCGTGCGGATATAACCGGGATTCCAAGGTACCGAAAGGGGAGAGAGCCAACCTAGAATCCAAGCTTGTCCAAGATATCATTTCGAAGGCGAGACGATCCGCCAGATAAAAACACTTCACTCTTATTGAGATTCGGCTCCAACCCACTCCAGTTGGAGAAAGAGTCAATTCCTGCCTTCAAGAGATCAATAGAAGGCACCCTAGCTTCCGAGAATAGGAGGACATCGTCCGCAAAGAACAGATGGGAGAGCTTAGTAGATTTACATCTCCAGAAGAAACCGAAGTCAGGTCTGCCGGTCTGAATATCCAGTAACCTAGAAAAGACTTCCATCACAAGAGTGAATAGATAAGGAGACATTGGGTCACCTTGACGGATACCCCTCCCGCTTGCAAAGAATCCATGGAGCTCCCCATTTAAGGACACAGAAAATTTAGGGGACCGAACACAAACCATAATTCGGTCAATAAACTGCTAAGGAAACCTGAAAGCTTGTAGGCAAGCTTTAATGAATTCCCAACACACCGTATCATATGCCTTCCTAAAATCGACCTTGATTACACATTTAGGCCGGTATGGATCATGCTGGAATCCACTGAACAACTCTTGAGCAAGTAAAATGTTATCGCTGATGTGCCTACCCTTCACGAATGCATTCTGCGGCAAACTATTAATGGATGGCAACACACGGGATATGCGATTAGCAATAAGCTTAGTGATACATTTATATATGGTGTTGCAGCATGCAATTGGCCTGAAATCATGGACAGTCGAGGCATTGGGGATCTTGGGCACTAGGGCAATGATGGTGGTGTTGATTTGCTTTAACAGTTCTCCTGTTACAAAGAAATCTCTAACGGCCAAGGTAACCGAAGCGCCAACAATATCCCAGGAATGTTTAAAAAATTCAACATTGAAGCCATCAGGCCCGGGGGCTTTACCCGTAGCAAGAGAAAACATGGTATCTTTAATTTCATCATCCGAAACAGGGGTGGATAAGAAACGAACCTGGTCCTCATCTAGCGAGTGTTTAAGCACCGCCCGTATCTCCTCCATACCAGGACAAGCCACAGCAGGAGCCGCAGTAAGCAGAACACGAAAATGATCCACAAATTTCTTCTGAACTTCCGAAGGGTCAGAGGTAGAGGTATTTCCATCAGTCACTGATATAATTCTGTTTTGGAGGTGCCGCTTGTTCACCACTTGGTGAAAAAATTTTGTATTAAGATCCTCATCCCTCAACCAACGTACCCTGGATTTTTTACGGTAAAATGATTCCTCCTGGAGGCGCAAGTCAGTAAAGACTTGAATCTGCTGCTTTTCGACTTCAGCAAGAAGACAGTTTAATGGATCGGCTTGAAGAGCATCCTGAGTAGCTTGGAGAACCCGCCTGGCCTCAGCGGTTCTCATAGACAAGTCAAAAAAGGATTCTTTGTTGAGCCGTTTGAACTTGCATTTAAGGAGACGAAGCTTTGCACAGAGAGTAAACATAGCCGAACCATGAACGGGAGAACGCCAAGCTTCGGCAACCATTGCAGAGAATTCCAGATGGGTCATCCAAAAATTAAAGAACTTAAAAGGCTTCGAGGATCTGGGGACTTGCATAACCTTGATAACCATCGGAGTGTGGTTCGAAATGCCTAGAGCTATAAAAGAGGCTTCCGAGAATGAAAATTCCGAGTTCTAGCAGCCATTGACCATAACTCTGTCTATCTTCCTCTATTTTCGGTAGAGACTTGACGAGGTAGCCCACGTGTATCTATAACCAGTGTATCGCAAATCCTCTAGGCCAGCCTGAGTCAAGCAGTCTCTAAATTCATCAAATGCTGGTATCCAAGCATTTGAGCTACCAATTCTATCTGACGGGTCACGAATTGCATTGAAATCACCGGCGACAATCTAGGGAGTAGTAGAAAGAGTGCTACTGGTTTGGATAAGATCCTCCCATAAAGGCCGTCTTGCAACGAAGCTGTGCTCAGCATAGACAATCGACAAAAACAGGGCCTTACCCGACGTCAACCAGAGAAGCCTGCCGTGAATAACTTGCACAGAGGAGGCATTAACCAAAAAATCAACTTCACAGGGGTTCCACCCCACCCAAATTCTCCCCTTATGGGAGTGATTATAATTATTAACCCAACACCAGCCAGGCAGTAAAACAGAGGTAACCGAATTAGACACAGCAGAGGAGATCTTGGTCTCAATAATACCAACACAGCAAAGATTGTTGGACCTAACAAAGTTCCTAACTTCCGCCTGCCTAACGGGGTCTCCCAATCCCCTAATATACCATATACCAAAATTCATATCCAAAAAACAAGAGAGAGGGCAGCATTACCTTCGTCTGGGGGGCCTCCTCTTATTCGACCCCTTATTCGGAGCACTTGAGGGAGTGGCCATAGTAGAAGCCTTAGGAGGGAACTTCTGGACAGGAGGAACCTTAGGGCGAGATTGAGATACATCCTGGTGACTTGGCGAACCAGAGACAAGATCCCCTTCCTCACTGCTACTACTACTGACAGCACTTGCATTATCTTCCGAATCTTCCTCAGAAGACAATGCTGCCGCATCATCATCAGGGTTAGAGACAACAAGAGCCATTGAGTTTCTATCATTTTATGGAATTTTGCAGCTTTGATCTTCAGCTGCATTATGGATGATCGGGCCATCTAACAGTTTGACCTTTAAGGCCGAAATTGGAGGAGTAGATACTGCTTTCTCTTTCTGCCCCTGGGGTTGCTTATTCCTCCTATTAGTGACCTTCTTCCAACCATCCTCTGAAGAGGATGAGATATCTGGATCTACAGAAATCGGATCTGCAGAAGCTAGATTTGCAGCAATAGTAGAATGAACTGCAGCAACTGGGTTTGCATTAGCAGCGGATTGAACTGCAGCAACTGGAGGCAGCTTGACATCTACCTTTGCAAGGCAGTTATGTCCGAATACACCACATTTCGCATAGGAGTTGGGTCTCCATTCATATAGCACCGGAACCAGGAAGGCTTTATCATCCACCCAAACTTCGACTTCCTCGCATCTCTGCAGTTTTGTAGAGATCTCAACACATATCCTAGCAAATGAGAGTCGTTTCATTTTCTCCGTTAAAGGATCCACATACAAGGGTCTCCCCACAGCACTTGCAATTTCACTAATTCCCGGGGCAGACCAATACGCAAACGGGATGTTCTTAAGGCGAATCCAGATCAGAACCGATGCTTGAAGGTCCTTTTTTAGCTCCATTGTGTGATGCCATTGCTTAAGCACCAGAGGAACTCTAGCCACTGTCAAGCGACCTTCTTCCAGTATCTTCTTCCTGAATTCATCATCAGGAATGATGAAAAAATAGAAACCATCATCGTTGGCCAGCACTTCAGATAAATGTGCGCCCCAAGCCTGTTTCAATGCCATTTCAGTGATCCTGAATGGCACATTCTTCCCCACGTAATAACCTACCAAGCAACATTTCCATTTCGGGTCTCCAGCAAACTTAGCATTATCGGATAGCCGAACAACCGATCTCTTCCCTATCGAAACAGGCGGGGCAAAGCCAAGATCATAACCTTTAGCAGATAGACTAGCCACATTAACCCATGATCGGGATTGAGGAGCTTTCGACCTATCCCGATTCAGAGCACCAGGGCGTCTTCCATCCTGGCCACGAGAGGCATTTCGCATACGGCTACGAATCCTATGAGGTTCTTGAGGCTTGCCTTTTCCCTGGCCCAAAGGATCATTACTCGTAGACGCCATAAACAGACCAGAGACGAAACCGAGAAACCAATCACACCAGAATTCTATCGCATAATAGGGGAGCCAGCAATAGAGGCCATGGAATGAGCAAAGCTTCGGCTAGAATCCTAGGAGGGAAGGGACGAGGCTTACCTCCAAAGGACATGGCCAAAGGCTAGCTAAAAGATCAGCACGAAGCACGGGCAGAGATGAGCTTGCATTTGTGCCAGAACCCTAACCACGAATCAAGAGATCTCACGATTGAGGCCAAGCCAACCAAAACGCTTCGGTGAAGATTTGAGGGGGGAGGAGGCGAGGCTTCCCTCCAAAAATCGCGGCCAATGGGTGGCCGAAGCGGTCGGAATCGCTCAAACACCAGAGAACGAGCTACAGTGAACCAGTCGCCCAGTTTGAGAGGAAAGTGAACAATGATCCGCGAATTCGGAAATGACAAAATCGTGCTTTCACAATTGTTCGTCTTTCATAAATCCAAGAATTTCACCTTTGACTATGAAATTCGAATGCCCCCGACTGTCCCTATTAATCATTACTCCGATCTCGAAAGCCAACACAATAGGACCGGAATCCTATGATGTTATCCCATGCTAATGTATACAGAGCGTAGGCTTGCTTTGAGCACTCTAATTTTTTTAAAGTAACAACACCAAAGGCATGACCCGGCCAGTTAAGGCCAAGAGCGTATCACCGGTAGGAAGGACGAGCCAATCCATACACATCGTGAGGCGAACCAGTCGACCCAACCCAATGTCCAACTACGAGCTTTTTAACTGCAACAACTTAAATATATGCTATTGGAGCTGGAATTACCGCGGTTTCTAGTACCAGATTTGCCCTCCAATGGATCCTCGTTAAGGGAATTAGATTGTACTCATTCCAATTACCAGACTCAAAGAGCCCGGTATTATTATTTATTATCACTGCCTCCCCGTGTCAGAATTGGGTAATTTGCGCACCTACTGTCTTCCTTGGATGTGGTAGCCGTTTCTTAGGCTCCCTCTTTGGAATCGAATCCTAATTCTTCGTCACCTATCACCACCATAGTAGGCCACTCCAGCAAAGAAAACCACCAAGGCATCAGCAAACCGGGCATTCTGAAGGCAGTGGACTTGAAGAACAGAGGATACGGAAGCACCCAGGTAAGATAGCAACTCCACCGATCCAACAACCGAAGCATAGCTAGAAGGAGACCCTTCAAGGAAAAGCGAGAAAAGGGGGGTACCTCTAAGCACACTCCAAAGAAAAAAACTCCACAAGAAGAAGCAGGTGCGAGGCCCTTGGAAAGCATGTCACAGACAACAACCAGAAAATGAGCAACACAATCAATCAAAGATTGAGGGATGAATTCCCTAGCTCAGTTGGAGTCTTCTGTTACGGGGGGTATCCAGAACCTTTGAAAAGGTTAAGGCCCTATCTTTAACGGCTTTAAGAAGGTGCTCTTTTAGAGCCGGGAGGAACAAATTTTGGTTGCGGAAGATGATGTTATTCCTCTCTTTCCAAATGAGATAACATAGGGCGCCAAATGCAAAATGAGCCAGAGAATGGTGAAAGCTTGCATCAAATAAGTGATACATAGCCCATAATAAATTGTCCTTCCAAGATTGATTCTGCCAAGGTAGGTTGCACTTAACCGCCCAAAAAGATGCAAGGCCACCAATAATTAAGCAACCAAAAAATAAATGATCGATTGAATCTGGCCTAGTAGAGCAAAAAGTACAGGAAACATCCGGGATTCTGTCATATGAGAGCAATAGTACCTGGGTTTGCAAGCGATTGCGGGTAATCAACCACAAGTGGGATTGATACCGAGGAGGCAGCGAGGGGCTCCAAATGAATCAAGACCAGGGAACCACAAGACCCCTCAACCATAGAAGACTCCAAGTAAAGGTAGTAGAGAACACACCCGAAGAGTGACCAAGTCATAAGAGACGGTCATTTTCATCATTGAGGCATGGAAGAGGGTCATCCCAACTCGCTATGGTGGTCGCAACAGCAGTTGGTAGGGGTAAGGTGGATAAGCCATAAGCAATAGAGGCAAGCCGCAGGATACCAGAACAATAGATTTCTCGATCAAAGAAGAGCTTGTTGAGCGGGCCACAAGGGTGCCAAGGATCAAACCAAAAAGAGACTGATAATCCATTGCCAATGCACCACATAAAATGATGCTGGATCAGATCACGGAGGCCAAGCAATTTCTTCCATGCCCAAGAGCAAAAAGTAGGCCTCTGGACAATCCATAAATTCTTTCACTTTAAGAAATTGGAATGAATCCATTTACACCATAACGACTCTTTATCAGTAAAGAAGAGCCATAAGTGTTTGATCATAGCAGCTATGTTGCTCACACGAAGGGAGCGGATACCCAAACCACCTTCATCTTTAGGTAAACAAACTTCATCCCAGGCAACCTTTGCTCCCCCAGATCCCAGGGTCAGGCTTCTCCAAAGGAATTGTCGAAAAATCTGTTCAATCCGATTAATGACCAAGGAGGGAAGGATAAAAACGCTAGACCAATATACCTGGATAGAATGGAGAACCGATCTGATTAGCTGCAGCCTGCCCACTAAGGAGAGGAAGCAGTTGGTCCAAGATTGAACTCTCATTGTAATAGCATTCACCAGGGAAACACAATTGTCCTTGCCCAATCTAGAGGAAATGATAGGCACACCGAGGTATCTAAAGGGAAAGGAGCCTAATTGAAAGCCCAAAGTACTTACCAAGGCATCCCTCAAAGAATCGGGGCCTCCCGAAAGAAATTTTTTACTTTTGTTAAGGTTGGGAGTTAGCCCAGACCAACTGGCAAATAAATGAATTCCATCCATTAAAAGCCACAATGACGTCATATTAGCCTTCGAGAATAAGAATACATCATCTGCAAAGAAGAGGTGGGAGAGTCTGGAAGCTTTACATCTCCAAAAGAAGTCAAAGCTCGGCTTTCTAGTTTGAGTATTGAGGATCCCAGCGAAAACTTCCATAACGAGAGTGAAGATGTAGGGCAACATAGGGTCACCCTGACGAATCTCCCGCCCGCTCAGGAAGATACCATGCAACTCACCATTTAGGGAGATGGAGAACTTGGGAGACTGAATGCAAACCATAATATGGTTGACGAAGTCAGTAGGAAAACCAAAGGCTAGTAAGGTTAACTCAATGAAGTTCCAATCTACCGAATCATAGGCTTTGCAAAATTCGACCTTAATTATGCATTTCAGCCGATAAGGTTCGTGATGAAAGTCACAGAACAATTCCTGAGCTAACAAAATGTTATCCTAATACGCCTTCCTTTTACAAAAACATTCTGAGGTAGATTGATAATAGAAGGAAGCATAGCGGCAAACCTTTTTGCCAAAATCTTGGTAAAGCACTTATAGATTGTGTTGCAATAAGCTATGGGTCGGAAATCATTGACAGTCGAGGCATTAGGGATCTTCAGGACCAAGTTAAGAATGGTAGCATTGATCTCCCGGAGAAGCTGATCAGAAATAAAGAAATCTTGAACTGCCAACAACACCGAGGGGCCAACAATCTCCCAAGACCGCTTGAAGAAGTCCACATTAAAGCCATTCGGGCCAAATTCTTTACCACTCGCAAGAGAAAATAGAGTATCTCGAATTTCTTCATCAGAAATAGGGCGTGAGAGAAACTAAACCTGATCACCATCAAGAGTTTGATTCAAGTCCGCCCGGATCTCCTCAATCGAGGGCACAATGGAGGGGGGAGAAGCCGCCAAGAGATTTTGGAAGTGTGAAGAAGGAGTTGTTGCACTTCAGAAGGAACTGTAACCTGATTATCACCATCAGAGATCGAGAGAACTCTATTTTGGAGGTGGCTTTGCTTGACTAAGTGTTGGAAATACTTAGTGTTTAGATCACATTCTTTAAGCCACCGCACCCTGGATTTTTGCTTGAAGAAAGATTCTTCTTGAAGGCGAAGATCAAAGAACACCCATAAGTGCTCCTTTTCAGCGTCAGCCAGCACCTGGTTAAAAGGGTCCAGCTGAATGGCAAACTAAGCAACTGAAAGCATTCTCCTAGCCTTAGTGGTTCTAGTAGAAATATCTTAGTAGGCCTCTTTATTCAAACGTTTAAGCCTGCACTTGAGAGCCCAAAGCTTACAACATATGACATACATAGGCGTTCTAGAGAAGGAGGAATCCTAAACCTGAGACACCAAGTCAAAGAAAGCCGGATGGGTCATCCAGAAATTGAAAGAACTTAAAGGGCTTGCGGGTGTTAGGGATAGGCAAGATCCTCACAACCATTGGAGAGTGATCAGAGACTCTAAGAGCCAAAAAAGAGGCCTCAGAATAGGAGAAACAAAATTCCAAGCTGAGTTAATCAACACCTTATCAATTTTCCTTTGCCTATGAATGGGCCTCGAGGAAGCTGCCCAAGTAAACCTGTTGCCAACATATTTGAGGTCATCCAAATCGGCTTGAATAAGCCAAAATCATCAAAAGCTGGAATCCAGTAGTTAGATCTATCTGCCCTATTCGAAGCAAACCGAATAGCATTGAAGTCACCTGCAACAATCTAGGGCGTATCCGAGCAGAGGAGGCTAGACTGAATCAAGTCGGCCCAAAGAGGTCTTCTTAAAACAAAAGAATGCTCCGCATACACCACAGTAAGGTTAAAAGTACTGTTGCTACTAAGACACCAATCGGCCATGTATAGCCTGCGAAGAGCATGCATATATGTCAAAAGAGGCGGTCAAGGGGTTCCAACCCCCCCCCCAAATTCTTCCCCTAGGCAAGTGGACATAATTAGTATACCAACACCAGCCAGGAAGGAGAGCACCCGAGACTGAGAGGTACATAGTAGGGGAAATCTTAGTCTCCAAAATACCAACACAACTAAGGTGATTGGTCCTAACATAATTCTTTATTTCAACTTGCTTAAGGGGGTCCCCAAGACCCCTAATATTCCATACACCAAAAAGCATAAGAAGCAAGAGGTAAAGTAGTTACCGTCGCTTGCCACCTCGTTTCTTCACTGAGGATGGCACAGGCTTCAGGCTCGGAGGGATACTAGCATCAGCAGATGCAGAACGAAGAGTTCCTTTCTGACGGACAGGGACATCCAAGATGGGTTCAGGAGGAAGCTGGGGTGGAGCAGGCTCCTCTGGGATGGAAGAAGCGACCACGAGGGGGGAATCAAAGTTGCTGCCTCCAAAGCTGATCTCATCCAGTACTTCTTCATCCGAGGATGAAGACAAATTCGGCACTGAGCAATCCAATGCCTATACTTGGCCAGCTTGGGATGGACCTAGAGAAGTACCAGGAATGAGTTCAAAAGAAGGAGGAGGACCATCCTCCCTCGCCTTCAGTGGAGCAGCTATCTTGGGCACAATCTCTTGTGGCGCAGAGAATTGAAGTTCTTTTCCACAAGGAGGGGGGACAGTAGAGCGAGCAGGGGGGGAAGCATCACCAATACCAAGGGGTTTAAAGTTTCGCTTCCCACGGACTTCACGCCATTCACTATTGGGGCGTGCAGAAGGTGGCTTAGGGGCTTATAGGAATAGTTTTAGGAGAGCCAGGCACCATAGGAGCAACACACCTATGGTCAAAGGTATAGCAGGTCGGAAAAAGAGTTGGCACCCATTCATAATGAACGGCCATAGAGCGGGGTTCACCATTCAGCATAAATTCAATAGATTCGGGGAAAGAATTCGATGCATCAATCTCAATGCAGACACGGGCAAACGCAACCATAGCCATATGTTCAATAAGATTGTCCACAAAGAGAGGCTTACCGATGGCACTAGCGAGTGCACTTATACCCGAAGCAGACCACAGCGAGATAGGAATATTCCTAAGACGAACCCAAATAGGAACCGAGGTGTGGCAAGATTTCTTAAGCCCCATCATTGGGTGCCATTGCTAGAGGATGAGGGGAATTTTAGCAACCATGATCGGGCCTCCCTAGCATTTTCCTTCTGATTTCTCTATTCGGAATGTGGAAGTAGTAGAAGCCAAGATCAGCAGCCACGACTTCAACCAATTGGTGACCCCAAGCATGCTTGAGGGCATCTTCCATCATCTTAAACGGGAGTCTCTTCCCAATAAAATACCCAATGAGGCATTCCTCCCATTTAGGATAGGTAGCTTGCAAAATCTCCTATGAAATTTGCACAACTACTTTATTGTCAATTATTGTAGGTGGAACACAAGAAAGGCTGTATCCCTTTGTTGCCGATTGAGTAATAGCAGCCCAAGACCGAGGGGGGGCTGAGGATCATCACTGGGGGGGACCTTTTGGGTCACAGCAGACTTAATAACAGCAAGGGAAGGCCCTTTACGCCTTCGATCACGATGAATGGGGGACGGGCGAGAAGGAGCAGCAGGGAACCCACTAATAGCAATCCCTTTGTCCTTTAGATTTGGGGCTGAAGAAGTGGTAGTGCCAGGTCTAGCAACATGGGAGGGAGGAAACACACCTAGATGAGGCCGAGCCTTTCTTGCTCTGCTAAGACCCTTGCTTCGAGAGCAGTCACTCTGGGCGCAAGCACCCCGAACTGCAGAAAATAATGAGCAGGGGGGAACGAATAGATGGGGGAGGATCGAAAGCATCCTTAGAGGCCTCTTGGTGGGCCTTGCCCAAGATACCATCAGGCATCGAAGAAGAAGACGCCATTCACACCAAACAAAACCCGCAACACCCAAACCCTAAAAACACAAACCACAATTTCCGAATGTAGAAGACATACCCAAAGAAATCCTTCGGTGGAAGTGTAGATTAGGTCTAGGGGGTCGTCTCTGAAAATGAGCTCCAACGGATGGCTAGAGCGGTTGGAACCAGCAACAGCTCAATGCTTTCGCAGTTGTTTTTTTTTTTTTTTTTTTTTGGTAAAGGTAAGTATAGTATAGATTTTGCGAAGAAGAATATAAGGGGGGGGGGAGGCTCGGCACCAACAAAAAATAGACACTCAAGAAGACAGGAGTCTAAGCGAGTGTAGGGGTACCGTGGTTCCCAACAAACATAACAAACAACGAAAAGAAAGAAAGGAAGACTAAAAACAAACTAAAGAACTACCATCAATCAAAGATAGAAGGATGAAGATCGCAGCTCTGTTGAAGTCTTCTATTCTTTGGAATGTCAACAACATACTTAAACGTCATAGCTTTATCTTTAATCGCCTTTTGGAGGTGCATATTCATCGCCGGAAGAAAAAGGGTTTGATTGCAAAAAAGCACATTGTTACGCTCTTTCCATATGATGTAGCACATCGCACCAAAATTAAAGTGAGCCATAGTTTGATAAAAGCTTTTACCCACAAACTGCTTGGATGCCCATACAAGATTCTCCATCCACTGCTTGTTTTGCCAAACAAGGTTAAATTTTGCTGCCCAAAAAGAAACAAAGGTACTCGAAATGTGACAAGCAAAGAACAAGTGATCCACAGAATCCGGTCTACACGAGCAAAGGGGGCAATTGGTAGGCAAAATTCTACCATGAGAGATAAGCAACACCTGAGTTGGCAGCCGATTGCGAGTAATAAGCCAAAGATGAGTTTGATATCTTGGGGGCAAGGAAGTGCTCCAAATAAAGGAGGCCCAAGTGACAGCATTGCCCTTTGGCCGAATCAACTCCCAAGCGAGGCGGAGGAAAAACGACCGGAGGGGTGGGGCAGCCAATGAAAGCGATCATCTTCTTGGTTAAACACCGGGAGGGGATTCCACCAATTGGCCAAGATGTTGATCACGTACCAGCCCATGGGCATGGTAAAGCCTTCAACAACCGTCGCTAGTCGGGAGATACTAGAGTGGTATATATCTTGGTTGGAGAAGATCCTGTATAAAGGGCCATTTGGGTGCCATGGGTCGAACCAAAACGAAACCGATCGTCCATCCCCAATATTCCACTTGAAGTATTGCTTTCGCAATTGTTTTTTTTTTTTTTTTTTGCTGGAGGAACCGGCTTGCAGCCGACAGCCGCGCCGTAAACCCCTAAGTGACACTTAAGCAGGACGACCCACCACCCCTGAGTCATATTTAATACACCTAGAGCCTTCCCTGGGTTTTGAACCCTTCACTTCTTCGTTGCAGATCAGTAGAGTCTTATCTAGTGAGCCACCGCGGCCGGTGGTTTGCTTTCGCAATTTTTAATTTTTTTATTTTTTATTTGTAACCCAGGAAACCTCGATAGCCGATAGCCAGCAGAAAGAAATTACTTTCGCAATTTTTTTTTTTTGTGCTGGAGGAACCGACTTGCAGCCGACAGCCACGCCGTAAACCCCAAAGTGACACTTAAGCAGGAGAACCCACCACCCCTAAGTCACACTTAATACACTTAGCGCCTCCCCTGGGTTTTAAACCCTTCACCTCTTTGTTGAGGATTAGTAGAGTCTTAGCCAGTGGAGCCACTACGGTCGGTGGTTTGCTTTCGCAATTTTTTTTTTTTTTTTTGTGCTGGAGGAACCGGCTTGCAGCTGACAGCCACACTGTAAACCCCTAAGTGACACTTAAGCAGGATGACCCACTACCCCTGAGTCACACCTAATACACCTAGCGTCTCCCTTGGATTTTGAACTCTTCACCTCTTCGTTGAGGATTAGCAGAGTCTTATCCAAAGGAGCCACCACGGCCGGTGGTTTCTTTCGCAATTGTTTTTGTTTTTTTTTTTTTGTGTTGGAGGAACCGGCTTACAGCGGACAACCGCGCCGTAAACTCCTAGGTGACACTTAAGCAGGAGGACCAATCACCCTCGAGTCACACTTAATACACCTAGCACCTCCCCTGGGTTTTGAACCCTTCACCTTTGGGCTGAGGATCAGCATGGCCTTATCCGGCGGAGCCACCGCGGCCAGTGGTTTACTTTCGCAATTGTTTTTTGTTTTTTTGTGCTGGAGGAACCGGCTTACAGCTGACAGCCGCGCCGTAAACCCCTAGGTGACACTTAAGCAGGAGAGCCCACCACCCCTAAGTCACACTTAATACACCTAGCGCGTCCCTTGAGTTTTGAACTCTTCACCTCTTCGTTGAAGATCAGCATAGTCTTATCCAGTGGAGCAACCGCGGTCGGTGGTTTGCTTTCGCAATTGTTTTTTTTTTTTTTTTTTTTTTTTTTTTGGTACTGGAGGAACCGGCTTGCAACCGACAGCCGCGCTGTAAACCCCCAGGTGACACTTAAGCAGGATGACCCACCACCCCTAAGTCACACTTAATACACCTAGCGCCTCCCCCGGGTTTTGAATCATTCACCTCTTCGTTGAGGATCAGTAGAGTCTTAGCTAGTAGAGCCACTGTGGCCTGTGGTTTGCTTTCACAATTGTTTTTTTTTTTGGTGCTGGAGGAACCGACTTGCAGTCGACAGCCGCGCTGTAAACCCTCAGGTGACACTTAAGCAGGAGGACCCACCATCCCTGAGTCACACTTAATACACCTAGCGCCTCCCCCGGGTTTTGAATCCTTCACCTCTTCGTTGAGGATCAGTAGAGTCTTAGCCAGTAGAGCCACTGTGGCCTGTGGTTTGCTTTCGCAATTGTTTGTTTTTTTTTTTTTTTTTTTTTTTTTTTTGGTCTTTGGAGGAACCGACTTGCCGATCGGCCCGCGCCAGTAAACCCTCGGGTGACACTTAGCGGGAGGACCCACCACCCCCGAGTCACACTTAATACACCTAGCGCCTCCCTTGGGTTTTGAAGCCTTCACCTCTTCGTTGAGGATCAGTAGAGTCTTAGCCAGTGGAGCCACCGCAGTCGGTGGTTTGCTTTCGCTATTGTTTTTTTTTTTTTTGGTCTTTGGAGGAACCGGCACAGTACGGCCCGCGCCCGCGCCGTAAACCCCCAGGTGACACTTAAGCATGAGGACCCACCACCCTTAAATCACACTTAATACACCTAGCGCCTCCCCTGGGTTTTGAACCCTTCACCTCTTCGTTGAGGATCAGCAGAGTCTTATCCAGTGGAGCCATCGCGGCCGGTGGTTTGCTTTCGCAATTTTTTTTTTTTTTTTTTTTTTTTTTGTCGCTGGAGGAATTGACTTGCAACCGACAGCGGCGTCGTAAACCCCCAGGTGACACTTAAGCAGGATGACCCACCACCCCTGAGTCACACTTAATACACATAGCGCCTCCCCGGGTTTTGAACCCTTCACCTCTTCGTTGAGGATCGTAGAGTCTTATCCAAAGTGGAGCCACCGCGTAGGTGGTTTGCTTTCGCAATTTTTTTTTTTTTATCTTTGGAGGAACCGGCTTGCGCCGCAATGCCCGCGCCGTAAACCCAGAGATGACACTTAAGCAGGATGACCCACCACCCCTGAATCACACTTAATACACCTAGCGCCTCCCTTGGGTTTTGAACCCTTCACATCTTCGTTGAGGATCAGCAGAGTCTTATCCAGTGGAGCCACCGCGGCTGGTGGTTTGCTTTCGCAATTGTTTTTTTTTTTTGTTTTTTGTTTTGTTTTGTTTTTTTTTTTTTTTTTTTTGCTGGAGGAACCGGCTTGCAGCCGACAGTCGCGCCGTAAACCCCTAGGTGACACTTAAGCAGGAGGACCCACCACCCCTGAGTCACACTTACTACACCTAGTGCCTCCCCTGGGTTTTGAACCCTTCACATCTTCGTTAAGGATCAATAGAGTCTTAGCCAGTGGAGCCACCGCGGCCGGTAGTTTGCTTTTGCATTTGTTTTTTTTTTTTTTGTGCTAGAGGAACCAGCTTGCAGTCGACAGCCGCGCCGTAAACCCCCATGTGACCCTTAAGCAGGAGGACCCACCACCCCTGAGTCACACTTAATACACCTAGCGCCTCCCCTGGGTTTTGAACCCTTCACCTCTTCGTTGAGGATCAGTAGAGTCTTATCCAATGGAGCCACCGTGGCCGGTGGTTTGCTTTTGCAATTGTTTTTTTGTTTTGTTTTGGTGTTGGAGGAACCGACTTGCAGTCGACAGCCGCGCCGTAAACCCCTATGTGACACTTAAGCAAGAGAACCCACCACCCTTGAGTCACACTTAATACATCTAACGCCTCCTCTAGGTTTTGAACCCTTCATCTCGGGGCTAAGGATCAGCAGGGCCTTATCCAACGGTGCCACCGCGGCTGGTGGTTTGCTTTCGCAATTGGTTTTTTTTTTTTTTTGGTGCTGGAGGAACCGGTTTGCAGCCGATAGTCGCGCCGTAAACCCCCAGGTGACACTTAAGCAGGAGGACCCATCACCCTTGAGTCACACTTAATACACCTAGCGCCTTGAACCCTTCACCTCTTCGTTGAGGATCAACAGAGTCATATCCAGTGGAGCCACCGCGGCCGGTGGTTTGCTTTCGCAATTGTTTTTTTTTTTTTTTGGGATAGGAGGAACCGGCTTGCACCGATAGTGCGCCATAAACCCTCCGGTGACGCTAGCGGGGAAACCATCACCCCGATGTTACGCTTAAGTCACCATGTAGCTAAGATTGCCTCCCTGCTTCGCAGGGGATTCGAACCTTGGGGGCCAAGGATCTACCATCCACGCCACCTCGGTCGGTGGTTTCCTTTCGCAATCGTTTTTTTTTTTTTTTTGCTGGAAGAACCGGCTTGCAGCCGACAGCCGCGCCGTAAACCCCCGGGTGACACTTAAGCAGGAGGACCCACCACCCCTAAGTCACACTTAATACACCTAGCGCCTCCCCTGGGTTTTGAACCCTTCACCTCTTCGTTGAGGATCAGCAGAGCCTTAACTAGTGGAGCCACCGCGGCCGATGGTTCCTTTCACAATTGTTTTTTTTTTGTTAAAGGGTAATGATATATAATGAGCTTGAACCTACAAATATACAAGATCCGGCACCACAAAACTTGCGCTCAGCAAGACACAAACGTCTCATCGAGTGAAAGGGCGCCGAACTCAAAACACCGCAAAGCGATTAACTCAAGCAAGGGCTGAAACAGGGAGCCCAAGAAAACAGCCACGCAGGGCCGAGACAAGAATAAAATAGACAGACAAGTCAAAAAGCCACGCAGGGCCAAAGAGAAAAACAACCCGCAAATGTAACTAAGTGCGGTCTAGGAGAGCTGAAGATAGATGGGTCAAGGCCCCAGTTCCTTTGTAATCTCTTATTTCTTAAGCAATCTTCCACGCTTTTGAAGGTTAAGGCTTTATCTTTAACAACTTTCATAAGATGCTTCTTGATAGCCGCAACCACAACTGGGTGCTCTCTAAAGAGGATGTCATTTCTATACTTCCAAATAAGATGGCACAGAGCTCCAAAAGAGAAACGACCAATGGCATGATAGAAATCCTCACCTGAGAGGAATCTCATCGCCCACTGAAGATTTTCTGTCCAAGTCCCATTTCTCCACGGGAGGTTGCCCCTGGCCGCCCAAAAGTAAGCCATACTAGCCGTGATGCAGCAACCAAAGAAGAGGTGGTCGATAGAATCTGGAGTGAGCTTGCAAAAGGCACACACTTCATTCCCAATTCTCCCATAAGACATGAGGAAAGCTTGTGTAGGAAGTCGGTTTTTAGTAATCAGCCAGAGATTAAATTGGTATCTCGGAGAGATGGCCTTGTTCCATATGAAGGATGACCATACAACCCTGTCTTTCTTTCTTCTGAAGATATGCCAAGCTGAGGCGACCGAGAATACACCGGAAGGATTATCCCTCCACAGAAATCTATCCGGGACCTCTGAGAGAACCAGAAGGGGCTGGATCCAGGAATCTATCAATGACCTGAGGTCTTGACCAGCCGAAGAAAAAAGGTCTGCAACCACTGCATACCAAGGTAGCCCCGACTCAGAGATAGTCTGCTCATAACAGATAAGATCCAACGGACCTCTCTGATGCCAATGGTCATACCAAAGGGATGTCCCCTGGCCATCTCCAATTTTCCAGTGGAAGTTGAGGCGGACTTCGGTTCTCAGGTGGAGGATCCTCTTCCAAGCCCACGAGCAGCATCCCGGTGTCTTAGCCACCCAGAAGTTCGCATTTCCCAGAAAAGTAGAGTGAATCCATTTGCACCAAAGAGACTCCTTGTCCGTGAAGAGGATCCAAATATGCTTGAGCATCGACGCTTTATTGCACTCTCGCAAACTCCGAATCCCAAGACCCCCTTCTTCCCTTGGGAGACAAACATCCTCCCAGGAAACCTTAGCTCCTCCCCTACCAAGGCTGGGCCCCTTCCATAAGAATTGCCTAAGAATCTGCTCAATACGATCTAGGACTGCTAACGGAATAATGAAAATACTAGCCCAATAGGCTTGGATTGCATGGAGCACTGACCTTATGAGTTGGACTCTCCCTGCAAATGAGAGAAATCGATGGTCCAGGATTGAACTCTAGCCAGTATGCGATCAACTAGAGCTACACAATCCGCCTTGCCGAGCCTTGAGGAAATAATAGGCGTTCCAAGATAACGTACCGGCAACTTTCCTTCCACAAAACGGAAGGTATCCTTGATCTGACTCCTCAATTCATCCGATCCCCCTGAGAGGAATACCTCACTTTTTCCATTGTTCGGCTTGAGTCCACTCCAATCTGAGAATGTATCCAAGCCATCATTTAGAAGGAGGATGGAGGCCATATCCGCCCGGCAAAAGAGGAATACATCATCCGCAAAGAAGAGATGAGATAAACAAGTGGCCTTGCACCTCCAAGAGAAGTTGAAGCCCGGATGCTCCGCACAAGACGTAATGATCCCTGAGAAGACTTCCATAACCAAGGTGAAAAGATAAGGAGATATGGGGTCACCCTGTCGAAGGCCCCGGCTACTAGGGAAAAATCCATGGAGATCCCCATTCAAAGAGATAGAAAACATAGGAGTACGAACGCATATCATGATAAGACAAATAAAATGGTCTGGGAACCGAAAGGTATGAAGAACCAATTCAAGGAAGTCCCAATCGACCGTATCGTACGCTTTCTGGAAGTCTACCTTTTCTGGGAGATATGGCTGGAGGTGAAAACCGGCGAATAACTCCTGGGCCAAGAGAATATTATCACTGATCCACCGACCCTTAACGAACGCATTCTGAGAATGGCTTATGACATCTTGAAGCACTGAGGCGATGCGGTTGGCCAAAACCTTGGTAATACATTTGTAGATCGTATTACAGCAAGCAATAGGTCTATAATCATTTACCAAGGTGGCATTATGAATCTTAGGGATCAATACCAGGATGGTGGAATTAATCTCCCTTAAGAGTCTCCCTGTAACAAAGAAATCTTTAACTGCTTCAACCGTCAAAGGCCCAACAAGATCCCAGTTACTCTTGAAGAATTCGACACCAAACCCATCCGGCCCCAGGGCCTTCCCACGCGTTAGCGAGAAAATAGTGTCCTTAATTTCCGTCTCCGAAAAGGGGCGGCCGAGAGAAGCAATCTGATCCTCTGAGAGAGGACGCCGGATGGCTTGCTGGAGGTCTCCGAAAGTCGGTCCAATAGGAGGGGTTCGTGATGCAAACAACTCCTTGAAATGAGTGACAAAAGTATCATGAATAAGGCCCGGCTCGGATACAAGGTTGCCATTCCTATCCATAACCGATATAATTCTATTCCTCAGCTGCCTTGTAGTCACAGAGTGATGGAAGTACTTAGTGTTTTTATCACCATTCTCGAGCCAACGAATCCTGAATTTCTGCCTAAAGAAGGCCTCCTCCTGACTCCTCAGGTCAACGAATGTCCTACGCTGACTTCTCTCTAGCTCCGCCAAGAGGACATTGGTCTAGTTATGTTGAAGGTCCACTTGAGTTAGTCTAAGAGCTTCTCTGAATTGAGCAACCCTCTCGGACAGGTTAGAGAAAGAGTCTCTATTCAGCAGTTTCAGACGCCCCTTGAGCACTTTCAATTTGGTAACCAGTGAAGATGGGTACTCCATCACCCGGGGCCCCCAGCCCCCATGGGTGTTAGCTTGGCCATTTTCACTCTTCGCGGGTACTGTTCACGAGCTGTTCTCTCTACTGGTTTCTCGAGCAACTGTTCATCAGCCGGTTGAGATGTTGATTCCCGGAGATGTAGCCATCGGAATGGGCTGATTTTCGGAGGGAAGATCCATCTCACTCTCCTCTACATCTCCACCGAAGGAATTTGCAAAAGCTCGTCTCGATCAAGAGATATCCGCATTCAAAGCTCTGGTTTCGTTTTTCCAGGTTCTGCTCTGGTTTTTCTGCTGTTTTATTCATCCATAGTGAGTTCCTTCGGTCGGAATGGGATGAAATTTGGAGGATAGCTTCCTTTCATCCCTATCTTCCATCCCACCGAAGGATTTTGGCTGGGATGCTCTGAATCAAAAGTTATCCGGAACCCTAGCTCTGGTTTCGTTTTCCAGATTTCTGCTCTGGTTTTCTTCTGGTTTTCTTCATCCCACGAGAGTTCCCTTGGTTGGAATGAGTTGATTTTTGGAGGATATCTTCCTTTCACTATCTGCTTCCATCCCACCGAAGGAATTTGGCTGGGTCGTGCTAGAACTCCAGATCTGCTTTTTTCCAGAAACCGTTCGCCTGTGTTGTCTGTTGAGGCTGTTGTTGGTTTGGATGGTTCCACTGCTTTGTTTGGCCCCATTTTTGGACAGGGAGGTCGTATAGGACCCCCTATCCGGCCCTCCGAACGGCGTCTCAGTTGGTGGCCTACAACTTCGGATTTCGTCGTTTCCGTGGCCTCCTGCGAATTGCATCTGCAACTGCTGCAGCAAGCTGTTGGAAACGAGTGTTCCGCCGGATCTGGTTGTTCGTTTGGCCCCATCTTTGGACAGGGAGGTCGTATAGGATCCCACATCCAGCCCTCCGAACGGCGTCTCATTCCGTTAACTACAACTTTGGATTCCCTTGTTTCCGCGGGCTCCTGCTGACTGCTCCTGCGAACTGCTGCAACAAGATTCTGAAGTCGAGCCCTTCTGGTTTTCTGCTACTTCTGCTGTGCGAATTTGGTCTTTTACTAGGCCTAGGGGTGTTGCTGACCTCAATCCGGGTAAGTCTTCTCTGTTCAATGGTGATTTAGCTTGCTGTAATTGGGTTGCAGATAAGGTATTTGTGAGAATGTCTGTCTGTGCCGCTGGGGATGGAAACAATCCTGGAGAAGCCCGACTATTGGCTGCTGCCTCGGAAGGGCTTCCACTCCCGTCTACTGGTGGTGGCTCCCTGTCGAAGCAGCCTAGTAAGGCATCTGCGTCCTCATCTGGACCTGCAGAAATGAAGAACAGGCAGCAACCTTCGAAGGAAACTGACACTCGCCCTCGTTGGTCAAGAGGACGAAGTGGATTTCGATCAGCTTCCAGGCGCCCGGGGCAACCTCCGGCTGGTCACCATGTAGCCCCGGTACGTTCTTGGGCGAATGTGGCTCGGTCGGCAATGAAAGGTTCCGAATTGTCTTTTGTTCCGCCCACTTTTGAGGAGGGAAAAGCTGTTGTGAATCTCCCGGATGAAGTACTTGACGCTATGGACCCGAAGTGGCATGATTGCTTGGTTGGATATCTAGTTGGGAAAAGGAGGCTACCTTTTGATTTATTGGAGCAGGTGCTGAGGAGGATGTGGGGCTCCAAGATTGGAGAAATCTTTGCCGACGATCAAGGATTCCTCTTCCTTCAAATTCCGGACCCCGGGTTTAGGAGGAAAATCCTTGAGGATGGGCAGGTGACAATTGCTAGAGTGCCGCTAATACTGCGGCAATGGAAGCCTCTCATGGACCTTAAGAGAGAAAACCAAGCCACCATTCCCATTTGGATTCGCTTGCGGAACTTGCCGCTTGAGTTTTGGACGGTGTCGACGATGGGTGCGATAGCAAGTGTGGCGGGGAAGCCGTTGTATGTTGATCAACGCACCAATGAAATGAAGATGCTCTCATTCGCAAGAATTTGTGTTGAGATCACGGCCAAGCAGAAGAAAGTTGAGAAAACCAAGGTCACCTTGAAGGGTATTTCTCGGACCATCAACATTGAATATGAATGGTTCCCGATTGCGTGTCCAGAGTGCAATGCTTTTGGCCATAACTGCCGTGCTCCTACCCGGGAAAACCCCACGAGACACGCACAGAATGCAAGACAGGCCGTGCGTCAGCCGGCCAGACAGCCTGCGATTGCTCCTGCTCAGCCGATCGTTCATGCTCCGAATCCGCAAAGAATGGCCTCTCCTCCTCCGACAGATTCGTTGGAACAGGTTATGTGCAGGCCAGAAGTGGTTCCTGATCCGCCTCGGTCAGCAGATGCCTCTGTCCCTCCTCTGTCTGAGATAGACCCGATTCAGCTTCATCCCTCCCCGGATTCAGTGCCGGCGCTCCCCGGAGATGCTTGTGACTCTCCTCAACCGACTCCAGCTCCGGTGCCAGAGCAGGATCAACCGTGGAGAAAGGTGAGGAACAGAAGGAAGAGGAATAAGGGCGATAAGATAGGAGAGCCCTCTCTCCCCGAGGTCGCCGTCCAGCCTTCTCGGGCTAGACTGCCAGTTGCGGCTCCCCCTCCTTGCGCCTCTGCTCGCAAGGGGTCTAGAGGTGTCAGTGCCCCTCCTAAAGTTGTCCTCTCTCTCACGGCGGGACCCCGACCTGCCCCTTCCTTGGAAGACCGTGGGAAGAGCTCGGTGGATGTCTCTTCCTTGGATGATGATGATATCTCCTCCCTTGGATCGCCATCTAAGCCTCCTCGCGCAGTAGATACGTCAGTCGAGACAATCCAAGACAGGTTGCTGGCTTTAGCCCTTGACCCGAAGCCGGTGGAGACTGTTGAGGAGTCTGGAGGTTCGCGCTGCAGGCCTCAAAAACCGAGGTAGGCCTTGCTGTCCTTCGCTCTTCGTTGCTTAAAGTAAATTGTACATAGTTTTAGATGTATTTTGGTTATTGGAATATTATAGGACTTTTGGATCCTTTGAGGAGAGCCGAGGTCCGTAGATGGGCTCTCTCTAGTGGACTGTGCCTAGTTGGGTTATTGGAAATTAAGGTGCCAGATTATCTTTTTGGTTCTCTGTCGTCAAGTCTTTTACCAGGGTGGACTTGGATTGCCAACTATGATTCTTCTCCGGGGGGCAGGGTGTGGATTGGCTGGGACCCTTCGTTGGTCAGCTTTGAGGTGATATCCTCTAGTGATCAGGTTATTCATGGAAGAGTCAGACTGATTTCAATGGGTTCTTGTTGTTGTATTTCGGTCGTCTATGCTAAGAATTCTTTTGTTTCTCGGAGGCCTCTATGGGTGGACTTGATCGGGATGAGTTCTTGTATTTTCGACCTTCCATGGATGGTGGCGGGTGACTTCAACGCCTTAAGAGACCCCTCTGACAGCTAGGAGGTACTAATGCTTGGCCACCCTTTTTTGACGAATTTAATCAATGTCTACGTCAGGCAGAGCTTGCGGATTTGAGATATGTTGGACTTAGATTTACTTGGTCGACGTCTTCGGGGGCTAATCGAAAAGCGAGGAAGATTGATCGGGTCCTAGTTAATGCTCTTTGGAGCTTGCATTCCTTTCGCAATTGTTTTTTTTTGTTTTTTTTTTGTTTTTTTTGGTAACCCAGGGAACCTCCGGTCGCCGCTTCGCGGCGGAAGTAAACCCTAGGGTGGGTAGGCCTCCCACCGCTAGTCCATCCACAGTTAAGACGCGCGTTTTGTATTGAAGCAACGCGGCCTGCAAGTTTCGAACTCTTCCCCTCTTGCGAAAAGGGTACCAAGCTCTTAACCATGAAATATGAATGCCATCGACTGTCCCTGTTAATCATTACTCCGATCCCGAAGGCTAACACAATATGACCGGAATCCTATGATGTTGTCCCATGCTAATGTATACAGAGCGTATGCTTGCTTTGAACACTCTAATTTCTTCAAAGTAACAGCGCCGGAGGCACGACCCGACCAGTTAAGGCCAGGAGCATATCGCTAGTAGAAGGGACGAGCCAATCGGTGCATACCGTGAGGTGGACTGATCTACCCAAGCCAAGGTCCAACTACGAGCTTTTTAACTGCAACATATTACAAAAATTGTCCACCTTAGCTGACGCCTTGTTAGAATTAGATGGAAAGACTATATTGACGAATCGTCAAAATGTTTAGAATTAAATTAGCCAAATTAAAAGAATAAATTAAATTGTTATCCATATAATAATTTTATCACTTTTTTAGTAAATTTTCCCAAAAGACACTATCCCACACTTGGCCGTGCCAACGAATTTTCATGCAATTATTGTTTTGGGAACTAACATGACCCATGATTTTTCCTCTTTACTCGTAGGATAGCAACAATTTTATATAATTGGGGCCTTGATGCAATTTCTAAGGTATCCGAATCACTGACAAAATTTCCCAATGAATATATTGACGTCCTACAGGGCAACACTTAATTCGTATCTCATTCAATCACGTACTCAATCACCCAAGATCCCAATTCTTTGTCAAGGAGTCGCTAGGCATAAAATTTTAGGACATTACATGAACACTCTTGTTCTGCTTGTCTGATCTAGAGGCACATGTACGTATCTTCAGCAGTAATTCAATCCCATGGTTTTGATAAATAGACATTATGTGGTGGGGTCTCACCCAGGAAAATAAGGTAGCAAGGCGTGAGCTTATTCAGGTCGCCGGGCGCATGATTAGCGGTTTCTTTATTGGAGACGTGCATGGAATGACCAGATTCATCGATGCAATAGTGGCACGGTCCCCCAACCCTTCATGTGCTTTTGCTCGTGGAAATCAATTATTGAGCCGAAGCATCACTACATCTTTTGCTATTCAATTTCTTTCGAGTCTGTTTATTTCTCAAAAAACTTGAAATATTTGATATAAATTATCCTAAAAATAATTGATTATTTCGCTTAGAATGATTAGCAAATTTAAGATGTTTTTATTGTTGACGACAATTAATATCTAAACATTTTAATGAATGATGAAAATATTTTTTATTGATTTATTTTTTGTAAGAAATACGAGTGATAGTTTTTAAAAAAATATTTTCCAAAATTTAAGTTTTCTTCAAGACAAATAAATGTTAGAATATCAAACCTTAAACTTAAATTATATGTAGAAAGATGCCGTGTGTATATAAATCTGATAGATAAATAATGTTTGATACTTTGATACCCACTCTGAAGTGCGAGCCGGACTAAGAATATCTAATTGGACTCTTAATTGAGATTTTTCTCTTAGGATGGTTTGACTTTCTTATATGCTTTGACCCTTTTTTAATAGATGAAGTGAGCTCTTTTTTCTTTTTCTTTTTTTTTTTTTTTTTGGGGGGGGGGATGGGGAGGGGAAGAAAGAAATTAGTGGCACATTTGTCCGGTCAATGTGTTTTGGGGCCCCATTGACGTCACATGAGTAGGTCCAATGCTCCCTCTTCGGGGATGAGGTTGACATTAGGGATGTGGATCAATCCTGATCCAATCTGAAATAGGATCGAACTAAACCGATCGATTTTAGGTGGTTTTAGGGAGGACCGGTTCAATTCTTGATTCCACGAAAGGAATCGGATCGGCTGGATTGGATTGATATATTAATTTTTATTTTATTTTTACTGTTGGGAGACTTCCACTTGTAGAAATTAAAGAAACCAAAAAAAGAAGAAGAAATCAATGACCTTGGAATCGAATCAAACCAGCTAATTCAATCTAGTCCTGTCCCAAGACTATGTAAGCGGATTCTTGGTTCCATAAACTAGATACCGACTCCTTTTAGAACCAATCATTGTTGATTGACATGTCTAGAAAAATAGACTTGAGACAGGAAGGACATGTTACATGTCCCGCTTATATGTTTCAGCCAGGAATAGTAAAATATGAATAGTTTATCTACACCATAATGTCAAATCTGCAATTTAGTGTCGTTTTGTGCTGAGTTGAATCGGTTCTGACTTGACCCGGTTCTCGTATTCCTTTCAATCATTTGAAGTCTCTACCCAACTCAATTGGCATGAATACCTCGAGTGCTTCAAGTTCTTGTTCAGGTAACTTGGACGGATAGGCTCATTCACGTTTGAATTTAGTGTCCATGGTGCTCGTTAATTAATTTAAATCTCTCTTATGATGCCTGTTAATCTCTAAACCTGATACTTTGCAAAACACGTATTGGGTTGATCGATCCTAAGTTAAATCTACTAAGAGTACAAATTAAACTGGAAAAGTCTTGGACTTCACTGTCTAAAATGTGAGCTTCATTTGTTTATTTACTTTTTCCAAAAATAGAGATGAGCATTGGACCCGGTTCAACTTAGTAACTGAACCAGCCTAGATCAATTTTGTCGACCAGTTCAATCTGCTGGCTTTGCCTCAGGGATGGTGCTTTCTTTTCGGTCAATTTCTCGAATCCCTCTCTCTATCTATGTTACGATTATGTAACTACTTATCATGATTGCACACAATGTTTAAAAAAAAGAATAACAAAAAAAAAAAAACTGAATATAAAAAATCAAAGAAAGAAAGAATAGAATTGGTTCTCCGGTGGAGGTGAAGGGTTCAATTTCAGTCCGGTCCTAAAGTAGATCGGTTGGGTTCTCAATTTCGAAAATTTGGTAAATTTCAGATTTTACATCATGATTGGATCCACCCTAAGATCGATGATCCCTCTAAAAAACCTAGAGCGAACTGCTCAGTCATGTGCTAAATAAAATTTTTTCCTTGTTTTCATGGCCAAAGCACCCCAAACCAGAACATAAATTTCCAACCTTAAAAGTCAAATAGGAACGTATAATACAGTAGTACCACTTTGCGACCGTAGAGGCTAATTTATTAGATTTGCTCTTCAAAGAACCAGACTTAAATAAAGTCAGACTTTAAAAACTTTGAAGACCTCTACTTCCTTTCTGCAATAATCATTGAAAAAGTGGCAGCTCCGGTCTTCTCCCTTTTTTTTTTCTTTTCTTTTTCTTCCATTTTTTTTTTTTTATGCTGAAGGAATCGCCTTGGCCGACAGCCACCACGTAAACCCCAAGTGTCGCTAGCGGGGAAACCACCACCCCGGCACCATGCTTCAATCGCCTAATAACCCGCCAATCTCCTTGCAACGCTTGCAAGGGTTTCGAACTCATGATCTTCCTTCAAAGGACTAAAACCTACCCAGCGGAGCCATCACGGCCGGTAGTCCATTTCCTTGATACCGAAACCAATGAAGACGCAGAAATTGGCGGGCGACAGCGTCTCCAACTTGGCATGTCACCCAGCGAGTGTTCATGCAATTATTGTTAAACCAATGAAGACGCAGAAATTGGCGGGCGACAGCATCTCCAACTTGGCATGTCACCCAGCGAGTGTTCATGCAATTATTGTTTTTGGGAATAAAGTGCAATTTCTTAAAATATCCGGGTCACTCGCGAAATTCCCAAATGATTTTTATTACGGTCCTAAGTGACCAAACTTTCAATTCGTATCTCATCCTATCATGTACTAATGCACCTCTTATCATAATCACACGAAACCTAGGATCGACATCCATGAATCATTAGGTGTAAAATTTTAGGATATTGCAAGAGTGCCACCTTTCTTTTGTTGAAAAGACTCCTATCTTATTTTTTCAATGGACAATATTCTTCAGGTCTCATTTGCGATATCTATAAATTGGACTGATCACAATTTATGAGATCACATTCGAAAATATGGGTAGTACAAATCAGAAGCGCATTCTCATTTTATTGAACAAGGTAACACTACGATGTGGAGTATCAATCCAATGGACAAAATATTAATCTTCACAATTGTTTGAAAAATTTACATCTAGTACAAGCTTTTCATCAAGAAACGAGGAACTTTTCCTTAAAATTCAACACTTATAGTGTCCTATACATCTCTATTATAAATAAAACTCAAAAATAACATTGCCCATACTTGTAAGAAGATTAATTATAACCGGATATTCCCAAACAATTGGCGAACGGTAATGGAAATTGGTCAACAACTAATTGTATTATCTTGCGAATCTCTCATTTACTATATATTTAAATCAATGCACGTCATTGTGAAAGAGTTTAGACCATAGTTGAAGCTCGTAAAGATTACCCAAACACGAGATTAGTTGTACTCGGCACAAAGAATGGAACATATTTGTGGGTCTAATTCTTTTTGCACATGTACATTTCTTAAGCATCAATTCAATCCCCGGGCTTCAATCATCTTCATGAATAAAGAATTCCCACTAGTACAAATCTTTTGGTACCAATAAAAATGCTATGATTTGCAAACGTTAGACGTGGGGTCTTACCTTGGACAATGAGGTACTAAAAACGTGAGCTCATTCAGGTCGCCAGCTGCATGATGAGCCCTTTCTTTAGTAGAGACGTGCTTGGACTGACCAGATTCATCAATTTAATAATGGCCCGCTGCTTTTGCTCGTGGCTAACTGGCTATAGCGTACTCAAGTATCGCTAGGTCGTTCTGCTATCCCATTTTGAGGTGAGAAGGCTTAACCTAAAAGTTCAGGACTACAGGCGAAAAGAGGCCATTGGTGGACAGGCGATGTGAAATACATTAGCATCTGCTCTCATTGCAAAATCTGATTAAGAACGACACGTGAAATTTGACAAACGGGAGGCTCACACATGTAAAATAAACTTGGCATATTTGAGCGTGGTACAAAATCGAAATGGGCTACCCAAAAACTTAAACTTATAGGTGCAGGAAGACCGTATGCACATAAAGAACATATTAAATCTTGTGAACAAGTACTAATTATCATGGCTAAAATATTCTACTTATCAAATTTGCATGCATCTGGGAGAGAAAATTACCGCAAAAGCCACAAACATATTACAATTATGTCAATTTAGTCATAACTATTACCTTTGCATGTTGTGCCAATTATGTTCATTTGATCAATTTCAATTGGAAATCGTTAATGTAGACACTAGTAGTCGTACATGATACAGTCGGTGCTGACATGAATATTTTTAATTAATATTTTAATTACAAAGATTTTTTTTTTAAATTATTGAAATGTCTACGTCAATACCAACCGTGTTACATAAGATAACTGGAGTCTACATCAGTGATTTCTAGCTAAAATTGATTAAATGGTCTTAATTGGCAAAGCGTGAAATTTTTTAAAAACTCAACTAGCTCAATTAAAATTTTAATGATTGAATTGACATAATTATAATAAATTTAGGATTTTTTTTTTTAATAATTCTCTCGCATCTGGCCTCGTCAATTATTAAAATTTAGGGTATCGGTATTGCATATCCAAGACTATGTGCGTGATGAGCATGTGCATATTACATACTATAATGATATAAATATTCAATTTAAACACAATCAATTACCTTAAATTATTCACAGGCAAATATTATGCGAATATTTTTAACTGTTCCGACATACAAGATTAAACGAGCTATACACATATAAAACATAAGTCTTACTTGCTCATGATAAACGCTTCAATTTTGATAAACTTATGTGCCGATTATCAATGTACATATGAGAATGTCGCATCATATTCACGCAAGTAAATATACTATTCTTTTGATTTATAATTAGATAACATGATATACTAACGGACTTCAATTATTAAGACGGTTTCTTTTACAGAATATATTCCTTATTTTTGTCAAAAGAATATATTCCTTAAATGGTAAGATTTTGTCATGGAAGTTTCTCTTCTTTACATAGAATGGGATTCGTTTCAAAATAATGCTACTTGAGCTCAGATTTTCAAAAAAATTTCACATTGCCCCCGCAACATTCTATCTTGTCCGGTGTTTTTTTTTTTTTTTTCTTGGTTGCCTCCCACAAGTCAAAAGAATATATTGGATAATTCTATTATTGCATTACAATTATAGTTAATCAAAATGTATTTATTGTTGAGAGGATAATCAACAAATTAGTTCTAAACCTATTGCATGAATCTCAAATTAGTTTTAACTTTTCTACCTTGTCAATATAGTCCTACATTTTAAGCAAAATTCCAACGTAGTTATTTTGGCCAAATGTGACGTCCAATTATCACCAATTATCCTATGTAACACGCTGACGTGGACAACTTGTGGATCGTCATGTCAGAGATTTTTAGTTATAATTTGTTGGACATATCATATTGAAATTTTGCACAAAATTTTAGGATTACATTGACAAAATTAAAAAATTTAGGACTAAATTGGCATAAGTATAATAGGTTTAAAAAAAATTGGTAAATCTCCCCAATGTTGAGTTATTGTCTAACGTTAAGTATAAGATTACTCTTTACTATCCAAATGAGCATATTGTAATGTTAATGACGATTGAATTTGACTCACCGAAAATGTTTCATTAATATCGTATACAATTGATGGAAATTCACGACAAATTTATTTCAAGATTTTGTCTAATCTTTTCACGTACTTTAAAATAAAATAATGACATATATACTCATCCGCCATCTGTGGTGTAATTTTCTTTCCCTATTATCATCAATCGAGTTGGGGAGCCATAGAGTTACCACATATAAGCTATGTGCCATTAAGATTTCACAGAAAATGAATGATTTTTGAAAAATATATTTTTAAAAATGATCACTTGTGTAACTTAAAATAATTAGTAAAGGAAAAATATTTTTATTATCAACAAAAATTTATATCTAAACATTTTCATGAATAATGATGAATTTTTCATTAATTTATGCTTGTGATTGATATAAGTGATCATTTTTAAGAAAAAAATATTATTTATATAATTTATATTTTTGCTAAACAAAAACGGAGGTTAATTCATATTTGTGTACAGTTTTACGCTTTTTTATTAGCTATTCTTTTGTTTTAATAAGAGGATCCTTGTGAAGATAATGAAACTGAAACCATAGAACTTACTCTGATTATGACGTTAGACATATGACCATGATCTGGACCTCTGATGTAAGTGAAAATCGTTATCAATTACTCGAGCACAAGACTATTTAATGTATAATAATAATAATAATAATAATAATAATAATAATAATAATAATAATAATAATAATCATTATTATTATTATTTAAATTTTGAGAAGCACGTAGGTTCTTTCTGCACTCAACCGTGGTGGTGCTCCACCACTACATTGACTAATCGATGCCAACGTAGATGTGAAAACGAGAAAGATGAACTTCTATTTTAATAAAGATTACTTACCAATCACTCGGGCGATCTAGTCAGACTACATTTATTTTATTTCAATCGATCCAGATCAGTCCAATGTAATTGATCACTTGGCAATTCCACCTCCGAATTCCAACGTTCTAAAGGTAAATCTTTCCCCAAAGAAATACTGGACCATCTGCTATTTTTTTAAAAATAAAAATATTGTCGATATGCTTTGGTTAGGTTCCCTGAAATTGGAACAAGACCGAAAATTTCTGGATCAATGTCCTCAAAAACTGCCCATAATCAATTGAGTTGGACTGAACGATTTTTGGTTCGATTGGTCCGATATACTCACCCCCAATTCAGTATGTGCATAACAAGATATTTTTTTACTAAAAAAAAAAATACTTTAGAAGGACTGTAGATACTTGATTAATTTATGGAGCCGGACTTTGCACTTCCTGTCTTGGAGACCTTCCTGGGAAATAAAAATTAACAGAAAAAAAAAGAGAGAGAGAGAGAGAGAGAGCAACGCGTTTTGGCAGATGCAGACGTCCGTCTAGAAACGAATTATCGAAAAATCTAACAAAAAAAGAAAAAAAGAAAAATCCTACCGCTGATTTCGGATCTACCCGGATCGGATCTACCCGAATCGGAGCACCGACCCGTTGTCCCTGTCTTAGATTCCGAAAAGTCGAACTGGTGCCAGTTCAGACCGCAGACAATGCGCTCAATCATGCCCGCACCCAGTTAAAAAAAATATATATTTTTTAATTTCTTTTCCATTTTCCCGGATAAATCCGACGCGGAAAATACAATTTATACGCGTAAAAATATCAGTAGAGAGAAAAACGGGTGTCGAAAAATAGATAAAAAAAATCGGCAACAAAGAAAAGGAAAGCGAGGGCAATATAACCAGTGAAAATGGAAAGTTACAACGACACCTCTTTTTATTTCCTTAAAAGGAGGAAAATAAAAAAAGAAAAAAAAATCCGATAATTACAAAACGCTGCACCCTGTCGGTAGCACCTGCCCCGAGAAAATATTGGGTGCCCTAACATGCCACGTCATTCGTGCTCGAACCATTCATTGCGCGACACGTGTCCGTCTGTCAGTCCACGTCGTCCACCTCTCCGTTTCGAACCAGCGCGCGGGAGCTTCTCTCTCTCCTCTCTCCCCGGCCCACCTCTCTGCACCTTCTGACGCTCTGCTCTCCTCTCTCTCCTCTCTGTCTCTCTCCCCGTTCTCCGTTCCGTTGCGGGGAGGGAGAACAAAATTGCGACAACCCCGAGCAAAACATAAAGTCCGCTCTGCTCTCTCTCTCTCTCTCCCCCTTCGACGGCCCTCCACCTCCGCCTCCGCCTCCGCCGGTTGCCTCCGTCGCCCCGACGCCGACGCACCGACGCAGCCCTACGCCTCCCTCTCGTGACCTCGGGTCGGCTTTATCTCTCTTTCGTCCTCGAAGGCGCGCCTCTCGCCAGCAAATCGCGACGCCGACGCCCCTCCGCCGGTTGCCTCCGTCGCCCCCAACTCCAAGGCCGACTTCTCCACCCTTGCCTCGGCCCTACGCGGCCGACGCCGACGCCGACGCCCCTTGGCATCCCTCTCGCGACCTGCGCTCCGCTTTCTCCCTCTTTTCTCGCGGAGCGCTTATGCCCAGCCAACCCCGACGCCGACGTGCTCTCGCGTTTTGGCCTCCCTCTCCGCGAGCGAAGGTCGCGCTGCTCGCTCTTTCTCTCTTTCCTCCACGAAGGGCCTCCGCTCCGAACGCGGACGCCGCCGACGCCGTCACCTTCCCAAGCCCCACCGATAGGCGGCCCATTGGCGACTCCCGTACATCCGAAGGTTCGTTTTCATTTTTTTTTTTTTCGGGATTCTACTTAGTAGAAATCGGTGCCATGTTAATGTTGAAGTTTAAAGTTACATCTGCGCATTCGGCTTGTTGCGCGGTATCTTTTGAGATTGTTAGAGACTTCGACCCTAACTTGGTCACTCCATGCTTTTATTTTCTCCCAAAATCGCGTGTCTGTTGGAGAAGTTGATCCGTGCTTCTGAATAGTCATTTGCGTTGCAATTCCAAAGGTGTAACTCAGTTGTGAAGGATAAGATAAAAATTTCTCTCTAAGATCTACCTTCTTGGTCCACCGATCTATCGAAATAGGTAGTTTACTTAGGCAAATTCATTGCAGCTTGGGCTGTTTAAACCAACAAGTACCACTTATTTTGTTCATGTGCCAACGAGAGATATGGTGGGACGTCTTCACAAGCATGGAGCCAGAAGCTTATCTCTCTGTTTGCTTTGCGAGAGAACCACTGAAAATTGCTGGTTTCTTGTGTTTAGCTGAATTTGACACACAGAGACTGACCAATTTGTGAAGATGACTAATTTCACGTTTCTCCCTGTCTTTTGATGCATCTCTGTTCATAATCAAGTTTGGCGAAGTTGGATTGCTACATGAGGGTATTCTTTTTGGTGTATTGCTGGACACGCAACCTCTACCCATTGTGCATCCTTGTTTCAGCTTTGTATGTTTTCTTTGAAGAATACCAGGTGTCCGCATCCATATGTTGATATCTAAATTGTTGTGCAGGACAGTCCATTGGTAATAGAATGCTTCAACTTTAATAGCAGTGGAAAACATGACTTGATTGGGTAAATGGAATACTTGTCGACATTTGATTCTTGTATGTCCTGATTCTCGTATATGATTATGTTGACAATGCTTACTTTATGTCACTGCATTAGGAAACTGCAGAAGTCACTATTGGACTTGGAAAAGCTTCATTCTAGTGGGACGGGAGAAAATTTAGTTTTACCAACTGCTGCTGGAGATAAAATCCTTAAGAGCCAGCTATTTGTGGATACATTTTCTGAGAGTACCCAACATACTTTTCTAGATTACTTGGCTACGGGATTTGAAGTGAACTTCATGGTGGCTGTTGATTTCACAGGTAATGGTCTGCATTTCCACCATATGTTCCTGTATTGAGGAATTCTTGCTTTAGATTAGTAAATTTCGTGGTAGGTATAGAGCGGAGTTATATTCGTCTTCACTTGTAACTTCAGTTTTTCTGCTAGAAATAGAATATGCAGTTGTGTGATTTGATCAGGCATCCTGTGCATATTAGCTGTTCTACTTGTATCTAGCAATCATGTAATTTTGGTCTTTCGCCTGCTGCCAACATGCCCCTTGAATTTTATGCTTGCCTTCACTCTGAAGGTTAAAATTATAGGTTGGCTGAAGCAACCTGCAGTTTATGGTTCTTATTAAAAGCACACATAGTTCCAATGTTCTTCAATATTTTCATGAATCTGTTGACTCATTTTTGCTTTTAGCCAAGAAGGGATTTTCATGTTTCTTGGATTTTTAAGGTAAATCTGGGGACGAGTTTCCTCAAGATGTTGGCACGTGGAATTAGTTAACTTGCTGACATGATTGTCATGCATCTACGAGCAGCCTACTATACTTGGACATACATTAGTGTTATCTCCGAACTTATTTTGGCTTGTGGATTTGGTAGTTTTTATTAGTTCAAAGTGAAAATCCTTTTGCAATTGCTCTATGCCATTTAAGTACCGAAACTGAACTTCAAATTAGACAGGGACTAGTACTTACTTCAATTGTTACTCTGGTTCCTTTGTAATTCCATTATCTAGTATGTTCATATTAATAAGAATAATTGATTTTGTAATTGTTGATTTTTTGGTTGGATGAGTTGGGCAGAAAAATATTTAAAGACTAAAAAAATCCGAGAAGCAGAAGAGGCAGCATGGCGCTCAAGAATAACAAAGGTGATTTAATATCTACTCTACCAAAGTGCCCCTTATGATTTTGTTTTTGATGCTCAATTTTTACGTGTAGCTTGTAATCTCGATATATAGCTTGTGTTATATTGGTTTATTGTGCAACATACCCCTAAAATTCCTCTGCTTTGTGATGCAGACTGTTATAAGGGTACGGTTTCCCGAGAATCATACAGTAGAGGCTACATTTCATCCATAAGAGAAAATAGAGAGTTTGATTGTTCTCCTCGAGAAAGTGGTAGCTAAACCTGAACTGCCATTTTATATATGTAAGTTTGCTCACGTGATGTAACTAATTTGCAATATTTCAATGATTTCGATATTCATGTCTCAAGAATGTGTTTTTGGAAGCTAAAGCATAACGCAAATATCTGATCACGTTTCAGATACTGCTCCACCCAAGAAGCAAATAAAAGACTTGTCTCAGGACTTTTACTCTGCTGGCTTCATTCCTGGTGCAATAGTTTATTTTTCACATGACACTCGGAAAGGTTTGTATGCTTATTAATGACCTCAAATGTAGTACTTCCTTTTTCTTTATGCTTGCCATGGGTTGCTTCTTCGTGTTATTTAGAGTGGCTCATCTTTAAGCTGTTTTAAAGAAATAAATTTGAGTTTTACTGTGTGCCTAAGTGATCCAAAACTACCCCGAGTGCAGTTAACTTTTTCTTAGCACCTCAAAGCTTAAGCACATTTACAGGTCCTTCTTGTTAATCTGCCTTGGGTATACTAACGCATACTGAAAGATGACCCACTCACATGAACTACCAACCGCTGCACGTTTGTGGCGATGTCAATCGAATAATTTGTTTTGCTTATCTTGTCATGTGCTCTTCCTTTACCAACCGTGATTCTATATTTGCAAGTAAGTCTTAAGATTAAACATAAATACGACCTTAATGAGTGACCGTGAACTTGGGAATCCAATTCTACACTTACATTTATTTCTGTGACTGCTAGTATTGTAAGGCTCAAGTGCTTGTTGCTTCTTCCTTGAGGTGTGGCATCGACCCCGCTAGCAATACTATGAACATGGATCATAATCCTTTGCCATTTCTTCTTCTCTTTTGACTTCTGCCTTGTCAAGTGATGCTAAATTTGACCGATGCTTATTTATCATTTGGTTGGAAACAGGAAAGGATCAAGGTTTCTCGAGAGCTGCAACCCACGAGGTGTAACGATAAGACACACAGAGTATAGACACAGAACAAGCTTTGCTGGCTGTGTAGATCTAGAAGTCCCCCCATAAGGTAAGACACACTTTTGTGAAGCTCAAATAAAAAAGTATCATGTTACAGCATTGCAGTTCTCTTGATTTGCATATTTACTTCTTACATGATCAGAATATAGGTAACTATATCAAAATTAATGTTGTCCCTTTAAAGGCATCATATTATCTAGTGTCTTATTCTTTCTTTTTAGGGTTAGATGTTGTTTATTTGCAGAAGCATTTGAGAAAGCAATAAAGCATGGTAACTGTGTTCTTTGGAAAAGCTATCACAATGGAAAAACATATCAATAGATTTTTTGGTGAAAACGTTGCTTATATTGACTTTGGAATCTTGGGCAGCATATATATTAATGAACTGATGCACAATAGTGAAGCCAAGGATCTTGCATACCCTACTTGTACCATTGCATAGGTGCAGATCTTTAATCTCATCAATTTTATTTCTACTTAGCCTCTTTGTAAGACATATTTTCTTCTAAATTGGAGATGTTTGTATGTAGTGCTCGATTACAAATTATAAGTTTAATTTTGATTTGTGGAAGTTTGCTAGACCAAAATGAGAAAACTTATGTTTTTTTTTCTTGGTGGTAGATTTATTTTGTGGTATGTCAAGTCGCAACAATCTTTAAGACGAAATAAACGACATTGGTTCTTGGCTCACGGGATTGAGAGTCTTTGAGGAAGTTGAAAGCTTGCCCGTCTATTTGAAAAAGGAATATTCAAATGGCTGAATCAGAGGTAATTTTTCATGCATACCATGTAAAACCTATTATGCTTTCTTAAGTAACGTGTTGGATGATATATTGCTCATAAAAGTATTATATTACTTACTTTTTATTTCAAAACTTGCAGGATGAAACTTCCCATCTTGCACACGTAATGCGTGATATGGAAAAAGATTATGAGTTTGCAATAGGAATTGTTTTTGCAAATGAACTTGAAGCATATCACACGTATGTAGCTTACGCAATTGGCAAAGGATTTGGAGTGAGGAAGGATAATTTGTTAAGAAATCGAAAAGGAGAAATAACTCGACGGATTTTCGTGTGTAATTGTGAGGGGCATCCTATCAACTCATCTGATCCAGAAAAGAAATTTCAAAGGTCTGAAGTTAGATGTGGTTGTCCTGCTCGTATCAAATTTAAGGTTGACAATGGTGTCTACGAAGTCATTGAGTATGTTTCCAAGCATAATCATCCATTTATTCCGGAAGGTCAGAAGCATTTGATTAGATGTGGAAGAATGATATCCGATACTTGTAAGGGTGTTATAGTTGATATGATTAAAGCTGGTATTGGGGGGACTTCGACATACAAGTTTTTAGCAAATGAAGCGGGAGGAAGTAAAAACTTGGGTTTCAACTTGCGTGATTGTCAGAATTTTTGCAGACCAAAAGATCTAATGACATCAGTGGGGAGATTGTCAAAATGTTCTAAATCATTTTCATCGCATGCAAATGGAAAACCCGATGTTTTTCTATGCTGTTCAAGTAGATCAAGATGGTAAAATGACAAATATATTTTGGAGAGATAGTTTATCCAAGTATGATTATGACTGTTTTGGTGATGTGCTTGTGTTCGATACCACGTATCGTACCAACATATATAATTTGATTTGTGCACCTTTTGTTGGAATTAATCACCATTGGAAGAATATTTTGTTCGGTTGTGCATTATTGCTAGATGAGACTGCAGAGTCATTTATTTGGTTATTTGAGGTATTTTTGAAGTCTATGGGAAACAAGGCTCCAAAGACTATATTCACGATCAAGATCAAGCTATGGCAAAAGCCATTAGAATTATGTTTCCGAATACACAACATCGATTATGCACTTGGCATATTGGGAAAAATGCCCATCAAAACATTCCAGATCTTTATCGTAATCCGGGTTTTAAGGATAAATATTTCTCGACGCTTATGTATAGATGCAGATCAGAGGATGAATTTGAATCTACTTGGAAGGAAATGGAAGACGAGTGGGGTACTAAGAATAACAATTGGCTTCAAAGATTGTACAACCTTAGACATAAGTGGAGTTTAGCCTTTGGTTGTAATACCTTTACATGTGGTATAACATCGAGTCAAAGGAGTGAGAGCACTAATAATGTCTTTCAACAGACAATGACCAAGACATCGTCTGTTGTAGCATTGGTCCATCACTATGAAGAACAACTAAAGCACATGAGAGAAATTGAAAATCAAGACGATTATAGTTCTCGTGGGAAGCCTAAGTTGCAGATTCCTAAAAATGGGATCTTGGGACATGCTGCTTCAAAGTGTATACTCGTACCATATTTAAGAAGTTCAATGTAGAATTTTTGCAAAGTCTCAACGAGCAAGTTTCAGGCACTACATTCGATGGATTGATTTATTTATATACTTTGAAGTGTCCGGGGATTGCACGTGAAAATGTTGTCAAATTTAATCCCATAGACTTTTCAGTTTTTTGTGATTGCAAATCATTTGAATTGAAAGGGTGGTTGTGTCGCCATGCCTTGAAAGTGTTGAATGATAACATATCGGTTACGAGTATTCCATCTTCTTATATTTTGAAAAGATGGACCAAGAATGCCAAAGAAGGAATTGTGAATGATGAATATCAGCAAATGTCTCCGTGTCCATCTAAATTTAATCGGTTTTCCACGTTAATGCAAGAATCTTTTGAATTGATGAGTTTGGGAGCCGAAGATGTAAATACTATGACTATAGTGAGAACAAACATGAAAAAAACGAAGGCTGAAATTGCATCATACAAAGCAAGTGTGGTTGTCACGCGATGATGCTGTCACGATGACGATGATGATATTGAGGATTCTTGTGAGATTTCAGTTTCAGACCCTATTCAAAGAAAAGGAAAGGGATTAAGCTATGGAAGGCTCAAAAGTTCAAGTGAGAAAAGGAAAAAAAAATCTAAAAAAGGAACACCCCCCATGCGAATAGAAAGTCGAGGTAAGTTATGTAATATTTTACTTAATATGATTATTAATTTCTTCACTTATGTTATATAATGCTAATTAACATATTTATTACTTTGTGATGTAGAATTGGCTATTCAAGCGACACATAATGAAACTCATTATCCGGACTATTCGAGTAATTCAAATCCATCTCGAAGTGCCTTTTATCCTAGCAATGTCGACGGTCCTTCGGTAAAACTAAATTATCATAGTTAGATATATTGCTATTAGTTCTCAATTTGTATTTACATCTTACTAATTTGTTTTTTTTTTTTTAATATAGGTGCAGCAGCCACCATGTTTCATGCCTCCGGGGATTATGAATGGGTTTTCCCCACTTCCCAATCAGGTTTATTTAGTAGTTTGATGTATTAATTTATCTATAATGGATCGTGTCTTTCTACGACTATAGATAACATATTATCTGTTTTATGTAGATGCAATACCCTTATAATATGCCGCCATATAATATGCCTCCAGGGAATATGACTGGATATTTGCCATTCACTAATCAGGTGATTATTATGAAATTATTTTAGATCCTAATGTTATATGATATTGTTTTTAATATATTAATATTTATTATTAGTGGTTTCTTCTTAATAGATGTTGGCGTATCATAATAGATCTCACAGAACCATTTTGCGTCAGGTATAACTCGCCCTTTCTCTTATAGAACCATAATTTAGCCTTACTTGGAATGTCTATCGCTTTTAGTTCCTATGTGAAATAATCTTCTTGGTAGGGAGCGATTCTTGATGGTTTATAACGTACGATGGCTGGTTGGTATGAAGTTTTAGAATAAAATATTTGCAAGTAATGCCGCATCCCATATGATATTATCTCACTAAAATTATAATGTTAGTGTCTTGTGAGGCTTTTGTATTTTTTAATGTTTGTCATGTCAATGCAATGGCCAATTTACAAAGAGCAAACGAATTTTTTTCTGATTCGAAATGGATAATTGTATTGGTCAAGGAAGAAGGTAGAGATCTGATTTGAATTTAAAATGGGAAAGATGCATCCAGCCTATTCATGTAAAGTGATGGGAGCACTATGTTATGCTATTACAATGAGAAGAGTAAGATGATTAGTGACACAATCATATGCTTAATTGTTACATGTTCACAGCTAATTGGTGATGGACGTACTACATATTAGAATGTCTTAATAGAGCATTTTTATTTTCGTTGTTCGCTGCCCCTGGCTCTTTTGAGACATATTTATCTTGACATGTTGTTTAGTAAAATGTAAATAAATTGTTTATTCTATTGTATAGGGGTCATCAAACTCTATTGAGCGTCCTGTGATGAATGAATTCAACAATTCTGAAGAAACACATACTGATTGGCCGAAGTAACTTACAATTCTTGGATGGGACGACCCCACCGTAAAGTCGCCTCTACCTCTGAACTATTTTTTAGCATCCCTTTTCTGGGAAGGTTTCTATCTTTTCATCCAATGAACCAGGCAGCCGCCTTTGCCATCATTTTTCATCGCAGGAGAGTGACAGTGAAACTCTAGATTTGTCATCATTTGTTCCTAGCCATTTTGCTGCCTTGCAGCTATTTTAGTGAAAGATGTTGATTTTATGCCATTTCATTTTTTATATTCTTCTTATCATTAAAGTGCAAAATCTAGGGGATTGAAAACGTCATCATGTGCACATCGGATGTTGTGCTAAGGAAGAAAGCTTTTGATGTACTGGAAAGGGTTAGTGTTTTTGACTTAAGATGTCTGCTCTTGCATCACTAAACAGCAATGACTTGGCCGAGGAAATTGAAGCAGCGGAAGAGCTTTTGAAGCATAGGAGAGTGAGAGTGAAACTCTAGATTTCTCATCATTTGTTCCTAACCATTTTGCTGCGTTGCAGCTATTATAATGAAAGATGTTGATTTTATGCCATTTAATTTTCTATATTCTTCTTATCATTAAAGTGCAAAATCTAGGGGATTGAGAGCGTCATCATGTGTACATCGAATGCTGTGCTGAGGAAGAAAGCTTTTGATGTAGTGGAAATGATTAGTGTTTTTTGCTTAAGATGTCTGCTCTTGCATCACTAAACAGCAATGACCCGCTCAAGAGGAAATTGAAGCAGCAGAAGAGTTTTTGACGCATAGGTAAGGGGTTTTGGCTCCAATAGGTAAGGGGTTGTGGCTCCAAAATTGCCGAACTCATTATATGGCCAATATATGCTAATTTGCCTACAGATCTTTAGGCAAAGATATTTTAACCCACGCCAAAAGGTGCTGGTAAGGTGGTCATTGCGACAAATGGTTTTAAGGTTGTATTTATATTTGATTTGCGCAAAGCATAACTAGATACAGAATGTGGACAGGGCTCCCAACGTTTCACTTGGACAAAATGTCCGGACGAGGATAAAGCAATTCGCTTTGATGAATAAGTTCAAGAAGAAAGTTCTCAGAGTGAGTCCTTGAACATTGCCTTGTTGGATTTCATTGCTGTTCTTAGTACAAATGGAGATGAAGATGAAGGAAACAGCTAGGAACTCCACATTTAATACTCCACAGTTCCGCAAAAAGTCATTCCAATATAAACACCAACTTAGATCATTATGGACAGGAACTGGTTGTACTCACCACGTGTTGGTGACGATGTGAAATTAAATCATCTCGCTATGAAATTATATCTCATCTTTCGGTACAAACCATCAACACAAATAGAAGGATCATTCCGCCTAGTCAAATAAAAAAAAAAAAAAAAAAAAAAAAAAAAAAAAAAAAAAATCATTCCGCGGCAGACCAATTTAGAGCAGCCTTAATTTTCTGAACGGTCGCACTAATGAGAGTGTTCACGGTCGCCACGGATTCCACGCTGAGCTGCTCTGGACCTGAGTGGCTGGAAACCAATATCTGGAACGCCACAGTGAGAAGTGTACCTGCTGGCTTGCTGGAGCTTGTGCTGGTCGAAGGTTTTGAACCCGGATTGGCCCGGCCATCGCTGGAGATCGTGAAGCCAGATGGAAGAATTTGCACTGTGGAAGTGTCCTCGCCGCTCAACGCGATGGTCATCGCTGTTGAATCGATAGGGGCATAAACCACCATACACGTCAAAGGGTCTATGCAACTCTCTTGAAGCATCAACATGTTCTCGGCATGCAGAGAAGTCTGTTCGACAAGAAATCGGTGTTAATCAAGTCCAAAACTAGTCAATTGTCATAAAGATGTGACCACCACATGCCAAAGGATACGTAAACTAGCTTGTAGTGCACGCAGCTTAATTTTCCTGTAATTAGCATGATGTTATTCCAACTCCATAATGGTGACCATTGTGTATGTGCAACATAATCCGACAAACGCACGAGGATTATTGCGGAAAGATGACAACTCCATTGCTTCTTCAACAAAAGGTAAATGGGGAGTTCGACAACCGCATGTTCTAGACCATACATGTCTCATTTATTGTAGTGTGACCTTCGTAGTTATTCTTGAAGATCTCGGGTCTAGTTGACACACATTATGTACTTGCAAATTCAGGAATAGAAGATCTCTAGGAAAACCTGTGGACTGCTAAAGAGACAACTAGTCTCCCAATGAAAGGCTGTTGAATCTCTCATAATGTCAGTGTTAAGTTCCTCCTCTAATGGCGTTTCGGTAAATAGCATGCGAAGCAGTGAGAATATCACCTGAATAACTGAGATTGAGTTTCCATGATGAGTGCCACTCGGTATGCGTGCTATCTCTTGGACTGGATTTCCGTTGCAGAGTACATCCCACTGTCAAGGCATTGCAAATTAGAACACAGAAAGGTGATTCTCTCTCTCAGTAATGTGAATCTTAAATGAACAATATCTTCATTAAATAGGAATCAATGTTTTCCTATGAAACCTGAGCACGCGTATTTTCGTTTCTGAAGAAATTGAAGACCGCTTGAGGTGCGAGAGGAAGCCATAGGGATGTGGCCGCGCTGACAATCGTGCCGCTGGGCTGTCCCGGTTCTTCGCTCTTTCGTACACAGACACGGACCCCACTGTTGTTAACCTCAGACAGGTGAGGGAAATCTAATTTGCCGGACATGCTCAAGCCCGCACAGAATTTCTTCACCATCCTATGAGCAAGCTTCATCACATTTCTCCTACCTTCAGGAACAACAATGACCGGTGAAGTTGCAATACCAACTGTTGGGTCATATAATAGGCACCCAGTAGTGCAAAGTCATTATCACACTTAAAAAAAAAAAGAACTTCACACAAAAAAAAAGAATACGGTTGCACATATACCTTCCTATTGTCTTCAATGTACGAGCGAAGAAGATATTGAGAATACTTTTTCTTATCTTCTTTAGGCGCTAATAGATTTATCATGTCTTGACCGACTGCAGAACCACAAGATGGATCAGGACATCTCAATGTTAAACATCCACGACCATCGTTTTTTGATGTGCTTATGTAACCTATCACAATGCTCGCATTCATTAAATGACAGCAAAGACGCAGGAGTAAAAGCATGTAAATTTCTAAGGTGCACAGTTAATCCAAAGAAATACTTCCAAGAGAGTGATATCTATCAGCTGAAGACAAACACACAGAGATGATGATATCACATGACGTGGTCATGTGGTACTTAGCTGAGACTCGCTTCCCACAACCCATCGCGAATCCTCTTGTTCCATCTGGCATGCGAGGTCCCAGAGGCTGCTTCGCCACAATTGCATTCTCATTACTGGTGAGACTGTTCAAAGAAGAGCCCCCAAATCATTTCCCCGATTATTCTGATGGTATTGGCCTCCTCGGACTCAGCCTCGGCTCTGCCCTTCCCCTGCATTGTCATGGAATCCAAGTTTTCAAACTGATGCTCAACCAATAGCACTGCCATACAGAAGTCTAACCAAAGGTCCAAATTTGCGATTTAATTTGGCATCATTTTAGTTTTAAGATTGAGACAACACTCACCATATTCCCCTGGAAGTGAGCATCAGATTGCTCAAAAGACTCCTCAAGTTGTTGCTCTGGTCGTTGCTCAGATATAGAAGCATCTTCTTCTTCCCAGGGTTCTTCTCCATCATGTCCCTTCTTCCCTGTGCTTGAGAGGGTTTTGCCTAGAAGCGGGAACAACCTGGTAAGATGAATTATCCTAGTTTAGCAGAGTGCATTAAACCCAAACAAATCTTCAATCAATATTTTTATTAAAATCTCTAATGCATGCACATAACACAGTATGAAGTGAAGATCCTCAGTCTTTGTCACCCAGCTTTCAGCAAGACCGCAGTAGAAATTACCATGCATAGAATTAGAAGTGAAGTCGAGCATACATTCGAGGCTTTGAACTAGAAAGATTTTTAACTATAAGAAATCTGCCATCCCAACAGCTTTTGCAAATGCGTCTTTCAAGGGCAGACTCTTCTACGTACATTTCTTCCATTAGAGCTGAGGCTAGCACCTTTCGCAGTAGGAACTGGGCGGGATCTCGAATTGTAGCTCCTCGGGTATGGATGGATTGTTGCTAGTTCACATACCTGCTGTAGCAAGGACGTTGGCAATGGACGGACAGCATTCTTCTCCTTCATCTCGGCCTGCACGTTTATCATTGGCTGAATAAAATCTCTGTTTGTTGCACCGCATTATAGCTCGTTACGTGGCTCATGGACTTTGATTGTTGTCATGTATAAAGAAGCTACAGCATACTCAGCATTCACAGAATGCTGACCACACTCCACAACCAGTAAAGTAAAAGCAATGCTAACCTCTCCCTTGTGTGATTTTAGTGCCTGACTAGCCCTCAGAAGATTCCGCCACTTGTCCTGCAGAATTCAAGTGTCAATCATCAAAATCATGTAAAAAAAGAATGTGGACTATGACTTTTATTGATATATAACACAATTAGTACTCTGAGATCTATGGGTGTCCTGTAGGCAGACGTAGCAAAGAAAAGCCTCTTTATATCTGTCCACTTCCCAGCTCCATACTCAGAGATACCATCAACTAACTTTGTCACCTCAGCAAGAGTCCACATTCTTTGATGCTTCCTCCGATCAATACCCTTCTTAGGTCTCCGCTCAACAAAGTCATCTTCAGATTCAGATGCAGAAGAATACTCTCCCAAATCATCTTCCTGAATATTGAAGATAGCATAAATCAGACAGATCAGCTCCTCCGAACTATCTTGCAAACCTAGAATTACGTGACCCACTTTGTGCAATACTTCAACTTCACTCTTCACTCAATTAAAACAATTATATCCAGCTCAATTTATGTCTTATAAAAACAGTCTCCAGAATGAAATTGGTGTTTTAATGTGTAACCTAGTCCTAAGCCTTTAAACTAGGAATGATCATCACATTAATAACAACTTTACCAAGTAAAACAAACAGCGCTTTAAAGCACATGGAAATAGTGGACAAGCAACAATAAAGAATTAACATGTAACAGGTCAAAATTTTTCCTACCAAAAGGGGTTTGCGTTTCTTCAATCGTCTTCCCTGTAAGTGAGGGTGACGCAAAGTTTTGATGCTAGTCTCTTCTGGACAATCCTTCACAGGAACCGAAATTATTTCTCTAGATTCCACATTATGTAGCTGATCAGGAGTTCTAAAGATCACATGCTTCTTTGAATCAACAGCAAAAGGCTTTTGCTCTGGCCTAAGATGACTAGATTTCATATTTGCCGATTCCTCGATGTACCTCCGAGTAGGCTTTCTCTGTCTCTTTTGTGTGAGACACGCTACCAATCTGCTTTCTGCAGCAGGATTGTTTTTGTTTCGGCTTGACAGCAAACTAACAACACAATCTGGACTATTTTGCAGTTGCTCAACCTTTATGGAATCACGTGAAAGACAATTGCTATCCTCAGGACCAATTCTTCCTTGACTTGAATCGTCATTACAATTGAGTTCTGGATTATTTCCATCAGATGACTCTGACATTTCAATGGCACCATTAGTACTTCCACTATATCCCGGTGAATGACTGTCTGTACTAGAATTCCCCAAGCGGAGGCCATCACAGGGACCAACATCCAATGCAGAGACTTCTTGAGCAAGATCCATGTCTAATACAGAAAGACACCGTCATCAATGTCTTATTCATACAAAATTAGCATATGTTATGCTGACTTGGAATTACCTAAAAGATAATCTTCACATGCAATGGGAGGACCATCCATAGAATCGAGAACCTCCATATCATCAACTTCATCCAAAAATCCTTCAAGTCCCTGCTAAAAGTTCCCAATGCAAACATCAGCCACCTAAAGCAAAGGATATACGACGAGAATGATACAGTAGTAAGCAACTAGCATATTTGATTAAAGTACAGCCAGGGTGGAAATTGGATCTTTGATCTTGTAAGATTGAGGGAAGGATTGCAAATCAAATTCTCCAAAAGAGGGATTCAGAGTGTAAATGCAAGATTGGGGTATCTCTGAACAACTTAATACCTTTTGGTAATTCCTTTTCTCGTAGCATTTGAAATTTGAGTCAAACACCTGAAACCTATCATACGTACAGATATTGACAAATAGAGCAATCCAGAAATTTCCCAAAATTTTCCCAAACTTCAAAAATTTCATATCCTTTTCAAAATTTTGGAAGGAAAGCAGAAGCTACTTCTTCTTAAGACAGGACAAGCAGACCCTTAGAAAATCAATGTAAGGGATACGTACTCCAAGATTTAGCGCATCTCCTCCTTCTGGAGTAATGTAGGAATCCAGTCCACCTTGCAGAAAAGCATGCAACTTCTCTAGTTCCCCTCATCATTTAGCTCTTCAACCTGCAATAATAGGACATGTACATTTTAATTATGATGAGAACATTATACATCATGATTCATCTTATTGATAGAGGGAGTACTCACTGTTTTCTCAGCTACATTGATGGATTCATATTGCACAAAAGCATGCAACTGCATAAAATATACAATGTCAGATATTAAGGACCAATTTGGATTGACATTTACTTATTGCTTAATCTAAAATTCACGCACTTTGATTCTTTCAATCTGAAACTCCTTTAATTTTCACAACCCTTTAATGATGGCGCATAGACTCACATAAGATTTTTCATTATAGTTCAAAATTTGACAAATATTTTAAATTTTGGCGGAAAATAAAAAAATAGCTTTTGCTTTTACTTAAGTACAAACAAACATACCCTAAACTTTCATGAGCACACTTGACTATAAAAGAATATTGATTGTGCTTAATCAAAATTCAACAAGATAGGCTACGATAATTATCTTTGTTGATATCCAATAGAAACGAACACGAGACAAGGGCCACCAGACACTTCATCAATCCATGATTCTAAACTATAGAACAGAAGCTATATATTGAGATTACAAGCTACACGTAAAAATTGAGCATCAAAAACAAAATCATAAGGGGCATTGGTAGAGTACATATTAAATCACCTTTGTTATTCTTGAGCGCCATGCTGCCTCTTCTACTTCTCGAATTTTTTTAGCCAATGATTTTTTTTTTTTTTCTGCCCAAGTCATCCAACCGAAAAATCAACAATTACAAAATCAATTATTCTTATTAATGTGAACATACTAGAAAATGGAATTACAAACGAACTATTTCATCAAACTAAAACTTCAAACCACCAATAGCAATAGTGTGAGAAAACAGCACTCTAAGAACACACACATAATCGCAGAGAACATATTTTACACTCCATCCTAATTTGTACGGCAGGCCAGGGATTCAAGGTCCGAGAAGGAAATATATCTGTTAACTCTATACCCCGAGTTGATTAGAAATCAGATGTCTTTTTCCCTAGACATCCAAAAGGCACGCTATCCTATCAAGTAAAAATTAAAGCCTCTTCCTCCATTTGCACAATTTGCATTTTATTGATGGGAAGTACCAAATTTTCTTCCCTAAAAGGATGCACAATGGGTAGAGGTTGCGTGTCCATCAATACACCAAGAACAATACCCTCATGTAGCAATCAAAAGACAGGGAGAAACGTGAAATTAGTCATCTTCACAAATTGGTCAACCTCTGTATGTCAAAGTAAGGATCGGGTCGGGTTAAAGACAGCGAAAAGTAAGGATGATTTGGGAAAAATTACTTTCAATGATGACATGACTCATGCAAATTATATGATTCTTGTAAAACTATAGGTATAAATAAACCGACAAACCTCGAAATCATCATCACAACCCTCCACATAGTTTCTTGGTCAACTTGACTGCAAATATCAATCAAATCAAGCATGTTCTCCTCATTGAGAATTTATTCACTACACTAAGGAAAGAAAATGAAGATACACTACAATGTAATACCTTCTCCGTCCTTGAGCAGGTCTTGGAAGACGCTACTGCTTCAATGTCATATTTTATTATTCTAAAGCATTCAAGCCGTTCCTCTATAAACAGTGCATAGGTGCGCACCTGTGCTGAACAATCCCAAGCCGCAACCATCCCAAAAACAGTGATAGCATCATATTCCATGTTTTAAAGATAAGAACAATGATTAGTGCAAGAAAATTAAAAGCTAATGCCATCAGAGAGAGAGGGGTAAACCTATGGGACTTGAGTCATCCTTAAAATTAGAAAGCTGAAGAATTCGTCCCCTCTGTGAAAAAGCCAAAAGCTGTTCCCGAAATGTAGGATCTCCCTCTCTCAAGAGTCTCGTGAATAACTATCGGTGTTTTTCGGTGCCACTGTTAGAGCATGAAGAACTCAAGAACATTAGCGGAGTTAATGAAATGTAACATCAAAAAACTGTATACAAAACGAAAATTCACATCAAACTAACTTCAAGACTTCATAAAGACATTGTGTCATTCATAATATACAAGTGAACACTAACCGTAATAGAATTCAAACTTCCAAAAGTACATGCCGATTTCGTTAAAAAATCAGCACTTGTAAAAGACGCAAATCAGTAGAGATAAGTAGGAAGGTTTTCCTTTATCGAGACTACCAGTAAATTAAAGATTAGCTCATCACAAATAACATAAGTTCCTCATTGTAATACCCACTAATATAACCAGAAAAACTGCTTTGATCTCACTTTTAGTTAGTTCAATTTCTGCTTCGCCCCTACATGAAAACCTACCTTAAGGTGAAACAATGCAAAAAAAAATACTATACCACCCACCTTCACACCACAACTAATCTCCGGTTACACACCTCTCCTTCAAAACTTCACACCCGTAATCCACTTTCTTAACGCATGCTCACAAAGGGTTATTTCCTTTATGTTCAACAACTAACCCACACCATTTGCATCTCTTTCTATCAAGATCAATGCCTCTTCTCAACATATCAGGCCCTCGCATGGTGCACAGAGAGACTAGGCATAATAACACAAAAATAACATAGAAGTGACGACTATTTGAGGCAGCTCTTGTGGAAGATAAGAGTCACCGAGAGAACACAGGTCATATCAACCGAAATTTCTGTAGAATGCTTTATTCTTGCCGAATGAAGTACGGTATATATTCTTAACTTTTCCGAGGTCTCAATTACAAGAGTTAAAAAGTTAACCAGCCAAGCTCAGTTACGTCTAGATGCACAAAGATGTTGCAAATAGATCCCATACAAAACCAAGCCCGAGCTAGACCGTTCGACATCTTTCTCCCCACTCCTCCATCATGAAAGCTCAGAATGCAAGAATAACTATGTACAATCCTTCGTTGTGAAGGCAACAGAAAGATCTCATGATGGATTATTCGCTCAAGGTGAATGTGAGTGTCGAACAACATAAGTTGCTGCTATTTAATTAAAAAAAAAAAAAAATCCAAGCCTTATATTGATCGCTGCATTAAGATCACAAAGCCTACGAAGAAGAAACGCTACCATTTCAAGCTAGAACAAAACCTTCAAAGTGCAATACGATCCACCTAAAAAAGCTACGCTCAAACTCGTTCTCTCAATTAAAATCAATCAAGCCACAATCTAATACATTCGAGGTTTACATGTAAGTAAGTGCAAGCAGTGGCATCATTAGCATCGTGTCGCGTAAGTTCATTACGTAGAATAGACTACGTGCGGCTGCCGCGCAATGAGTAGTTATATACAAAACCAATCGGCTAAGCAACCGTAAAGAACAGTCGTTTTTCCAATCCAAACAACGCATAGATCCACGCCGAACCACATCGAACTAGACAGCATCCGATCTGAGCAACTACAAATTAAGGAACCGATCCGTACCGTCCAATTGTGCGTCTTGGTGAGCCTCCTGGAGAGGGCCTGGATACAGAGGGCGACGTCGGCCCGCGGGGCGAACCGCCGAGGTCGCGAAGGCAATCTCTGCAATAAGACAATAACCGCCAATCCACGATCATTTCACATCCCATCCACGCCACAAGCGCATCAAAAACAGCAGCGGCAGCAGCAGCAGGAAGAAAAAACTCTAATATTGATCTGATCGGAGGAGGAACACTCACTGCGGAGGTGCCTCTCCTTGGGCGGGCACTCGACGTGGTTCGTCGCTTTGACTATGGCCACATCCAATTCCTATCAAACAAAAAAAAAAAAAAAAAAAAAAAAAAGGCGTAAAATCTCCCGAAATAGAAAATGAGAAGAGAAAAACAAAGCACAGAAGGAGGAAGAGAGAGAGAGAGAGGGGGAGGGAGAATGGAATCTCGATGGCCTGCATTATACTAACAGCATGATCTTGAAGAACTAAGTACGACAAAAAAAAAGAAAACGAACCTTCGAACGTACGGGAGTCGCCAATGGGGCGCCTATCGGTGGGGCTTGGGAAGGCGACGGCGGGAGGCGACGGCGTCGGCGGCGTCCGCGTTCAGGAGCAGGAGACGCTTCGCGGAGGAAAGAGAGAAAGAGCGAGCAGAGCGAGCAGCGCGACCTTCGCTCGCGGAGAGGGAGGCCAAAACGCGAGAGCAGGGGTTCGTCGGCGTCGGGGTTGGCTAGTAAGGGCGCTCCGCAGAGAAAAGAGGGAGAGAGCGGAGCGCAGGTCACGAGAGGGAGGCGAAGGGGCGTCGGCGTCTGCGTTGGCGTCGGGCGCGTAGGCGGAGGCGGAGGCGGAGGCGGAGGCGGAGGGGCGTCGGCGTCGCGGTTTGCCGGAAGAGAGGGGCGACTAAGAGGACGAAAGAGAGATAAAGCGGACCAGAGGTCACGAGAGGGAGGCGGAGGCGGAGGCTGCATCGGCGTCGGAGTCGGCGTCGGGGGCGACGGAGGCAACCGGCGGAGGCGGAGGCGGAGGTGGAGGGCCGTCGAAGGGGGGAGAGAGAGAGAGAGCAGAGCGGACTTTATGTTTTGCTCGGGGTTGTCGCAATTTTGTTCTCCCTCCCCGCAACGGAACGGAGAACGGGGAGAGAGACAGAGAGGAGAGAGAGGAGAGCAGAGCGTCAGAAGGTGCAGAGAGGTGGGCCAGGGAGAGAGGAGAGAGAGAAGCTCCCGCGCGCTGGTTTGAAACGGAGGAGTGGCGACGTGGACTGACACCCGGACAGGTGTCACGCAATGAATGGTTCAGGGCACCGATTGCGTGGCACTGTTAGGGTACCCAATATTTTCTCACCTGCCCCCTCCTTCCCTCTTTCTCTCTTCTTTCTCTCTCCTCTGTATCCCTCTCCCTTTGTCTCCTTCCACGTAAAATCCTCCATCCTCCGATCTTCTTCTTCTTCAGCTCCTCACTCCCTCCCTCTCTCTCTAACTTTCTCTCTCTAGCTTCCTCTCTCTCTCTCTTCTTTCTCTGTCTTCTGGTTCGAGCCGGCGGCCGATCGCTGCTCCCGGTGGACGCCATTGCCGATTTCCCAGATCCGGGAAAGCTCTTCCCTTCTTTCTCCCGCCGGATCTTACGCGGCGTCGCGCCGGTCGCTTTCCCTCCGTCCGTGCTTCGATCCCGGATCTCGGGGGGCGCGCGAGGATGCTCGACAGCTGGGTGGGGGCTCGCCGGGGGTACCAGATCCGGCGGGCGATGCGGCACGGCAAGGTGACCGCCCTCTGCCTCGTGATGACCGTCGTCGTCCTGCGCGGCACCATCGGCGCCGGCAAGTTCGGCACGCCCGAGCAGGACTTCAACGACCTCCGCGACCACTTCATCTCGCGGAAGCGCGGGGAGCCCCACCGCGTGCTCGAGGAGGTCGCCGTCGACCCCGGCCGGTCCGAGTCGTCGTCGGCGGCGCGGTCCGATTCGTCGTCGACGAAGAGCTACGAGACGTTCGACATATCCACGATCCTCGTCGACGAAGGCGAGGAGGAGAAGCGGGATCCGAGCAAGCCGTACGCTCTCGGCCCGAGGATTTCCGATTGGGACGAGCAGAGAGCGGAGTGGCTGAAGAACAACCCTGATTACCCCAATTTCATCAGGCCGAACAAGCCTAGGGTTTTGCTCGTCACAGGTTCGTCTCCGAAGCCGTGCGAGAACCCGGTCGGTGATCATTACTTGCTGAAATCGATCAAGAATAAGATAGATTATTGTAGGTTGCACGGTGTCGAGATCTTTTACAATATGGCGCTCTTAGATGCTGAGATGGCTGGGTTTTGGGCTAAATTGCCTTTGATTAGGAAGCTGCTGTTGTCGCATCCGGAGGTTGAGTTCTTGTGGTGGATGGACAGTGATGCTATGTTCACTGATATGGCGTTTGAGGTTCCATGGGAGAGGTACAAGGATTCTAACTTTGTGCTGCATGGTTGGAATGAGATGGTGTACGATCAGAAGAACTGGATTGGGTTGAATACTGGTAGCTTCTTGCTTAGGAATTGTCAGTGGTCGCTGGACATTCTTGATGCTTGGGCACCAATGGGGCCTAAGGGGAAGATTAGGGAAGAGGCAGGGAAGGTTTTGACTAGGGAGCTTAAGGATAGGCCGGTTTTTGAAGCCGACGATCAGTCTGCAATGGTGTATCTGCTCGCGACCCAGAGAGATAAGTGGGGCGAAAAGGTGTACTTGGAGAGCGCTTACTATTTGCACGGTTATTGGGGGATTTTGGTGGATAGATATGAGGAGATGATCGAGAACTATCATCCTGGCCTGGGCGATCACCGGTGGCCACTCGTGACTCACTTTGTCGGGTGCAAGCCGTGTGGTAAGTTTGGTGACTACCCGGTTGAGAGGTGCTTGAAGCAGATGGATCGCGCATTTAACTTTGGTGATAACCAGATTTTGCAAATGTATGGCTTCACGCATAAGTCGCTTGCTAGCAGGAGAGTTAAGAGAATTAGAAATGAGACTGGCAACCCACTTGAAGTGAAAGATGAGCTCGGATTGCTCCACCCTGCATTTAAAGCAGTTAAGGCTTCTTCATCTTGATGGCTTCTGGACGCGATGCTTAGATTTAATTGATTTCATCATTTGTTATTCAGTTGATGTTCTTTTTTGTCAGCTCGACTTCTAAGATACTATACAAGACAAGTTGTATGTTGTTATAAATCTCCTGTGATAGCTCTCCCTATCGTATTCCTTGTACTTGATCTTGTACTGATTCTTCCATAGTGAATATAGTCTTCATAGTTTATGTTTCCAACTCCTCACCTGCAAAATGTGAACTTTCATGTATACTGAAATAGCCCAGTACAAGAAGGAGACTGGTTTTGTGCCAATAAGTAGGTTTCTGTTCTTGTGGTCTCAACTTGAAGAAAGAAAGGCCTTTGTTTTGATCATCTATTTGTTGATTGTAATAAGGGCTTTGGTATCAATCATCAGTCTGCAGATTATGAAGGTGCTCTTTGATTTTTTTATTTTTATTTTATCTTTTTTCAGTCAATGAGCTGACATTAAGTTGGGAAGCCCCGTTGAAGTAGTGAGATGGTAGGCAGTAGTAGTTTAAGGTGATGCTACCGGAATGGCGAGGAATAACTCACTAGAAAGTGCTCCAAATAGAGTAAATCATGTGAGATAGGCATCAAGAATGTTGCCAGTTGAGCTTCACTGAAACATTTACTTATCCAAAAAAGAAAGGGGAAAGTTGCAAGTTGTGCTCGATACTCCCTTTCAATAAAGCATGGAAGTCTTCCTTTGAAATCTTGATTTGTTCATTGAGAGATTGACTTTATATGCTGCTCAATGCTGGAGTTCTCATTGCAAGTTTGTTTGTTGCATGAGAACATTGAAGTTGTGATGATTTTGGTACCTTTAATAGCAGCCAGTTCTTTTGGCCCCTTAGGACATTAACAGGGAAAAGCCTCTAGAGAGAGAATGATGATTCTCTTGATTGCAAAAAGAAGGATATTTGTTATTCTCAGTGAAATATATGAAGTTGGAAGTATATTTCATCTTTCGTTGATTCCTGAGAGTATGCTCAGTTTACTGGAAGAATGAAACCACTAAACTATTAGATGAGAAACTGGATCTCTGCCTTATGTGTAAGAAATTCACAGTGGATTGGAAGAATCCCAATATCTTCACCGAGATTAAGCCTGTCGACTTTGCTGGTGTGATGTAAAAATACGAAAAATTCACTTCTAAGACATCAGATCAAAAATATCTGCATAGTGACGCAATATGAATGAGTCGAGCTTGGAGAAGCTCAAGACAATGCAGCAATCCGCAGCACTGTTAGATCTCTACGTGTGCTCAGTTAGTTCACATCTTGAAAGTTTGCCGATTGTGTGTCTAGCTGGAATCGGCGCATATGGAGCGTGTGAATGTGATTCCTTCACACGATCGGTTTAAGTGCCGGAGGACCAATTTGAAGATGCGGTTCTCTGAGTCACGCCAAGAGGCGCTTAGGTTCGGCACTGAAGCTGCTGCTCTGCCACGAGATTGAGGTATGAATGTCAAGGACATTCACAATCCTCTGCACTTGGATGTTTTGCTAATGCAGTGTCGGTCAACAGGGAAAGTGCAAAAGCAATGGCTTCAACAAGGGGAATCTATTCACCGGTCCCTTTCTTGCTGGCACATGGATGATGCCGAGTTTGTTCTCTGCTTTAGTACTCCACATTCATCGAAAGGATGCCTCGTATCAGTTCCTTTGTCTGCGACCGCCTACGCCTTGAGCCTGGCAAGCCCCAATTGGCCAAATTCGAACTTTTCCGCCAATTCGCCCATGGGAACATCTACATTGGCAGAAATTTATCCACGTTGTAAGGTGGACAGTTGAATTAGGTGGAATTGATTGGACTTGCGAGAAAGAGAGCGCGCAATTTGTCCACGGTAGCATTCACAACGGTTTGGACGGTCAAATTAGCTGAATGTGACCAATAAATGCTTCTATTTGAAGTGTTATTAGGTTTTTTTTTTCTTATGGCCACTAGAAGAACTCGCGTCATCCTTGCTTGAGCTCGTTGCGGCAAGTAAACTCCCCGAGTGGGTTGCAGTAGAACCCTCCCTACTGCAGCCGGGTAAGTCTAAAGTGTGTACGCAATGATGGATTCAAATTGGGCACTAAAAAATGGTGTCGAAACATCGCCATCTTTCACGCATCGCTTCGCGAGGCTAAGAAGAGACCGAAACCCCGACCCCACGTTTCCTTAAAAGGGAACCGACCAACCGGGGCGTTATTAGGTTTTACCTATTCAGACCAAAACATGTTTTTCTCCAATTTTGGACCGGAGTGCTACTTTGGAGGAGAAAGCAAATGATTTGGGCCGGGCTCCCCACCGTTTCCATCTTCCCACCCCGTGTGGAAGGAGTACGTGCGAATACATTTTCATCTCTCATTTTTGCCCTCAGACTATGGCTGGAAAGAGCTAGATTGTTGATGACATTACGGTAAATTCTCCTGGACACCTTCCCTTCCTGCCCCTAATCCTTCCTTTCCGAATATGGCTGCGCATTTTCCTCACCTTCACTAATCATTTACTCGCTCTTTCCAAATGAAAAAACTTTGTTACTCCCCTTGCCTTTCCTCACTTCCATTTTTTCACATCCGCTGAACATTTCTCCAAAAAATAAATAAGGTTATATATACTTTTACATAACTATTTAATAATATGTAGAATCAATGTCGATTCGGGTTTATTTAGTTGTCATTTTTTGTTTAGCTTATATCTAAGGTTCTAATGGAAAACAAAAAAAAAAAGAGCACTTGTTCGATAATCAATTTTAGAAGAATTAATGATTTATAAATAAAATAAAAAATTTCACGTTGTTAAACATATATAATCCATTTTGTGATACGTATTTTCAATATCATCATCTTAAGAAACTCTTCATTTATTAAACATGCTCAATAAATTCCTTCATTGAGATGGTGGGCAGTAGCAGTTTTAAGTTGGTGCTACCCGTAATGGAGAGGAATAACGCACGTGAAAGTTCTCCAAATAGACTATAAAATTATAAATCATGTGATATAGGCATCAAGAATGTTGCAAGTTAGGCTTCGCTGAAACATTTACTTACCCAGGAGATAAAGAGGGAAGTTGCAAGTTTTGCTCGAGACTCCATTTCAATGAAGCATTGATAGTCTTCCATTGAAATCTTGATTTGTTTATTGCAAAATAGAAGATATATGCTGCTCAATGCTCGAGAGCTCGCTGCAAGTTTCTTTGTTTGCATAAGAACACTGAAGTTGGAATTATCTTCGGTACCTGTGACAGTTGTAGTTCTTTTGGCCGAATAGGACATCAAAGGGAAAAAGCCTCTTCTTTTGATTGTAAAAAGAAGTATGGTTGTTGCGATCAAAGTATGGAGGCTTGCTAGGGGATTGTGAATCACTTGTACAGAAACCAACAAAGTTAGCCATAGATGAAGATCTTTATGCTCATATATAATACACTTCAAATAACAAGCAAGTAAGATCTGATATTAATTGTTGAGGCTAACTAAACAACCTAGAGGGGGTGTGGTGAATAGGTTGTCTCTACGATATTTGAAGATTAGGTGGAAATTAGCAAACGGTATTTGGAGATCAAGAGAAGCATATTATTATGATGTCTAGAGTTGCTAATGTGCAATGAATAAGATAATGCTAATCAAACAAAGCACACAATAAATTAGAGTGGTTAGACTTTATCATTAAACCTATGTCAACTCTTTAGACCAACAGCCACATCTTGGGCTAAAATGCATTAGTAATCACCAAGATAAGTTACAATTGACAAGTACTGATCCTATCATATGATAGATCATACTATCGGAACTTTAGATGCTACTATCACACTTGTACACTTAGCCTTCTCACTTTTACAAAGCAGTGAGAACACTACAATGGAGATCTTAAGAGAATGAAATACTATTCGCTCAAAATATAATGTTGAACACTTTCAACTTCTTCTATGTATTTCATCCAACCATTTTGCTTCAATGGTCTTTTCTTACATAGCACGTTTAATCTCATGTTGGAGATAGTCGTGAGAAGCAAGTAGTCATTAGGAGTCTCTACAAGCTGGTGTGCTGAAGTTAGATTGCCGATACAATCTTTTTTTGTGAACATCGCTAAGGTTTCCTAAAATAAGTTATGCCGCTATTATCACATCGCCGATCACTCTTAACAGTTTTGACAAAAGCTATTTTCAGTTCTCTAATGATTTTCAGTTCATCATGCCGTGCTGTTCTAGTCACCAATGGCTATATATCCTCAGATAAACATTATCCTAGCATCATCAATGACTCGATATTCTCATCCTATAAATAAACATCATCACGATCTAATAATATAGTTAGTTGGTGCAGTTTACAGATAGGTCGTACAAGGATAAACTTTGCAATCTCTTTCTAATGAGGTCACATTATGGATATCATGTAGTTTTTAGAAAATCATCACGAATATATGCACTTGTTAGCGTAGACATTATACCAATGATAGTTTTGGGATCATCAAAATTTCTAGGAGTTTTGTCCAACAGAAATTGTCTGAACCAAACATGGTGATGATGAGGCCGCCACGAAAGGGCTGAAGAGGAAGGAGTTCAGAAAGCCATTTAGCGAAAGCAAAAAAGAAAGCATCACTGGTAGTACCAAGGCAATCAACCGCTTGCCCCCCCTCAGAAGGTTCAAGATCTCAGGGAGGCCGCTGCTGAAGGATACAACCGTGGATGTATCAAACAATGCCATGCTCTATGAGAAGATCAAGGAAATCAGAGATACTGACATTGCCCTTGGTCGATACCTCATGAGAATCGAGCATCCCATCTAATCTCTTAACTGTACTCGCCAAATTATCTCCCTCTTCCCTGAAAAAGCGGACCGTAGATCCTAGTTTCATTGTCCTGTCCTCTTGTATTTTTTTTTTTTTTTTTTTTGGTCGTAGGACTGCTGTTTTTCTCGTTCTAATGATATGAATGGATCTCCTTTGTTATATTTACTTTATTTGTCTCGTTCTTTTTCTGATGACAAAAAGGGGAGATTTATGCGATGTGGTGATTATGTTTTGCCTATATTCATTATCTGCTCTGTTGCTATTGTTGTTGCTAATGTTATTGCTTTAAATACTTCTTCTTTTGCGCAACATAGAAAGACCTATGAAAATTTGCTTATGCGTTACGTCTCCGTTCATTATCATCTACTGTTATACTCGATGCAATCATCTGACTTGATAATTCCATTTTATATGACTTTGATTGCTGCCCATATTAACGTTTGGATGTTTGATCATTGCATATTTTGAAATATCTGAATGGACAAGACAAGTAGAACAATGAGCCTTTAGATTGAGTTAAATCTATTGAAAAATTTGTTGTCTCTCGATGCTTGTTTCCGAATGAATTTTCACGATTATTCACTTATGCCAAGTCTCGTCATCTATCATGAAATTCTCTAGAAGATTATGATCTGACACTGATTGTTGGCACCCAAATTAATTACTGGGCTTCGGAAGCCGTAAAGAGTAAAGTGGGCCCAAAACGCGGGAATCCGCAGAGAGTGGGCCAAAATGCCAAGAGTCGATAAATAGGGGTTCCAAATTATGCGACAGGGACCTTGTCGAAACCGACAATATTAGAATGGGAGCAATTACAGGAGTCGGCACCAGCGAGTATATCGGCAAGGCAAGACAGTTACTGATCATGAGCCGAGGCTTCCAAAACATTATAGATATTGAAATGGTAACCGCTAAAAGGCAATTACATGTAAAATACCACTATTATTAGTCGAAGATGCGTCAATGTAGGGACCTTTTGCCAAATTGACAAATGACCACTCAATTTCAAGTTGTTATCTTTCCTTTTATCACACTTTTACATTCAATCGTACTTTTACTTTTGTCTAGTTTTCCTACACTTACGTTTGCTAGTAGTTTAGATTAGTTGCTTCTTTTCTGAAGTGAGACAGGACTCGTTACAAATAATAAAGCCAAAGCTTTGCATTTTTGGTGAAAAGATTTTTGTCGAGGGAACTTCTCCCGGTGAACACTAATAGATCCCTTTTTCTTGCTATTCTCATTGAAAATATATGGAGACATCAACTATATGCTTAATTGATTCATTTGTGACATCATATCTACTTGAAAAGCAATTTTAACATTACTTGCAAATACTTCACGAATTATCCATCACTACATATGCGGTATAATTTTATCATCATAAAAAAGGAGAGATTATTGGGAAAACACCCATATAGAATTTTGATAATTCAAAAACTATCCTTGGTGTTAATATCCACTATGATAAATACAGATGGTACGATAATTTTTGCAAATGTTAATGTTTCCTATGATATCAATCAAGGAAGTAGATAGCGAAAATCAGAATAACAAGTGCCAAGATGGTAAGCAGCTCATGGTGACTTGGTACCTAAAGTCAATATAGTGTTCTTAGAAGTCTTTGGAGAATGATAAAGTAAAAAGGATCATTGGACTTGCAATGGCACGTCATTTAATAAACATTGTCATTGAAGATCATCAACTGACTGGCTGATAATTTGCACATGCTGATCATGAGTTTTAAGTTCTTCTTGATATCGAGTTGCGAGAGATGATAGTGAGGTATTCGTCCAAATATGACCATTGATAGTACAAAAAATAAGCCACTGCAAGCTCGGAATTTGCAGCAGATAACCTGAAAAGAATAAAAAAAAGTAATCGACAACCTTCTGCCACAGACCGAGGATCAATGAAGTGATGGCTACAGTAGACTCAATTTAGGAAACTTGCGTATATTAAAAGAAATGATTGTATGAGCAATCCTGATTTTGATATAGGTCTCCACCTACCCTCAAACAACTATCTTAGTCTTCTTTAGAGCCTCCAACGGGATAACTGAAGACTTCTATATAAAGAGCATTAGTGAAGCTTGAAGAAGGTTGGACAAGAGAAATACTGTTAATATTGTTGTTGCACTTGGTCTTAGACATATGGATTCGAAAAGGTCCATCGTTCTTTATTTGATTTTTCCAATAAAAGTTTTTTATTGCTTTGTAATTGCAAACACTTGAGTGTACAAGTGCAATAGCGGTTGTCATATCCTAATAGTGTGATCTATCATCTAAGAGGAACAACACTTGCCAATTGGTACTTACATAGCAAATTACTAGTAGAATCTAGCTTACAGTAGGGCTACTATCTAGAGAGTAGACGTTGGCTTGGTGTTAAAGCTAAACCACTATAGATTGTTGTGTGGATTATTTCTCTGAGCTCATTGTCTGTTGCATCTGTTCACAATCATCATTGACACTGATGATCATCTCATTTCACATTCTCTACAAATAGTTGTTATAATCTTTGTTTGATGCTCTTAATATATTCTTTGAAAGCTTTTCAAAATCTTTCATACCACATATTCAACCCTGCTTGTAAGTTATATTGTTAGTCTCAAAAAGTTTAGTTGACAGAAGAGACAAATTTGAAGTGATGTTTGAAGGGTTAGAAACAAGGCATTTATTTAAGGGTGCGTTTGTTTGGGGAAAATTTTCATGATAAAGGGAAAAAAATTGGAAATAACTTTTTAGAAAAGTGGATAATTTTAATTTGTTTAGTGAAATGTGACCGAAAGAGTTTTATAGTGTTTGGATATCATTTGGAAAGTGATTTTAATCTTATGACTTTATGTTATAGCAAAAAAAAAAAAATGAATAATAATTTTGTTCTTATTTTTTTTCCTATCATTCGCCGATCACTCGGCCTCAACTATGGTCGGTTATTGGCAATAGGCGCGGGCCGATAAGGTCAAGCTCACTTGAGGCCAATGCGTTGGAGTTTTGCTAAATTGGCAAGGCTTAAGCTCGCTGCAAATAGCGAGGCTTGAGCTCGCCTATGGCTAGTTGCCAGCCTTTGCCGAAGTCAACAATTGGCCAAAGAAGAAGAAGGAAAATAAAAAAAACAAAAATAAAAAGTAAAATATTAAAATAATAATAAATTGTTCAAGATGAACAATTCCAGAATGTGTTTTCATTCATTTAGATTTATGAATTCACTTTCTTAAATTTACGCATGAATATTTTTGTTGACTAGAAAGTGTTTTTAGTTGACTAGTTATTTTTCACCAACCAAAAAGGTAGAAGTCCGGAAAATTAATTCTTGGAAAACACTTTCCACCAAACAAATGCACCCTAAATAATAGAGCCAACAAATATGGAGAGATTTTATTTATAGAGAGAGCGCACCCTCTCTAGAAATAAAATCGTATGGTTTGCTATGAATCCATAAAACCTTTCCTCCCTCTTTCTTTCTGCCTGGTATGATTATTTGAAACTAAAAATATTCTTATCAATCTTGATAGTATGCTCTACACTTGCCACAAATATGGAACCTGTGCATCGGGATTCTACTACTGTCACGCCCCGAATCTCGAGCGTGCCAACATCCCACCATGGTCATTCAAATGTGACATTCCCAGGTTAAGTCGTCGACCCAATCAAATCTTTAATGCACATGCGGAAGCATATTATAAAACCCTTGACAATAAAATACGGGATAGAAAAGCAGGAAATAAAATCACAACCCTATAGGAAGGTTTAACAACCAGTGGCAATCACGGCCCCACTCGGCATGACCTTTAATTAGGTGGTCCATCACGGCCTCACTGGGCACGACCTCTAATAGGTGGTCAATCACGGCCCTATTAGGCACGACCACTAATAGGTGGTCAATCACGGCCCTATTAGGCACGACCTCTCATAAGTGGTCAATCATGGCCCTATTAGGCATGACCTCTCATAGGTGGTTAATCACGACCTCACTGGGCACGACCTCTAATAGGTGGTTAATCATGGCCAATCTCCCATCAATTTCGACACTTGTGATTTTATAAAGAATCCATATTTATCGCAATCACACTCAATTTGCCACAATTAATCATCAAACTCAAATTCTACATGCATAGTGGCGATCAGCACGAAATTCTAAGAGAACAAGGTCCCGACGAAATTTTTGGAATTTAATAAATAATTAAATTTATTCCGAAAATTAATTAAATAATAATATCCATATTTTTCGTCATCCATACTCAATTTATAATATCCAACCATCAATTTCAAAATCCGAACACACAGCAGCGATCGACACGAAATTGAGCAATTGGGGTCAAAAATAATTTTTCCTTTTTTTTAAATAATATTTTAATAATTTCGAGATATAATATAATATTATAAATTCCAGAATTTCGAAAAATTTAAATAAATCAAAAGTAAAACCTATTATGTCACATCAAGATTTATTATTAAATAAACTATCTTAGCCTTTAATTAAACATGCTTTAAATTAAACAAACATCTTAATCTAAATCACAATTAAATAAACTAAACTAACCACCTAAGCTTGCTTAATTTAGACTAAGCACACTTAGGGCATTATTAACCGCCTAATCAAGATTTAGTGAGCTAAACTCACCGGATTAGCAAGCCGAGCGGACCAAAACAACGGGGAAGACGAGGGGATCAACTTTCTCCAAAGCGGGCCAAGCATCCGGGGTCGGGAAGCCGACCAAAACTAGCCAAACGTCCGCTGCCATACCCATTTTTTTCCAGTTGCTGTCCATCGCGGATTGAGGCCGAGGAAGGGTAGATTTGATGCTTGGATGAGATGGAGAAGGACCGGAGAAGGTTGTGGGGTCGAACCGAACCTAGGTGGGGCCCAAACGGTGGTCGGAGGTGGCCGAACGGCTCCGGCACGGGTTGGTGCAGTAGCTGCGGCGCAAGGGCAGGCGAGAGGGAGGCGGAGACGTGCGGAGCGACGGCCTTGCGCACGAGGCTTGGACGGCGAGCGGCGGCTCCGGCGAGACTCTTGGCGACCCTAGCAATGGCGGTAGCGGCTTGATAGAGGGGCAGGAGCTCGGGACCGCGCGGACGAAGGCTGGAGGTGGCGGAGATGGTGCGACGACGAGCAGTCGCGGTGCGCGGGCGATGCGCACGGACGACGGCAGCGGCAAGCTTCTCCGACGAAGCTGGCGGCGTCGAGCGGCGAAGGGGCGGCTTCCGATTCGGCTGGCTGGTCTGGTTGCACTCCCTCCTCCTCTCTTTCCTCTCTCTCACTTCCCAAGCTTGAAGATGATGTTGATTGGTGCCCTTTTTGAGATTAAATCTCCACCCTCCATTTGTCAAGATCTCATTATCTTTGGCCCAACCACCATGACATCATCCCATGTCATCTTCCACTAACTCATTTCCTCTACAACCTATTTCAATGGGTCCAATTTCATTTTCCGCCGGGACATAAAATTTTGTGCAACAATTTCTTCAATTCCACTCGATTCTCTTCCAATTGAGTCCAATTAAAGTCTATAAAATTAATCCAATGTCACCACACTTTAATTCACAGCTTCACTTCCCCATAGAACCAACTTAAGTCTCAAAAGCAAGACCAAAGGTGGCTTACTAATTTATTGAGCCAAAATAATCATTCTCTGATTTAATTTCTAAAAAAATTCTGATTACATGAAAAATCTTTCGAAGAAGAGTCAACGATCATGAAATGATTTGTAACACACCCTGACTTTCAATTTTTGAATTCGATTTCAATTTCACGGTTAATTTCTCTTTGGCACGATACTAGCGCGGCCCAACCTACCGGGTAACCTTTAGAAATTTTTATGTATTTGACCTGTGGTTGATCATCTCAAGCCACAATGTACATCTTTGAAACATTGGCGACTTTCGGTTGTTGGGGTAATCTCAAGGTTTCAAATACGAACATAGGGTACCCAATCGATAGAAAAGTCGGTCCAGTGCCGATCGACAAGAATTGTGCGATCTGGTGGAATCACCCACACCTGATCACATGCCTCTGTCGAGTCGACCTATCTCCGATCTCTAATCGATTTTTAATTGTGTCGTAATGACCCTTGCAAATTAGCTCGGTCGAAAGATCACTTCTTGATTAAATTCTCGAGTTTGATGCATTAGAATTTCTTAACGGCTTCACCTGATAGACTAGTTTTCACATGAGTGGCCGACTCAAGGAAAATAACTATATGTGTGCCAACGAAATGCCCGTCTCAATTTATTAAAAATAGAATTGGAAAATCGGGATGTCACAACTCTTCCCCTCTTATAAAAATTTTGTCCTCGAAATTTAAACCTTTACCAATTCTTAAACAAAAAGGTGGGGGTACAATCATCTCATATAATCTTCTCTTTCTCAGATTGCTCCTTCTGTACCAATATTGCTAGATCACTGCTATCTTACCCAAACCACTTCGGATCCAAAATACTGAAGACTTGCCCACTTAAAATTCCAAAGGTCTTCAACACAAAATCTGCGAAGCTAAACTGGCGATTCTGAGCAGTTTCTAAACTACCTCTGATAATTGCAACTGAATCACTAATTCCTAAACCAACTCTGGACCTGCGATTTTCTTATCTCTGATCTTATCTCAACCGACTAAAATCCTGTACACTCTGCTCTGCACTGATTAAAAAGAAACTATCTGACTGATTTGCTGAAACTGGGAACCTCTGGTCAAGATTTGATATAACTTTGACACTGATCTTGGTAATTGCAATCATTAACTACTGTTCTGACCTTGGCATGTGACATTTCTTTCCCTAACTTCATCTCAGCAATCGAAATTCCGCACTCTCTACTATGCACTGCTTAAGAAAGAACCATTTGAAAGCTTCACCAACTTCGAACATTGATCTAGATTTGAAATACAATTCATCCCCAGCACTCATTGCAGATGATTTATATGATATACACACACTTCGGTATACATATTCTAATTGAGATTCTTTTCATGCTGCACTAAGGTGAGTTGACTCTGATCATCTGTCGACCACAACCCCATAAGGAATCAATACTCTTCCCGACTCCTTAATAAGCTCGTCATAACATTCCATCATGCTATACTTCCATTCCCACACAGGACTCTCTCAAGTGCTTGAAAAAAGCTTTCCTAGCCTACATTACCAAATTCTCACTTACTGATACATTCAACACTTACAACTTGTTCGACGATATCTATCTTCATACCGATCTACCAATCCCGATGAGGTAGGTTCTGACTCATCTTCATACTGTCTGGACAACGCTGAAGTTGCTATAATGAGCTTCTCATAAGATCTCTTATTTAATCTTTGTATCGACAATTACACACAATCGTCCTCAGAACCTTAGCGTTCTGCCTTCGGAAATCTGAAAATCAACCTCTCTCTCATCTGTATTCTTTTATAGAGTCTTCTGAATTTCTGAATCTATCCACTGAAGCGTTTTGATTCTGATCTGTACTCTCGGCTCAATTCTGAGAGTGGTCATAAGATTCACAATGTGGCCTACCTTAGATTTGAAAATCGAATTCCGAACTTCCTCAAGTGAGATCCAATCCTTGAGTACCAACTGTGCAACTAAGGACTCTCGACTCAGTGCATCTTCGACTTTGCTCACCTTTCCAGAGTGATACAAAATATTATAGTCATAATCCTTAATAAGTTCCATCCAGCGACGCTGTCTCATATTCAACTCTTGAGGTCTCAATTGACGGGACGCATATGCAACAACCCTATCTTGCTACATCAACAAGCAACCAAATCCCTTAAACGACGCATCATTGTAGATCTCATAACTTTTAGAACCAGATGGAATGGTCAGCACCGGTGCGGTAGTCAACTTCTGCTTAAGCTCTTGAAAACTACGCTTGCACTCATATGTCCACACAAAATTTTCTTACTTCCTCAGTAGTCGAATCAATTGCAATGTTGACGCTGAAAACCCTTCCATAAAACTTCTGTAATATCTTGCTAATCCCCAGAACTTCTAATCTCTATCACTGTAGTCAATATTGGCCAATTGATCACTGCTTTAATCTCGGACGAGGCTTATGGAGATTCCTTCTCCTGAAATCACCTGACCCAGGAACATAACATGAGTCATCCAAAACTCGCATTTGCTAAACTTATTGTAAAATCCAAAAGCACTCAAGGTCTGAAGTACCATTCCCAAATGTCTCTCGTGCTCCTCAGCACTCTTTGAGCACACCATGATAACTTCACTAAGCACGATCACAACCGATTCAAGTACCCTTAAACCTTCTGCTCATTAGACCCAAACAAATAGCTATGGTGTCCATCAAACCACACGGTATTACAGTGAACTCATAACTGCCGTATCAAGTGCAAGATGCTAACTTCGGTATGTCTTTCTTCCTGATCCTCAACTAATGATACCTTGATCTCAAGTCGATCTTAAAGAATATCGATGCACAACCACAACGAACCACATTTCTCCTTCAGGAACAGAACTAGTGCTCTCCAAAGTTATGCATTGGAACATATGAATCCCTTATTCAACAATTCTTGTATTGCATCTTTAGTTCTTTTAACTCGAGTAACACCATCCGGTAAGGAGCCTTAGGGATTGGCTCTGTTCCGGGTACTAATTCAGTCACGAACTCTAATTCTCTTTCTAACAACAAACCTGACAATTCTTTAGAAAACATATCAGAAAACCTATGCACCACGGTTATGTTCTCCATATTCGGCTCCTCAACTGATGCATTCATTACAGCTGCCATGCAGATTTGGTAACCAACAATTAGAACCAAGTCATCTTCAGCGATGAATAACAAGGATCGAAGTTCCTCTTCGACTTTCAGTAATTCAAAACTTTTGCACGCTAACGGAACAAACTAAATTATATCACTACTACAATTTAAAACAACAGAAAGCTCCTTGAGCTAAACCTTTTTATAGATGACTTCCAAGTCATACTTAAGCAAACCCCTTCAAGTACAACTATAAGGTTCACATTTCTATCACTTTATTACCACAATGAAAATCCTACAACCATCATTGAAAATTCTACTACACTACTTTGATAAAACATCTCAAAAACATTCTTCTGATCGATGCATGGTCGATCCCTTCATGCTCCTCTAGCCATCCTAGTGGCGTCCTCTCTACAGTAACAGTGCTTACGCTCTCCTGAACTTACACGGACAGTTCCTAACTTGATGGCCGTGTTGGCCACATTCAAAGCATGTTCTCCTTTTTACTCTGACACTGAGCTGACTCAAGCCTCCTTTCCACAATCTCGGCACACAATCAGCGAGTCCCTTGCCTACTGTCAAGTAATAGCATGCGCTCTTTCTTGTACTGTATGCCTGTTCTAAAAACCCCACGATGTGTTCTATGGTGCACTCCTTACAATCTGTCCCATTGGCTTTTCAAGACCGTTTCTAGCCAGGTAACTCTGATGGTCACAGACAGAACAAGCACCCGTCTTACCAGGACACTTAGCTAATCCATGTCGGCTTCTGTCAGCATAACACACTCCAATCTGATTCCTTGCTGACCTAACCATCCCACTTTTCTAGATGGATGGAATGGAATACTTTTCTACGATCAGACTTCTTCCTCAACTGATTTCCATCTCTACTAAATTTGAACCTTGACTTAGATACGGCGGCTTGATCCTCGATCACAACTCCAGATTAGGCCTCAACAGGCGCAACAACAACGGTCACAACACTGGCAGCGGTAGAAACAACGGTAACAGCGGCGGCTCAATCCTGAGCTTACTGACCCAAAATACTTCCCAAAGACTCTAGCGCCTGAATGATCCCATCAAACCTAGGATCACTCGGTGCTGCTACACTCTTAGTACCGACTTGCAGCGGTACTCTCACACTCGCGCTGGTCTAAGCCTGCGCTTTACCTCGGGTACCAACTCTTGTCAGCATCCTACCCCGAGTGTTTTCCGATTCCAACATTAGGTTAGAATTTGAGTTACCCACAAACACACTACCAAACAGCTATCAACCACAAGCATCAATATATTAAAAGCCTTTCCTACTAACTATCCCATGACTCATCGTATCTTATCACTCCATACTCAAACCATGCTCTGATACCACTTAAACGGGGATGTCAAACCCCGAACCTCGAGCGCGCCAACATCCCACCATGGTCATTCAAATGCGACGTTCCCAGGTTAAGTTGCCGACCCAATCAAATCTTTAATGCACATGCGGAAACATATTATAAAACCCCTGACAATAAAATAAGGGATAGAAAAGCAGTAAACAAAATCACAACATAACATTTTCATAAATCAACAAAATTACAAATAGAGGTCTACGGCCAACAGTCTACAAAAGACCGGCTTTTAAAAAGGAATTGTCCTACGACCTATAAGTCGTACACGTTCTCCAATCCTTATGACTTCACCTCTGCAACTCCTTAAGGCCAACCAAAGCTATCTAGCCGCTCCGTCCACCAGGGACCAGAAATTTTTAATCCCCAAACCGGGATGAGACAATGTCTCAGCAAGTTCAACCCCCTAAACCCCTATTAGAAAGAAAATACGCCTTGGGTGGCCTAGTCACATCACACAGAAGACTTACCTCGCATTAGCCTTCATCTGCAGGTTAGCACAATTTATATAATTCAACCACGTACAATTATGATAACCAAACAACCACGACACAATCACATCATTAGAACAATTCAACTACTTGGATCGTCTTAGCGATCAATCGACTTGGCCGATTACATGTCAATTCAGCAAATCAATCATTACTCTCAATCACGACCCTATAGGAAGGTTTAACAACCAGTGGCAATCACGGCCCCACTCGGCACGACCTTTAATTAGGTGGTCCATCATGGCCTCACTGGGCACGACCTAATAGGTGGTTAATCACGGCCTCACTGGGCACGACTTCTAATAGGTGGTTAATCACGGCCAATCTCCCATCAATTTCGACACTTGTGATTTTATAAAGAATCCCTATCTATCGCAATCACACTTAATTTGCCACAATTAATCATCAAACTCAAATTATACATGCATAGCGGCGATCAGCATGAAATTCTAAGAGAACAAGGTCCCAACGAAATTTTTGGAATTTAATAAATAATTAAATTTATTCCGAAAATTAATTAAATAATAATATCCATATTTTTTGTCATCCACACTCAATTTATAATATCCAACCATCAATTTCAAAATCCGAACACACAGCAACGATCGGCATGAAATTCTAAGCAATCGGGGTCAAAAATAATTTTTCCGTTTTTTTAAAATAATATTTTAATAATTTCGGGATATAATATAATATTATAAATTCCAGAATTTCGAAAAATTTAAATAAATCAAAAGTAAAACCTATTATGTCACATCAAGATTTATTATTAAATAAACTTTCTTAGCCTTTAATTAAACATGCTTTAAATTAAACAAACATCTTAATTTAAATCACAATTAAGTAAACTAAACTAACCACCTAAGCTTACTTAATTTAGACTAAGCACACTTAGGGCATCATTAACCGCCTAATCAAGATTTAGTGAGCTAAACTCACCGGATTAGCGAGTCGAGCGGACCAAAACGACGGGGAAGACGAGGGGATCGACTTTCTCCAAAGCAGGCCAAGCATCTGGGGTCGGGAAGCCGACCAAAATGAGCCAAACATCCGCTGCCATACCCATTTTTTTCCAGTTGCTGTCCATCACGGATTGAGGCCGAGGAAGGGTAGATCCGATGCTTGGATGAGATGGAGAAGGACCGGGAAAGGTTGAGGGGTCGAACCAAACCTAGGCGGTGGCCGGAGGTGGCCGAACGGCTCTAGCATGGGCTAGTGCAGCAGCTGCGGCACAAGGGCAGGCGAGAGGGAGGCGGAGATGTGCGGAGCGACAGCGAGCATCGACGACCTTGCACACGAGGCTTAGATGGCGAGTGGCGGCTCCGGCGAGACTCTTGGCGACCCTAGCAATGGCGGTAGCGGCTTGATGGAGGGGCAGGAGCTCGGGACCGCGCGGATGAAGGCTAGAGGCGGCGGAGATGGTGCGACGACGAGCAGCCGCGGTGCGCGGGCGACGCGCACGGACGACGGCAACGGCGAGCTTCTCCGATGAAGCTGGTGGCGTCGAGCGGCGAAGGGGCGGCTTCCGGTCGGCTGGTTGGTCCGGTCGCACTCCCTCCTCCTCTCTTTCCTCTCTCTCACTTCCCAAGCTTGAAGATGATGTTGATTGGTGCCCTTTTTGAGATTAAATCTCCACCCTCCATTTGTCAAGATCTCATTCTCTTTGGCCCAACCCCATGACATCATCCCATGTCTTCTTCTACTAACTCATTTCCTCTACAACCTATTTCAATGGGTCCAATTTCATTTTCTGCCGGGACATAAAACTTTGTGCAACAATTTTTTCAATTCCACTCGATTCTCTTCCAATTGAGTCCAATTAAAGTTCATAAAATTAATCCAATGTCACCACACTTCAATTCACATATTCACTTCCCCATAGAACCAACTTAAGTCCCAAAAGCAAGACCAAAGGTGGCTTACTAATTTTTCGAGCCAAAATAGCCATTCTCTGATTTAATTTCTAAAAAAATTATGATTACATGAAAAATCTTCCGAAGAAGAGTCAACGATCATGAAATGATTTGGGACACATCCTGACTTTCAATTTTTGAATTCAATCTCAATTTCACGGTTAATTTCTCTTTGGCACGATACTAGTGCGGCCCAACCTACCGTGTAACCTTTAGAAATTTTCATGCATTTGACCTATGGTTGATCATCTCAAGCCACAATGTACATCTTTGAAACATTGGCGACTTTCAGTTGTCGAGGTAATCTCAAGGTTTCAAATATGAACACAGGGTACCAAATCGATAGAAAGGTCGGTCCAGTGCCGATCGACAAGAATTGTGCGATCTGGTGGAATCACCCACACCTGATCACATGCCTCTATCGAGTCGACCTATCCCCGATCTCTAATCGATTTTTAATTGTGTCGTAATGACCCTTGCAAATTAGCTCGATCAAAAGATCACTTCCTAGTCAAATTCTCGAGTCTGATGCATTAGAATTTCTTAACGGCTTCACCCGATAAACTAGTTTTCACATGAGTGGCCGACTCAAGGAAAAGAACTATATGCGTGCCAACGAAATGCCCGTCTCAATTTATTAAAAATAGAAGTGGAAAATCGGGATGTCACAACTACTTTAAAATTTTCTATGATATGAGCCAAAAAATGAAGAGGAATTTGGTGACTAATAGGCTGTCCCTATTCTAAGGCCGAGAAAGAGCTATGCGTGTGGGATAGGATACTTGCCACAAATTTTGTTTTCATTTTCCCTAACTCATATCATAGGCAAATATTTTGGTATTAGAGCCATGGCATTTTTAGCACATTTCTAGTTTGCAATTGATTATTCAGTGGAGAAAGGGGGAGAATCTACATACCATGACTAAACCCTTCGAGCTTTCCACAACCTCCACTATAAATGCTCCCGTTTCTCTTAGCCCTTCTCTTAAACTTGGCACAATGTCTCTAAGATTGACTATCTTTATGAGGTTTCTTACCTTAACGAAGATAACAAAATCTCCAAGACTAATCTTTCACTTATTAAGCTGTATTATGCTTTTGCTAAACCATCTTCTTTCTCTCCTATCCGTTCTATTAAGTAGCTTAAAGAAGTTCAATTCTCGAAATTCAACAAGTGACCTATTCCAACTACTCGGCAAGAACACTTTGTCACTCTTCAAATACCTTTTGATTTTCCACACTAGTGGATATAGCAAGGCTATATGCACCTTCACTTTGGTGCCATTAGACTTGCTTATCCTTTCATGAAAGGAAGGTATTACCCGTGGTTGCTTGAATGGCGCTTTTACACCCCCATTTCTTGGACTACCAGCATGCTTGTATCGATATCATTCAAATCACCCTCAATACAGGAACAATGTTTGTTACATTGTTTCCAAATTTTAGTATGGCTCTCTCGGATTCATGACTTCTCTCAACCCATAAGGTTTAGCTACAAATTACTAGAGCAGCTTAAACTTCGGATTCTATTGCCGCCACCTTACATTACAAAATGGTTTATTGGGTCCAAAATCGCGCCATTGACCTCAACTTCCCTAGTTCCGAAGATGCCTTGTTCATCTTAGTGGATAATGACCAAACCTCCTGCATCCATGTTCCTAGATAAATCCCTTGAGATCAGTTAATTAAGTTATTCCTTGACACGTGGATAATAACTATGAAAAAAATCCACCAAACTCTAGACTGATCCAATCCACGGAGTCTCAGTTCACTAAGAAGAAAGATGGCACGGTTGTCATCAGATTTAGTAAGTAAAAGGAAGAGTCCACATCTATTTTTCTTATTTTTACAGTGCAACCTTTTGCAGCCCATGTTCTAGCTTACGAAGGCCAACTAGATCCAAAATCCATGATTGAATCTTTTGACTTGGAGGGACGCCCTATTCATTATTATAAGGATCCCCGGACAAGACATTGTTTTTGGGATCTAGATTGTTAGTGCTCCCTTTGCACAAATCCTCCAAATGACGAAGAAGATGATAGACCATCAAGAAGAAAGAAACGATCAAAAGATAAATTTTACCAAAGGTACCTTAACAGAGACCCCACCGTTGGACCTCTTGGCGAAGATGAAGGACGATATCAATTCATGGTCTCATATGGACCACCTCGACCACACCCTCCTCCAAAAATTCCCGAACCATGTGAACCTCCTCCACCTCCTCAATCGCCACTGAAAAAGAAATCATTATACCAAAAGCTAGTTGTCTCACTCTTCTATAAACCCATATACAAATGGGTTAAAAAGAACTCATTTCCTCTTGAAATACCCGAAACACCTCAATCTTCATGTTCCCCAAAACTAGAACCATCACTTGTCCTTCCATCTATCTGTATGTTTTAGTCCTCAGGTTTTCCACCTTTGGAAAGGTCTAATTCCATTGTCCCATTCCCGATGCTAGAAGAATTTACAGATGTTCATAATCGATTCCATCATATTGCTAAGGTCCCAAAGTCTAGGGATATTGATGACCATGGAAGGCAAAAGAAAGTTACAACCATTGAAGTTGTTCTAAATTGGTAATCATAAGATGCCTTGACCTGGAATAATGTTCTCAAGACAATTAACATGAAGCTTTCAACTGTCCAAGCTTGTCTTGATCATGTTGACCGGAAAGTTGATCAAACGTCTTTGGTCACAAATAAATTGCTTGAGACATTCCAAAAAAAGACTTCAGGAGATGGAATCTGGAAGATATGTCTCTCATCATTAACTGGAAGACCAAACGGCTGAAATGGAAAAATTGAGAAGACAAATCAAGCTCCCATAGGATGGAAAATTTGTTCCTCCTCCAGATCCATTTTCCCAGCCTTAGCAAATGGTTCAAAAAGATACAGGCCCTTCTAGGGCTACATCAATTGCTTCAATTATTGACAAAGCCCCAAGGCAAGATCAAAGGGATATTTTACTCTTCAAAATCGTATTAGAGAAATGGAAAAGCAAAGAAAGATTAGTGAAGAAAAGAAGCCAACCCTTGAATTTTTCCAGAACCTTCCTCTACTCATATGGTCTCAAATAAGATCAGCCTAGCTATAAGATTAACATAACCATTAGGTCATGGAAGGAGCCGGTAATGTTGGAGGCCAGGAAACATGGGCAGTTGAAATTTTCCTAGAAGTGGAACCACAATCTTAAGAAGTAAGTGATGAGGCTAGGCATTAGAGGGGGGAGACATGATGACTATTGAATAGTGGGTTTGTTTTATAACCAGTTGTAACGGGACTGTCAATTAATTAATGAACATTGGTTATTCAATTTTACCTTTCGATTTATCTATGTATTTTCAATATCTTTACATGACTAGACATGATTGTCTATAGAATTAGTACCTTTAATTTTCTTGTTAGTAAAGTTTCCTGCCAACATAAAGGACCCTTCACATCCTTTGTTGATTGGTTCATTGATCCATACTTTGATCGGTGCTTTGTTGACTTTTTTGTTTTGGGCGAAACTATCACGTAAAAAGTTAATATAAATACTAACCCTAATCAAAACAGAAGATAAAGCAAAGCATGTCGAGCCAACTAATAATTAGAGCCAACTCAAGTTGAGTTACATATGACTTACTACCCACTTAAATATAATTAGAGCAAGAAATTTTTTTTAGCTAATTCAATCTTTGGAAAGATTTTTAAAATATTGAGCTAATTTAGGCGGCACTAGTATTCCTAAGTTTTATCCTTTTTTCTCCGAAATCATATGGCTGTGCCAGTATCCTTTTTTTTTTTTCTTTTATGCGAAATGATCCAGAACTTCAATTGATTTATGCTATTATCCAAGTCGGTGCTGGCCTCATTCTTTAGTTTACTGCCACCATCATCATTTTCGTGCACAATCACCCGCATTAGCTCGGATTGACAGGAACTAGTTCCATCGTCGCATTCACAAGCTAGTCAACCTTGGTGGCCTACACGTGGAAAAAATTAACGCGGAAGAGAGTGCTTTAATAAAATAAATTTTTTTCCCTTATTCATGATACATTTTTCAACAAAGAATCATTCCATATCTTTCTTCATGTTTTTTGCTCGAATCATCATTCCCTATCTTGAAAGGTACTTGCTGACAATTTTTGGCGAAGCAATCACGAAAATAGCTGATACGGACATTAGCCTTAGCCAAAACAGAAAAAAAAAGGCAAAGCATGTCGAATAAACTTGTAATTAGAGCCAAGTCGAGTTATAAATAATTTACTACCAAAGTAGGACTCAATTAGACCAAGAAATTTATCTTTTAGCTAATTCAATCCTCGGAAAGGTTTTAAAATAGGGATATAAATTAAAAATCATATTCAGATCAAAATGACATCATTTTAACTTTATGTTTTGTGTTTTAGTCAAGTTATCATCACGTAGAAGAGAGAAAATATTAAAGAAAGTCACGTTTACATTTTCCGTTAGTTAAGTGAGACAAAGTTAATGAAATAAGTTTATTGCACCAATTTAATAAGTTTTAGAATTTGATTGTATATTTTGTAAATTTTAGGACTCAATTGTACTATCGTAATAAGTTTTAGGACTCTTATTGTACATATTCCTTGAAAATATTAAGCTAATTTAGGCGGCACTAATATCGGTAAGTTTCTTACCGAAATGAACTTCACGTGTTTTGTGCTATTTGAAGCCGGTGCCGGCCTCAGTTCGTGCATAATCAGACACATGCATTAGCTCTGACGGCACGAGCTATTTCAACCGTGGTGCGTACACGTGAATAACGGGGGAACAGCGTGATTTAATAAAATAGACTTTTGCCTTTTCTGTTCATTATTCTCTCAAAGGCAGGATGACATAGAGCCTATAAATACCCCCATCAATAAGGTTGCGACACTCACAGAAAAGCCTCTATCCTCTCCTCTTGTGTTCTTCCTCTGTATTTCGTCAGGCACCTACATTCAGAAAATAGTGAAACGTAAATGTCTGCTCGATTTTCAGTAATCCCATCTTCTTCTCTTCCTCAAGAAACGGGCTGCGTTGAAGGACGCCGATCGGCAAATTTTCATCCAAGCATATGGGGAGATTACTTTCTCAAATATGCTTCCGACTCCAACTCACTGGTAGCATTTAAATTATCGTTTTTCTTGGTTTGTATTTTCAAAAGTTTTCGATCGTTATGTTTTCTAAATACGAAGAGCATAGAACGCAATTATCTTGAATTATTTTGCACCATCCTACCACATCTGATAAAGAAACAGAAGAAGTTCCCGTTGAACTAAATTTAAGTGATTATCCTCTAATTTGTTTTGAACTTACAATTTTATATTTGTTGTAGCGTTCTCATGGCATAGCAGAGGAACAAATCGAGAGATTGAAAGGAGAAGTGAGGAAGATGTTGACAGGTGCATTGTATCAGCCTGCGGAAAAGTTGAACTTGATTGATCAAATCCAACGCTTAGGAATTACCTACCATTTTGAATTTGAGATAGATAAGGAGCTGGAACAAATCCGCAGAGGTTATTTTGAGTTTCACTATGATGATAACGACAATGACCTACACACGGTTGCTCTTCTCTTTCGATTGTTGCGACAGCGTGGTTACCATATTTCATGTGGTATGTGATGCTCAATTCTCATTGATTGATCAATTGGCAAATTATATTGCCGACGAAAGTTTAATGATTTATTTTATTGATCTTATTTAAAAGAACAAATATCATTAACATTTTTAGTTTACTCTAATTTTGATTTGTTCATTCGTTAACCTTTATCTCTATATTTATCTCTATGATTCTCATATCCTGAGTTCTTCAATTTTGCTTTAAAAGGTGAATAGTCCCTCCTTCTAATTTGGTTTAGTATGTAAATTTTTCATCATTTCTAGTTGATCTAAATATTGAACAAGATGTTTTTCATAGCATTTTATGATAGCATCTTTTCCCATGCTCCATTTGGCCATACAGAAATCTTTAACAAGTTCAAGGACAGTGACGGGAATTTTGGCAAATCACTCATCGCTGACGTGCAAGGATTACTAAGTCTATTTGAAGCTTGCCATATGAGGTATCATGGTGATGACAATTTGGACGATGCACTTGCTTTTACTACAACTCACTTTGAATCGGTCGATAAAAGGAAAGCAAGCCTTGATCTAAAAAAAAAAGTAAATCATGCCCTAAATCAGCCAATCCATAAGGGAATGTCAAGGCTAGAGGCGAGGCGTTACATTCCACTCTACCAAGAGGAGCCTCTGCATAATGAAGTCCTACTCTCCTTGGCTAAGCTTGATTTCAACTTAGTGCAAGAGCAACACCGAAAGGAACTCGGCAACCTTACAAGGTTAATTTCATGATGGCATGTTTGAAGTGGCTATATATTCTAAGAACACAAACTTTCCATAGACTGATTCATGCAATTTAAATTTATCATCAAAAAAAAATTGTTTGTAAGTGACGAGGAGCATTAATCTCGTTGGATCATCGGTCTAAAGTTCTTTTTATATATAAACTCAAAATTTTGTCAATGCTATGTTTGCCTTAAATAGGATTTGTTGGTATGCTGTAGGTGGTGGAAGGGTTTAGATGTACAAAGGAAGTTTCCATTTGCTAGAGATAGGCTTGTGGAGCTGTATGTCTGGTGGTTAGGAGAATATTACGAGCCAGAGCATGAAGCTGCGAGGGAAATACTAACCAAATTGTCCAGCGTTAGTTCCATTATTGATGACATCTATGATGTCTATGGAACATGGGAAGAACTAGAACTATTCACCGAAGCAATTGAAAGGTACAATTTGCGCTTGGATGCTTTTCTCAATTTACCAATTCTAAACTTGTTTATTCTAATTTGATGGATTGTCAACTTCGGTTACAACTTGAACTTAGGTGGGATGTCGATGCCAAAGATGGATTGCCAGAGTACATGCAAGAGTGTTACAAGATAATTCTTGATTTGTATGATGAAATTGGCCATGAATTATCCTAAAAAGGACGTTCGTATCGCCTCTTCTATGCAAAAGAAGTGGTAAGCCATTTGATGCTACATCAATCAAATACAATTTTTAATTTGTCCACTTGTAACAAAATATCGGGTTTCTAGATAAGGATGAGAGACTATCATATATCTTAGTCCACCAAACACTTTAACATTCAAATATTGACGTAGATTTACATTCGAGAATGAATTCTCAGATGAAAAATCAAGCGAGAGCATATATGGTCGAAGCCAAATGGTTTCACCAAAAGCACGTACCGACAATGGAGGAGTACATGTCCGTTGCATTACCCAGCTCTGGTGTTGTATCGATATTGGCATGGTCATTTCTGGGAATGGGAGACATCGTAACAAAAGGTGTTTTTGATTGGCTTTTATTCAACGACACCAAGATGGTGAAGGCTTCGTCAGTAATCGGTCGGCTCTTGAATGACATTGCCGGACACAAGGTTTGTAAAAGATATACTGGCAAACAACATTAGTTTTTCCAAATTTTATCTAATTAATTTCCTCCACAGTTTGAGCAAGAGAGAGGTCATGTGGCATCTGCAGTGGAGTGTTTCATGAAACAGTATAGAGTTACCAAGGAAGAGGCTAAGGAGGAACTCCGTAAACAAGTGACCAATGCATGGAAGGACATTAATGAAGAGCTGCGCCGTCCAACTGTCATTCCTATGCCAATCCTAGTGCGAATTCTCAATCTTACACAAGCCATGCACATGATGTATAATGGTGAAACAGATAACTACACTCATGCCGGAACCAAGCTGAAAGAGCATGTGACTTCTCTGTTGGTCAATCCGTTGCCAATGTGATGGTTTGGGGGAGCATTAGACATCTGCGAATCTGCTCTGTGTGCAATTTGAATTGGGTGTTTACATTTGACCATTGCTTTTCTCTGGCCTGAGGGCCCCCTTTCTTTTCTAGAGTTCGAATTGAGGAAAAAAAGAGTCCGTAAAAATGTTGCATTAGAATATGTTAAGCTATGTCTGGTTCAGTTCCTCGATCGATATATTTGCTTATGATGGTCTTCGTGCTCTTTGATCAGCACAGATTATAATAATTAACAGAACTAGAAAGCAAGTTATGCATTTTCGGACAATGTTGCTGACATTCAAAAGTAAAAATAATTCAAGTCCTTGTAGATCGACGTGGTGTTGTTAATTGAGTTGTCAATAGAGCAATCAATAACTATAGTTGCAAATTGATAAACTACCGATCTTTGGTGTTATGTTACCAACGACACTGTTAGAGAGGCAATGATTGATGAAACCGATTGTTGATATATGATGGTAAATGGTCAATTATACCTTAAAAGATGTGAAGCAAGGACTGTAAAAGAATACTATCTTGATGGTTGAGCTGGATGATATTCAAGGGATCGTAGCTGCTTATGGAGAAGGTTGTGCAGTTCAAGACAACCAAGAATTTCAGGGACAGTTGAAATTTGTATACGGACCAACAATCAATAAACACTTAAAGAATTTTTCAATTTAAGTTCATCAATTTATTAATTTTATCCTCAAATTCTTTAGATTTACCTTTATTTAGAGTTAATTATCCTTGTTACGCAAATTATTTCCTGTCCAAATCGCCATAGAATCCGATTCATTGAAAAAACTAGAAATCCAACCTTTGGAGAAATGTATTCATTGATGATACAATTGTAATGTAATATCTTTTTGACATGGTTGGTAGGGCCATAGTGGTTTTGATTTGAGTAAGCGCAATGGCACGGTCTAGGAGTCAAGAACCTTGAAATTTTGTCGGTGACGATAATCAGTCCCCACAATGCAGCAATTACAGGTTTGCTTAATTGGAGTTATTAGCCGTTCAAGCAGCAGCAAAGCAAAACCAAGGGGAGAATATTGTTGACATTTCGAGAAATCTCACCTATGAAAAGAGGAGGGAGTTGGAACCAAATTCGATAGTCAACTATGTGACGTAGTCGAGGTCCGAGGAACCACAGAATGACATAGTCAACTATGCGGTAAATCACCATGCCGGAGTGATTAGGCCTATAATTGTTAATGTGATGAATGAAATAACTTCAAGGCCAGGGCCATCAACTCAACCGTTTTCGATGCAATGGAGAAGGGCGATGATGGGGTATATTCCTTAAACTTCTTCTACCCAATTAAATAACGTTGGTAATTTAGGTCAAATGGTTCCACTGCCAGCGATGAGAATCTAGCAGAGGCTTGAGGTCAACAACGGCTAAAAACTCCAATATAGTTGGCCTTGTTAATGGGAATGATTAAAGTAACCTTGTTCACGCTAACACAAGTGGAAGTAATAGCAATTCGGCAATCCGGAACATTTAAAAAAATGTGCCTTTGCCAAATGCTCAAAATCAAAGGCTAGTAGGACCGGTACCTAACGACGACAACGTGAGACCATTTGGTAATACAATTCTACCACCTGGTGGTGTAGCAATTCCATAGAATTTGGGACCATACCATACGAGCCTCAATTGTCGGTGGATAATCAGGCAAGACCACCTTCTCTGCTTAGGGGGCAGGATGGTCAGGCTATGCAAGCCCAAGATTCTCAAAAGGGATTAGTGCATAATTGAACAAATGGCCAGTATGGTAATGCAACGTATGGGCCTTTATGGAGGTGTTATCAGGCCTATGTACCAAAAACCATACCCATATTAGGTTGACACTGTCCAGTACCCAGGAGGTTATAAGATACGTGACTTTAACGTGTCTATTGGTGAAGACAATTAATGAATAGTATAGCACATTAGCAAGTTTCTAGCTCAATGTGGGGATGTTAATCAAGATGGTTGTATGAAGTTAAGGTTATTACCTCTAACTTGCCCCCTAACTCAATTCATAATTGAGATTAAGATGGAAAGCCTGTCTCATGCCCAATTTTTATAGAATAATCTTTGAAGTGACAGTAGCAAATTGGCTAGTTTAGGCAGTACAACAATGAATCTATGGACCAATAAATTGCTCAATTAAAAAAAATTAAGAAATCAATATTTGTTCTCACTTGATGAAAGAAAGTTTACTGCATTTTCTTTCAATGGGTTAAAGTTCGCAGCAAGAGAGCGACTTTTTTTTATTTTCTTTTTGGTCGATATAGGGATATCATTCATTAAACCCGAGCCCACCCACAAGAATAAGGGGCATCAAAAGACAGGGTCTTCCAAAAAGTGGAAGGGGGTTTAGAAACCCAGTTTAGGGGAAGGTTCTACATCAAAAGATCTTTATAACCTAGTCTACCGGTCTATATGAATTGCGGGTGTAAATGATCGATTCTAAGCTCTCACAAAGGGCCAAGAGGCCAATACGTTCAATGATAAGTGGCTCAACATCCCAAGGACAAAGGAAAGAATCTTGGGATAGCTCACCAAAGAGAGTGACTTGAAGGCCAACAATTTAACGAGTTGTTCTAGTTGACTACAATGGTGGCAAAAGATGAGAATCTTATAATTAAAAAGGATAGAAAGTCCTATAAAGGTTATAAACATATTGAACTTGATTGTGAAGATGATTCTGATAATGATTTTGACTAGAAATAGATGTGGCTATAATGATGCTTGATAAACTTTATGTTTGTCAAACCTTAAAACCTGCCCTCGTCAAGGAAATTGTAATGGCCAAGGCAAAAGATAACCAAAGATATTTATTTGATGTATGTAAGTTGAATGAGATATTTGACTTAATTTTAGAAGATAATCTAATAACACTAAGTGAGGGTCGGATCATCCCGAATGACATGCCACCTCAAGTGGTTTAGGTCCCACAAATTGGAGAGGCATTCAAGGTATGTTCCACCGTGGATGGTCCAGGTTCCTCGTCCACTTATGTATGAGAGGGTTGATATCCCTAATAAGAAACCAAAAAGAAGTTGTTTAAAGAATGTATGAATAGAGAGATCCTGAAACTGGTATTGTCGCGACCGAACCTCAGGTGCACCACTTAGAGTTTGGCTAATGGATTACTAAGCCTAAACTTAGCTTAGGCTTTCTCAAGCTCATACTAATTCACGACTTGGATTCAAGTTCTTAACATGTAAATGATTTTTCAATTAGGAGTCATCACTAATCTAATTTTGGTAGATCGATTAGAAACCCAAGTAAAGTAATGAAAGATTTACTTTACTAGATTGTGAGTTCGGGAACTTGATTACGCTAGATTTCTCTAACGCCCTTTCGATACCTTTCTTTTTTATTTCGAAAAAATGTTTTGCAAGTAGCTTGAGTTGATTTTAATTTATTTCCCTAACATGTAAGGTGACCATATGGTTGCACAAACCACTAATTTAACACCCAAATAAAGTAATAAATAAATTATGGGACTTACATCATAATAACAAAAGCATCTACAATGTTAAATAAGAATTCACATCAATAGTGCAAGATATAATTTCTAATTGACACACAATCACTTAATCTTTTTCAAGATTTTCTTTTATTTAAATGAAGCCTATAAATTATGTGCAATGCAATGCAATGACGTACAAAATTATTTTAACTAAAATGATATGCAACATGCAGCCTAAAATGTGAACTATATGTCGCGTGAGATTTATTAAAAGACCTAATCTAGTGATATGAAATGATTAATGCAACTATTCTAACATTTACACATTTAGATAACGTGCACTTGATGACCTAATTCTACATGACATGTGTATGATAATTTTTATGTTTTCTTTTATTTTTAATTAAATTTCGAAATTAAAATTACTCAATATTTAAACATGCAATTTCAATTAATGAAAGGAAAAACTAGCATCCTAAATTACTGTTTTGTTTTTGGGGATTTTTATTTCAAAAATGCGAAATAAATAAATTTCCAATTATAAACATGCAAAATAACCCTAAAACAAGCAATATTCTAATATGAACCTAATCTAACTCAAATATATTTTTTTGGATTTTCTTTTGTGAAAACAAAATCAATTCAAAACAACACAACAGCAAATCATGCAAGATATGATTGATATCCATCTAATAAATTGACGGATCATATCTCGCACATAAGATCGAATTGGTCAATTTTAACAAAAATCACGAATCGTATCTCGAACAGATTGACGATTTTTCCGTGTGATTGCGAGTCATATTTCGGGCATGAAATCGGACTATCAATCATATGCATGTTGTGAAATTAGGAAGATTTCCCAATTTAAGAGGCTACTCAAGATTACGGATAGGACTATATATCCTGAACTTCAATCATGTGCATCAAGATATTTTAAATAAGGAAACGGAATATTCAGAAATCAAATTACACAAATTTTTTATTTAATTCGAATATTGGCTTCCAAATTTGAACTATGCGCAATCGGATTGGGATTGCAATCGGCGCCTCGTCAATGAACAGCAATAGTAGCAAGGTGGTGGCAAACGGCATTGATCTCATCGTCGGGACACGAGCACACGTGGTTTAGTCATGACGAAGATTAAGCAAAAACCTGCAAATAAAAATCAAAATTATGCTGGTTTTTGACTGAGAGCTTGTTGGACCACCACTATTGCATCGCTCGTGCGTAAATTCGGAACTGGGTATTCGCCAAAATATCTGAACGTTGGTCAAGGAGGTTGTCTTGTGCAGCAACAGGGACCCATAGAGATGTTGACTTTGCTAATGCAGGGGTGCTTGAAGCGTTGGACTATTATTGGGATGGAACTTTGTGGCATCAAACCCATTGAATGGGATAAACTGAACGTTAGGGGTGTGCAACAGAAACCGCCTGAACCAAGAACTAGCCGGACCAGACCAGACCAAACCGGTCAGTTTCGAGCGGTTCTAGAGGGTCTCGGTCCGGTTTCAGGTTCCTATTTTTGGAATCGGTGACTGGTTGGTCCGGTTTCTGATTTCAAGGTCGAAACTAGATCGACCGGACCAACTGGACCGGACCGACCATTTATACATACATATATTGATATATATATATATATATATATATATATAGTTTATGAACTAATCTACAGTGTCCATCACCATCAAATTCAATTTTCCTCTCGTAACTCTAAGCTAATCCCTTAAGTTTTCTTTTCCAAATTTTGCAATTCTTACTTTCCCTTTCCTTCTTGTAACCCTAACCTTTTTTTTTTTAGTTTCTACTATAATCTACGGTAGCCATCACATCAACTTCCATTTTCCCAAATTTTGCAATCCAATTTAGTGGCAATTCTCACTTTGTCTTTCCCTCTCAAAACCGTAACCCCTCCCCTCTTGCTCACTCAACGCCTCGCCCCCAACGCCTCACCTCACACCTCACTCGCTCTAATGCTTGGCTCTCTTCCTTTGAGTGCCTCGTCGCAACGTCTCACCTCACACCTTGCTCCCTCGAACACTCAGCTCTCTTCCTCCTCCGAGTGCCTCGCCACAACGTCTCACCTCACACCTTACTCCCTCGGATGCTCGGCTCTCTTCCTCCTCCGAGCACCTTGCCCCGACGCCTCACTTCACACCTCGTTCGCTCTGACGCTCAGCTCTCTTCCTCCTCCGAGCACTTATCCACAAGGTCTCGCCTCACACCACACTTGCTCGGACACTCGGCTCTCTTCCTTCTTCGAGCTCCTCGCCCCAATGCCTTGCTCGCTCTAATGCTCGACGAGTGCCTTGCCTTGATGCCTCACTTGCTCTGACGCTTGGCTCTCTTCCTCCTTTGCTTTGCTTGAGATCTGCGCATTTAGGCTTGGCTCTCTTCCTCTTACGCTTTGCCCGAGATCTATGTATTCCTGCTCTTTGGAGTGATATTTGCTTCTTGACTAACACAAGTGTGTTTCTCGGCTTCACTTTCGTTGGTTTTAGATCGTTGTCTTTTTGCAGCGTTTGTTTTAGTATGATCTCACTTGATATAGGTGCGGCGGTCTCATTGGAGTTTGCTTGGTTGTTCAGTCTCTAAGTATGTTTGTTGATAGGTCGTGCAAAGCATGTAGCAGTAAGTCACAGCCTCCCGTAGTCGCAGCCTTGCCTCATGCCTAGCTTCGATTGAGTTGCTTAAGCCTCGACATCAACATCTTCCCCTCTCACAACCTTGCCTCCGGCCTTACTCGACGCTTAAACACCTTTCCGTCGTCAAAATTGGTACCTTTTCTCTTTCTCCACAAGTTGTGAAAATTTTAATTGCCAATTGATTGATTAATCCGGGGGCAATCCTATGATTGTCAGGAATGAGTTTGATTTAGAGGCACTGAGGTTCTGACCAATCCTATGATGGTCAGGAAAAAGTTTGGTTCAGGGGCACTAAGGCTTATGTTGTCATGTTTGATCTCTCTGGTTTGTTGATGCGAATTGTGGATGGTATTTTGATTCAAGGATTTTGATTAGAATCGCTTGTATGCTTTGACTAGTTATGAATTTGTGGAAGTCTTCAATTTTCCTTTTTCGAGCGAGTTTTTGTTAGAGGAGTTGTAGTTTTGGAGTGTTCATTCAGCCCTTTTCCATTAGCATTCTCTATTCGATTGGTTTAAGTATATGAAATTCTGTTTTTGGTCTGTCTATGGTCCATTTTGGAGGAAAAAGTATCACTTTGGCTGCTAGAAATCTGCTTTTGCTCGAGTTGCAACTTAATATTTGCTTAATTTTTTAGTATCTATTTTGGTAGATATAGTTATATGATAAATATAGACATGAAATTAAGAGGTAATGATGCAATCATATCTTTAGTATCCCTATTGTTGTAAATGAATATGACGGTTTGATAGCTCATTATAATGTTTTGCTTGATTCAAGCGATCTATTTATATGTTAATGGAAGTGGATCAATCAAATGATAATATGAATCCTATGATGGACTCACTAGAACATGAATGTGAAGAAATTGAAAACCTCAAAGTGGCATTTAACACAAACAAGGTATCTAATACTTGTCTTCATAGTTCTGGTAAATGAACATCAATAGTTTGGCTTCATTTTCACAAGGGCAAAACGAGAAGGAGAAAACTATGTTGATTTGCAATTATTGTAGGGTCAAGTATACGTACTATGTTGATAATGGTACTTCCGTTATGTTGAAGCACTTGAAAATGTGCAAAAAACATCCTCACAACATAGATAAGAAGCAAAAAATTTCACCCCATGTAAAGCACAGGGGATAACAATGGGAAATACTAGTACTGATAGTAGTGCAAATGTCTTATCAACATGGAAAATCGATCAAAATTGTTGTAGACAAATGCTTGTTCGAATGATAATAAACAGATGAACTACATTTTTCGATGGTTGAGCATGTTGAATTCTGTGATTTTATTGATCAGTTACAACCTCTCTTTCATCATATCTCACGATTTATAATGGCTAGAGATTGCATGAAGTTATATCTTTGTGAGAAAAAAAGTTTGAAGACTTACTTTGGCAAGCTTAAGTCTAGATTGCACTCACGACTGATACATGGAGTTCCATCCAGAATTTAAATTATTTATATCTCATCGCACATTTTATTGATGACGACTGGAAATTGCACAAAAGAATAATCAATTTTGTGGTGATGCCTAGTCATAAGGGCAAGGATATTGGGAAAATGATTGAAAAATACATATATGAGTGGGGAAAAGAGAAAAAAAGTGTCCACAATCATTGTGGATAACGCTAGTTTTACTAATGTTGCCATTGGTTTTTTTAAAGAAAAATTATTAAGAGATATGCTATTGATCTTAGAAGGTAATGTTTTACACATGAGGTGCATAGCTTATATTTTAAACTTGATTGTGAGGGATGGATTGACCGAGGTGCATGATTCTATTACACGTATTAAAACGTGGTTAAGTATGTGAGAAGTTCTCCCATGAAAGCTAAAACATTTCAATGTTGCATTGAAAGTGAGATGATTACTTATATGGGTTCAATTTGTCTTGATGTCACAACTAGATGGAGCTCTACTTATCTCATGTTAGACACTGCCTTAAAATTCAAAAAAAACTTTTAAAATGATGGAAAAAGATGATCTTCTTTCTTAAGTGAGCTTGACTATGACACTCCTAAACATGAAGATTAAGAATATGCCAGAATTCTTTCAGTATTTTTAAAGAAGTTTAATGATGCCACCAACAAGATGTCTAAGACTCTATATATCACTATGAATGATTATTTTAATGAGATAACAACTTTATATAAAACTTTAAAACAAGCGGAGAAGGCTTCGGATCTTAGTTTGAAAGTTATGATTGCAAAGATGAATGAGAAGTTTGACAAATACTATGGGAGTTTTGAAAAAGTGAATATGATGGTGTTAATTGCAGTGATATTGGATCTAAGAACAAATATGAACTATGTGCGGTATTATTATAGATTAATCTATGATGATAGTGCGAAAGTTGATAAAATGTATGATAAGGTGAGAATTGCCTAGAAATATTATTTCATTTTTATGAAAAATCTTATTTTTAGTTCTTGTGATAGAAATTTAGTTGGTCAACTTTTTATTAATATTGATAGTAGTTGGGATCTTGATAACCATGAGGAGGGTAAGAAGGATAATCTTGATTTGGTTGAGGATTTCAATTCAGACAAGGCATTTGATATCTTTCTTCGCGAAGAAAAAAAAAGTGTTCGTAGGTAAGCTATCTGAGCTCGATAAGTATTTTAAAGCCGAACGTGAAGAAAGTCGTGATCTTGACCTATTGATATGGTGGAAAACTATTAGCCAAAAGTTTAAAATTCTTTCTTTGATAGCTTTAGATATTTTATCTATTCTTGTAACAAATGTTGCTTTGGAGTTGACTTTCAGTACATCCAGTCGTGTGCTTGATGGCTTTCAAAGTTCTTTAACTCCTACAATGGTGGAAGTTTTGATTTGCACTCAAGATTGGTTAAGAGAGGTTACCATGCCGATTAATATTGAATAGTGCATTAAGAATGCGAAAGGATTTGAACGGGGTAAGTCATCGATGTATCTTTTTATCTTATAATTATTTTGTATATCTAATAAGTGAATGCTCTATTTAATATTTTGTTTTGTTAAATATGAATGATGTTTATTCGAAGCTTACTAGTAAATAGAGTTTGCAAGTTCAAGTGGAAGAAATATATGTGATGAGATTTTTCATTAATTATTTGAGTTCAATTAAAAATAATTCTACTTTAAAACTAATATTGAGTTATCATATATACTTATTGCATACTTATTGCAGGACTATTAGCAAGTTTTGGGCTCTCGGCTTTGATCATAATTTGCTTGCTTGAACAAAGAATCTATTCCCCTCGGACCATGCAACATTGAGTGATTCAGCCGAGATGTATGGAGTTTGGTAGTTTAATGTTGAATGTCTTTCTCTTGTGCTAATTTTGGAATTTGATTTTGTTTTTTATTCCATGGAGGGTTTGTTCTAGATTAGTTATGACCGCTAATAGATGGTATTGAATAATGGCCAAACGGTCTGTTGAATTTTTGTTGAGTTTTGATTCTGTTTTATCTTTGTTTTTTGCCTCTCTAATTATATTTATGTTCATGAGAATGGAGGTGAGTGTGTGAAGTATGTTTGGAAAGAAAAACTTATATAATATTTCAAATTTGGGTGAATCTTTAGCTTATTTTTTTTGTTTCATGGCAGTGCAAGGACGTTGGGTATGATTCAAAATTTTAGGTTTTGTTTCCACAAAGTGGACGTGTAAAATTTAACAGGGCGTCACTTTGTTGGTTACAAATCTCGTGCTTTACTTTACTAGTAATTACTATTTTTTTTTTTGTTAAATGAAATGAAAACAAGTGATGGTTCATTGGAACCAAACTAGACCGGAGTGGTTGGTCGGTCTAGTTCTCGGTTCCAAGAACTGTCGATCCAATCCACAGTCCAGAAAAGTGAGAACCGGTCCGGTTCCCGGTTCTTGGGTGGAACGGGACCGAACCAAGAATCGATCACCCCTGAAGCCTGAACCCCAAGGAAAGGAGAAATTTCTTGTCTTTCTTAATGTCCTTTTGAGTTGTGCGGCCTCGATGATGTGGTGTTCGCTGGCGCACAATTCAGGACGCGAAGCAAAGAAAATCGATGGCACAATCTGAATAGCAAGTAGTTGAGGCTGAGGTCGTTGATAAATATATCTGTTGGTGGTCTGGACTGCAGGGGCGGTGTCGTTGGTAGCTCGCAGTTCAATCGGATGAGCAACGGTGGCAAAAGGCGATAGCTTGGGTATTAGACATGGCAGTACGGACGACGACGGGGTGGCGAGCAGCAGCAATAGGGAACGTGGAGCTAGAGGCAGCGGCTCAGCGTCGTCGAATCAACAACTAATCATTACGGATTGCAGGCTGCTTAAAGTAGCGTCACAGGTGGTGAGGCACAACAATGGCAGAGGCACAGTGGCAGGTGGCACAAGTCTCGTGCGGAAGGGGAGTCTCACGACTTGGTCGAGAGAGGACCCCCTCCCTCCCTTCTCACGTGTGTCTCTCAATGCATTCTCAATGTGGCCGAGTATGGAATTGTAAGGCCCCCCCTCCCGATCGAAAGAGAGCACCCCTTTTATATGCAAAGGAAAGGAGCCCACCAAGGAAAGAAACAAAATCACATATTGCATGGTCAAGACACAATTTCTTTTTCAATTTCCTTCCACCTTTGACCATGCAAAAATTGTAACCCATCCGCATCCTTTTCTTTCCTTTATTTCTTTTCTTTCCCACAAACAAGAGAATCGGTCGCCGCACGTTTACATTCACAGGATCAGCAAAAAATTCTTTTACATTGAATCATCCAACAACCCAAAAATTGACCAAATATTGCCAAAAGTTCTTAATCGTAATAGAATTTTCTCAATTCCGAATCTTGCAAAGATGAGCTTGCAATATCTCATTTTCGTGCCTGTCTTTATTGAGAATATATAAATAGATTACAGGAATATATGAAAAATCCACCATTATATCATCAAATATATTAAATCTCATTCCTCATAAGTTAATTTTCAGTTATCAGAAAATAACAAGCTCAGGCTAATTCCCTCTTTTCGTGAGCTTAGCCTAACTCGTCAATTAAAGCTTAGAACCATCAATTCAAACCTATCTATCACTAGTCCAATGCAATGATAATAATAATAAAATGCTATGCAATCTCGAATTTTCTATGCAATAAATAATTGAATCGACAAAATTTAGGTAGTTGTCCATTTTTGAAGGTGAGCTTGTAGAGTTTGCATTCAAAGACAAATTGAGACCTAAATTTTGATCATGCACATGTAATGAATGATTTTTTTGTTGGAAAATAAATCCCATTTTTAAAATGCAATTTATATGATGCATGGAAATGTTAGTGCAAATATATGATGCAAAAGGAAAGAATGTACCTGTAGAGCATCTTAAGGTACATGATAAATCTTCATTTACTCCACAAGTACCTAGTCTTCATTCGGATTCCTTGAAGAGTCTAATGTTTATTAGCCATAGGTGTGGGTTGATGAGGTCGAGCTCGCTTGAGGCTAGTGAGTTGCAATCTTGCCAGATCGGCAAGGCTCGAGTTCACTGGAAATTGCATGACTTGATCTTGCCTGTGACTGGCTACTAGCCTTCACCGTGGCCAACGATTGGCTGGAGAAGAAGGAAAATGACAAAAAAGAAAAAAAATAGAAAAGCAAAATAAAATAAAATAAACTATTCAAGATGAACAATTCCAGAATGTGTTTTCACTTATTTAGATTTATGAATTTACTTTCCTAAATTTATGTGTGAATATTTTTGTCGACTAGAAAGTGTTTTCAATTGATGAGACTAGGCATTAGAGGGGGGAGATGCAATGACCATGGAGTAGTGGGTTTGTTTTATAACCATTTGTAATGGAACCGTCAATTAATTAATGAACACCGGTTATTCACTTTTATCTTCCGGCTTCTCTCTGTATTTTCAATATCTTTAAATGACTAGACATGATTGTTTACAGAATCAGTACCTTTAATTTTCTTGTTAGTTAAGTTTCTTGCCAACATAAAGGACCCTTCACATCCTTTGTTGATTGGTTCATTGATCCATACTTTGATCGGTGCTTTGTCGACTTTTTTTTTTTTTTTTTTGGTGAAACTATCACGTAAATAGTTGATATAGATACTAACCCTAACCAAAACAGAAGATAAAGCAAAGCATGTCGAGCCAACTAATTACTAGAGCCAACTCAAGTTAAGTTGAGTTATATATGATTTACTACCCAGTTAAATACAATTAGAGCAAGAAAAAAAATTAGCTAATTCAATATTTGGAAAGGTTTTTAAAAATACTGAGCTAATTTAGGCGGCACTAGTATTTCTAAGTTTTATCTTTTTTCTCTCCGAAATCTTATGGCTGTGCCAGCATCTTTTTTTTCTTCTTTTTTTTTTATGCGAAATGATCCGGAACTTCAATTGTTTTATGCTATTTTCCAAGTCGGTGCTGGCCTCATTCTTTAGTTCACTTCCACCATCATCATTTTCGTGCACAATCACCAGCATTAGCTCGGACTACAGGCACTAGTTCCATCGTCGCATTCACAAGCTAGTCAGCCTTGGTGGCCTACACGTGGAAAACATTAACGCGGAAGAAAGTGTTTTAATAAAATAAACTGTTTTCCCTTATTCCCCGTACATTTTCCGACAAAGAATCATTCCATATCTCTTTTCATGTTTTTTTTGCTCGAAATCGTCATTCCCTAGCTTGAAAGGTACTTGTTGACAGTTTTTGGCGAAGCAATCGCGAAAATAACTGATACGGACATTAGCCATAGTCAAAACAGAAGAGAAGGCAAAGCATGTCGAATCAACTTGTAATCAGAGCCTAGTCGAGTTATAAATAAATTACTACGAAAGTAGGCCAAAGTTAGACCAATAAATTTATCTTTTAGCGAATTCAATCCTCGGAAAGGTTTTAAAAATAAGGATATAAATTAAAAATCATATTCAAATCAAAACGATGTCATTTGAACTTTATGTTTTGTGTTTTAGTCAAGTCATCGTCACGTAGAAAAGAGAAAATATTAAAGAAAATCACGTTTGCATTTTTCATTAGTCAAGTTAGACAAAGTTAATGAAATAATTTTATTATACCAATTTAATAAGTTTTAGAATTTGATTATATATTTTGTAAATTTCAAGATTTAATTGTATTATCGTAATAAGTTTTAGGACTCTTATTGCATATATTCCTTGAAAATATTGAACTAATTTAGGCGGCACTAATATCGCTAAGTTTCTTACCGAAATGAACTTCACTTGTTTTGTGCCATTTGAAGCCAGTGCTGGCCTCGGATCGTGCATAATCACACACATGCATTAGCTGTGAAGGTACGAGCTATTTCAACCTTGGTAGCCCACCCGTGAGAAACGAGGGAAGAGCGTGCTTTAATAAAATAGACTGTTGTCTTTTCTGTTCATTATTCTCTCAAACGCAGGATGACATATAGCCTATAAATACCACCATCAATAAGGCTGCAACACTCACAGAAAAGCCTCTATCCTCTCCTCTTGTGTTCTTCCTCTCTATTTCGTCAGGCACCTACATTTAGAAAATAGTGAAACGTAAATGTCTGCTCGATTTTCAGTAATCCCATCTTCTTCTCTTCCTCAAGAAACGGGCTGCGTTGAAGGACGCCGATCGGCAACTTTTCATCCAAGCATATGGGGAGATTACTTTCTCAAATATGCTTCCGACTCCAACTCACTGGTAGCATTTAAATTATTGTTTTTCTTGGTTTGTATTCTGAAAAGTTTTCGATCGTTATGTTTTCTAAATACAAAGAGCATAGAACGCAATTATCTTGAATTATTTTGCACCATCCTACCACATCTGATAAAGAAACAGAAGATGTTCCTATTGAACTAAATTTAAGTGATTATCCTCTAATTCGTTTTGAACTTACAATTTTATATTTGCTGTAGCGTTCTCATGGCATAGCAGAGGAACGAATTGATAGATTGAAAGGAGAAGTGAGGAAGATGTTGACAAGTGCAATGTATAAACCTGCGGAAAAGTTGAACTTGATCGATCAGATCCAACGCCTAGGAATCGCCTACCATTTTGAACTTGAGATAGATAAGGAGCTGGAACAAATCCGCAGAGGTTATTTTGAGTTTCACTGTGATGATAACGACAATGACCTAGACACGGTCGCTCTTCTCTTTCGATTGTTGAGACAGCGTGGTTACCATGTTTCATGTGGTATGTGATGCTCAATTCTCATTGATCAATCAATTGGCAAAATTATATTGCAAACAAAAGTTTAATGATTTATTTTATTGATCATATTTAAACAAACAAATATCATTAACATTTTTAGTTTATTCTAATTTTGATTTCTTCATTCATTAACCTTTATCTCTATATGATTCTCATATTTATCTCTATGATTCTCATATCTCGAGTTCTTCAATTTTGCTTTAAAAGGCCAATAGTCCCTCCTTCTAATTTGGTTTAGTATGTAAATTTTTCATCATTTCTAGTCGATCTAAATATTGAACAAGATGTTTTTCATAGCATTTTATGATAGCATCTTTTCCCACGCCCCATTTGGCCATACAGAAATCTTTAACAAGTTCAAGGAGGGTAATGGGAATTTTGGCAAATCGCTCATCCCCGACGTGCAGGGATTACTAAGTCTATTTGAAGCTTGCCATCTGAGGTATCATGGTGATGATAATTTGGAGGATGCACTTGCCTTTACTACAACTCACCTTGAATCAGTTGATAAAAGGAAAGCAAGCCTTGATCTAAAAAACAAAGTAAGTCATGCCCTAAATCAGCCAATCCATAAGGGAATGTCAAGGATTTGTTGGTATGCTGTAGGTGGTGGAAGGGTTTAGATGTACAAAGGAAGTTTCCATTTGCTAGAGATAGGCTTGTGGAGCTGTATGTCTGGTGGTTAGGAGAATATTACGAGCGAGAGCATGAAGCCGTGAGGGAAATACTAACCAAATTGTCCAGCGTTAGTTCCATTATTGATGACATTTATGATGTCTATGGAACATGGGAAGAACTAGAACTATTCACTGAAGCAATTGAAAGGTACAATTTGCGCTTGGATGCTTTTCTCAATTTACCAATTCTAAACTTGTTTATTCTAATTTGATGGATTGTCAACTTCGGTTACAACTTGAACTTAGGTCGGATGTTGATGCCAAAGATGGATTGCCAGAGTACATGCAAGAGTGTTACAAGATACTTCTTGATTTGTATGATGAAATTGGCTATGAATTCTCCCAAAAAGGACGTTCATATCGCCTCTTCTATGCGAAAGAAGTGGTAAGCCACTTGATGCTACATCAATCAAATACAATTTTTATTTTGTCCACTTGTAACAAAATATCGGGTTTCTAGATAAGGATGAGAGACTATCATATATCTTAGTCCACCAAACACTTTAACATTCAAATATTGACGTAGATTTGCATTCGAGAATGAATTCTCAGATGAAAAATCAAGCGAGAGCATATTTCGTCGAAGCCAAATGGTTCCACCAAAAGCACGTACCGACAATGGAGGAGTACATGTCCATTGCATTACCAAGCTCTGGTTTTGTATCGATATTGGTATGGTCATTTCTGGGAATGGGAGATATTGTAACAAAAGATGTTTTTGATTGGCTTTTATTCAACGACCCCAAGATGGTGAAGGCTTCGTCAATAATCTGTCGGCTCTTGAATGACATTGCCGGACACCAGGTTTGTGAAAGATATACCAGCGAACAACATTAGTTTTTCCAAATTTTATCTTATTAATTTTCTCCACAGCTTGAGCAAGAGAGAGGTCATGTGGCATCTGCAGTGGAGTGTTTCATGAAACAATATAGAGTTACTGAGGAAGAGGCTAAGGAGGAACTCCGTAAACAAGTGACCGATGCATGGAAGGACATTAATGAAGAGCTGCGCCGTCCAACTGTTGTCCCCATGCCAATCCTCGTGCGAATTCTCAATCTTACACAAGCCCTGCACATGATGTATACTGGTGAAACAGATCACTACACTAATGCTGGAACCAAGATGAAAGAGGTTGTGACTTCTCTGTTGGTCAATCCGTTGCCAATGTGATGGTTTGGAGGAGCATTAGACATCTGCGAATCTGCTCTGTGTGCAATTTGAATTGGGTGTTTACATTTGACCATTGCTTTTCTCTGGCCTGAGGGCCCCCTTTCTTTTCTAGAGTTCGAATTGAGGAAAAAATGAGTCCGTACAAATGTTGCATTAGAATATATTAAGCTATGTCTGGTTCAGTTCCTCGATCGATATATTCGCTTATGATGGTCTTCGTGCTCTTTGATCAGCACAGATTATAATAATTAACAGAACTAGAAAGCAAGTTTTGCATTTTCGGACAATGTTGCTGACATTCAAAAATAAAAATAATTCAAGTCCTTGTAGATCGCGTGGTGTTGATAATTGAGTTTTCAATAGAGCAATCAATAAGTATAGTTGCAAATTGATAAACTACCGATCTTTGGTGTTATGTTACCAACGACACTGTTAGAGAGGTGATGATTGATGAAACCGGTTGTTGATATATGATGGTAAATGGTCAATTATACCATAAAATATGTGAAGCGAGGACCGTAAAAGAATATTATCTTCATGGTTGAGCTGGATGATATTCAAGGGATCGTAACTGCTTATGGAGAAGGTTGTGCAATTCAAGACAACCAAGAATTTCAGGGACAGTTGAAATTTGTATAAGGACCAACAATCAATAAACACTTAAAGAATTTTTCAATTTTAGTTCATCAATTTATTAATTTTATCCTCAAATTCTTTAGATTTACCTTTATTTAGAGTTAATGATCCTTGTTATGCAAATTATTTCCTGTCCAAATCGCCATAGAATCCAATTCATTGAAAAAACTTGAAATCCAACCTTTAGAGAAATGTATTCGTTGACGATACAATTGCAATGTAATATCTTTTTGGCATGGTTGGTAGGGCCATAGTGGTTCAATTTGAGTAAGTGCAATGGCATGGTCTAGGAGTCAAGAGCCTAGAAATTTCGTTAGTGACGATAATCAGTCCCCACAATGCAACAATTACAAGTTTGCTTAATTGGAATTATTAGCCGTTCAAGCAGCAGCAAAGCAAAACCAAGGGGAGAATATTGTTGACATTTCGAGAAATCTCACCTATGAAAAGAGGAGGGAGTTGGAACCAAATTCGATGGTCAACTATGTGACGTAGTGGAGGAACCACAGAATGACATAATCAACCATGCGGTAAATCACCATGCCGGAGTGATTAGGCCTATGATTGTTAATGTGATGAATGAAATAACTTCAAGGCCAGGGCCATCAAGTCAACCGTTTCCAATGTAATGGAGTCGGACGATGATGGGGTATGTTCCTTCAACCTCTTCTACCCAATTAAATAACGTTGGTAATTTAGGTCAAATGGTTCCACCACCAGCGGTGAGAATCTAGCAGAGGCCTGAGGTCACCAACGGCTACAAACTCCAATATAGTTGGCCTTGTTAATGGGAATGATTAAAGTAACCTTGTTCACGCTAACACAAGTGGAAGTAATAACAATTCGGCAAACCGGAACATTTAAAAAAATGTGCCTTTGCCAAATGCTCAAAATCAAAGGCTAGTAGGACCGGTACCTAACGACAACAACATGAGACCATTTGGTAATACAATTCTTCCACCTGGTGGTGTGGCAATTCCATAGAATTTGGGACCATACCATACGGGTCTCAATTGTCGGTGGATAATCAGGCAAGACCACCTTCTCTGCTTAGGGGGCAGGATGGTCAGGCTTTGCAAGCCCAAGATTTTCAAAAGGGATTAGTGCATAATTGAACAAATGGCCAGCATGGTAATGCAACGTATGGGCCTTGATGGAGGTGTTGTCAAGCCTATGTACCAAAAACCATAACCAGATTAGGTTGACACTGTCCAGTACCCAAAAGGTTATAAGATAACTGACTTTAATGTGTTTTTTGGTGAGGACAATTAATCAACAGTAGAGCACATTAACAAGTTTCTAGCTCAATGTGGGGATGCTAATCATGATGGTTGTATGAAGTTAAGGTTACTCCCTCTAACTTGCCTCCTAACTCAATTCATAATTGGGATAAGATGAAAAGCTTGTCTTATGCCCAATTTCTATAGAATAATCTCTGAAGTGACAGTAGCAAATTGGCTAGTTCAGGCAGTGCAACAATGAATCTATGGACCAATAAATCGCTCGATTAAAAAAAAAAATCAATGTTTGTTCTCACTTGAGAGCGACTTTTTTTTTTTAGGGAGTCAAAACAGAGATATCATCTCATTAAACCCAAGTCCACCCACAAGAATAAGGGGCATCAAAATATAGGATCTCCCAAAAAGGGGAAGGGGGTTTAGAAAGCTAGTTTAGGGGAAGGTTCTACATCTAAAGGTCTTTATAACCCAATCTACCAATCTATTTGAATTGCGGGGTAAATGATCAATTCTAAGCTCTCAAAAAGGGCCAAGAGGCTAATACATTCAATGATAAGTGGCTCAATATCCCAAGGACAGAGGGAAGAATCTTTCAGACAACTCACCAAAGAGAGCGACTTGAAGGCCAACACTTTAACAACTTTTTTCCATCGACTGCAATGGTGGCAAAATTATAAGAATCTTATAATAGAAAAGGACAAGAAGTCATATAAAAGTTATAAACATAATGTAACTTGATTGTAAAGATGATTCTGATAATGAGTTTGACTAGAAATAGATGTGGCTATAATAATGCTCGATAAACTTTATGTTTTTCAAACCTTAAAACTTGCCCCCGTCCCCGTCAAGGAAACTGTAATGGCCAAGGCAAAAGATAACCAAAGATATTCATTTGGTTTGGGTCCCACAAATTGGAGAGGCGTGCAAGGTATGTTCCACCATGGATGGTCCAGGTTCCTCGACCAATTGTGTAGGAGAGGGTTGATATCCCTGATAAAAAAAAAAAAAAAAAAAGAAGTTGTTTAAAGAATGATACGAAGAGGGAGATCCTGAAACTGGCGTGTTTGGAGAATCAAGTGGCAAATTTGATTATTATGTGAATTATTCAAATACAATTAGTTCAAAGATAAATTTGAAGAATATTGTGGCCACGGAATGGGGCGAAGAGTTTGATGATGATGACATTTCGCCCTGACATTTGCTTGAATATTCTTATCGACACACAGTGAATGATCCACACAACCTATCAGAGGGGCAATAGTTTGCTATTGGAGAGAAATTAGAGAAGAAAGGGTTTGTTTGCTAGCGCTTATCATTCGAGAAACAATTTTTTTTTTCAGAAATAGTCTTTTTCTATTTATTCCCCCAAATAATTTTTTAGTAAAAGAACGTGTTTAGTAATTATATAAAATTTATATTCTCGAAATGGAAAATGAATAGGAATGCATGTGATACAAATTACAAAAAAGAATTTTTTAAAATTTTTTTCTTATTCTTCCTTACCATCGCCGCCGACCACTAATGATGACCGCCGACGTCACCGCCTATCGCCACCGACTACCTTCGTTGATGGTGGCGGGGGACGATGTTGGCAGTCATCGGCAGTAGCAACGGTCGTGCAGTCATAGGTGGCAGTAGTCGACGGCGGGCGGCAAGTGGTAAATGATGGTTGGGGATGGTGGCTAATAAAAAAGAAGAAAATAAAATAAAAAAGAGAAAATGACTTATTTCTAGAAATTTTTTCTAGGAACAATAACTTACTTTTTTTCTACTTTTTATTTCTATTCCAAATTTATTTCCCGGTCACTTTTCTATTCCGAGGAATAGTATAATTAATTGACGTTAGTAAACAGATTTTTGTTCTTTTTTTGTTCCAATGAATAAAAGAACGGAGCCAAAGATTCCAAAGAAAAATGAAGATGCAGGAGCTATAATTACAGGTTTAAGTAAGCAAATCGATTTCACGTCGTCTATAAGCTGAAGAAGTCCGGGTCGAAGAATTTGATATGGAAGAGGGAACTAGAAAAGTCCCTTAATTGGTGCTTGATCATTAAATATGAACAAATTTTTAAGGCCTCTATTTGGGGTGAATTTTTTTTTTTTTCAAAGACTTGATTATACAATTAGAAGATTAAATATTTCAGTAGAAAAGACGTGAAAGTCCATCGACAAAAAGTAGAAAAATCATGATGCCATGCAACAACGTCCACAGCACTTATTTCCGGTCACTTTTCTATTCCGAGGAATAGTATAATTAATTGACGTTAGTAAACGGATTTTTGTTCTTTTTTTGTTCCAAGGAATAAAAGAACGGAGCCAAAGATTCCAAAGAAAAATGAAGATGCAGGAGCTATAATTACAGGTTTAAGTAAGCAAATCGATTTCACGTCGTCTATAAGCTGAAGAAGTCCGGGTCGAAGAATTTGATATGGAAGAGGGAACTAGAAAAGTCCCTTAATTGGTGCTTGATCATTAAATATGAACAAATTTTTAAGGCCTCTATTTGGGGTGAATTTTTTTTTTTCAAAGACTTGATTATACAATTAGAAGATTAAATATTTCAGTAGAAAAGACGTGAAAGTCCATCGACAAAAAGTAGAAAAATCATGATGCCATGCAACAACGTCCACAGCACTTTTTTCCTTCCTCACTTTTTTTTTTTTTTTTAATGATTATATGGCGAATCTTTTATTGTACAAGTTGGTTTCAAATATTTGGCTAACTAGATTCTTTGATTTCAAGATAGGCAATGCCATCCCGAGGTTAAACAATAACAATCTGGATTTATTTTTCTTCTTTACAGTTATTTCCCTATCTGGAGAGAACTTGCACCATTCTTGTTTAAGTAGAGTGCGGCATATAAACCTTCTCTAAATAAGTCTGAAGTGTGCACGCAAGGATGGATTCAAATTCGACACCAAAATCAGAATCGAAACCACGCCATCGCTCCTCTCCTTCTTTAATCATCACTCACTCTTTCTATACGAAGACCTTGTTATTCCCCCCTTCCGTTTCTTCACTTCCATTTCTCATCATCCGCTGAACATTTTTCCAAACACTAAAGTTGTGTTTGTTTCACCGAAAACTTCACAATGAAGGAATATTATTTTCTATAAAAATCATTGTCGAGGAAAACAGTTAGTTTTCACTTGTTTGATGGTTTAGAAAAAATGATTTCCTTCTTATTAGAGGGAGAAATTATTTTCTCCCATTTAGACTTGTTATCGGTTTATGGAAAATAATTTTCTGTACATCGATTAGTTTTCTGCTATCAAAACACCAGAAAGTTGAAAAATAATTTCCTAGAAACAGTTTTTTTTTTTTTTTTTTTTTTTTTTATAACAAATACTCTCTACCTTTCCCATGCCTTTCTACAAATTAATTATATCATGTGAGATTGGCATCAAGAATGTTGCAAGTTGTGCTTCACAAAAACATATACTTTATCCAAAAAAGAAAGAGGAAAATTGCAAGTTTTGCTCCATAATGTTGTAAAATATCGCGTTGCGAATATATAATAGAGAATAGATTAAAGAAGAGAAAGCAAGTGAACACTAGAAATAGTAGAGAAAGCCAAATATTTCACTGTATTGTAATTCTGTGTGATTGTATATTGTACATAAAAAATAAACTCCTATTTATAGGAGAACAAGAATGTACTTATCATTAATATCAATGTATCGAATGATACATGTACAAGATAAGGGAGACGAACGTTCATTGTATAGGGAGATGTACTTAGAACATTTGATACAAATGTACCATAATAAGTACATTGGATAAGATGAATATAATGAATATTCATTTCTGTATTCTATCCATTCATGTATTTCATAACACTCCCCCTTGAATATTCATCATATTCATTACAAATGTGCATTGAATGATACTGCCTCATTAAAAACCTTAAGCCGGAAAAACCCAGTGGGATAAAAACCGGACAAAAGGGAAAAAGAGTGCAGAGCACACATGTGATGATATCTCCCTTTTATGGATGCATTAATTGCCTCGTTAAAAACTTTAAGCCGGAAAAACCCTATGGGAAAAAAACCAGACATAAAGAAAAAAGAGTGCAATGTATATATAGCCACTCCTTGGGAAAAAAACCAAACATAAAGAAAAAAGAGTGCAATGTATATATAGCCACTCCTGGGACTAATCATTATTGCATCTTGTGAACTAGCCGCATATCAATGCTGCAATGCATAATTCATAATATCTCCCCCTCAATTGAGCCATATAGCCACTTCTGGGGCTAATTAATATTACATCTTATGAACTTGCCTCATACCAATGCCATACACTAATTTCTCAAAACTTGATGTTGGCAATGATTTGGTAAAAAGATCTGCAAGATTATTTATGGATCGAATCTGTTTAGCATCAATTTGTCGACTTTCTTGGAGTTCATGAGTATAGAAAAATTTCGACGAGATATGCTTGGTCCTATCACCTTTGATATATCCTCCCAAGACTTGTGCAACACAAGCAGCATTATCTTCATAAATTATAGTGGGAGAATTGGTAACTTGTATTAAGCAACAAGAATTATGAATATGTGTTATAACGGATCTTAACCAAGTGCACTCCCTTCCAGCTTCATATAAAGCAATAATCTTAGAGTGGTTAGAAGATGTAGCTACTAGCGATTGCTTCGTAGAACGCCAAGAAATAGCAGTGTCGTTATAACAAAATGAATACCCGGTTTGAGAGCGAGCCTTATGTGGATCGGATCTATATCCAGCATCAGCATATCCAACTAAACCAGAGTTAGTGGAATCCTTGGAATAATATAATCCCAAATCTATGGTTCCTCGGAGATAACGGAAAATATGTTTAACTCCATTCCAATGTCTCCGAGTTGGCTCAGAACTAAAACGTGACAATAAATTTACCGCAAAAGCGATATCTGGTCTCGTACATTGTGCCAAGTACATCAAAGCCCCAATTGCATTAAGATATGGTACTTCAGGATCAAGTATCTCTTCATCGATTCTCTAGGACGAAATGGGTCCTTTTGGGGATCAGAGACCTTACAACCATAGGGGTGCTCAATGGGTGAGCTTTGTCCATGTTGAAACGTTTAAGCAATCTTTCAACATATACCGATTGATGGACGATTATTCCATTTGCTTTATGCTCAAGCTCTAGACCAAGACAAAGTTTGGTTTTACCCAAATCTTTAACTTCAAACTCCCTTTTCAAATATTCAGCACTTTCAGCTAACTCTTCTAGAGTTCCAATTAAATTTATATCGTCGACATAAACTGCTATAATAGCAAATTCAGTTTCTGATTTCTTAATAAACACGCATGGGCAGATAGGATCATTTTTATACCTTTCCTTAATTAGGTATTCACTTAGGCGTTGATACCACATGCGACCGGATTGCTTTAACCCGTACAAGGATCTTTGCAATTTTATTGAGAATAAATTGCGGGAAGTGCATGCTTCAAGCATTTTGAATCCCTCAGGAATTTTCATATAAATATCATAGTCTAATGAGCCATATAGATATGCCGTCACAACGTCCATAAGACGCATTTCCAATCTTTCAAAGATTGCTAGGCTAATGAGAAAACGAAATGTAATCATATCCATCACGGTGAATATGTCTCATTATAATCAATCCGGGTCTACGGGAGAATCCTTGGGCAACAAGTCGGGCTTTATACACGACAACCTCATTTTTCTCATTTCGTTTTCGGATAAATACCCATTTATATCCAACGGGCTTTACATTATCGGGGATACGAGTTACAGGTCCAAAAACCTCTCGTTTAGTTAGGGAAGCTAATTCAGCTTTAATTGCTTCCTCCCACTTATGCCAATCTTGCCTTTGACGACATTTAATAATAGATTATGGTTCACAATCATCATCCATAATTTGATGAGCAACTGAGAATGCAAAAACATCATCAATGATGATTTCATTTCGATCCCAAATTTCATTACAATATGTAATGGAATTCTCAGTATTCCCGGGGCTAGTGCTCCTTTCATGGGTTTGCGCCTCTTCAGGGGCAATAAGCTCTTTGGGAGCAAGCACAACGCCAGGCTCTTCTGGAGTGGATTCTTGATTCTTTCCCCTTCATTTTCGAGGAGCAGTATCTTTTGATCCTATCGGTCTGCCACGCTTCAAGTGCGGAGGATTTTGATCCATTTTAACTTGTTCTTCGGGAACAACTATCCTAGCTGGAGCATTTGCAGCTGGAATATAAGACTTCGTTACCTTAGTAGCATCATTAAATGCGTAAGGAAGTCTATTGGCCATAGCCTGTAAATGGATTATTAGATGCACCTCATTTTCACATTCATGAGTCATTGGGTCTAATTGAGATAAATTTTTCTCATTCCAGGAAAAAACCTTAATTGTTTTTTGTTTTGCAATCATGGAAGTTGTAGGTATCCCAATTGATGGAAACTTAGTCTCATCGAAATGACAATCTGCAAACCTGGCAGTAAAAAGATTACCAGTAGTTGGTTCCAAGAACCTAATGATAGATGGTGAATTAAACCCAACATAAATGCCCAAACGGCGTTGGGGACCCATTTTCGTACTTTTTGGCGGTGCTACAAGCACCTGTACTGCACAACCAAAGGTGCGTAGATGTGAAATATCTAGTTCATAACCAAGAACCATTTGAAGGGGAGATTGTAAAATACTAGCAATGTGGCGTAATCTTATTAGAGCTGCCGCATGCAAAACTGCATGACCCCATGTTGTATCGTTGAGATTCGTTCTCAATAATAGAGTGTGGGCAATAATTTAGATACGTTTAATCAAGGATTCTGCCAATCCATTTTGAGTATGAACATATGCAACCATGTGCTCAACCTCGATTCCGAGTGAAGCACAATATGTATCAAAACTCTTTCAAGTAAATTCACCAGCATTATTCATCATTATGCTCTTAATTGGATAATCAGGGAATTGTGCCCGGAGCTTTATAATCTGCGCAAATAAACATGCAAATGCGACATTGTGCGTAGATAGTAAGCAAACATGGGACCATCTACAGGATGTGTCCACTAATACCATAAAATATCTAAATGGTCCACTTGGTGGTTGTATTGGTCCACAAATATCACCCTGAATTCTTTGCAAGAATAAAGGAGATTCAAAATTAACCTTTGTTATAGAAGGTTTAATAATGAGCTTTCCTTGTGAGCAAGCCTCACAATTATAATCTTTGGACAACAATACCTTTATATCCTTTAAAAGGTGCCCTTTTGTATTTTGAATTATCCTACGCATCATTAAAGCGCCAGGATGACCAAGGCGATCATGCCACAGTCCAAACTGATCAGGGCTTACCAATCTCCAAGATGTGGTAGCGTAGGTTTCAACAGCTTTAATCATGACACAATACAAACTCATAGAAGAAGCTTCTAGGTTCTCACGGATGGTCTTCAAGCCCATCTTATAAGAGGAAATGCCAATGTATTCCTTGTCTTGCTCATAAATAGTCTCAATATGGTACCCATTACGGCATACATATTTGAAACTGAGCAGATTTCTTTTTGATCGAATGCTTAGAAACGCATTCTCAATATGCAGGATTGTGCCATTTGGCAAAATAATTGCAGCATTCCCAAAACCATCAATAATCGGAACATGACCTGATATTGTATGGATTTGTGCCTTACACAATGTCATACTCGAGAAAAAGCGTCTACTACAAAATATAGTATGTGTTGTTGCACTATTAAGCAAACAAACATCTTCCTTTTTCTCGGTATTTTCCATTTGCATTTATATTGACAACTTCAGGTGTCAAGTATCATAAAAGTTGCATATTAGTTATATAGTCGAATAAAATTTCAAAAAATAAATATTATATAAGGTTCATAAGTATTTCATAAAGAACAATAAAAAAAAATAATGCATCTTAAATTTCAAAGCTCAAATTATTATCCACCAATCTGATTCATCAAAGTAATCAGAGGTCCTCAAAGAAATCAGAGACATCCAATGATGCATTTGCTACTTCAAGAGCAAGAGGAGTCCCACCAACGGGGATATTGTTGGCTTCAACAGTGGTTGTGGCAGTAGGATTGATTTCAATGGCATGAGATTCACCACGCTTGCTCATATTCTTTAAAAATGCCTGGTATAGGTCAACAAAATGTTTTAGCGTATGACAGGTACGTGACCAGTGCCCAGTCATGCCACATCGATGACAAATACTTTCATTAATCACCTTCTTTTGCTTATTTTCTTTGCCATGATTCAAGCCAAAGTTTTATTTCCTAGGGCGGTTAAATTTTTTGCCATCCCTTCTAGGATTATATTCTTGCTTGCGCTTATAGCCCTTAAAATGGCCAGTATTTTTCTCAAAGTTAGCATGTGCTTCAGGCAATGCTTTTGAGCCAGCAGGTCTAAGATCATGATTTTTGAGTAGCAATTCATTAGTTTGCTCGGCAGTAAGAAGCACATAAATTAATTCAGAATATGTAGCAAACTGACGTTGCCAGTATTGTTGTTGCAATACAATATTCGAAGCATGAAAGGTGGATAAAGTTTTCTCAAGCAATTCTGCATCAGTGAGTTTGATACCTCATAACTCAAGTCGAGAAACGATATCAAATAAAGCAGAATTATAGTCAGACATTGATTTAAAATCTTGCAGTCTAAGATTTTGCCAATCATATTGTGCTTGAGGGAGGATAACGGTTTTTGTATGATCATACCTATCCTTCAACCTCGTTCACAAGATATGCGGGTCTCGAACGGGTAAATATTAAGTCTGTAGGCTCTCATGCAAATGACGACGAATAAAAATCAGCGCATTTGCTTTATTATTTTCATTTGAGGTTCCATCCTCTGTAATTGTATTAGCGAGACCTTGTCCTTGGAGGTGCATTTCCATGTCAAGGCGCCATGATAGATAATTCTTTCCACTCACTTCCAGGATGTGGAATTTGGGCTTTTCAATATTTGCCATAATTCTTGCAAAAATAAATCCTTAAATTAATTAAAAGGATTTCCAAATATCCACCGCTACTTCAGGAACAGAATGATACTTTTAGATTTAAATTTTTGGCTTCGAGCCAAGAAAAAAAAAAAAAAAGAATTGATAGAAGAAGATGAAGTATAAGTTGATCAATAATAAGAATACCCACCTTGCAAAAATTACTTACTCAGTCGGTAGATCTTCGTGCTTGCAAAAGTTACTTACTCAATCGGTAGATCCCCATGCTGATAACGTGTTGTAAAATATCGCGTTGCGAATATATAATAGAGAAGAGATTAAAGAAGAGAAAGCAAGTGAACACTAGAGATAGTTGAGAAAGCCAGATATTTCACTGTATTGTAATTCTGTGTGATTGTATATTGTACATAAAAAATAAACTCATATTTATAGGAGAACAAGAATGTACTTATCATTAATATCAATGTATCGAATGATACATATACAGGATAAGGGAGACGAACGTTCATTGTATAGGGAGATGTACTTAGAACATTTGATACAAATGTACCATAATAAGTACATTGGATAAGATGAATATAATGAATATTCATCCATGTATTCTATCCATTCAAGTATTTCATAACACATCCTGTCCATGAAGCATAAAAGTCTTCCATTGAAATCTTAATTTGTTTGAGATTACTATAACAAAAAACCCCATATTGATACATTTGTCCATAAACTAAGTATTTTACCATCGAAAATCTCAATATAGTACACATGGAAATTTAAACAAACTTTTTTACCACAAAAATCCTAAAACTAGTATACATGTGATAAATTTACCACATACCAATTTTTTAATCACAAAAAACTCCAAATTTGTACATTGTGACAATTTTATTCTCCATTAGTTTTCATTGAAGTGGATTAATACCACAAAAAATCATAAATTGACGGAGGGTAAAAGCCCAAATCGATACACCCGTTAACAATCACGTATCATATAACTTAGTAATTTGAGAGTGAAATTTAATGAAAACTGAAAAAATGGTAAATTTGTCACAAGTATGCTATTTTGTGGAATAAGTTTAGGGTAAATTTGTTACGGATATATAAATTTAGAATTTCTCATAATTCTAACCCATTTGTTTGTTTGCATGAGAACATTGAAGTTGCAATTATTTTGGTACCACAAAATGGGAGGGTACGAATGGCAAGGCCTCCCTCGGTGTCCTCTGAATTGCACCAAAGGGAAATAGCGCCTGATGTTTTGCTAATGCAGCGTCCGCCGACAGGGAAAAGTGCAAAAGAGCAAAGGCTTCAACGAGGGGGAATCTAATTCTATCGGTCCCTTTCTTGCCTTGCACATGGATGATGCCGAGTTTGTTCTCTGCTTTTTAGTGGGATGGATCCCCTGGAGCCGCCTCATCATCATTTCCTTTTGTCAGCGACTGTTTACGCCTTGAGCCCGGGGAAGCCCCACCCTGGTTCGACCTTTTCCGCCAATTCGTCCACCACGGTAACATCCGCAATGGCAAAAGTTTATCCATGCCGTGCACCGGCTAGGTTGGACGGTCAAATTAGCTGGAATTGACGGATTAGATAGAAAAACGGGGCGCCGGGAGGGGGGGGTGGTGGGGGGTAAGTTTTCTTTGTTTGTTGTTACTTGTCAGCAATCTGTCCACGGTAGAATCCACAATGGCTAAAGTTAAACTGGCTGAGTTTGACCATCAAATTAGATGAATTTGAAGGTCAAAGAATTGATTAGAAAGGAAGAGTAACAAAACCTCGTTTTTGTCTTTGCTTGACAAAATAGGCAATATAAACTCGAAATTAGATATTTTCCTATCTCGACTTGTTTTTCTTATTTACAGCTATACTTCTATCGAAAGGCTTAATAGTGTTTTTTTTTCTCTTGTAACCATAGGACAAACTCATGTCATCCTTGATTGATCTCGCCGAGGCAAGAAAAATCCCCGAGAGGGTGCAATAGGACCTTCCCTACGACACTTGGGGTAAGTCTAAAGTGTGCACGCGGTGATGGATTCAAACTCGACCTAGCCCCTACCGCACCCAGGCGAGTTCGAAGCGCCACACACAATGATGCATTCCAACTCAGCACCCAAAAAAAAAAAAAAAAAAAATTTTGAGGGTCGAAACAGCGCCATCTTCCCCAAATTAGGCTTTACCCGATTAGACCAAAACACATTTTTCTCTGATTTTGGAACAGAGTGCCATTTTGGAGGGGGGTAAAACAAATGATTCAAGCCGAGGCCCGCCACCGCTTCCACCTTTTCTACCCGTGTAGGAAGGGGCATGCGTAATTCCCTTTTCGTCCCTCATTTTGGCCCCGAACTAATTTCTGATATAAGCTAAAGATAGAAGCTGGATATAAGCTAAAGATAAAGATAGAAGCCGGAAAGAGGCTGGATAGTTAGGGACATTATGGTAAATTCGCTCCAAGCAACCTTCCCACTTTCTTCCCCCTTCCCCTCATCATTACTTCCCTCTTTCCATATAAAGACTTTTTGTCATTCCCCCTTCTATAAACCTAACTACAAATGGGTTAAAAAGAATTCATTTCCTCTTGAAATACCCAAAACGCCTCAATCTTCATGTTCCCCAAAACCAGAACCGTCACTTGTCCTTCCATCTATCTATATGTTCCAGTCCTTAGACTTTCCACCTTTGGAAAGGTCTAATTCCAGTGTCTCATTCCTAGCACTAAAAGAATTTACAGATGTTCATAATCGGTTCCATCATATCCCTAAGGTGCCAAATCCTAGGGATATTGATGACCATGGAAGGCAAAAGAAAGTTACAACTATTGAAGTTGTTCTGAATTGGCAGTAAGAAAATGCTTTGACTCAAAATAATGTTCTCAAGACAATTAACACCAAGCTTTCAATTGTTCAAGCTTGTCTTGATAATGTCGACCATAAAGTTGATCAAATGGCTTTGGTTACAAATAAATTGCTTGAGACATTCCAAAAAAACACTTCAAGCAAATGGAATCCGAAAGATATGTCTCTCATCACCTCCCTCTGCTCATATGGTTTCAAATAAGATCAGCCTAGCTATAAGACAAACATAACCATTAGGTCATGGAAGGAGCCGCTAGTGTCAGAGGCCAGGAAACATGGGTAGTTGAAATTTTCCTAGATGTGGAACCACAATCTTTAGAACTAAGTGATGAGGCTAGGGATTAGAGGGGGGAGACATGATGACTATTGAGTAGTGGGTTTGTTTTATAACCAGTTGTAACGGGACCATCAATTAATTAATGAACATCAGTTATTCAGTTTTACCTTCTGGTTTATCTTTGTATTTCCAATATCTTTACATGACTAGACATGATTGTCTATAGAATCAATACCTTTAATTTCCTCGTTAGTTAAGTTTCCTGCCAACATAAAGGACCCTTCACATCCTTTGTTGATTGGTTCATTGATCCATACTTTGATAGGTGCTTTGTCGACATTTTTGTTTATGGCGAAACTATCACATAAACAGTTAATGTAAATACTAACCCTAATCAAAACAGAAGATAAAGCAAAGCATGTCAAGCCAACCAATAATTAGAGCCAACTCAAGTTGAGTTACATATGACTTACTACCCAGTTAAATACAATTAGAGCAAGAAAATAAATTAGCTAATTCAATCTTTGGAAAGGTTTTAGAAATACTGAGCTAATTTAGGCGGCACTAGTATTCCTAAGTTTTATCCTTTTCTCTCTCCGAAATCATATGGCTGTGCCAGTATCTTTTTATTTTTTATTTTTTATGCGAAATGATCCAGAACTTCAATTGTTTAATGCTATTTTCCAAGTCGGTGCTGGCCTCATTCTTTAGTTTACTTCCACCATCATCATTTTCGTGCACAATCACCCGCATTAGCTCGGATTGACAGGAACTAGTTCCATGGTCGCATTCACAAGCTAGTCAACCTTGGCGGCCTACACGTGGGAAACATTAATGCGGAAGAAAGTTCTTTAATAAATAAACCTTTTTCCCTTATTCTCCGTACATTTTCCGACAAAGAATCATTCCATATCTCTTTTCATGTTTTTTTGCTCGAAATCGTCATTCACCATCTGGAAAGGTACTTGCTGACAATTTTTGGCGAAGCAATCACGAAAATAGTTGATACGGACATTAGCCATAGTGAAAACAGAAGAGAAGGCAAAGCATGTCGAATCAACTTGTTATCAAAGCCTAGTCGAGTTATAAATAAATTACTACCAAAGTAGGACGCAATCAGACCAAGAAGTTTATGTTTTAGCTAATTCAATCCTCAAAAAGGTTTTTAAAATAGGGATGTAAATTAAAAATTATACTCAGATTAAAACGACGTCATTTTAACTTTATGCTTTGTGTTTTAGTCAAGGCATCCTTAGTAGAAAAGAGAAAATATTAAAGAAAATCACATTTGCATTTTTCGTTAGTCAAGTTAGATAAAGTTAATGAAATAATGTTATTGCACAAATTTAATAAGTTTTAGAATTTGATTATATATTTTGTAAATTTTAAGATTTAATTGTACTATTGTAATAAGTTTTAGGACTTTTATTGCATATATTCCTTGAAAATATTGAACTAATTTAGGCGGCACTAATATCGGTAAGTTTCTTACCGAAATGAACTTCACGTGTTTTGTGCCATTTGAAGCCAGTGCTGACCTCTGCTCGTGAACAATCAGACATGCATTAGCTCTGACGGTACGAGCTATTTCAACATTGGTAGCCCACCCGTCAGAAACGGGGGAAGAGTGTGCTTTAATAAAATAGAATTTTGCCTTTTCTGTTCATTATTCTCTCAAAGGCAGGATGACATATACCCTATAAATACTCCCATCAATAAGGTTGCGACACTCACAGAAAAGCCTCTATCCTCTCCTCTTGTGTTCTTCCCCTGTATTTCGTCAGGCACCTACATTTAGAAAATAGTGAAACGTAAATGTCTGCTCGATTTTCAGTAATCCCATCTTCTTCTCTTCCTCAAGAAACAGGCTGCGTTGAAGGACGCCGATCTTCAAATTTCCATCCAAGCGTATGGGGAGATTACTTTCTCAAATATGCTTCCGACTCCAACTCAATGGTAGCATTTAACTTATTATTTTTCTTGGTTTGTATTCTGAAAAGTTTTCGATCATTATGTTTTCTAAATACGAAGAGCATAGAACGCAATTATCTTGAATTATTTTGCACCATCCTACCACATCTAATAAAGAAACAGAAGAAGTTCCCGTTGAACTAAATTTAAGTGACTATCCTCTAATTTGTTTTGAACTTACAATTTGCTGTAGCGTTCTCATGTCATAGCAGAGGAACGAATCGAGAAATTGAAAGGAGAAGTGGGGAAGATGTTGACAAGTGCAATGTATAAGCCTGCGGAAAAGTTGAACTTGATTGATCAGATCCAACGCCTAGGAATCGCCTACCATTTTGAACTTAAGATAGATAAGGAGCTGGAACAAATCCGCAGAGGTTATTTTGAGCATCACTGTGATGATAACGACAATGACCTACACACGGTCGCTCTTCTCTTTCGATTGTTGAGACAGCGTGGTTACCATGTTTCATGTGGTATGTGATGCTCAATTCTCATTGATCGATCAATTGGCAAAATTATATTGCAGACAAAAGTTTAATGATTTGTTTTATTGATCATATTTTAAAAAGCAAACATCATTAACATTTTTAGTTTACTTTAATTTTGATTTGTTCATTTGTTAACCTTTATCTCTATATGATTCTCATATCTCGAGTTCTTCAATTTTGCTTTAAAAGGTGAATAGTCCCTCCTCCTAATTAGGTTTAGTATGTAAATTTTTCATCATTTCTAGTTGATCTAAATATTGAACAACATGTTTTTCATAGCATTTTATGATTGCATCTTTTCCCACGCCCCATTTGGCCATACAGAAATCTTTAACAAGTTCAAGGACGGTGATGGGAATTTTGGGAAATCGCTCATTGCCGACGTGCAAGGATTACTAAGTCTATTTGAAGCTTGCCATCTGAGGTATCATGGCGATGATAATTTGGAGGATGCACTTGCCTTTACTACAACTCACCTTGAATTAGTTGATAAAAGGAAAGCAAGCCTTCATCTCCAAAAAAAAGTAAGTCATGCCCTAAATCAGCCAATCCATAAGGGAATGTCAAGGCTAGAGGCGAGGCGTTACATTCCACTCTACCAAGAAGAGCCTTTGCATAATGAAGTCCTATTGTCCTTGGCTAAGCTTGATTTCAACTTAGTGCAAGAGCAACACCGAAAGGAACTCGGCAACCTTACAAGGTTAATTTCATGATGACATGTCTAAAGTAGCTATATATTCTAAGAAAACAAATTTTCCATGGACTGATTCATGCAATTTAAATTTATCATCAACAAAAAATCGTTTGTAAGTGACAAGGAGCATTAATCTCATTGGATCATCGGTCTAAAGTTCTTTTTATATATAAACTCAAAATTTTGTCAATGATATGTTTGCCTTAAATGGGATTTGTCGGTATGCTGTAGGTGGTGGAAGGGTTTAGATGTACAAAGGAAGTTTCCATTTGCTAGAGATAGGCTCGTGGAGATGTATGTCTGGTGGCTGGGAGAATATTACGAGCCAGAGCATGAAGCCGCGAGGGAAATACTAACCAAATTGTCCAGTGTTATATCCATTATTGATGACATCTATGATGTCTATGGAACATTAGAAGAATTAGAACTATTCACGGAAGCAATTGAAAGGTACAATTTGTGCTTGGATGCTTTTCTCAATTTACCAATTCTAAACTTGTTTATTCTGATTTGATGGATTGTCAACTTCGGTCACAACTTGAACTTAGGTGGGATGTCGATGCCAAAGATGGATTGCCAGAGTACATGCAAGAGTGTTACAAGATAGTTCTTGATTTGTATGATGAAATTGGCTATGAATTCTGCGGAAAGGACATTCATATCGCCTCTTCTATGCGAAAGAAGTGGTAAGCCATTCGATGCTACATCAATCAAATACAATTTTTATTTTGTCCACTTTTAACAAAATATCGGGTTTCTAGATAAGGATGAGAGACTATCACATATCTTAGTCCACCAAACACTTCAACATTCAAATATTGACGTAGATTTACATTCGAGAATGAATTCTCAGATGAAAAATCAAGCGAGAGCATATTTCGTCGAAGCCAAATGGTTCCACCAAAACCACGTACCGACAATGGAGGAGTACATGTCCATTGCATTGCCCAGCTCTGGTACTGTATCGATATTGGCATGGTCATTTCTGGGATTGGGAGATATTGTAACAAAAGATGTTTTTGATTGGCTTTTATTCAACGACCCCAAGATGGTGAAGGCTTCGTCAATAATCGGTCGCCTCTTGAATGACATTGCCGGACACAAGGTTTGTAAAAGATATACCAGCAAACCACATTAGTTTTTCCAAATTTTATCTAATTAATTTTCTCCACAGTTTGAGCAAGAGAGAGGTCATGTGGCATCTGCAGTGGAGTGTTTCATGAAACAATATAGAGTTACCGAAGAAGAGGCTATGGAGGAACTCCGTAAACAAGTGACCAATGCATGGAAGGACATTAATGAAGAGCTGCGCCATCCAACTGTTGTCCCCATGCCAATCCTCATTCGAATTCTCAATCTTACACAAGCCCTGCACATGATGTATACTGGTGAAACAGATCACTACACTAATGCTGGAACCAAGATGAAAGAGGTTGTGACTTCTCTGTTGGTCAATCCGTTGCCAATGTGATGGTTTGGAGGAGCATTAGACGTCTGCGAATCTGCTCTGTGTGCAATTTGAATTGGGTGTTTACATTTGACCGTTGCTTTTCTCTGGCCTGAGCGCCCCCCTTTCTTTTCTAGAGTTCGAATTGAGGAAAAAAAGAGTCCGTACAAATGTTGCTTTAGAATATATTAAGCTATGTCTGGTTCAGTTCCTCGATCGATATATTCGCTTATGATGGTCTTCGTGCTCTTTGATCAGCACAGATTATAATAATTAACAGAACTAGAAAGCAAGTTTCGCATTTTCGGACAATGTTGCTGACATTCAAAAATAAAAATAATTCAAGTCCTTGTAGATCGAGCGTGGTGTTGGTAATTGAGTTGTCAATAGAGCAATCAATAAGTATAGTTGCAAATTGATAAACTACCGATCTTTGGTGTTATGTTACCAACGACACTGTTAGAGAGGCGATGATTGATGAAATCGATTGTTGATATATGATGGTAAATGGTCAATTATACCGTAAAAGATGTGAAGCAAGGACCGTAAAAGAATACTATCTTGATGGTTGAGCTGGATGATATTCAAGGGATCGTAGCTGCTTATGGGGAAGGTTGTGCAGTTCAAGACAACCAAGAATTTCAGGGACAGTTGAAATTTGTATAAGGACCAACAATCAATAAACACTTAAAGAATTTTTCAATTTAAGTTCATCAATTTATTAATTTTATCCTCAAATTCTTTAGATTTACCTTTATTTAGAGTTAATTATCCTTGTTACGCAAATTATTTCCTGTCCAAATCGCCATAGAATCCGATTCATTGAAAAAACTAGAAATCCAACCTTTGGAGAAATGTATTCATTGATGATACAATTGTAATCTCGTGCTTTACTTTACTAGTAATTACTATTTTTTTTTTTTTTTGTTAAATGAAATGAAAACAAGTGATGGTTCATTGGAACCAAACTGGATCAGAGTGGTTGGTCTGGTCTAGTTCTCGGTTCCAAGAACAACCGATCCAATCCACAGTCCAGAAAAGTGGGAACCGGTCCGGTTCCCGGTTCTTGGGTGGAACTGGACCGAACCGAGAATCGATCACCCCTGAAGCCTGAACCCCATGGAAAGGAGAAATTTCTTGTCTTCCTTAATGTCCTTTTGAGTTGTGCGGCCTCGGTGATGTGGTGTTCGCTGGCGCACAATTCAGCACGCGAAGCAAAGAAAATCGATGGCACAATCTGAATAGCAAGTAGTTGAGGCTGAGGTCGTTGATAAATATATCTGTTGGTGGTCTGGACTGCAGGGGCGGTGTCGTTGGTAGCTCGCAGTTCAATCGGATAAGCAACAGTGGCAAAAGGCGATAGCTTGGGTATTAGACATGGCAGTACGGACGACGACGGGGTGGCGAGCAGCAGCAATAGGGAACGTGGAGCTAGAGGCAGCGATAGGGGACGACGACGGGGTGGCGAGCAGCAACAGCTAATCATTACGGATTGCAGGCTGCTTAAAGTAGCGTCACAGGTGGTGAGGCACAACAATGGCAGAGGCACATTGGCAGGTGGTACAAGTCTCGTGCGGAAGGGGAGTCTCACGACTTGGTCGAGAGAGGACCCCCTCCCTCCCTTCTCACGTGTGTCTCTCAATGCATTCTCAATGTGGCCGAGTATGGAATTGTATGGCCCCCCCTCCCGATCGAAAGAGAGCACCCCTTTTATATGCAAAGGAAAGGAGCCCACCAAGGAAAGAAACAAAATCACATATTGCATGGTCAAGACACAATTTCTTTTTCAATTTCCTTCCACCTTTGACCATGCAAAAATTGTAACCCATCCGCATCCTTTTCTTTCCTTTATTTCTTTTCTTTCCCATAAACAAGAGAATCGGTCGCCGCACGTTTACATTCACAGGATCAGCAAAAAATTCTTTTACATTGAATCATCCAACAACCCAAAAATTGACCAAATATTGCCAAAAGTTCTTAATCGTAATAGAATTTTCCCAATTCCGAATCTTGCAAAGATGAGCTTGCAATATCTCATTTTTCGTGCCTGTCTTTATTGAGAATATATAAATAGATTACAGGAATATATGAAAAATCCACCATTATATCATCAAATATATTAAATCTCATTCCTCATAAGTTAATTTTCAGTTATCAGAAAATAACAAGCTCAAGCTAATTCCCTCTTTTCGTGGGCTTAGCCTAACTCGTCAATTAAAGCTTAGAACCATCAATTCAAACCTATCTATCACTAGTCCAACGCAATGATAATAATAATAAAATGCTATGCGATCTCGAATTTTCTATGCAATAAATAATTGAATCGACAAAATTTAGGTAGTTGTCCATTTTTGAAGGTGAGCTCATAGAGTTTGCATTCAAAGACAAATTGAAACCTAAATTTTGATCATACACATGTAATGAATGATTTTTTTGTTAGAAAATAAATCCCATTTTTAAAATGCAATTTATATGATGCATGGAAATGTTAGTGCAAAGATATGATGCAAAAGGAAAGAATGTACCTGTAGAGCATCTTAAGGTACATGATAAATCTTCATTTACTCCACAAGTACCTAGTCTTCATTCGGATTCCTTGAAGAGTCTAATGTTTATTAGCCACAGGTGTGGGTTGATGAGGTCGAGCTCGCTTGAGGCTAGTGAGTTGCAATCTTGCCAGATTGGCAAGGCTTGAGTTCACTAGAAATTACATGACTTGAGCTTGCCTGTGACCGGCTACTAGCCTTCACCGTGGCCAACGATTGGCTAGAGAAGAAGAAGGAAAATGACAAAAAAGAAAATAAAAATAGAAAATAAAAATAAAAATAAAATAAAATAAACTATTCAAGATGAACAATTCCAGAATGTGTTTTCACTTATTTAGATTTATGAATTTATTTTCCTAAATTTATGTGTGAATATTTTTGTTGACTAGAAAGTGTTTTCAATTGATGAGACTAGGCATTAGAGGGGGGAGATGCAATGACCATGGAGTAGTGGGTTTGTTTTATAACCATTTGTAATGGAACCGTCAATTAATTAATGAACACTGGTTATTCACTTTTATCTTTCGGCTTCTCTCTGTATTTTTCAATATCTTTAAATGACTAGACATGATTGTTTATAGAATCAGTACCTTTAATTTTCTTGTTAGTTAAGTTTCTTGCCAACATAAAGGACCCTTCACATCCTTTGTTGATTGGTTCATTGATCCATACTTTGATCGGTGCTTTGTCGACTTTTTTTTTTTTATTTTTTGGGTGAAACTATCACGTAAATAGTTGATATAGATACTAACCCTAACCAAAACAGAAGATAAAGCAAAGCATGTCGAGCCAACTAATTACTAGAGCCAACTCAAGTTAAGTTGAGTTATATATGATTTACTACCCAGTTAAATACAATTAGAGCAAGAAAAAAATTAGCTAATTCAATATTTGGAAAGGTTTTTAAAAATACTGAGCTAATTTAGGCGGCACTAGTATTTCTAAGTTTTATCTTTTTCTCTCCGAAATCTTATGGCTGCGCCAGCATCTTTTTTTTCTTTTTTTTTTTATGCGAAATGATCCGGAACTTCAATTGTTTTATGCTATTTTCCAAGTCGGTGCTGGCCTCATTCTTTAGTTCACTTCCACCATCATCATTTTCGTGCACAATCACCAGCATTGGCTCGGACTACAGGCACTAGTTCCATCGTCGCATTCACAAGCTAGTCAGCCTTGGTGGCGTACACGTGGAAAACATTAACGCGGAAGAAAGTGTTTTAATAAAATAAACTTTTTTTCCTTATTCCCCGTACATTTTCCGACAAAGAATCATTCCATATCTCTTTTCATGTTTTTTTTGCTCGAAATCGTCATTCCCTAGCTTGAAAGGTACTTGTTGACAGTTTTTGGCGAAGCAATCGCGAAATAACTGATACGGACATTAGCCATAGTCAAAACAGAAGAGAAGGCAAAGCATGTCGAATCAGCTTGTCATCAGAGCCTAGTCGAGTCATAAATAAATTACTACAAAAGTAGGCCACAGTTAGACCAATAAATTTATCTTTTAGCGAATTCAATCCTCGGAAAGGTTTTAAAAATAAGGATATAAATTAAAAATCATATTCAGATCAAAACAATGTCATTTGAACTTTATGTTTTGTGTTTTAGTCAAGTCATCGTCACGTAGAAAAGAGAAAATATTAAAGAAAATCACATTTGCATTTTCCATTAGTCAAGTTAGACAAAGTTAATGAAATAATTTTATCGTACCAATTTAATAAGTTTTAGAATTTGATTATATATTTTGTAAATTTCAAGATTTAATTGTATTATCGTAATAAGTTTTAGGACTCTTATTGCATAGGAATATTGAACTAATTTAGGTGGCACTAATATCGCTAAGTTTCTTACCGAAATGAACTTCACTTGTTTTGTGCCATTTGAAGCCAGTGCTGGCCTCGGATCATGCATAATCACACACATGCATTAGCTCTGAAGGTACGAGCTATTTCAACCTTGGTAGCCCACCCGTGAGAAACGAGGGAAGAGCGTGCTTTAATAAAATAGACTGTTGTCTTTTCTGTTCATTATTCTCTCAAACGCAGGATGACATATAGCCTATAAATACCACCATCAATAAGGCTGCAACACTCACAGAAAAGCCTCTATCCTCTCCTCTTGTGTTCTTCCTCTCTATTTCGTCAGGCACCTACATTTAGAAAATAGTGAAACGTAAATGTCTGCTCGATTTTCAGTAATCCCATCTTCTTCTCTTCCTCAAGAAACGGGCTGCGTTGAAGGACGCCGATCGGCAACTTTTCATCCAAGCATATGGGGAGATTACTTTCTCAAATATGCTTCCGACTCCAACTCACTGGTAGCATTTAAATTATTGTTTTTCTTGGTTTGTATTCTGAAAAGTTTTCGATCGTTATGTTTTCTAAATACAAAGAGCATAGAACGCAATTATCTTGAATTATTTTGCACCATCCTACCACATCTGATAAAGAAACAGAAGATGTTCCTATTGAACTAAATTTAAGTGATTATCCTCTAATTTGTTTTGAACTTACAATTTTATATTTGCTGTAGCGTTCTCATGGCATAGCAGAGGAACGAATTGATAGATTGAAAGGAGAAGTGAGGAAGATGTTGACAAGTGCAATGTATAAACCTGCGGAAAAGTTGAACTTGATCGATCAGATCCAACGCCTAGGAATCGCCTATCATTTTGAACTTGAGATAGATAAGGAGCTGGAACAAATCCGCAGAGGTTATTTTGAGTTTCACTGTGATGATAACGACAATGATCTAGACACGGTCACTCTTCTCTTTTGATTGTTGAGACAGCGTGGTTACCATGTTTCATGTGGTATGTGATGCTCAATTCTCATTGATCAATCAATTGGCAAAATTATATTGCAAACAAAAGTTTAATGATTTATTTCATTGATCATATTTAAACAAACAAATATCATTAACATTTTTAGTTTACTCTAATTTTGATTTCTTCATTCATTAACCTTTATCTCTATATGATTCTCATATTTATCTCTATGAGTCTAATATCTCGAGTTCTTCAATTTTGCTTTAAAAGGCGAATAGTCCCTCCTTCTAATTTGGTTTAGTATGTAAATTTTTCATCATTTCTAGTCGATCTAAATATTGAACAAGATGTTTTTCATAGCATTTTATGATAGCATCTTTTCCCACGCCCCATTTGGCCATACAGAAATCTTTAACAAGTTCAAGGACGGTAATGGGAATTTTGGCAAATCGCTCATCCCCGACGTGCAGGGATTACTAAGTCTATTTGAAGCTTGCCATCTGAGGTATCATGGTGATGATAATTTGGAGGATGCACTTGCCTTTACTACAACTCACCTTGAATCAGTTGATAAAAGGAAAGTAAGCCTTGATCTAAAAAACAAAGTAAGTCATGCCCTAAATCAGCCAATCCATAAGGGAATGTCAAGGCTAGAGACGAGGTGTTACATTCCACTCTACCAAGAAGAGTCTTCACATAATGAAGTCCTACTGTCCTTGGCTAAGCTTGATTTCAACTTGGTACAAGAGCAACACCGAAAGGAACTCGGCAACCTTACAAGGTTAATTTCATGATGGCATGTCTGAAGTAGCTATATATTCTAAGAACACAAACTTTCCATAGACTGATTCATGCAATTTGAATTTATCGTCAACAAAAAATTCTTTGTAAGTGACGAGGAGCATTAATCTCGTTGGATCATCGGTCTAAAGTTCTTTTTATATATAAACTCAAAATTTTGTCAATGCTATGTTTGCCTTAAATAGGATTTGTTGGTATGCTGTAGGTGGTGGAAGGGTTTAGATGTACAAAGGAAGTTTCCATTTGCTAGAGATAGGCTTGTGGAGCTGTATGTCTGGTGGTTAGGAGAATATTACGAGCCAGAGCATGAAGCCGCGAGGGAAATACTAACCAAATTGTCCAGCGTTTGTTCCATTATTGATGACATTTATGATGTCTATGGAACATGGGAAGAACTAGAACTATTCACTGAAGCAATTGAAAGGTACAATTTGCGCTTGGATGCTTTTCTCAATTTACCAATTCTAAACTTGTTTAATCTAATTTGATGGATTGTCAACTTCGGTTACAACTTGAACATAGGTCGGATGTTGATGCCAAAGATGGATTGCCAGAGTACATGCAAGAGTGTTACAAGATACTTCTTGATTTGTATGATGAAATTGGCTATGAATTCTCCCAAAAAGGACGTTCATATCGCCTCTTCTATGCGAAAGAAGTGGTAAGTGTTATAACTCATAAAAACACCAATCAAAACAGAAAAATTTCTGTTTTTGAGAGAGAGAGAAGATGAAAAACAGAGCACTTCATACGTCTTGTGCTTAAGAAAAAAACTGTCAAGTACAACCCCTAAATACAAAACAAAAAACTGCTCACGTACGTGCAACACATAACTGCACACAAACGTGCTATTAACTTCCTAGAAAATAACAAAAACACTAAACAAATAACTACATTGAACTTGGCTGTTTTTTAATAAAAAAAAAACAGAGTAAAACAGAGTAAAAACAGCAGAAAACAGAATAAATAAAAGAAAACATAAAACAGCAACGGAGACATTATAATCCAACAAACTCCTCCTTGGATCGGGCTTGCTGCCGCATACTCCAATTTTCTTTCTTAGTACTTCAAATCTTCCAGCTTGAAGTGGTTTTGTGAACATGTCCGCAAGCCGATCTTCGATCCGCAATAGACCAACTTAACTTCGCCACTTTGTTGCACCTCACGCAGAAAGAAAAATTTGACTTTGAAATGCTTGGTTTTGCCATGGAAAATTGGATTTCGAGATATTGCTAACGCCGCCCGATTATCCACGTTAACTTCAATGCAATCACTAGAATTCAACCACAGATCTTTCATTATCTTTTTCAGCCACAAAGCTTGATTTGCAGCTGCAAAGAGCGCTATAAACTCGGCCTCTCGCAGTAGACCGAGCTACAATCTCTTGCTTTTTGGAACACCAGGAGAAACAAGCAGAACCAATATTGAAACAATACCCAGACGTACTTTTCATGTCATCCACCGAACCAGCCCAAACCACTATCGAAAATCCTTGCATTAAACTTCCGACCTTTCTTAAACTTCACACCAAAGAACAATGTTCCTTTAAGATATCTTAATACCCTTTTTGCCGCAATCAAATGTAATCGACTAGGACTACTCATAAACCTAGATAAAATACTCACAAAGCAAATAAAATATATCGGGTCCGGTTGCCGTAAGATACATGAGACACCCAATCGACTTCTATACATAGAAGCATCTACCGCATCTGCTCCATCATTCTTTCGCAGCTTTTCTTTAGCAGCCATAGGAGTGCTTACACTTCGACAATCTTCCATCTGAAACTTCTTTAGAATTTCCTTCATGTATTTTTTCCGACAGATGAAGATCTCATATGAAGCCCGTTTGACTTCCAAACCCAAAAAATAAGCCATCTTTCCCAAGTCCGACATCTCAAAAACGCAAATAGATCTTGCTTCACCTTCTCTATCAATTCCATATCATTCCCGTCACTAATAGATCATCTACATAAAGTGACAGAATTACAACACCGTGATTCACCTTCTTGACATAAAGAGTGAACTCACTTAAGCTTTTTACGAAGCCAAAATCCGCAAATATCGATCTATCTTCCCATACCAAGCTCTTGGAGCCTCGCTTCATCCATATAGAGCTTTCTTCAACCCGTATACACTCTCTTCTTGCCCTTTGATACTGAAACCTTCAGTTGTTCAACAAAAATCTCCTCCTCAAGCTCTCCATTCAAAAATGCAGACTTGACATCTAACTGAAATATAGGCCACCCCTTCTCTCGCGCAATAGCTAACAGAACCTTATTGTATCAAGTCGTGCAACAGAGCAAATGTTTCAGAATAGTCTACTCCCCATATTTGTGCATAGCCTTTCACCACCAGTCTAGCTTTGTGTTTATTAACAGAACCATCAGATTAAGTTTTGTTCTAAACACCCACTTAACCCCAATCACATTCTTATCGATGGTCTCGTCAACAAGCTCCCATGTGTGATTTTTCCGGATCATTGAAATCTCCTCCGCATTGCCGCAATCCACCTCCGATCCTCCTTAGCTTCCACAAAGTTAGATGGTTCGAGCATTGCCACATTGCTTCTTTCATAGATTTCAGCAAGTGACCGTGTACCTCTCACTGGTAAATCATCAACACTGTCTTCCAATCCATCTATAACTTCATCAACCTCTAAATCTGTTGCAGGTTGTTTTTCAAGCTGTTGCTGTTCTGCACTCTTTCCTTCCATCCAATTCCACTCATCTTCCTCTAGAAAAACAACATCTCTCGCTTACGCCACCTTCCCCGTCATAGGGTGAAAAATTCTGTAAGCCTTTGATTGGAGATCGTATCCAATGAAGATTCCAAGCTCGCCTTCTTATCCAGCTTGTCCCTCTTGACCTCGTGAACATGAGTGTAACACAAACACCCAAAAACCTTTAAATTCTTCACGTAAGGTTTAACACCATACCAGACTTCAAAAGGTGTTGACCTCTCTAAGGCCTTTGTGGGCAATCTATTCAACAAGAACACCGCAGATTAGCCGCCAGCCCCGTAACTTCTTAGGCAACATCTTCTCCCGCATCATACATCTAGCCATCTCCATAATACTTCTATTTTTCCTCTCACCGACCCCATTCTCGTTGAGGTGAATAGGAGCGTTGAACCGCGCACATTCCCGCTTGCTCACAATTCAACTTAAACTTGTGAGCAGATACTCGTAACCATTATCGACCCGAGCATTTTAATTTTCTTCCCACTCGATTCTCAACTAAGGCTTTAAACTTCACAAACACATCAAAGAACTCAGACTTGGCTCGCAGAAAATAAATCCAACTCATCCTAGTCATATCATCAAGTGAAGGTAATGAAATACCCGCTACCATTGAGAGAAGACTCGACATAGGTCCACATAAATCTGTGTGGACTAATTGCAGCTTCTCACATGCTCTCCAAGCCTCCTCCTTTGAAAGGAAATCTGGCTTGCTTGCCAAGAAGACAAGTTTTGCACCGTGGAAATTCTTCCTCCAAACTTGGCAAGTCATCTCGCCAAGCTATTTCTCCGCATAAACATCATACTCTTCCCGTGAACATGCCCAAGTCTTTTATGCCATATCTCCGCATTTTCTTCTTTGCACTTTAAAGCCATTTGTTGCATCTCTTGTGGCTTGAACATAAAACTCTTGTCCTCCATTGGAATTCTTAGCACTTCTTTGCTATCTCGCATTATTAATAAGACATTCCTTCCCTTCGAATTTCACTTTATAGCCCTTTCAACTAATTGACCAACACTTAACGATTGTGGTCAATATTTGGCACAAAAAGAACATCACCGATCGCCTTCACCTCCCGATTTCCTTCAATAGCCACTGTACCCTTCCCTTGCACTTCAATATACTGTCCATTGCCAATTCTAACTCCGGACCCGATCGACCTGTCTAGACTCCTAAACAACTTTGAATTGCCGTCATATGATTGGCAAACCCACTATCCACCAGCCATGCATCATTCCCAACAAAAGATTTAGAAAAGGAAGCTACAAACAAGTGCTCTTCCTCGTTTCATTCACCGCTACCCGGGCTTTTCCCGCTTGCTGGTAATTTTTCTCTTTGCAGATGGCTTCCATGTGACCCAACTTGTGACATCTTCGCATCTAGCATCAAGCTTTCTCCAACATCTAAAAAACCGATGATTAGTTCCACCACAATATTGACAAGGCTTTTTGTTCATCTTCCATTTGCTAGACCCACCAGAATTTCCTTCTTTTGCTACAAACTTGGAGTCACCGGCATTTTCTCGGACTGAATCCATTTCTTCCCTTTGCCTCCATCATTTGATTTCACTCTAGCTTGCAGCGCACCCTCTACAAACTCTTCTTTTCTCATCGTCTTCGTGCTCCCGTGCTCGCAAAGCATTCAACAATTCGCAAGCTTTATATCGTAAGTCTCTTGTATTTTCCAGAGACGCTATGGTGGCTTCGAACTTCTCTCGGGAAGAGACACTGAATCTTCCGAACAAGCCTTTCATCCTTCAAGTCGCTCCTAAAACTCTGATTTTTTCAGCTATCCCAACCAACCTATCGTAGTACTCCTTCACCGACTCGAATCCTTCATCTCGTTGTCTCTCAAACTCCCTCAAGAGATTCAGCACCTTCATGCCTCTTATCTTCTCATCTCCTCGTATTCATCCTTCAAGAAATCCCATATTGCCTTTGCAGAATCACATCTCATGATCCTTGTGAAGATAGTGGGTGAAACAGCAGCCGTACATGTGCATGACTTTGCCTTGGCCTTCCTTGTGATTCTCTCTTTATGATACTTTATCTCGATTCAAGGTTGGATTGTCCGGAAGTGGAGCAACCTCATAATCATCCTCCACAGCCTCCCATAAATCATGACCCTCCAAGAATGCCGTCATCTTGACAGCCCAAGCCTCGATAATTTTCCCCAAGCAAATACCGGAGAAGCCATCGCAGAGAAACCACTCGACCCCCGTCTCCATCACCCTTTAACTTCTTTACACTTCGATACTTGCTTCACTTCACAGTCCCTCAAGATCAATCACGCCCGATACCAATGTTATAACTCATAAAAACACCAATCAAAACAGAAAAATTTCTGTTTTTGAGAGAGAGAGAAGATGAAAAACAGAGCACTTCATACGTCTTGTGCTTAAGAAAAAAAAAAACTGTCAAGTACAACCCCTAAATACAAAACAAAAAACTGCTCACGTACGTGCAACACATAACTGCACACAAACGTGCTATTAACTTCCTAGAAAATAACAAAAACACTAAACAAATAACTACATTGAACTTGGCTGTTTTTTAATAAAAAAAACAGAGTAAAACAGAGTAAAAACAGCAGAAAACAGAATAAATAAAAGAAAACATAAAACAGCAACGGAGACATTATAATCCAACAGTAAGCCACTTGATGCTACATCAATCAAATACAATTTTTATTTTGTCCACTTGTAACAAAATATCGGGTTTCTAGATAAGGATGAGAGACTATCATATATCTTAGTCCACCAAACACTTTAACATTCAAATATTGACGTAGATTTGCATTCGAGAATGAATTCTCAGATGAAAAATCAAGCGAGAGCATATTTCGTCGAAGCCAAATGGTTCCACCAAAACCACGTACCGACAATGGAGGAGTACATGTCCATTGCATTACCAAGCTCTGGTTTTGTATCGATATTGGTATGGTCATTTCTGGGAATGGGAGATATTGTAACAAAAGATGTTTTTGATTGGCTTTTATTCAACGAGCCCAAGATGGTGAAGGCTTCGTCAATAATCTGTCGGCTCTTGAATGACATTGCCGGACACCAGGTTTGTGAAAGATATACCAGCGAACAACATTAGTTTTTCCAAATTTTATCTTATTAATTTTCTCCACAGCTTGAGCAAGAGAGAGGTCATGTGGCATCTGCAGTGGAGTGTTTCATGAAACAATATAGAGTTACTGAGGAAGAGGCTAAGGAGGAACTCCGTAAACAAGTGACCGATGCATGGAAGGACATTAATGAAGAGCTGCGCCGTCCAACTGTTGTCCCCATGCCAATCCTCGTGCGAATTCTCAATCTTACACAAGCCCTGCACATGATGTATACTGGTGAAACAGATCACTACACTAATGCTGGAACCAAGATGAAAGAGGTTGTGACTTCTCTGTTGGTCAATCCGTTGCCAATGTGATGGTTTGGAGGAGCATTAGACATCTGCGAATCTGCTCTGTGTGCAATTTGAATTGGGTGTTTACATTTGACCTTTGCTTTTCTCTGGCCTGAGGGCCCCCTTTCTTTTCTAGAGTTCGAATTGAGGAAAAAATGAGTCCGTACAAATGTTGCATTAGAATATATTAAGCTATGTCTGGTTCAGTTCCTCGATCGATATATTCGCTTATGATGGTCTTCGTGCTCTTTGATCAGCACAGATTATAATAATTAACAGAACTAGAAAGCAAGTTTTGCATTTTCGGACAATGTTGCTGACATTCAAAAATAAAAATAATTCAAGTCCTTGTAGATCGACGTGGTGTTGATAATTGAGTTTTCAATAGAGCAATCAATAAGTATAGTTGCAAATTGATAAACTACCGATCTTTGGTGTTATGTTACCAACGACACTGTTAGAGAGGTGATGATTGATGAAACCGGTTGTTGATATATGATGGTAAATGGTCAATTATACCATAAAATATGTGAAGCGAGGACCGTAAAAGAATATTATCTTCATGGTTGAGCTGGATGATATTCAAGGGATCGTAACTGCTTATGGAGAAGGTTGTGCAATTCAAGACAACCAAGAATTTCAGGGACAGTTGAAATTTGTATAAGGACCAACAATCAATAAACACTTAAAGAATTTTTCAATTTTAGTTCATCAATTTATTAATTTTATCCTCAAATTTTTTAGATTTACCTTTATTTAGAGTTAATGATCCTTGTTATGCAAATTATTTCCTGTCCAAATCGCCATAGAATCCAATTCATTGAAAAAAGTTGAAATCCAACCTTTAGAGAAATGTATTCGTTGACGATACAATTGCAATGTAATATCTTTTTGGCATGGTTGGTAGGGCCATAGTGGTTCAATTTGAGTAAGTGCAATGGCATGGTCTAGGAGTCAAGAGCCTAGAAATTTCGTTAGTGACGATAATCAGTCCCCACAATGCAACAATTACAAGTTTGCTTAATTGGAATTATTAGCCGTTCAAGCAGCAGCAAAGCAAAACCAAGGGGAGAATATTGTTGACATTTCGAGAAATCTCACCTATGAAAAGAGGAGGCAGTTGGAACCAAATTCGATGGTCAACTATGTGACGTAGTGGAGGAACCACAGAATGACATAATCAACCATGCGGTAAATCACCATGCCGGAGTGATTAGGCCTATGATTGTTAATGTGATGAATGAAATAACTTCAAGGCCAGGGCCATCAAGTCAACCGTTTCCAATGTAATGGAGTCGGACGATGATGGGGTATGTTCCTTCAACGTCTTCTACCCAATTAAATAACGTTGGTAATTTAGGTCAAATGGTTCCACCACCAGCGGTGAGAATCTAGCAGAGGCCTGAGGTCACCAACGGCTACAAACTCCAATATAGTTGGCCTTGTTAATGGGAATGATTAAAGTAACCTTGTTCACGCTAACACAAGTGGAAGTAATAACAATTCGGCAAACCGGAACATTTAAAAAAATGTGCCTTTGCCAAATGCTCAAAATCAAAGGCTAGTAGGACCGGTACCTAACGACAACAACATGAGACCATTTGGTAATACAATTCTTCCACCTGGTGGTGTGGCAATTCCATAGAATTTGGGACCATACCATACGGGTCTCAATTGTCGGTGGATAATCAGGCAAGACCACCTTTCTGCTTAGGGGCAGGATGGTCAGGCTTTGCAAGCCCAAGATTTTCAAAAGGGATTAGTGCATAATTGAACAAATGGCCAGCATGGTAATGCAACGTATGGGCCTTGATGGAGGTGTTGTCAGGCCTGTGTACCAAAAACCATAACCAGATTAGGTTGACACTGTTCAGTACCCAAAAGGTTATAAGATAACTGACTTTAATGTGTTTTTTGGTGAGGACAATTAATCGACAGTAGAGCACATTAGCAAGTTTCTAGCTCAATGTGGGGATGCTAATCATGATGGTTACTCCCTCGAACTTGCCTCCTAACTCAATTCATAATTGGGATCAGATGAAAAGCTTGTCTTATGCCCGATTTCTATAGAATAATCTCTGAAGTGACAGTAGCAAATTGGCTAGTTCAAGCAGTGCAACAATGAATCTATGGACCAATAAATCGCTCGATTAAAAAAAAAAAATCAATGTTTGTTCTCACTTGAGAGCGACTTTTTTTTTTGGGGGGTCAAAACAGAGATATCATCTCATTAAACCCAAGCCCACCCACAAGAATAAGGGGCATCAAAATATAGGATCTCCCAAAAAGGGGAAGGGGGTTTAGAAAGCCAGTTTAGGGGAAGGTTCTACATCTAAAGGTCTTTATAACCCAATCTACCAATCTATTTGAATTGCGGGGTAAATGATCAATTCTAAGCTCTCAAAAAGGGCCAAGAGGCCAATACATTCAATGATAAGTGGCTCAATATCCCAAGGATAGAGGGAAGAATCTTTCAGACAACTCACCAAAGAGAGCGACTTGAAGGCCAACACTTTAACAACTTTTTTCCATCGACTGCAATGGTGGCAAAAATATAAGAATCTTATAATAGAAAAGGACAAGAAGTCATATAAAAGTTATAAACATAATGTAACTTGATTGTAAAGATGATTCTGATAATGAGTTTGACTAGAAATAGATGTGGCTATAATAATGCTCGATAAACTTTATGTTTTTCAAACCTTAAAACTTGCCCCCGTCAAGGAAACTGTAATGGCCAAGGCAAAAGATAACCAAAGATATTCATTTGATGTATGTAAGTGGAATGAGATATTCGATTTAATTTTAGAAGATAATCTAATAAAACTAAGTGAGGGTCAGACCATCCTGAATGACATGTCACCTCAAGTGGTTTGGGTCCCACAAATTGGAGAGGCGGGCAAGGTATGTTCCACCGTGGATGGTCCAGGTTCCTCGACCAATTGTGTAGGAGAGGGTTGATATCCCTGATAAAAAAAAAAAACCAAAAAGAAGTTGTTTAAAGAATGATACGAAGAGGGAGATCCTGAAACTGGCGTGTTTGGAGAATCAAGTGGCAAATTTGATTATTATGAGAATTATTCAAATTCAATTAGTTCAAAGATAAATTTGAAGAATATTGTGGCCACGGAATGGGGCGAAGAGTTTGATGATGATGACATTTCGCCCTGACATTTGCTTGAATATTCTTATCGACACACAGTGAATGATCCACACAACCTATCAGAGGGGCAATAGTTTGCTATTGGAGAGAAATTAGAGAATAAAGGGTTTGTTTGCTAGCGCTTCTCATTCGAGAAACAATTTTTTTTTTTTCAGAAATAGTCTTTTTCTATTTATTCCCCCAAATAATTTTTTAGTAAAAGAACATGTTTAGTAATTATACAAAATTTATATTCTCGAAATGGAAAATGAATAGGAATGCGTATGATACAAATTACAAAAAAGAATTTCTTTTAATTTTTTTTCTTATTCTTCCTTACCATCGCCGCCGACCACTAATGATGACCACCGACGTCACCGCCTATCGCCATCGGCTACCTTCGTTGATGGTGGCGGGGGACGATGTTGGCAGTCATCGGCAAGAGCAACGGTCGTGGCAAGTCATAGGTGGCCGTAGTCGACGGCGTGCGGCAAGTGGTCAATGATGGTTGGGGATGGTGGCTAATAAAAAAGAAGAAAAAAAAAAAGAAGAAGAAAATGACTTATTTATAGAAATTTTTTCTAGGAACAATAACTTATTTTCTACTTTTTATTTCTATTCCAAATTTATTTTCCGGTCACTTTTCTATTCCGGGGAATAGTATAATTAATTGACGTTACTAAACGGATTTTTGTTCTTTTTTTGTTCCAGGGAATAAAAGAACGGAGCCGAAGATTCCAAAGAAAAATGAAGATGCAGGAGCTATAATTACAGGTTTAAGTAAGCAAATCGATTTCACGTCGTCTATAAGCTGAAGAAGTCCGGGTCGAAGAATTTCATATGGAAGAGGGAACTAGAAAAGTCCCTTAATTGGTGCTTGATCATTAAATATGAACAAATTTTTAAGGCCTCTATTTGGGGTGAATTTTTTTTTTTGCAAACACTTGATTATACAATTAGAAGATTAAATATTTCATTAGAAAAGACGTGAAAGTCCATCGACAAAAAGTAGAAAAATCATGATGCCATGCAACAACGTCCAAAGCACTTTTTTCCTTCCTCACTTTTTTTTTAATGATTATATGGCGAATCTTTTATTGTACTAGTTGGTTTCAAATATTTGGCTAACTAGAGTGCGTTTGTTTGCGTTTCTGTTTAAAAATTGTTCAAGGGAACAGAAATAGAAAAAAGTGTTTCTGTTCCGGGGAACAATTTTTAAACAAAAAAACGTGTTTGGTAAACTTGTTCCGGAAATAAATAAAAAAACATTAACATGTTTGGTAAATTTGGATAAATTTTTTATTTTTTTTATTTTTTCTATTTTTTTTTTTTTTCCTTTTTTTATTTTTCATTTTTTTATTTTTCTTCTTTTGGCCGGCGACCGCCGGCGAGGCCGAGCTCCGCCCGGCCGGGCGTGCGAGGCGCGGCCTCGCCGGCCACCGCCAGCGACGCCGACTCGCCTAGATCCGATGAGGCCGAGGCTCGCCGGCCGCTGGGCGAGATTGAGCTCGCCCTGTGCCGGCGCGAGGTCGGCCTCGCCTTGATCCGGCGAGGCCGAGCTTGCCCACGGCAGGCGAGGCGCGCGGCCTCGCCGGGCCACCGCCAGCGAGGCCGACTCGCCCGGATCCGGCGAGGCCGAGGCTCGCCCCGCCGGGCAAGCTCGGCCTCGCCGGATCCGGGCGAGATCGAGCTTGCCCGCCGGCGGCCGCCGACCCTCACCGGCCTACGGTGAGCCTCGGCCTCGCCGGGGATGGCGAGCCTCGGCCTCGCCGGGGGCCGGCGAGCCTCGCCGTGGCTGGGCGAGGCCGCCGACCCTCGTCGGCCGGTCACCGGCCATGGCCGAGGCCGGCGTTCGGCCAAAAGAAAAAAGAACAACAAAAAGAGAAAAAAGAAAAAAAAATGTTTCTCAAAAGTGTTTCAGAAACAAGTCTTGTTTCTGTTTCTTTTTTGTTCCTGGGAACAAAAGAACAAAAAAGGAACAGAAACGCACCCAAACTGAAAAAAAAAAAAAAAAAAAAAAAACCCAAAAAGAAGTTGTTTAAAGAATGATACGAAGAGGGAGATCCTGAAACTGGCGTGTTTGGAGAATCAAGTGGCAAATTTGATTATTATGAGAATTATTCAAATTCAATTAGTTCAAAGATAAATTTGAAGTATATTGTGGCCACGGAATGGGGCGAAGAGTTTGATGATGATGACATTTCGCCCTGACATTTGCTTGAATATTCTTATCGACACACAGTGAATGATCCACACAACCTATCAGAGGGGCAATAGTTTGCTATTGGAGAGAAATTAGAGAAGAAAGGGTTTGTTTGCTAGCGCTTCTCATTCGAGAAACAATTATTTTTTATTTTCAGAAATAGTCTTTTTCTATTTATTCCCCCAAATAATTTTTTAGTAAAAGAACGTGTTTAGTAATTATACAAAATTTATATTCTCGAATTGGAAAATGAATAGGAATGCATATGATACAAATTACAAAAAAGAATTTCTTTTAATTTTTTTTCCCACTAATGATGACCACTGACGTCACCGCCTATCGCCACCGACTACCTTCGTTGATGGTGGCGGGGGACGATGTTGGCAGTCATCGGCAGTAGCAACGGTCGTGCAGTCATAGGTGGCAGTAGTCGACGGCGGGCGGCAAGTGGTCAATGATGGTTGGGGATGGTGGCTAATAAAAAAGAAGAAAAGAAAAAAAAAAGAAGAGAAAATGACTTATTTCTAGAAATTTTTTCTAGGAACAATAACTTATTTTCTACTTTTTATTTCTATTCCAAATTTATTTTCTGGTCACTTTTCTATTCCGGGGAATGGTATAATTAATTGACGTTACCAAACGGATTTTTGTTCTTTTTTTTGTTCCAGGAAATAAAAGAACGGAGCCGAAGATTCCAAAGAAAAATGAAGATGCAGGAGCTATAATTACAGGTTTAAGTAAGCAAATCGATTTCACGTCGTCTATAAGCTGAAGAAGTCCGGGTCGAAGAATTTTGATATGGAAGAGGGAACTAGAAAAGTCCCTTAATTGGTGCTTGATCATTAAATATGAACAAATTTTTAAGGCCTCTATTTGGGGTGAATTTTTTTTTTTTTTTCAAAGACTTGATTATACAATTAGAAGATTAAATATTTCAGTAGAAAAGACGTGAAAGTCCATCGACAAAAAGTAGAAAAATCATGATGCCATGCAACAACGTCCACAGCACTTTTTTCCTTCCTCACTTTTTTTTTTTTTTTTTTAATGATTATATGGCGAATCTTTTATTGTACAAGTTGGTTTCAAATATTTGGCTAACTAGATTCTTTGATTTCAAGATAGGCAATGCCATCCCGAGGTTAAACAATAACAATCTGGATTTATTTTTCTTCTTTACAGTTATTTCCCTATCCGGAGAGAACTTGCACCATTCTTGTTTAAGTAGAGTGCGGCATATAAACCTTCTCTAAATAAGTTTGAAGTGTGCACGCAAGGATGGATTCTGTAAGAAATTGAGTATAATGTAGTTGAATAGAGAAGATGGGAAATTTTACTTTGTATTCACTGCATATTCAATGTACACATACAAGTACACATCCAGAGAGTTACATGCAAAATCACATAATCACCTTTGGGCAGAATACATGACATGCAATTGTACACTCCCCACATGATAAGGGTTATGAGAATATGTTTCAATTCTTCGTGAATTCATCACCTTTGGGCATATGAATCACTAGAATCAGTCACTCCTCCATCACACTATCATGTATCCTCCATGAACTAATACACAATCACCTCCTTTGGGAGTATGATTACGCATTAGACCAGGAGACATCCCAATCATCATACGAGACCGAAATTTCTCAAACCCAATCAAGCGTGCCACTTTGGCGGTCACTACTCAATTGAATCATTGAAATTCTCTCATACCAGGGATATAAGTTTTACTCCTCACATTCACCATATATGTGTGATTTTAACTTTAGTGATAGGGGCATCATATCACCAAAATCACATATCATGCTAATTACATTGCTTTATTCATTAATAAAAATTAATCATACATATATATAAATATATATATGTAGCGAACCTGTTAGACAGATTTCAATAAGATCATTGATCACAATAACACAAGAAACTTATCATAATAGCGAATAAAATATCTCTTATGCACCCCGATTACATATTACCAGAACAACATAAAAAGAATGCTGATCTATAATATCTCTCACAAATTAACATCAATAGTAATACAGGGTACACCAAATCAACAAGCTTGACAGCTGATCCATTATCACTCATGAGTTTCATACGGCAAAATATAACTCCAAGGCCAACAACTGATTTATTAGCCAATTTTTTTAAATAACAAATTATCATTGTAATCAACCAGTGGCCTATTAATTGAGTCAAACCAGAGAATCAAGTATCTAAAATTTAACAGTAGATACTATTGCTCTGCGTAAATATTGCCATACTCCTTTACCATAAAAATATTCAACTTGATAGACATTAACAAGTGACCAGATGAGTTCATGTACAATATGCAGCAACTTAATTGACATGCATTACCCACATTCAGCAGATGTGTTAATCAGTACATCAGTTTGGTCACGAGTCCTAAGTCGTCTATCATTCAAGTGTCACCAGTGTGTAAAGGAGTATACTTGAGTAACAAAAGTTTCATAATTTTTATCGTTTCTCATCAGCTCAATACATAGCTCAAACTCATACAAATTGTATCTCATAAAACCAGCTTCAGTTCACGATAAAGTTTGATTTTTATTGATGAATCACACCTTTTATTATGTGATAACATACTAATAACCCATCACCTGTATTTCCAAAATCACAGAAAATACAAGAAAAATACGCAAAAATACACTAAAATACACGTATTTAGGGTTTCATATGCAATTCACATCAATAAAATCATCAAACATATAAAATAAATATACCACGAGATAAGAAATCATCATACGAGTCCAACGCCGCCAACCACGCGCCGATCCGACACTCCACGCGCCCTCATGCGCCTCCTCAAGTGCGGCGCGTGGAGCTCGCGCGGCGCGCGCGTTCGACGCCCGGGCGGCGCGTGGCCGCGCGTGGGGGCGCGTGCGGCTCTCCGCGACGTGCCGCCGACCGTCTTGCTCGTCTCGTCGAGCCCAGTCAAAATTTGTGATTTAATTTTATTTTTATTGAACAAAAAATCTCAAAAATCACAAATTAGGGCAATATTAGTACCAATTAGGGCTAATCCATAGAAATTAGGGTAGATCCGTACAAATTATGGTAAATCCGTACAAATTAGGGCAATACCAATTGCGTTCGAGTTCTAGGGTTATGGAGGCTTTGATACCACATGAAAGACGCAAATTGCGCAACCCCAAGATCTCCATAACCAGAACAAGAACATGCATAATTGAGTAGAAAGATTAACGCACCTGGATCCATCGAACATAAAGCGGAAGCAGAAAAAGGGATTACCCACATATAAAGGGGATCCACGCATCAAGTCATTCTTCTCTATTACCCTCCGTATCACTGGCTCAATGAGGTGGCCCCCCCTCACGTTTAGCGTTAGGTAAACGCCCCTTAGGTGATGATACATGTGAGAATTAGGGTTAGAGGAGAGACTTGAGCACTATTTATAGAGTTTCTAGCCAGTCCCCCTCATTACGGACCAAGCTCAACTCGGCCCACATTAGCCAACCCCATATTAGACTAATTAAGAAACCTTATATCTCACCTTAGACCAGCAATGTTTTACGATAACCGTAAAAACAGTAAATTACAATATCAATTAATTTAGTCCACATTAGAAAAACTCTAACAATAGTGACCTCGATGTTTCGCTTTCTTTGCGTCTTGATTCCATCAGCGTTCTGCATGTACTAGCTCCTGTTCTTTTCCTCATTCCTGCCTCTGTTTTTTGGTTTTTCACCTTTCTGACATGTCTGCATGTCGAGTTTTGGCATCATCTGAAGCTCCCTTTTCCATCCCCTGCCTATGGAATATAGGTGTGCTTTGTTTCTCGGTTCTTTTTATGGCTTCTCCAGCTCCGACAGTATGCCTAGGAGCCCCGATACCTAGTGTACTAACCTGTATGAGGATGCTCGCCTGGCCGCTCTGAGCAATCATCTGGGTCGTCTTTGGTTTGAACAGCATATCGAAGTTTGGGAGGATGCGCCTCCGCCTGAAACTTTGGCTGAGTGTTGGCTCATACTTGTGGGTAAGCTCCTGTCAAATTCATCAATTAATTTACCAGCTTTTCATAATACCATGAAACGTGCTTAGAGGACGGATCATGTTGATATTACGCAACATGATGGGGGTTTATTTGTAATCAAATTCAAAAATGAAACCGACAAAAATCGAGTTCTTACCACGGGTCCTTGGCTGTTTGGAGGTATTCTGGTCATTCTACGTCCTTGGCTGTATAACTTGCCATTGCACTGTTATGACTTCTCGTCATGTGCTTTTTGGGTCCAAATTGTCGGTCTCCCTTTGGAGCGCTGAACGGAGGAAATGATTTGGAGAGCTGTTCGAAGGGTTGGAAAAGTTCTAGAAATAAAAATAGATAGTGGAGCGGGTACCTCTCTTTGTGCTGGTAGGGCCCGAATTGAACTCAATCTTCAAGAACCTCTTCAGCCAAGCCAATTTCTTAGAGTTGATGGCAAAAACATCTGGTTAGACTTTTGTTATGAGCGCCTGTGTCACTTTTGTTATTCTTGTGGTAAGCTTAGCCATTATGCCTCAACATGCAAAGATTATGAGTATAATGAGCATAAGTTCGATAACAGAGACAACTTATATTTCGATCAGTGGCTCAAGGCTGAGGTTCGGGAATTTAGCCCTTTCTAGCTTGCCTTTTATGCCTCACCCAGCCCCTCTCCTGAAGTTGAGGAGTCTGTTCCCGAGACATAGGTCAATCCCTCAACTAACTTGGCTTCAGTCCCTTCACCCAGCAGCAAAGGAAAAGAGATTGTGCCGATCCCTGACAGCCCTCATTTTATTTTGCTAGAACCCTTTGCTGTGCAAGTTCAGGCTAAGAGGCAGCTGGTTCCTATAGCGGGACTTCTTCCTTACCCTGTACCTACTCCTTACACAGTACTGGGAGAAGGATCTTTCAGCTCTTCCAAGCCAAAGCAATCTAAGAGTCATAAGCTGAGCACCAGGGCAGGGCCAATTAAAAAATTAAAGTGTCCAAACCTGCTGCAAGAGGGGCTTGACGAATCACTCCTATTGGATACTCCAATCTTTGATGCTGTTGAATCCGACACTTAGGCTATGGTGGCTGGCCCTAAAAAGCCACCATTGGACAAATGAGGTTAATAAGTTGGAACTGTCAGGGGTTGGGTAATCCCTTGACAATTCAAGCCCTTCGAGTGTTGGTGGCCCGAGAAAAGCCTAACATCCTTTTTTTTTTTTTTTTTTTTTTATGGAAACTAAGAATAGAAATTTGGTGCTAAATAGATTGCAAAAACGTCTTAAGTTTCCAAATAGTTTTTTGGAAGAACCTTCTGGCCTTGCTGGTGACCTAGCTATTTTCTGGCAGGATTCTGTTTACCTGACTTGGGAGCATCAATCCTCTGACTTCTTTGATCTTCTCTGCCATATCAGGGAGTGTGGTATTTCTATGCGGTTCACGTGTCTCCGGGCGCCGGCTCTTGTCTCTCTTCGGCTCCTGTTTTGGGATAAACTAAAACTCATTAATACCCATAATACTTTACCTTGGCTGTGCATTGGAGATTTTAATGAGGTAATGTATCCTTGGGAAAAACAAGGTAAACGATCAGTAAATTTTCATCGGATGCATACCTTTCGAGATCTGGTGAGTGACTCTTCCCTCATGGACCTAGACAATAAGGGATGCTCCTATACCTGGTGTAACAATAGAACAATGGATGATTTAGTTAAAGAGCGTCTTGACAGAGCTCTCTGCAATATCTCTTGGCGTCTCACCTTTCCAGCTGCTGAGGTGTTGGCTCTTCCGGCCATCGGTTCGGATCACAGTCCCCTGGTTTTACATTCCTCTCCAGTCCATCCTCGACGCCCAAGGCTTTTTACGTTTGAATCATTTTGGCTGTAAGACCTGGAATGTCGTTTGGTTATTTCAGATGCATTAACTCAATCTCGGTCTCAACATATTACCTTAGCTAAAAAATTACGCCTTATTTCAGCGACTCTTTCCCGATGGAGCAAAGCCAAATTCTCTAATGCCCATCAAAGAATCTTCGAGCTTCAACAGCAGCTCCAAGTCTTGACCAACAAAAGAAACAATCAATTTGACAAGCCTCGAATGGATGCTTTAAAACTTCATATTCACACTTTATGGACTCAAGAAGAATAGTATTGGGCCATGCGTTCTAGAGTACGGTGACTGAAATGGGGGGACAAAAACTCAAAATTCTTCCATGCTACCACCATCCAAAGAAGTCAACAAAATAGAATCAGCCTATTATTAGATCAAGAAAATCAGTGGATCAGAAATGAAACAACTTTACAAGAAATGACTCAGCTTTTCTTCCAAAACCTTTACACCTCTGTTGGGCAACACAATTATGGCCCCTTTTTAAGTCAATGGCCAGCCATTGTCACGGAGGAAATGAATAGTAAACTTATTGCTGAAGTTACCCCTGAAGAAATTCAGCAAACAATTTTTCAGCTTGGGGCATCCAAAGCACCTGGCCCAGACGGTTTAAATGGTCAATTTTATCAATCTCACTGGGATATCTTAAAGGCAAACGTCATTACCTCGGTGAAAGCTTTCTTTGACTCTGGTGTGTTGGATCCTGTCATCAACAGAACTTTCCTTACTCTGATCCCAAAGATCTCGTAACCTGAAAGGTTGGACCAATTCAGACCAATTAGTCTTTGTAATTTTCAGTACAAAATCATTTCCAAGATTTTAGCCAACAGATTAAAGGCACTCCTACTTGCACTCATATCTATAGAGAAAAGTGCTTTTGTTAGTGGCCGGCAAATCCAGGATAACATCCTAGTAGTGCAGGAAGTTCTACATCAACTCAGAATCCGAAAAAGAAAAAGCAAATTTCAGGGGGTCCTCAAACTCGATATGCAAAAGGCTTATGATCGTGTCGAGTGGAATTTTCTCCGGGATTATCTAAAATAGATTGGTTTTCATGCAGATTGGATTTACAGGGTTATGCAGTGTGTCATGACTGCTTCTCGTTGTATTAAGTTTAACGGTCAACCTCTTTAGCCTTTTCCTATGTCGGAGGGTCTTCGACAGGGTGATCCTCTTTCCCCCTATTTATTTATTCTAGTAGCAAATGCTCTTTCAACTCTCATACATCAAGCTGTCGCTATGGGAAACATTAAAGGTATTCAACTTACCTAGAGATGTCCTAATCTTTCACACTTATTTTTCGCCGATGATGCCATTTTCTTTATTGAAGGAAAGCTGCTTGAATGCCAAAACCTGTCAAACATTTTAAATCAATATTGTCAAGCATCGGGCAGGCAATAAATCGAAATAAGTCTGGTATATATTTTAGTAGTGGCTGTCCAGCACCTTTTCAAGAATATTTGGCCAGCGAACTTCGTGTTTCGGTGATGCACAAGACAGGGAAATATCTTGGGATACCTTCGGACTGGGGTAGGTCCAAAACAGAGATGTTTTCTTGGTTATTAGCTAAGGTGAATTCAAAAATGGATAGCTGGAAAGAAAAACTATTTTCGAAAGGTAGCAAGGAAGTGTTGATTAAAGCCATAGTTCAAGCAGTGCCGCAATACACTATGTCTATCTTTAAAATTCCCATTTCTCTTTGCAAAGCTATTGAGCAGAAAATTTCTAAGTTCTGGTGGCAAACTCAGAGCGAAAAATCAGGAATGCATTAGAAAAATTGGGAATCATTGAAGAGACGTAAAGATGCAGGGGGTCTTGGTTTTCGAGATCTAATGGCTTTCAATAAGGCACTATTAGCAAAACAAGCTTGGCATTTGTTTCAAAACCCTGATTCACTGTGGAGTCGTATCTTTCAAGGGCTTTATTTCCCTTCAAAAGATTTCTGGCATGCAGAAAGAGGCGCCAGGCCCTCTTGGGGTTGGCAAAGCATTTTACATGGCCATGATTCTATGTCTAATCATCTACAATGGTCAGTGGGTAATGGCCAAAAATCCGTATTAGAGAGGACAAATGGCTATCTATGGGTATTATTTGGGGACTTGCACCGCGCAATGAACCTATTATGGTTGTTGATTTCATTAACCCTGAATAGCAATCTTGGAATACCTCATTGCTCAAAAACAGTTTCAATGATCAAATTATAACTGAGATTCTCCGAATACAGGTACGCCCTCAGTTTACAATTGATTCTTTAATCTGGACAGGGAGACAAAATGGCATTTATACTGTCAAAAGTGGTTATAATTGTCTACGATCAGGCGAATCCAACTTAGATCATAACTAGGCATCTTCTTCTTTTACGCTACCCAGGCATTTTTGGAATACTATCTGGCAGGTGTCGACGAGCCCTAAATTATGAATCTTTCTATGGTCTCTGTGCCATAATGCTATTGCCACAAGTGAAAATCTATATAACCGGCATATTTTATCGGATCCAACTTGTAGCCTATGTCAAAATTGCGGTAGTCATCCTATCCCTGAATCAACAGAACATATTTTCTTTCACTGTCCGTGGACCAAAGTAGTGTGGTCTCATTCATAGTTTCACATAAACATGCGACAGTTTCAAACTAACAGATTTGGTGCCTGCCTTCAACAACTCATGTATAGGAAGGATTTATTACCTGAATTGGCTATTGTAGCAGTTGTTTTGTGGCATATTTGGAAGGCCAGGAATGATTACATCTTTCATCAAAGACTCCCCAATCCTGATCTAGTGGTCTTCAATGCCATCGCCTACGATCGCTCTTACAAAACCTGTAATTCCAAGCCCCTGCATCAACACAAGCAGCCTGATCAGTCCACTCCTAATCGGAGCTCAAATCAGACTTAGCCTTTGCCAGATCTCATAGCCACTCTCGGCTCTACTTACCCGCCCTTTTCTTCGACCCGGAGGTACCCTTCTCATCTACCCTCTATATCCCTTGGCTGGCATCCTCCTGGTCTGGGTGTACTGAAAGTTAATATCGATGGCTCCTTTCACCCGGGTTCTTTTCAAGGCTCCGTGGCGGGTGTTTGTCGAGACTCTGCAGGAAGGTTGATCGACGGCTTCTCCCTTACCATCAACGCCGTCTTTGCCCTACAAACGGAAATCCAAGCTTTCACATCTGCACTCCGATATCTGCTACAAATGGGACGATCTACAACTCACCTTATCCTCAAATCGGATTGCCTTCAGCTGGTTGACTCGGTTCAAGATCAGAATCGCTTTCCTTGGGACTCTCGTGCTTTGTTCGTGGAAGCGGCAGCTTTGCTTCGTCTTTTCCAAACCCTAGAGGTGTGCCACTGTCGAAGGGAAGATAATACGGTCGCTGATTGGGCCGCTCGAGCCCATGGGCTTCATATCCTCCCTCCCAATTGGCCTGAAACTCCCCCTCCTTTCCTTCTTTCTCTTTTATGTATTGATGCTTTAAATTGTTGTAATTCTCTTGCCAGTTAATACTATTTCTCCGTTCTCGTCCAAAAAAAAAAAAAAAAAGGTTGGTTTCAAATATTTGGTTAACTAGATTCATTGATTTCAAGATAGGCAATGCCATCCTGAGGTTAAACAATAACAATTTGGATTTATTTTTCTTCTTTACAGTCATTTCCCTATCTGGAGAGAACTTGCACCATTCTTGTTTAAGTAGAGTGTGGCATATAAACCTTCTCTAAATAAGTCTGAAGTGTGCACGCAAGGATGGATTCAAATTCGACACTAAAAACGGAATCGAAACCACGCCATCGCCCCTCTCCTTCTTTAATCATCACTCACTCTTTCCATACGAAGACCTTGTTATTCCCCCCTTCCGTTTCTTCACTTCCATTTCTTATCATCCGCTGAACATTTTTCCAAACACTAAAATTGTGTTTTTTTCACTGAAAACTTCACGATGAAGGAAAATTATTTTCTATAAAAATTATTTTCAAAGAAAACGGTTAGTTTTCGCTTGTTTGATGGTTTAGAAAAAATGATTTCCTTCTTATTAGAGGGAGAAGCTATTTTTTCCCATTTAGACTTGTTATCGGTTTATGGAAAACATTTTATGTACATCGATTAGTTTTCTGCTATCGAAACGCCAGAAAGTTGAAAAATAATTTCCTAGAAACAGTTTTTTCTTTTTATTTTTTAACAAATACTCTCTACCTTTCCCATGCCTTTCTACAAATTAATTATATCATGTGAGATTGGCATCAAGAATGTTGCAAGTTGTGCTTCACAAAAACATATACTTTATCCAAAAAAGAAAGAGGAAAGTTGCAAGTTTTGCTCCATACTTCCCGTCCGTGAAGCATAAAAGTCTTCCATTGAAATCTTAATTTGTTTGAGATTACTATAACAAAAAACCCCATATTGATATATTTGTAATAAATTTACCATAAACTAATTTTTTGACCATCGAAAATCTCAATATAGTACACATGGAAATTTAAACTAACTTTTTTACTACAAAAATCCTAAAACTAGTATATATATGATAAATTTACCACATACTAATTTTTTAATCACAAAAAACTCCAAATTTGTACATTGTGACAATTTTATTCTCCATTAGTTTTCATTGAAGTGGATTAATACCACAAAAAATCATAAATTGACAGAGAGTAAAAGCCCAAATTGATACACCCGTTAATAGTCACGTATCATATAACTTAGTAATTTGAAAGTAAAATTTAATGAAAACTAAAAAAATGGTAAATTTGTCACAGGTATGCTATTTTGCGGAATAAGTTTAGGGTAAATTTGTTACGGGTATATAAATTTAGAATTTTTCATAGTTCTAACCCATTTGTTTGCTCGCATGAGAACATTGAAGTTGCAATTATTTTGGTACCACAAAATGGAGGGTACGAATGTCAAGGCCTCCCTCGGTGTCCTCTGAATTGCACCAAAGGGAAACATGGCCACGGAGCATGAGCCCATTTCACGATCCTCCGCGCCTGATGTTTTTGCTAATCCAGTGTCGGCCGACAGGGAAAGTGCAAAAGAGCAAAGGCCTCAACGAGAAGGAATCTAATTCTATCGGTCCCTTTCTTGCCTTGCACATGGATGATGCCGAGTTTGTTCTCTGCTTTTAGTGGGATGGATCCCCTGGAGCCGCCTCATCATCATTTCCTTTTGTCAGCAACTGTTACGCCTTGAGCCCGGGGAAGCCCCACCCTGGTTCGAACTTTTCCGCCAATTCGCAATGGCAAAAGTTTATCCATGCTGTGCACCGGCTAGGTTGGACGGTCAAATTAGCTGGAATTGACCAGATTAGATAGAAAAGGAAGGGGGGGGTAAGTTTTCTTTGTTTGTTGTTGCTTTTCAGCAATCTGTCCACGGTAGAATCCACAATGGCTAAAGTTAAACTGACTAAGTTCAACCATCAAATTAGATGAATTGGAAGGTCAAAGAATTGATTGGAAAGGAAGGGTAACCAAACCTCGTTTTTGTCTTTGCTTGATGAAATAGGCAATATAAACTCGAAATTAGATATTGCCTATCTTGACTTGTTTTTCTTATTTACAGCTATACTTCTATCAAAAGGCTTAATATATATTTTTTTTCTTGTAACCATAGGACAAACTCATGTTATCCTTGATTGATCTCGCCGAGGCAAGCAAAATCCCTGAGAGGGTGCAATAGGACCTTCCCTACGACACTTCGGGTAAGTCTAAAGCGTGCACGCAGTGATGGATTCAAACTTGACCCAGCCCCTACTGCACCCGGGCGAGTTTGAAGCGCCACACACAATGATGGATTCCAACTCAGTACCCAAAAAAAAAAAATTTTGAGGGTCGAAAGAGCGCCATCTTCCCCAAATTAGGCTTTACCCGATTAGACCAAAACACGTTTTTCTCTTATTTTGGAATGGAGTGCCATTTTGGAGTGGGGGTAAAACAAATGATTCAGGCCAGGGCCCGCCGCCGCTTCCACCTTTTCTACCCGTGTAGGAAGGGGCATGCATAATTCCCTTTTCGTCCCTCATTTTGGCCCCGAACTAAATCTGATATAAGCTAAAGATAGAAACTGGATATAAGCTAAAGATAAAGATAGAAGCCGGAAAGAGGCTGGATAGTTGAGGACATTATGGTAAATTCGCTCCAAGCAACCTTCCCACTGTCTTCCCCCTTCCCTTCATCATTACTTCCCTCTTTCCATATAAAGACTTTTTTGTCATTCCCCCTTCTATAAACCTAACTACAAATGGGTTAAAAAGAATTCATTTCCTCTTGAAATACCCGAAACGCCTCAATCTTCATGTTCCCCAAAATCAGAACCATCACTTGTCCTTCCATCTATCTATATGTTCTAGTCCTCAGACTTTCCACCTTTGGAAAGGTCTAATTCCAATGTCTCATTCCTAGCACTAGAAGAATTTACAGATATTCATAATCGGTTCCATCATATCCCTAAGGTGCCAAATCCTAGGGATATTGATGACCATGGAAGGCAAAAGAAAGTTACAACTGTTGAAGTTGTTTTGAATTGGTAGTAAGAAAATGCCTCGACTCAGAATAATGTTCTCAAGACAATTAACACCAAGCTTTCAACTGTTCAAGCTTGTCTTGATCATGTCGACCATAAAGTTGATCAAATGGCTTTGGTCACAAATAAATTGCTTGAGACATTCCAAAAAAAAAAGACTTCAGCAAATGGAATCCGGAAGATATGTCTCTCATAAAATGGAATCCGGAAGATATGTCTCTCATAACCTCCCTATGCTCATAAGGTTTCAAATAAGATCAGCCTAGCTATAAGACAAACATAACCATTAGGTCATGGAAGGAGCCGCTAATGTCAGAGGCCAGGAAACATGGGCAGTTGAAATTTTCCTAGAAGTGGAACCACAATCTTTAGAAGTAAGTGATGAGGCTAGGGATTAGAGGGGGAGACATGATGACTATTGAGTAGTGGGTTTGTTTTATAACCAGTTGTAACGGGACCGTCAATTAATTAATGAACATCAGTTATTCGGTTTTACCTTCCGGTTTATCTTTGTATTTCCAATATCTTTACATGACTAGACATGATTGTCTATAGAATTAATACCTTTAATTTTCTCATTAGTTAAGTTTCCTGCCAACATAAAGGACCCTTCACATCCTTTGTTGATTGGTTCATTGATCCGTACTTTGATAGGTGCTTTGTCGACACTTTTGTTTTGGGCGAAACTATCACGTAAAAAGTTAATATAAATACTAACCCTAATCAAAACAGAAGATAAAGCAAAGCATGTCAAGCCAACTAATAATTAGAGCCAACTCAAGTTGAGTTACATATGACTTACTACCCAGTTAAATACAATTAGAGCAAGAAAATAGAATCAGCTAATTCAATCTTTGGAAAGGTTTTAAAATTACTGAGCTAATTTAGGCGGCATTAGTATTCCTAAGTTTTATCCTTTTCTCTCTCCGAAATCATATGGCTGTGCCAGTATCTTTTTATTTTTTATGTTTTATGCGAAATGATCCAGAACTTAAATTGTTTAATGCTATTTTCCAAGTCGGTGCTGGCCTCATTCTTTAGTTTACTTCCACCATCATCATTTTCGTGCACAATCACCCGCATTAGCTCGGATTGACAGGAACTAGTTCCATGGTCGCATTCACAAGCTAGTCAACCTTGGCGGCCTACACGTGGAAAACATTAACGCGGAAGAAAGTGCTTTTATACAATAAAGTTTTTTCCCTTACTTCCACCATCATCATTTCTCTTTGTTTTTTGCTCGAAATCGTCATTCCCTATCTGGAAAGGTACTTGTTGACAATTATTGGCGAAGCAATCACGAAAATAGCTGATACGAACATTAGCCATAGTCAAAACAGAAGAGAAGGCAAAGCATGTCAAATCAACTTGTAATCAGAGCCTAGTCGAGTTATAAATAAATTACTACCAAAGTAGGAGTGAGTTAGACCAAGAAAATTATCTTTTAGCGAATTCAATCCTCAAAAAGGTTTTTAAAATAGGGATATAAATTAAAAATCATATTCAAATTAAAACAACGTCATTTTAACTTTATGTTGTGTTTTAGTCAAGTCATCATCACGTAGAAAAGAGAAAATATTAAAGAAAATCACATTTGCATTTTCCGTTAGTCAAGTTAGACAAAGTTAATGAAATAATTTCATTGCACCAGTTTAATAAATTTTAGAATTTGATTACATATTTTGTAAATTTTAGGATTTAATTGTACTAATCTAATAAGTTTTAGGACTTTTATTGCACATATTCCTTGAAAATATTGAACTAATTTAGGCGGCACTAATATCGCTAAGTTTCTTACAGAAATGAACTTCACGTATTTTGTGCCATTTGAAGCCAGTGCTGACCTCTGTTCGTGCACAATCAGACACATGCTTTAGCTCTGACGGTACGAGCTGTCTCAACCTTGGTAGCCCACCCGTGAGAAACGGGGGAAGAGCGTGCTTTAATAAAATAGACTCTTCTCTTTTCTGTTCATTACTCTCTCAAAGGCAGGATGGCATATAGACTATAAATACCCCCATCAATGAGGCTGCGACACTCACAGAAAAGCCTCTATCCTCTCCTCTTGTGTTCTTCCTCTGTATTACGTCAGGCACCTACGTTTAGAAAATAGTGAAACGTAAATGTCTGCTCGATTTTCAGTAATCCCATCTTCTTCTCTTCCTCAAACAGGCTGCGTTGAAGGATGCCGATCGGCAAATTTTCATCCAAGCATATGGGGAGATTACTTTCTCAAATATGCTTCCGACTCCAACTCAATGATAGCATTTAAATTATTCTTTTTCTTGGTTTGTATTCTGAAAATTTTTCGATCATTATGTTTTCTAAATACGAAGAGCATAGAACGCAATTATCTTGAATTATTTTCCACCATCCTGCCACATCTGATAAAGAAACAAAAGAAGTTCCCGTTGAACTAAATTTAAGTGATTATCCTCTAATTTGTTTTGAACTTACAATTTTATATTTGCTGTAGCGTTCTCATGGCATAGCAAAGGAACAAATCGAGATATTGAAAGGAGAAGTGAGGAAGATGTTGACAGGTGCAATGTATAAGCCTGCGGAAAAGTTGAACTTGATTGATCAGATCCAACGCCTAGGAATCGCCTACCATTTTGAACTTGAGATAGATAAGGAGCTGGAACAAATCCGCAGAGGTTATTTCGAGTTTCACTGTGATGATAACGACACTGACATAGACACGGTCACTCTTCTCTTTCGATTGTTGAGACAACGTGGTTACCATGTTTCATGTGGTATGTGATGCTCAATTCTCATTGATCGATCAATTGGCAAAATTATATTGCAGACAAAAGTTTAATGATTTATTTTATTGATCACATTTAAAAAAATGAATATTATTAACATTTTTAGTTTACTCTAATTTTCATTTGTTCATTCGTTAACCTTTATCTCTATAAGATTCTCATATTTATCTCTATGATTCTCATATCTCGAGTTCTTCAATTTTGCTTTAAAAGGTGAATCGTCCCTCCTAATTTGGTTTAGTATGCAAATTTTTCATCATTTCTAGTTGATCTAAATATTAAACACGATGCTTTTCATAGCATTTTATGATAGCATCTTTTCCCATGCCCCATTTGGCCATACATAAATCTTTAACAAGTTCAAGGACGGTGATGGGAATTTTGGCAAATCGCTCATCGCCGACGTGCAACGATTACTAAGTCTATTTGAAGCTTGCCATTTGAGGTATCATGGTGATGATAATTTGGAGGATGCACTTGCCTTTACTACAACTCACCTTGAATTAGTTGATAAAAGGAAAGCAAGCTTTCATCTCGAAAAAAAGAGTAAGTCATGCCCTAAATTAGCCAATCCATAAGGGAATGTCAAGGCTAGAGGTGAGGCGTTACATTCCACTCTACCAAGAAGAGCCTTCACATAATGAAGTCCTACTGTCCTTGGCTAAGCTTGATTTCAACTTAGTGCAAGAGCAACACCAAAAGGAACTTGGCAACCTTACAAGGTTAATTTCGTGATGACATGTCTGAAGTAGCTATATATTCTAAGAAAACAAAAATTCCATAGACTGATTCATGCAATTTAAATTTATCATCAACAAAAAATCATTTGTAAGTGACACGGAGCATTAATCTCTTTGGATCATCGGTCTAAAGTTCTTTTTATATATAAACTCAAAATTTTATCAATGCTATGTTAGCCTTAAATAGGATTTGTTGGTATGCTGTAGGTGGTGGAAGGGTTTAGATGTACAGAGGAAGTTTCCATTTGCTAGAGATAGGCTCGTGGAGATGTATGTCTGCTGGTTGGGAGAATATTATGAGCCAAAGCATGAAGCCGCGATGGAAATACTAACCAAATTGTCCAGCGTTATTTCCATTATTGATGACATCTATGATGTCTATGGAACATGGGAAGAATTAGAACTATTCACGGAAGCAATTGAAAGGTACAATTTGCTGTTGGATGCTTTTCTCAATTTACCAATTCCAAACTTGTTTATTCTAATTTGATCGAGAGGAAATGATAGATTTGATTGTGCTGGCAATGTTTGATTTTGATGTGATTGTCGGTATGGATTGGCTCACCAAGCAATGAGCTACCGTAGACTATTATCGTAAAGCTATTCAGTTTAACCAGTTAGCGGGTGAAAGTTTAGAGTTTGTTGGAAGTTGAGGAGGACCCTCGATTACATTAATTTCATCACTTGATTCAACCCGATTGTTAGAGGTGGGTTGCCAAGGTTATTTGGCAACCGTAGTTGATACGTAGTTGAGGAGCCGAAGATGGAGGACATCGCCATGGTGCAGGAATTTTCCAACGTGTTTCTTGAGGAGTTGCCCAATTTGTCCCCAAAAAGGAAGATAGAGTTCGTGATTGAGTTGGCCCCTGAGACGGAGCCAATTTCTAAGGCTCCTTATCATATGGCGTCATCAGAGTTAAAGGAGCGGAAGGTGCAGATGCAGGAGTTGTTGGACAACAGATTTATACGTCCTAGTGCATCGCCTTGGGGAGCACCAGTTTTGTTTGTAAGGAAGAAGGATGGTTCGTTGCACCTTTGCATCGATTATCGACAACTCAACCAGGTAACGGTCAAGAACAAGTATCCATTGTCAAGGATTGATGACTTGTTTGATTAGTTGCAAGGAGCATCGATATTTTCCAAGTTTGACCTGAGGACAGTTTACCATCAGTTGAGGATTAAGAAGGAGGATATACTGAAGACGGCTTTCCGTACGAGTTACGGCCATTATGAGTTCATCGTAATGCCGTTTGGTTTGACCAATGCCCTAACTACTTTCATGGATTTGATGAATCGATTGTTCAAGGAGTATCTAGACCAGTTCATGATTGTGTTTATCGACGACATCTTGGTGTATTCGAGAAGTCCAGAGGAGCATGAACGACACTTAAGGACGGTCCTTCAGACCCTACGAGAACATGAGCTGTACGCCAAGTTCAGTAAGTGTGAGTTTTGGCTAACTCGTGTAACTTTCTTAAGTCATGTGATTTCTAGCGAAGGGATTTCCGTAAACCCAACTAAGATTGAAGCTGTTATAAACTGGCCGAGACCAACAACGGTGACAAAGATCCAAAGTTTCTGGGATATGCAAGCTATTATAGATGATTCATGGAAAGATTCTCTGCGATAGCCATACCCTTGACACGATTGCTGAAGAAGGAAAAGAAGTTTGAATGGACGAATAGGTGCAAGTGCAGTTTCCAAGAGCTCAAGCAAAAGCTGACTACCGCATTTGTGTTGATCATTCCATTTGGTCTTGGAGGATATAAGATTATATAGCGATGCATCGTATAGAGGATTGGGCTACGTTTTGATGCAACACGGAGAGTTGTTGCATACACGTTCCGTCAGCTGAGGCCTCATGAGTTGAATTATCCGACGCATGACTTGGAACTCGTAGTGATCATCTTCACCCTTAAGATTTGGGGACATTACTTATGTGGAGAAAAGTTCCAAATTTTTACAGACCATCAAAGTTTGAAGTACTTATTCTCTTAGAATGAGTTGAACATGAGGCAACGTCACTGGATAGAGCTTCTCAAGGACTACGACTGCGACATCTTATATCTGTTGGAGAAATCTTTCCAGAATATTTTGAAGCTGACAAAACGTTTCTATCAGTCTAGTCTGGATAATTGCAGACCTTCTGTTTAGAGTCTGAAGACTTTCAGATCACCAGACTCAGCACTCAAGACTCAAGACTCAAGACTATTCTCATTAACAGTTTTTCTAATCCAGTGACAAAGACAATCCAGAGCCGAAGTATTTGGTTGAGGATTTAGTCTTATCCTCTGGAGAAGATCTCTTGGCTGGATGCATATAACGGATTATTTTATTCGTAATCAAGATCATTTGAAGATCTGATGGTCGACGAAATATTCTTGGAAGGTTCTATTCTTGGAAACCAAGATCCTGATTGTATGGGCGAACATGATTGATGGGTTATCGTCAGGTTCCTTTAATAGCTCGAATGATCTTCTTGATTGATTCCGTCCAACGGGTAGATTGGAGGAATTCCTTTGGTAAGTGTCAACGAGTATGATGGCATAAAGGAGTATAAACGGAAGACGTTCTAGTTGCTTTAGTGCATGCTCGATAAAGAAATTCCAGAGTCTGAAGCACCTTGATTATTAGTCGATACATTTTGAGCGAAATTGTATACACAAAGAGTGTCTATACTTAGTGATACCTTGAGCGAGTGTGGTAGATCATCTACACCGAGAAATCAAGGGAGAACAACGCCGTAACATCTCTTTGTTCATAGTGGAATCCAGCCAATAGGGTCGGTTAAAAAAGAGTGGACGTAGGCTTGAAATAAGCCGAACTACTATAAACCGTGTGTTCAATTTTCTCTTCCCTTCCTTCAGTCTTACTTTGATTATTGTTTCTCTCAAATCTATCAACTGTCTAATATTGTGCAATTATCGAGAAAAATCTTTTATATACCTATTCACCCCCCTCTAGGTACTTATACTAGCTATATCAATTGATATCAGAGCCCGTGTACTCACTTTATTTGAAGTGTTTTATTTCAGAGTAAAAGATCCATGGCTAGTATGCTAGAACCAGGGCTGGTGGAAGGGCAAAGCAATATCAGACCACCCTACTTTGATGGAAAGGATTACAACATCTGGAAGAACAAGATGAAAGCTTTCCTACGATCAAAGGATCCTCTGGAATGGGACGTTGTAGAAAAATGAATTACTCCTATAGCTGCATCAGTCTCTGAAAGAGGAAAAGAAACTGTTGAGACCAGCGGAATGACTCAGGAAGAGATAATCAAGAGAGAAGCACTCGATGCAAAAGCAATTTACTCTTTATATTGTGCTTTGTAACCAATTGAATATAACATAATATCTTCTTGTATTACAGCAAAAGAAGTTTGGGACAGATTACATAACACCTATGAAGGAACAGATCGAGTGAAGGAAACCAGAATTAACATTCTCCTCGGTCAATATGAAGCCTTCAAAATGAAACTAGGAGAATCTATAACTGACATGTTTAGCCATTTTACAGATATTGTCAATGGTCTTGAGAATCAATGACAAAAAATTTCTGATCCCATGAAGGTAAACAAGCTACTGCGTGGACTCTCTAAGGATTGGAATCACATAAAGACTTCAATAAGAGAGACGCAAATAATTATGCCACTATTTGTCGACGAGCTGATTGGAACTCTTCAGTCTTATGAAGTGAAACAAATTAATGAAGACGAAGATCCAAAATGTAAGAAATCCATTGCATTAAAATCAAATGATGATTCTGATGATACAGATTCTGAAGATGATATAGACGATGAGAAGCTTGATCTCATGATAAGAAGATTCAGAAAACTGAATAGAAAAGGAAGAAGGTTCAACTCAAAGAAACAAAGTTTTCAAAGACAAAGAGACCAAGTCTGTTGATGATGAGGAACCAAACAAAGATGTAGTTTGCTTTGAATGTAAGAAAAAGGGACACATCGGACCTAACCTGTCCTCTTCGAAGAAGAAGAGAGGAAAAGCTGAAAAGCTTCGAAAAGCTCTCAAAGCCAAAACCCGGAGTGATACAGAGTGTGAAGAAAGTGATAATGAATATGCCAACCTATGTTTGATGGCACAATCAGACTCAAACTCAGATTCTAGATCAGACTCAGACAATGAATTTGAGGCAAGTAATTTTAAAATTCCTGTCAAAGTTTCTAAATACATTAATGAACTGTGTTTTAGTCTTAAGACTTCTCTCAAAAGAATTTCCGAACTTAAAAAGGAAAACTCAGCTCTCAAACAAAAGGAAAACATTTTAGAAGAAAGAGTTAAAAGTTTAGACTTGAATGTTTCCACTCTTAAAGAAAATGAAGATAATCTTTTGAAAGAAAATGCCCTTTTAAAAAACTAACTTATCAAATATTTCAAAGAAATTTTCAATAGGGTCCGAAAAACTTGAAAAAATTCTGTCAGCTCAAAGACCTTACTTCAATAAGTCCGGTCTAGGTATGACAGTAGAAACAATTCTCTTGATTGATTTTCCTAAAGTAAAAGAAAGAATTAAGGAAAGACCCTCGAGAGAGGCCTACAAAAATCATTTCAAGAAAGTTTTTGTAAAGTCTGTAGGTCGAAATGCCCTCAGGTGTTCAAAGTACAACAGTCCGGATCACTTTGAAAAAGAGTGTCCTATGGTTTGGAAACCTGTTAAGAAAGTATGGGCTTATACTATTGATCTTACTAACACCAAATGACCCAAGAAAATTTGGGTACCAAAGAAAGCTTGAGACTCTCTTTTAAATGCAGGTCTCCGTCAAGAAAAAGGTAAAGTGGTATCTTGATAGTGGATGCTCAAGACACATGACAGGAGACTCAAATTGCTTCATAAAATTTGTTCTAGTAAATGGTGGAAAATTTCATTTTGAGGAAACAGCAAAGGAAGTATTGTGGGATTTTGAACTGTGAAAATTGAAAATCTCACAATAAATAATGTTTCCCTAGTGGAATGACTCAATTACAATCTTCTCAACATTAGCCAATTGTGTGATACTGGTTTTAAGATCTTCTTTCAAGAAGGAACATGTTCTCGGGAACCAAGTAAAGACTCTACTCGTCTTTCATGGGTCGAAGACATGGAAATATCTATCTTCTGGATGTGAAACCAAATGAATCGCAATGCCTAATCTCAATTCAAGACGAAGCAAGCTTATGACACAGAAAGCTCGGTCATGTCAACATGAAGCAATTAGCCAAAATCTCATCAAAGCAGCTTGTTCGAGGTCTACCCAAATTACCATACCAAAAGTCTAATCCATGCACTCCATGTATTCTGGGAAAGCAGGTAAGAAATTCATTTAAGCCAATAAATCATGTCTCTACTAATCATATACTACAGTTGCTGCATATGGATCTCTTCGGACCAACTAGAACACAGAGCATTGGAGGTAAGAAATATTGCTTAGTAATTGTGTAAGATTACTCCCGCTTTACTTGGGTATATTTCCTAGCAAGTAAGTCCGAAACCTTCTCGTATTTTGAAAAATTTGCTAAAAATGTTCAAAATGAAAAAAGATGTGTTATCTCAAATATAAGAACAGATCATGGAGGTGAATTTGAAAATCAAGATTTTACAAAATTTTGTGATGAATCTGGCTTTAAGCATGTGTTCTCCTCTTCATATACTCCTCAGCAAAATAGAGTTGTGGAAAGAAAGAATAGATCTCTTCAAGAAATGGCTAGAACTCTTTTAATTGAAAGTAAGATTTCTTCACGATTTTGGGCTGAAGCTGTTTCAATAGCGTATCATCAATAGAGTCTTCTTAAGACCTATTCTAGAGAAAACCCCTTATGAGTTATTCAAAGGTAAGAAGCCTATTGTTTCATACTTTCATGTGTTCGGTTGCAAATGCTTTATATTGAAAAATGCAAAAGATCAAGTTGGTAAGTTTGAAGAAAGATCATATGAAGGCATCTTCATTGGATATTCTACATCAAGCAAAACCTACAGAGTCTATAACAAGAAGAGCCAGTCTGTGGATGAGTCAATGAATGTCAAATTTCAAGACTCTACGCAAGATGAATCCAGTCAGACTCATTATGAAGAGTTTGAACCTGCTCCAGAACCTCCAAAGCTTACAACTCAAGAAGCATCTCAGACTTTGGAAGACCAGCATCAAGCTATTCATGAAGATTCAAATAAAGAAAGAGATCATCAACCAAACAAATCAACCAGTAACTGGAAGCATAAGTCCAGTCATCCCAAAGTTCTCATTATCGGCGAAATTAATGAAGGAATTCACACCAGATCCAAAAGCCGTGAAGAGTCTAGTGTTGTGGCTCTCATTTCTGAAATTGAACCAAAGAGCATAGAAAAAGTTTTATTTGATGAAAGCTGGATTGAAGCTATGCAAGAAGAGCTCAGACAGTTCAACATTAATGATGTCTGGGAATTGACATCTAAACCAAAAGGTAAAACTATTATTGGAGCTAAATGGGTGTTCAGGAACAAGATGAATGAGAAAAGTAAAAGTCGTACGAAACAAAGCAAGACTCATGGCCAAGGGATATACGCAAGAAGAAGGAATAGACTATGATGAGACTTACGCACCAGTAGCAAGGTTAGAAGCTATTCGACTATTACTTGCGTTTGCTTGTTATAAAAATTTCAAGTTATTCCAAATGGACGTCAAAAGTGCCTTCCTAAATGGATTTATCCATGAGGAAGTTTATGTGGAACAACCATCGGGTTTGAAGACCCAAAGAAGCCGGACTCGGTCTTGACCGAAAAAGGCCTTGTATGGTTTAAAGCAAGCACCTCGAGCTTGGTACGACGTAGACTAAGTAAGTTCTTAATACATAATGGTTTTGTCAAAGGTAAAGTAGATACTACTTTATTTATCAAAAAGGAAAACAAAAGCTTTTTACTTGTTCAAATATATGTGGATGATATTATTTTTGGATCCTCTAATAAAAGTCTCAGGCAAGAAATTTTCTAAGTCTATGTAGGATGAGTTTGAAATGAGTATGATGGGAGAGTTAACATTCTTTTTGGTCTTCAAGTAAAACAATTGAAGGAAGGAACTTTTATTTATCAAGAAAAATATGCTAATGATCTTGTCAAAAGGTTTGGACTGGAAAAGTGCAAAAAGACTGACATACCGATGTCAAGTTCTTTGAAGATAGACAAAGATGAAGAAGGGAAGAAAGTTGATCAAAAGTTGTACATGAGCATCATTGGTTCATTTCTCTATCTTACTGCTTCTAGACCTGACATTTTGTTGAATGTTTGCATATGTGCTAGGTTTCAATCAGATCCTAGAGAATCCCATCTCAGTGCTGCGAAACGTATTATTAAATACGTTGCTTCATCTTCAAGCATCGGTCTTTGGTATCCTAAGAAGAGAGACTTTAATCTTCTGGGATACTCAGACGCAGATCTGGCTGGTTGCAGAGTTGATAGAAAAAGCACTTCGGGAACTTGCCAATTGCTTAGAAGCAGGACAGTGTCTTGGATTTCAAGGAAACAAAGCACTGTGACTCTCTCAACAACCGAAGCAGAGTATGTAGCTCTTGGAAGTTGCTGTTCGCAAATTCTATGGATAAAACAACAGCTACAAGACTTTGGAATTGAAGACTCATGCACATAGATTAGATGTGACAACACCAACGCAATCAATCTCACTAAAAATCCAATCCTTCACTCAAGAGCAAAGCATATAGAGATTCGACATCATTTCATTAGATATCATGTTCAAAATGGAGAAATCTCAATTCAATTTATTGATTCAAAAAATCAACTAGCGAATATATTCACAAAGCTTTTGGAGAAAAATCAATTCGATTTTATCCGTTCCAGACTTAACATTTTGAAACTTGAGGAAGTTAAAGTCTAGAGACTCTCCAACCCTCAGACTCAAACATTCATGACTATAGACTGTAAGTTGTTATTATATTCAATCTCGAAATGGTACGATCTTTAGTTCAGTTAATTTATAATTTCCGTGAAAAACGAAATCTTGTCTTTTCAAAAAGATTAACTTCTATTTGATAGTTATCGATTTTAAAAGAGGCATTTGTTCATTTTCCTTTGTGCCGATTGGTTTTTCCTTTTTAAACTGAGTTATATATATACAGTTTTCCTCGCTTAAACTTCAAAACCCTAAAAAGGCATTTTCCTCACAATCCTAACTCTACTTCGTGTTCATCTTTGAGAAAGTTGTCATCTTTTCTTGGGAAAGCGAGTAAAGGAATTTTTCAATGACACGGAAGGATGTCTTCTTCGAGAAAGTCTTCAAGAATCGTGAACAGGGGACCATAGAGAATGAGGGAGGGGCCTACCCATTTCGATCTCACCGAAGAGGAACATTTACCGAGTTAGCAACAGAGCCCGATTCACTCTCCACCACGTCACTCTTCACCATCTACCCCACAAGGAGCGAGTCAACATCCGGAGGAAGAAATAATCGAGGACGCAGACCCTGTAAGAGTCCAAAAACCCTCTTTTATTTACAAGCTCTATCGTGCGTTGAAGAGCATTGGGACTCCGCTGAACTACGTAGATGATTTCCTTAAAGATAAGAATTACGGGAATGAGTATATCTTTTTGCGACGAATAGAGGATTTGGGAATTGCTCCCAAAGGAAAGGCTAAGGAAGCACTTGCGAACATTCCAAGTGACCCTCGTGTATCAGGACTGAATCCGACTGACGGCAACGATGATAATAAAATGTTCAGTGAATTTCAACCTAGAATGGGTGTTGCTGCGAAGGTGAGGGAAAAATGATGAATTTGTTTAAATCGAAAGAACAGGAAAATATGTTCTTCAGACTATTGAAATGAGGGGTGATAAACCTTAGGAGTGTTGATTTCGATTTCTTGGATGCCATTAATGTGAACTTAAGGGAGAAATTCAATCTACTTCAACTTGAGCAATTTTGCTCCGATACCACAAACGGTTATGCGCAATTGACAGCATACTTCTATTCGAATCTTAGCTTTTTAGATGCAAATAGAATATCCTTCAATGTTCGAGACCAAGACTATGTGTTAGATGTGGACATGTTGGCAAATATAATTGGAGTTGAAAGAGGACACTATCAACCGATCAAAGTTTCAATTGCTCGTGCCACACTGGAACTTGTCAAAGACAGGAATACAAATGGAAGAATTACCTACATAAGAATGCGTGCCATTAACATCTTGCTTCACAAAATTGCGATCAACTGTATCAGGCCAAAGTCTACATCCAAGACTAACGTGTCTAACTCCAAGGCGAAATTGATGTACACGATCAATTCAGGGAAGAAGTTCTCTCTCCCTCACACCATTTTCTTTCACATGTACAGAGCAATGGTGAAGGACAAGGGCCAATTGCCTTACCTAGGTCTTGTGACCAAGATTTTCAGACACTTGAACATTGAACCTCCATATACTCTTTGTGTTCGACCATGCGATAAAATTGTGGTGGGTTTGAAAATGCTAACAAAAATGCGTCTGAAAGAGCTTAATAAGGTAATGGAGAAGTTCAAAGTGAAGACTCCAGTATCTTCTGAATCAAAGAGAAAAGGGAAGGAGCCCATGGGTGCTCCATCCAAAAAGAAAAGAACTCTTATCTTGGAGGATGAAGATGAAGAGGAAGATCTCACTATCTCTGCATTGAAAAGGACTAGACGTTTTGTACCTGAATCAACAGAACGACAGAAGAAAGGAAAAGAAGCAGAGGAAAAAGAACAGAGACAAAAAGAGGGATAAGCAAATAACAGAGAAGTAGAGGAGCAACAAGAGAAAGAGAAAGAAGATGAAGAGAAAGAAGCTAAAGAAGAAAGAGAAGCAGTGAAAGAAAAGTCTACAGATGAAGCCGGAGAGAAAGGGAATCAAAACGCTGAAGAGTTAACCATCACTCTTCCCCAATTGAGGTCCTAGAGACAAGGGTAGATGGCAAGCAAGGAAGGACTACACCACATGCTGTCAACAGTGAAGGTGTGAGTCGCTCACCAGCAAATTCAGAAGATTTTCAGGCTTCTCAAATGTCTGAGGAAGGACATGATACGTCAACACCAAATCTGCTCGATTACACTGAAGTTCCATCGTCTGCCTTCACTCCATCCGAGAGAGCAAATGCGAGCACACAGACGGACAATACAGCAGATTTTCGTCGTATCCTTAATGTTCTTCTGGAAATGCATGGTCAAATCTATGCTCTGGACTGTGAACTTCAAGTCCTGAAGAATGCTAGACAAGCATCTTCTGTTACCCTGGCAAATCAAATGAAAGACCTCACTCTTCAAATTCAAGCTAATGCCAAAGGAGAAAAAGTGGCTCATCTACGGGAAGACTTGAAGAGGCTGGAAGGCATCGTACAGTCGATGGGAGATTTCAGATTGTGCGCATTCCCTGCGAGACTTGACTCTTTTCTCACATTTTTAATGATGACAAAAAGGGGGAGAATTGCAATTTGAACTCTTTAAATTTTGACTTTAAATTTCTTTTGTGTGTTTGAATGTTTGCTTTTGAGTATGACTTGGGTGTGAACTTGAATTTGACTAACTTGGGTGTGGATTTTGATGTTTGACTGTTTGCATTTATATCAAGTGTTGTTGTATGGTCTTACTCATGAAAGACTAATTGATTTTCTGTTGATGCAAAGTCTGGTTGATTTATTAATCTTTATTAGATAGCCATATTGTTTGAGTAATGTTTTGCAAGTCAAATTTGTTCAAATCTACATGAAAGTTTTGTCACCATCAAAAAGGGGAAGATTGTTGGAGAAATCTTTCCAGAATATTTTGAAGCTGACAAAACGTTTCTATCAGTCTAGTTTGGATAATTGCAGACCTTTTGTTTAGAGTCTGAAGACTTTCAAATCACCAGACTCAGCACTCAAGACTCAAGACTCAAGACTCAAGATTATTATCATTGACAGTTTTTCTAATCTAGTGACGAAGGTAATCCAGAGCCAAAGTATTTGGTTGAGGATTTAGTATTATCCTCTGGAGAAGATCTCTTGGCTGGATACATATAACGGATTCTTTTATTCGTAATCAAGATCATTTGAAGATCTGATGGTCGACGAAATATTCTTGGAAGGTTCTATTCTTGGAAACCAAGATCCTGATTGTATGGGCGAATATGATTGATGGGCTATCGTCAGGTTCCTTTAATAGCTCGAATGATCTTCTTGATTGATTCCGTCCAACGGGTAGATTGGAGGAATTCCTTTGGTAAGTGCCAACGGGTATGATGGCATAAAGGAGTATAAACGGAAGATGTTCTAGTTGCTTTAGTGCATGATCGATAGAGAAATTCCAGAGTCTGAAGCACATTGATTATTAGTCGATACATTTTGAGCGAAATTGTATACACAAAGAGTGTCTATACTTAGTGATACCTTGAGCGAGTGTGGTAGATCATCTACACCGAGAAATCAAGGGAGAACAACGCTGTAACATCTCTTTGTTCATAGTGGAATCCAGCCAATAGGCTGTCAGTGCAGAAGAGTGGACGTAGGCTTGAAATAAGCCGAACCACTATAAACCGTGTGTTCAATTTTCTCTTCCCTTCTCTTAGTCTTACTTTGATTATTGTTTCTCTCAAATCTATCAACTGTCTAGTATTGTGCAATTATCGAGAAAAATCTTTTATATACCTATTCACCCCCCTCTAGGTACTTATACTAGCTATATCAGTATCATCCTGGAAATACCAATAAGGTCCCAGATGCGTTAAGTTGGAAGTCATCAATTATGCAGATGATGGTTCAGGAGTGGATCCTACTCGAAGGAGTTCGAGATTCAGATTTCAAGTTTGAGGCATGCCACCTTTCAAGTCTCATGGCTACCCTCAGAATTGAACCAGAGGTGTAGGTAAAGATTAAAACATTGTAGTTGACAGACCCTGAAATCCAGAAAGTTCTACATGAGGACGCGGAAAAGAGGAAAGCTGACTTTCAAGTTACTAAGGATGGAATACTAAAGTTTCGTGGGCGATTGTGCGTGCCCATCGATGTAGAGCTTAAGGAGGAAATTTTGTCAGAAGCCTATCGTAGCAGTTATAGCATTCATCTAGACAACATAAAAATGTATCAGAATCTGTGTCAACACTATTGGTGGACCAGTATGAAAGCAGATATCACTAGGCATGTTGCCAAGTGTTTGACGTGCCAACAAGTGAAAGCACAACATTGCAAGCCTAGAGAACTTTTGCAACCTCTCAAGATTCTCGAGTGGAAGTGGGAACATATCATAATGGATTTTGTGATGGGATTACCAAGGAGTCAGCGAGGTAACGATTCCATAAGGGTTGTAGTTGACAGGTTGATGAAATCTACTCACTTCATCACCGTACAAAAGGACTCTGCATTAGATAGATATGATGAATTGTACGTGTGACAGATAGTTCGTCTTCATGGATTGCTAGTGACGATCGCGACAGATCGAGACCTGAAGTTTATGGTAGCTTTTTGGAAAAGTTTACAAATTGCCCTAGGAACAAAGTTGCAGTACAACACGGCCTATCATTCGCAGATGGATGGTCAATTTGAGAGGACTATTCAAACCCTCGAGGATATGCTACGAGCTTGCGTATTGGACTTCAAATGAAGCTAGGAGGAACAGCTTCATCTAGTTAAGTTCACCTACAATAATAACTATTAGCAGATTATCGAGATGGCACCATTTGAAGCGTTGTATGACAGGGCCTGCAGGGCTCTTGTCTGTTGGGATGAAGTTGGAGAACGTAAGATTACGGGCCTTGAGTTGGTTCAACAATCAGTCGACGTCATCAAAGTCATTCAAGAAAGACTCAAGACTGCCTAGAGTCATCAGAAAAGCTATGCAAATAAGCGGCGTAGACCATTGGAGTTCCAAGTAGGTGAACATGTATTCCTCAAAATGTCACCGATGAGGGGTACTTCGTGCTTTGGTGAGAAAGGGAAGCTAAGCCCGAGGTACGTTGATCCCTTTGAAATTTTGGAGCAAATTGGGACTTTGGCGTATTGTCTTGCATTGCCGCCGAGACTTACTCAAGCGCATGATGTCTTCCACGTGTCAATGCTAAGGAAGTATGAACTTGATCCAACCACGTGCTGAATTTCGAAGAAATAGATGTGGACGAGAGAGTGTCGTACGTGGAGAGACCAGTTCGGATAGTGGATCTAAAAGAGCAAGTGCTCGCAACAAGACAATCCCCTTGATTAAAGTGGTTTGGCAACACCATGGAACGAAGGAAGCCACGTGGGAAAGCGAAGAGTTGATGAGACGTCAATACCCTCACCTTTTTGAAGAAGGGTTGTAATGGTTTAAATTTTGATAATGAAATTTTTGTAAAATGGGAAGAGTTGTGATGTCCCAAAATTTGACCCATGTTTCGAATATATGAAATGATTATTTCATCGACGCGCTTATAGTACTTACTCGGAACTGATCACTCACGAGTTAACTAATTTATTAGGTGATGCCGTTAAGGGGTATAAACGTAACAAACTAGAGAATTTGATCAGAAACCGACCACTCGACCATAATAATCGGCAAAGGTCAATACTACACTTCTATAAATCAATTAGCGAATGGATATAAGTCGATTTGATAGAAGTCCATAGTCGAATTGCAGGTGGTTCCGTATGATTACGATATTCACGTCAAACAGCAATAAACAATTTTCTATTGATATTATATTTAGGAAACGTAATTGAACCATCGCGATTACATGACAACCGAGAGTCGTCTATGATTTGAAGATGCACAAACATGGGTTGAAAATTATTGATCACGGGTGAAACGCACGAAAACCCCTAAAAGCTATCCGATAGATTAGTTCATACTAAAGTGGCATTCGATCAAATTTAACCGCAAAATTTAATTCGGTTTCAGGAATCGAACTTTCAAGCATGTCATGATTTAATTATTGGATGTTGTCTCACCTTTCGTCAAATTTTTGACGAGTCCAAAATTTTTCGGTAAATGGATTTTTGGACAAGATTAAATGGAAATGAAATTCGGATGAAGAAACAAATTGGAAATTTGCTGCCCAAAAAGGCTTAATTTTGGGAAATTAGAGTTAAAAAGTTAATTAGGAGACTAAGGATGAGCATAGAAGAATTTTGTGGCATATGGATAAACTTTGATGATGAAAATGTGAGATATTTTCCTTAGAAGTCTTTGATTGGCTTTATTTTCTTTCTCTCTCTCCCCCTCTCTCCCTCTCTCTCAAAAACAGCACCCCTCCCCTTCTGCTCATTCCTTTCTTTTTCCCTCCCCACGTTCTTTCTTCCCTCACGCTTTTCAATTCCCCACCAACAGAACAGCCCCTCCATCCTTCCTTCTCTCCTTCTGCCAACTTCCATCTCCCCTCACCCCACCACCATTCGATCACCCCAACATCTTCATCATCCACCGCCAACACCACTCCACCTCCAGCTTCCTCTTCTTGGCTGCTGCATCATCATCTTCACTTCATGCTATCACCACCAGCGACTTCATCTCATGCTCGCAACTCCTCACCACACCACCACCACCACCGTCAACCCATCAGCACCTCACGTTCGGCACTCCAGCACCACCACGTCTAGCACCACCAATGTCCGGCACCCCACCTGCGCGTCCAGCCACCACCACCCGCACCATCACCACCTCACCACCACTCCACACCACCCACTAGCCCGCCACTCCACGCCCGCAACTCCACCGTGCGCCCGAGCACCCCGCGGCCACCACCGAGCCAAGCCACCCTAGGTGGCCGAGGGCTTGAGGGACCACCGCCGACACCGTCGAGCCTCCATTCAAGCCGCGGGTCACACATTCTCGTTGCCATCGCGTCACCGTCGCCACGAGCCCACCGCCATCGAAAACCCATGAGTTAACTTCCTAATCTTTGATTAGGCCGTTAATTGCATTTAGGGGGTGGTTAGATTAGTACTAATAGTGATTAGTCTTAGTTAAGCTTGGTTTAGTTTTAATTGTGATTAAGAATGGTTTAGGTTAAATTTAATTACGATTAGTGTAAGTAATTTTGATTAGTTTAATTAATCGTGTTCAGATTAATTAATTGCGTTTAGCTTTATTAATCGTAATTTATTTAACTAATTGCAATTAGCATAATTAGTGACGAATTAGTCGTTAAGTATAATTTTATGATAGTTTTCTTGGATGAGATTTTACGTGATTTTGATTGCTTGTACGTACGATATTATGTGATTGATTGTTCTATGATAAATATCGATTGTTATTACAAAAGACAGTTTTATGGGCAATTAGCTGGAGGAATGTGAGCTGTCAGGTTTGGATGCCAAATTTTACTTGCTAGATAAAACAATGGAGTTTTAAAATTGAAGTTTACTAAGTTTGACGGGTTGATTTCGAATATGTGACTACGTACCGGGATTTTTAAATAAGCAAAATTGGCCAAGTTTATTAATTGAAAACAAAGCATGGTGTTCTTGGCTAAATATGTGCTTGAGTGGTCATTTAATTGAACCTGTCACTCAATGGGATTTTGGGGATGATGCCCAAGTTTATCTAATGCTTGGTGGGGGTTCGGATGCCAAGTTGTGGTTAAGGCTTAACCGAAGTTCCTTTATAGAATGTCGTTTAAGCGAAAGTCCTAAACGATGTTGTGCCTGAGGAGGCGGGATAATGCCCGATCATGCCGGAAGACTGTCGACACTTGTGTTGGTCGTGGCCCGATGGGTCGTAATAATTGGAACACGTGTGTTGATAATGCGCGTGAAATTCTCATACATGTTCTAATTGTTATTTATGCACGTAACTCTATTATTACTGTGTGAGACGTGCTAATATGCAGGGGTGAGCCGAGGCAAGGTGAGTTTATGTGTGGCGCGTGATTAGGCCGCCTTCGAGGCGAATTCACGTCATAATCGAGTTTTAGAGATTTTAACTTGCTGAGTTTTAGAGATTTTATCTCATCCCGTCGTTGTCAAATATTTTCAGGTCCGTAATATGGAGAGTCACCTTGTACGCTTCGGGGTCCCTTGGGACTTGAAGGTAGAGACTACTCTCTATCCTATCCCAGGGACCGACCGATTTCGCGAGTTGGTGGTTACAACGGTGTGGATAGATGAGGGCTTTGTACATGTGGTGCCCCATAATTTTAAGGTGTGTTTGATTAGGGAGGCGAACGGCGATCGGATTGGTCCCTTGCATGGTTTTGATGGACTGCTCGTCGAAAATGTGGGAGGGCAAGATTGTGACCCCATGGATATTGACATCCCTAGCGGTGTTGTTGTGAATCCAGATTCCGAGCCGGAGGGGCCCGAGGAGCCGTGCCCATCTAACATGTGTACAACTTTGTGCCTAGATACTAGGACGGGTGTTTGGAGTTTGTGTAGCTAGATGTTAACCCTAACCACTTGACCCTTTTTGTTTGTAGGTCAATTAGGAGTTTCGTTTTGTGGTAGGCTTATATATATATATATATATATATATATTAAACTCCTTGGGTTAACCTGTCGATAAATAAATCGTGGTTTTTGGGAAATCGTTGTTGTGTTTTACTATCCCTATTGTTATTGATTGACTGGGTGTTTAATTTAGTCGCTTCCACATATGTACAATCGAAAGGAAAAAAAAAAAAGAATGAGTCGGTGACGCGTATTGGGATGTCGCATTTTTAATCGACCGCTGAGGGATGTTCACGTACTCGGGTTCGAGGCGTGACATATAAGATACCTCTTTATTGTGTTTATTGGTGAAGACAATTAATCAACAGTAGAGCACATTAGCAAGTTTCTAGCTCAATGTGGAGATGCTAATCATCATGGTTATATATGCTAATCACGCCTTCAACCGCTTGCCCCCGACCAACAGCTCCACCTAGAAGCTGTCCAGCCCCTAAGCCGAGCCCAATCCAGCTAAGTCTAGAACTGGTTTACCAATCCAAACCGTGAGCTATTGGGTTGGTTTTCAGCCTCTTCCGGCCCTCCATTGGAGTCGCTGTAGACACGGGATATCACCGCCGCCGCGTCGCCATCGCCGTGGACCCATTATCTTGTAATCCGGTGAGTGAGCATCCTACTATCTCATTATGAAGTTAATTACACTTAGGGGGGATTAGTTTGGTCTTAATTAGGATTAATGTAATTTAGTTAGTGTAACTATTTAGTTGGTTAGTTTAGTTAGATGAACTAAGTGGTTAGATTAGTTTAGTTAGGGGTTAGTTAGGTTATGTAATTAGTTTAATTATATTAAATTAGTTAGCTTAGTTAGATTAATTTAGTTAGCTCAATTAGGTTAGTCCGGTTAGCTTAGTTAAATTAATTAAGTGCATTAGTTTAAATAATTTACAATTTATTTAATTAATTATAATTAGCGTAAATTGTACCAATAGCCGATCAATGGAATTTTACGCTGATCATCGTGGTTGAATTAATTTGTGAAAATGAATGCTAAACTATGCAATTGAGTGCTTAGTTTATTGTAGAAATATAATTTTATCGTATTTAATTAGAAAAATATTGGGTGTCGAGTTTTTACGCCAAAAATATTTTAAGTACTATATAAAATCGTGGAATTTTAAAATGGGAGCGTATCATTTATGGATCAGTTTAAATGTGTGACAATGTACAATTATTTTGCTAGGTATTTTTAATATGAAGAAAATTAACAAAGTCCATTATTTGAAATGGGAGTATTTGAGTGTAAAGCACAATGTTCTTGGCCGAACATGGATATGCGTGTGGTCATTATCGGAACCCGTTTTGATGCATTCATGCGAGACGATGCCTGATTAAGTTCAGATGCCCTTGACAACGGATGCCGATCGCAGTGGAGACTGGGCTGATGCTCCTTTTTGAAATGCCATCTAGATGTAGACGTTGTCATGCCCAAAGGAGCGGGACGACGCCCGGTCATGCCGAATGACTACCAACGGATGAGTTGGCCGTGGCGTTGAGTCGTAAATAATTGGGACACGCTTGAGTGATTGAGATAGCCGCGTCTGATTATGGAACGAAATTGTGTCATAATAATTTGGCCTTATAATTGGGACCCATGTGAATATTTGATAAATGATATGAGGTGTTCCAATTATTGGTTAAGCTTGCTGCGTTTATATATAATATATGAGATGTACTAATGTGCAAGGAGGTGCTAAGGCGAGTTAAGTCCTATATAGTGCATGTTTAGGCTACCTCTAGGTGAATTATTGTCCTAATCGGTGTTTAGGGTATAGACTCGCTGAGATTTATCTCACCCTATTATGGTTTACAATTTTTTCAGGTCATTAGATGGAGGTCCGACACATCCATTTTGGGTGTCCACAAGAGGTGGAGACCGAGTTTACCCATCTCCCCATTCCTGGGACCACCTAGACTCGTGAGCTTGTGGTGACCACTCTTTGGGTCAATGAGAGCTTACCTTACTTGGTACCTCATTGTTACAAAGTGTGGTGCATTATTAAGCCTAACGGGAATCGGGAGGGTCCTTTGGAAGGTTTCGACAGACTTGCTGTCGAAACCGAGTATGAGGAGGTACTTGACCCTGTCATGGATATCGATATATTGGAAGATATCGAGGCAAACCCGGGGCCCGATGCTGAAGGGCCCAGAGTAGGGATAGCAAATCCCTTGAACATCAACATCCTAGACGGTGTCGTAGTAGACCCAAATCCCGAGTAGGTAGGGTCCGGGGTAGGATTGGCTTAATAGCTTCTTTTTTGTTATAGACTCCTGTATATAAACTTGTAGGTTGAACTTGATTTGTTTATAAAGCGTGTTTTGTGAAAAGGTGTTGGCATAGGAATTTACTATCCCATGTGTTTGATTGTTGTCTAGGTTTATTAGTTCACCCAGCCACGGCGAGACTCACCGACGACACTCGGCAAGGTCATCGGCCCTCCACTGCCAGTCGCCGACCATGGCCGAGGCCAGTGACTGGCCAAAGAAAAAAGAAGAAGAAGAAAAGAAAGATAAGAAAAAATAGGAGAGAGAAAATTTATTTTTTGGAAGTGTTCCAAGAACAAAAAGCAAATTTTTCTTGTTTCTTGTTTTTATTCCAAATTTTTTCCCGAAAACCAAAAAATAGATTTGGAACAAAAACGCAAACAAACATGTTTATGTTCTTTTTTTGTTTTCCGAAACAAAAAATCAAAAATTGTGTTCATGACCAAAAAAAAAAAAAAAAAAAAAAAAAAAAACACACACACACACACAAACAAACAAGCAAGGCCTAAATGACCTAATCTAGTGATAGTAATGCAACTATTCTAACATTTACACATTTAGATGATGTGCAATAGATGACCTAATTCTACATGACATGTGCGTGATAATTTTTATGTTTTCTTTTATTTTAATTAAATTTCGAAATTTAAATTAGTCAATAATTAAAAATGCAATTAAAATTAATGAAAGGAAAATTTAACATCCTAAATTAATGTTTTTTTTTTATTTTTATTTAAAAAAATTCGAAATAAATAAATTTCCTATTCTAAACATGCAAAATAACCCTAAAACAAGCAATATTCTAAAATGAACCTAATCTAACTCAAATATATTTTTTTGGGTTTTCAATTGTGGAAACAAAATCAATTCAAACAACACAATGGCAAATCAGGCAAGATATAATTAATATCAATCTAATAAATTGACGGATCGTATCTTGCGTATGACATTGGACTGACCAATTTTAAAAAAAAATCGCAAATCGTATCTCGAGCATGAGATCAGATTGGCGATTTTTCCATACAATTGTGAGTCATATTTCGGGCGTGAAATCGAACTGTCAATCGTATACACATTGTGAAATTAGGAAGATTTCCCAATTTAAGAGGCTACTCGAGATTATGGATAGGACTATATATCCTGAACTTTGATCATGTGCATCGAGATATTTTAAATAAGGAAACGGAATATTCAAAAATCAAATGAGACAAAAATTTTACCTAATCTGAATATTGGCTTCCAAATTTGAACTATGCGCAATCGGACCAAGATTGCAATCGGCTCCTCAACAGTGAACAGCAATAGTGGCAAGGCGGTGGCGAATGGCAGTGATCTCGTCGTCGGGACACGAGTACACGGGGTTTAGTCGTGACAAAGATTCAGCAAAAACTTGCTAATAAAGATTGAGATTATGCTGGTTTTTGACTGAGACCTTGCTGGACCGCCACTATTGCATTGCTCATGCGTTAATCCGGAATTGGGATTTCGCCAAAATATCTAAACGTTGGTCAAGGAGGTGGTCTTGCGCAGCAAGAGGGACCCATAGAGATGTTGAATTTGCTAATGGAGGGGTGCTTGAAGCGTTGGACTATTATTAGGATGGAACTTTGTGGCATCAAACCCACTAAATAGGACAAAGTGAACGTGAATCCCGAACACCAGGGAAAGGAGAAATTTCTTGGCTTTCTCAATGTCCTTTTGAGTTGTGCGGCCTTGATGATGTTCGCTGGCGCACACTTCAGCCCGCGAAGCAAAGAAAATCGATGGCACAATCTGAACAGCAAGTAGTTGAGGCTGAGGTCGTTGATAAAGGTATATGTTGGTGGTCTGGTTCGTCTAGATAGCAGGGGCGGTGTCGTTGGCAGCTCGCGGTTCAGTCTGGTGAGCAGCAGTGGCGAAAGGCGATAGCTCGGGTACTAGACACGGCAGTACGGACAATGATGGGGTGTCGAGCAGCAGCAATAGGGGTGCGCGCCACGTCATCTGCTGACGTGGTGTGCACTTTCCACTCAGAAATCGACACGCGTCCTGTGAGGGACCCGCTGGAATATGGAGAGGGCTAATTCCAAAAAAAAGCACCAACTTTAGGTCGATGGACAAATCTGGCCAAAACTTATTTTTATCTCATAAAAAAGCACAAACTTTAGGTCGATGGACAAATCTGGCCTGAACTTTTTTTTGTTTCGTAAAAAAGCACAAACTTTAGATTAAGTGACAATTCTGGCCCCATTTTTGTTTTGTCTCATAAAAAATAACAAACTTTCACTCATATTCAAAATATAACCCTTACCATTAACTTTCTATTTGAAGTTAACTTTATTTCAAGAGAAAATGTTTTAGTTGTGAGGTTGGTAGATCTCATCCATGGTTTCTCTTGACAGGCGGTGATCTACAGTTTCATATTATGACAAAATAATAAAGTCTAGCGAGAGAAATTCAATTGGGAGATTTTTTTACTTGCTAGTGAAGTATAGGAAATGGCATAATTTCACTGTTATTCTTCAAGCTATTGATCAAACAAGAAGAGTATTGATGGTGTTAGTCAACAAGTGCACATGGATTAAGGACAATCAATGAATATAAGTTAAGGGTGGCCAGATTTAGGATTTAAGTGAAAGTTGATTTTTTTCCAAACAAAAAAATTTGGGCCAAAATCACTTAACTTAAAGTTTGTGCTTTTTTACGAGACAAAAAAGGGTTTGGGCCAAATTTATCCATTGACCTAAAGTTGGTATTTTTTTATGAGAAAAAAAAAATTGGGCCAAATTTGTCCATTGAACTAAAGTTATACTTTTTTTTGGAATTAACCCAATACGGAGAGGCGGGTTCTCTCGGCTGGCTTGGCTCGGCTCGCTCGCGGAAGAAAGGACAGACAGCTCAATGGTCAATAAATGCGTATCCCTCCCGCTCGAAAAACCTCTCTCCTCACTTGAATTTTTGCTGGGTTTTTTTTCTCTCTCCTCTCTCCTCGTATAATCGAGACCTCCTCCGCGCATCCCACCCCCTCCGCCTCCGCCTCCGCCTCCTCAAAAGCCTCGCCGGCCATTTGCCTCTGGCACGTCGCCGCCAGTCGCAACTGGTCCCAACCCCCCTCTGCCTCTAATCGTTTCCAATGCGGAGATCGAGCACAAGTTTTGCGCTTGCGTTGGTCTCTTGGCAACTTCTGGACCTACGTCCGATTGCGTCCCTCTGACGAACTCCTAGCTTCGACTCCGTGCCGCCGCCGCCGATGGCGTCCTCCGTCTCCGGCATCTGCTCGTCCTCCCCGTCCCTCAGGCCGAAGATGCCGCCGGCCTCCACTGCGAAGCCGTCGGCCTCCGGCTCGAGGGAGGTGGCCTCGGTCTCGTTCCCCAGCGGGCGCTGTCCCTGACGCTGGGCCGCTCGGTCGCGGGGAGATCTCAGCGAACCTGGGCAGGGCGGATGGCGCGGCAAAGAAGGAGAGGCGCGGGCTGCAGAATGATTCCTGCTCACTGGGGGGAGGTACATGGACTAGCTGTACCAGCACCGGGAGCTAGGGCTTTTCCTGGACGTGAGCCTTATCGGGTTCACGGACGAGTTTGTGGAGGAGATGGAGCCCTGGTTCCAGGCCGCGTTCGAGGTGATGGAGGAGCTGGAGAAGGGCGCGATCGCCAACCTGGACGAGGGCCGACCACTACTGGTTGAGGAATTCGGAGCTCACGCCGACTTGGTTCCTGAAGGCGCAGATTGAGAGCACGCTCGACGTCGTCTGCAATTTCGCTGCCGACGTGGTCAGCGGTAAGGTCAGTTCTGGAATTCCGGTTGTTGTTGCTCTCCGTGTGGCAAGAGAGGCTGTAGTTCCCTGCGTTTGTTTGTTTTTTTTTTCTTTTGATTCGGTTTGCTGTCATAGTTGCTTACGTTTCTCCTCCATTATACGCTGCTTGATTCACTTACGCGCAATGAAAAAAAGATCTACTTTGGTTGATCAAACTGTACTTAGGTCTTTTGTCTTCGTCTTTTGATTCGGAATTTGAAAAGTGCTAGTAAATTTTAGATTTTGCGCACCGGATTTAAGTAAAGTTACAAACTATGGATGAATGTTCAGTTATAAGTCTCGGCACATTGGGTGAATACCCTTTGTCAGCGATTTTTTGACTTTTGACAGTCCGAATGATATCTCAATTTTACTTTTGGCAGATTAGATTCATTGACAACACATATCCGGCTGGAATTGACCATCAAATTGCGCAGCTTGGTCCTGAGCTGGCTTCTTCCCTAGCGTTTGTGATATCAAAGGTGCCTGCATGTGTTTTGCTTTGTGATCTCTCCTTTATGCATATTAGAAGAATATATCGTAATTCATTGTTATTTCCCGTCCTTCAGAGCGGTGGTACTCCTGAAACCAGAAATGGCTTATTGGAAGTACAGAAGGCCTTTCGTGAAGTGGGATTGGAATTTGCAGAGCAGGTTTTGGTCCTAGTTTTTTTTTCCCCTGCCTATAGAAGTTTCACTGACAAGTCGTTGAGTTTCATGTTCTTTTTAAAGATACTAACTAGAGCAGAGTTGACAACTAATTATTAGCTTCTCATGACGCTCAAGGGCTATAAGATATTGCATATCAGACCTAACCATTTTATTGCGAAGAATTTAGTTGATCTTGGTTGATGTGCTCATGTGGTTTTCACAGAGTAGGTTCCATGGCCTTTCTATTGTTGTTGAACATCAACTAAAACCAAAATAAATAAATAAATCCAACACCTTGTTGATTTCTTTTCTGGTTGAGCATTTTGTTTAGGTCAAGCTTCCAGATGTCTCGGGTTGAACTCCATTTTGGTGCATGTATTTTATAATTAGGAGTATCCTGTTTAGTGGCTTTTTAAAGTCATTATTGCTAATGAGGCTTAGTCAGTTTGTTAGTCTTGCATGGAAAAGTTATCGCTTGTGATGTTTAACAAAATCTTGGGTAACTGGATGTCTTCATCTATATGTCACTCTGATGGTGCACTTGGATGAAGTTATGTCAAAATTAATCTTTTCGGTTGTTTGCTTAAGTGAAATTTTGGCACCTTCAATTTTGCAGATATTGCATTGATCACTGTTTTTCCCATCGTGAATGTAGGGTGTTGCCATAGCACAAGAGAACTCGTTGTTGGACAATACTGCGCGGATTGAGGGCCGGTTGGCTAGATTTCCAATGTTTGACTGGGTGGGTGGCAGAACATCTGAAATGTCTGCAGTTGGTCTACTTCCAGCAGCCCTTCAAGTTCGTAAGCTTAACTTCTAATCTCATTGTGGTTATATTCTGATTTGACTCGAAGAGCATATTCATTAGCGACTCCAACTTCAGGGGATCGATATCAGAGAAATGCTTCCTGGAGCATCCTTGATGGATGGGGCAACTAGGACGAAAGTGGTAAGATTGCTGTTGACTGATGTTATTTGGTGTTTCTTCGGAACGCTCTGTTGTTACCCAAATCCAGTAAAGGAATTAGTTTCAGTACGAGTAGGGCAACTTATGGTGTAAAATCTTGCTCAGTGTGTAGTGCTCAGGATTCTGCATGTGCACTTTTATGATGTAGGAAGCTGGGTCGCCAGAATGAACTAAGTATGGTCAAGATATCAGTCTTAGTTATAGATAGCTAATCAGGCATTCAAGGATGTCAGCTAGCAAGTTGAACAATTGTCTTTGATAGTATGCACTATGATGTATGCAAGAGTAACTTGTGAACTTATATGCAGGAGAATTGTCACTTGTTTCTCGTCATTATGCACTGAGAAGATTTTGTAGTATATGTGCTAGAGGATGTCATACAGTATAATTACTGTAAAATAGAATGCAGAGGATCCATTAGATCCATTTAAGCTCACGACTGGCAATTGCTATTGTTGTTGCTTAGTTGCTTCAAGGCATATTCATTTCTAGTTGCTGATGCACTCTACAGTGAATCAAAGTATAGCCTTTCGGTTTTATGCACTTTGATTTGTGCCTTCTCTTGTTGCCTGCTTGTAGTATCAATTTCGCCAGCAATTCAAATCCTTATTCAAGATGCAGAGTAAATCTGCTATGCAAGTCGGGGAGATGATCCTGTTTCCTTGTCCAGCATATCCATTACTGTAGGTTGTCTGAAAAAGAACCATAGATACGTTCATTTAGGGACTGATAGCATATCCACACTGTTTGCAGTATTAAATCTGGCGGCAAATAAAATTCTCTTTAAGGATACAGTCCCATGTAAGTCTGGGAATTAATTATGTTTTCTTGTCCAAGATATTGCTAACTTGTATGTTGTGTCAGAAGATCCACAGAAACATTGATGTAGGGACTGTAGATTAACTTAGCATGTCCACACCGTATGTGCTTCCTAGATTGTAAATCCTTTGGCAAGTAACTTATCATTGTACTACTTTCGTCAAATAATCACAAACATAAATGTCAAGGCCTGTTTGGGGTGGCTGTGAGTTTCAGCTTGCCTTTCTGGTTTTAGCTGTGGGTTTGAGTTTTTGGCTTTAGCTTTGACTTTAAAGAAATGAAGTTGGTAGAAGACATAACTTCTAACTTGAAAGTGACTATGGCTCATTTTGAGAATTTAATAGTACTGAATGCTGAACCTTAAATCATAGATGTTTGGATTCTTGGATAATTTTACTTATAAAATGAAGCATATAATAACTTTTAGTGACCAAAAGCCATAATACCTGATGCACAGTCCCTATCATCCCCCCCTCGGTGCAAAAAAAAAAGAAAAAAAACGAAAACACACACACAAAAGAAGAAGTTAGAACATAAGAACTATCGGTAGTTTTCTGTAGCTGTCTGAGTGGCTTTCCTACTGACACTGATCAAATGATGGTTCTTGCCTTTTGTAGTCTTGTGTCAGCGGAAATAACTTGTTTCTTTTCGAGGTGAAGAACAACCCTGCTGCATTGCTTGGTATTGGGCTTCTGATGGTGTAGGATGTAAGGTATTATATTTGAATGAGAGTGTCTTCTGAATTGTTGTTTTTTTCCCTTTCAGTTTGCAGTCATTGACAATTGGTTCACTTTTTAAATTGCTGCTATCAGGACATGGTAATTCTTCCTTACAAAGACAGCCTTCTGTTATTCAGTCAGTATATGCAACAATTTGATTTGGATAGCAATCGGGTATGTGTTTAATTTTTTTGGTGAAAATAGGGAGTTCCATCTCCATCTCTAGTTTCCAAAATGTTAAATCTCAAATTGTTCATTTCACAGGTCAATTAAGGGCTTACTGTTTATGGGAATAAAGTAAGCACAGATCAGCATGCGTAAGCTATTTTTCGATAAAGTAATGCCACTATTACTTTTACATGCTGGTGACGTGATTATTCCTGATGCATGTTATTGTCTAATTTCCATATAGCTACAAACAACAGCTGAGAGAGGGTGTGCACAACTTCTTCGTAACATTCATTGAAGTGCTTTGTGAGAGACCACCTGGTCATGATTGGGAGCTTAAACCTAGTGTTACCTGTGGTGACTATCTGTTTGGAATGCTTCACGTTAGTTCACAATAAGAGCTACTAATATTTACCTTTAAGAAGATTCTAGCAATAGTCAAAGTACTTATGTCTATTGTTTCTGAAGTTTAAGATCTCACACTTCTCTTGGAAAGGAGACATGAGTTCAGTGGATGATTTACTTATAGTCACTCGGTTGTTTTCTGCAATTGATCTCTTTTGGATATGGTGAACTTCTGTAGGGAATGGGCTATGCTCTATATGCCAATGATCGTGAGTCTATAACAGTCACTGTTGAAGAAGTGACCCCTAGATCAGTGGGGGCTCTTATAGCATTGTATAAGTGAGCAGTTGGGATATACGCCTCATTAGTTAATATTAATGCCTATCATCAACCTGATAAATAGTTTACCTTATAATTCTTTATTTAAATTAGATGATTGCTATATGTTTTGGGCTTATTGCTATTGAGAATATGTGTGGCCTCTCTGAGTCAAGAAATCAAATCAATTCATCCAACTGGCTGTCTTTTTTCTTGGCCCCGATGTGCGACTTAAATTCTTAGGTGTCGAAGCTGGGAAAAAGGCAGCAGCAGAAGTATTTGCTCATCAGAAACGGGTTTTGGCTGTACTCAACAAGGCCAGGTATCTTACTAGAACAAGCTTGTCTAAGATGGAAACTATGAGCTCTTAAGAAATGGGGTTCTGGTTCATTTTCTTGAAATTCAGATAGCTTTGTTAATTTTTCCTTGGTGTTGCATTTTTCAGCTGTAATGAGCCTGTTGAGCCATTGACTCTTGAAGAAGTAGCTGAACGTTGCCATGCGCTTGAAGAGGTAATCTGCCCGATCTCTGGGCACAAATTACCGTGCCACAACTTTTGAATTTTGCTAATCCTTTTCTCTAGCCTTGTGGATGGAGATTGAAATGATCTACAAGATCATCGCTCACATGGCTGCCAACGACAGAGCAATCATTGCTGAGGGTAGTTATGGATCGCCTAGAAGCATCAAAGTTTTCCTCGGGGAGTGTAATGTTGATGAGTCATATGCTTGATTTTTGCAGAAGTCGGGTGTCTCGCTGCGCGCCTCTTCGTAAATCTTCAATAAGCTGATTTTGATCGTGGTACTGAATCTTCATCAGAACATGGGATAATTTGGGAGATGGAAGTCTTTTGCTGGAAGATCTTTGCGTCATTTGGCTGAAGATCTTTGTCTTTTGTGAATTTTTGGAATTCTAAAGTCTGCATGTCACTTTACAATATGCTCCAGGTGAGATAAAAGTGGACTCTATTGACGACCTCAATAGCTTCAATAGCAATTGGCAGTTCACTCTGCTAAATTAGCAAGCTCTCACCATGCTGCCATCTGCATGGAAAAGGGTGAAGCTGCCATCTGAATTTTCACTGTACATTCTAGGGATAAAGCAAGTCTGTGCGCATTACTCGGACCAAATAATTGTTGTAAAGGCCAGAATGTTTTGAGTGTTTGCTATTACTTGTCGGCAAAGGGCCTACTTCAATGAAGTTAATTGTGAGGAAAACAATAATGTATGTGAGAGATGAACTTGTTTCTGACCTAGTGCTGTTGGAATCAATGGCTTGACTTGAGGATTTATTATTTGTGTTCTGTGGTAACATTTATGGCTATGCTATGTGGTAAAAGTTTCTGACAAGAATCTCAGTAGTATGGATGCTAGCATCAAATCCAGTCATTTCTTGTTCTGGATCCACTTATGAATAGCAAAACAGAAAGTATTGGTTGATGGAAGATTTTATAGGAGTGGTGTAATTTGCACTCTGTGACCTTGAATGGTTAAGTGGGCTATCTCTGCATGGCTTCAAATTGTAACTCTTATAATGGGGTCCTTCGACCATTATACAAGAACAATATCACAAATTAATTGCTGAAATTTGAAATGATTATTGCATTAATCATCCAAAAGAAAAAAAGAACTTATCCAAGAACATTATACGGCTCATGCACTTGAGAGAAAATATTGGATACACCTAAATTGTCTTTTTAGTTGTCCTTGTTTGCCATGATTGTCTCTAACTTGAATGAGTTCTATAGTCAGGTTGACACTGGACAAGATCAGGATGTAATCTTGCATTTCATATGCTATGATGCAATACCATAACCTAAGGAAAGAAACTGGAAATTGATACTCCTTTTTTAGAAGTGCTTGTGAAGATCTTCCCAATTGAGTTCATAACAACGAATGTTAAGGTGCAATTTGCATCCAAAAATTTGCTCGGTCAATTTACAGTAGGAACGAAGATTAAAAGAAATCACCACACTGAATTTTGAACACATCCAAATGATCACTTTTGGCCGCTAGATTTGACTTTCAAAAAACAGCAATATGTAGACCCTACTTCATTTCACAACAATACCATTCATCGCAACATACACCATGAAAATGAGTAGGCCACTTCAAACATGCAAACTTCACTTTAAAATGGATAAGTAATAACTTCCAAGGGGAGTTATTATTTGTGAGGTAAACAATATCATAATTGCATAGAGCCATTTGCAGGCAAAAGTTGTTCGGTAACATGGAAACTCCTATAAAGGCAACCAAAATAAAACGAGATCCATTGATTCAAAATGCATTAGAATAATCAATACCAATCAGAAAGAACTATAAGGTGCCGGGCATATAAAACGAGATTCATTGATTCAAAATTGTACCTTGCAATGCTTGGAAGACCAATAATAAGTAGGGAATGCATTACATGGACAAAATAACACCAATTGCAAGTCAAGCATGACAAACTAAGAGGGCAAGCTACCATATTCATATTCCAAAAATGCTGATCAACATTCAATAATTGTTAGAAGAACATCTTATAAAGTAATCGTTGCCTAGACTAAAGCACGGGCACTTGTAAATAACAACAAAATTGAGTAAAACAAGATATTGGCCTCTTCTATGACATAAATGCAGAGTCAAGTGCACATTAATCTTCACGATCAAAATGGGATACGACCTTCATAAAAATTCTTTTCCATCGGATCATCCAACAACCCAAAAATTGACCGAATATTGCCAAAAGTTCTTGACCGTAGTAGAATTTTTCCAATTCCGAATCTTGTAAAGATGAGCTTGCAATATCTCCTTCCCATGCCTATCCTTATTGAGAATATATGAATAGATTGCATGAATGTACAAAAAATCTACTATCATATCATCAAAAATATTAAATCGTCATTTCTCATAAGTTAATTTTCGGTCATCAGAAAATTTTGGTAATCAGAAAATAATGGGCTCTGGCTAATTCCCTTTCTTCATGGGCTTAGCCAAACTCGCCAATTAAAGCTTAGAACCATCAATTCAAACCTATATGTCACCAGTCCAATGCAATAATAAAAAAAATGATATGCAATCTCGAATTTTCTATGTAATAAATGATTGGATTGCCAAAATTTAGGTGTCAACAGATGCAGAATCTTTGAAGGGGAGCTCGTAGAGATTGTCTTCAAAGACAGATTGAGACCTAAATTTTGATCATACACATGTAATGAATGATTTTTTTGTTGGAAAATAAATCCTATTTTAAAATGTAATTTATATGATGCATGGAAGTGCTAGTGCAAAAACATGATGCAAAAGGAAAGAATGTACCAGTAGCTACTTACCAATCAGTGCGATATAGCATCTTGAGGTACATGATAAATCTTCATTTACTCCACAAGTACCCGATCTTCATTCGGGTTTCTTGAGGAGTCTAATATTTATTAGCCACAGGTGCGGGTCGATGAGGTTGAGCTTGCTTGAGGCTAGTTAGTTGGAATTTTGCTAGATTGGCAAGGCTCAAGCTCACTGGAAATGGCGTGACTTGAGCTTGCCTGTGACTAGCTGCCAGCCTTCACCGTGGCCGACGATTAGCTGAAGAAGAAGAAGGAAAATGACAATAAAGAAAAAAATAGAAAAGAAAAATTAAAATTAAAATATATAAATGAAATGAAATAAACTATTCGAGATGAACAATTCCATAATGTGTTTTCACTTATTTAGATTTGTGAATTTACTTCCCTAAATTTATGCATGAATATTTTTGTTGACTAGAAAGTGTTTTCAGTTTACTAGTTATTTTTCACCAACCAAAAGGGTAAAAGTCTAGAAAATCAATTCTCGAAAAACACTTTTCGCCAAACAAATGCACCCTAAGTAATAGAGCCAACAAATTTGGCTATTATATTAACATAACCATTAGGTCATGGAAGGAACCGCTAATGACAGGGGCTGGGAAACATGGGCAGTTGAAATTTTTCTTGAAGTGGAACCACAATCTTTAGAAGTAAGTGATGAGGCTAGGCATTAGAGGGGGAGATGCAATGACTACTGAGTAGTGGGTTTGTTTTACAACCATTTGCAACGGAACCGTCAATTAATTAATGAACACCAGTTATTCACTTTTACCTTCCAGCTTATCTTTGTATTTTCGATATCTTTACATGACTAGACATGATTGTTTACAGAATCAGTACCTTTAATTTTCTTGTTAGTTAAGTTTCCTGACAACATAAAGGACCCTTCACATCCTTTGTTGATTGGTTCATGAATCCATATTTTGATAGGTGCTTTGTTGACTTTTTTTTTTGGTTAAACTATCACGTAAACAGTTGATATAGATACTAAGGGCGTGCATGTTTATATTCTTTTTTCTTGTTTATGAACAAAAATTTTATTTTTTTGTTCCCGGAAAAAAAGAGAGAATAAAAACGTGTTTGTTTATGTTTTTGGTCAAAAACTGTTTTTTTTGTTTCTGAAATAAAATTAAAATAAAAATAAGTTATTTTTTGTTCTAGAAACACTTTTTTTTGAAGGGCTGAAAAGAACAAAAACGAAAAAAAAACTTGTTTCTTTTGTGATTCTCGCTTTCGTGCCTTGCGCGAGTCTCTCCCTTTTCCGGCGTCTCTCACGGGTTCTCCATCGTCGAGCGATCTAGTGCCTACCAACTGGTCATTCTCTCCGGCGCCTCCCCACTCGGCAGACTCTCCGACGTCAACAGCTACTGCTCCTTCACCGGCTAAAGCTAAGTTTCTGCGCTCACCAATTGCTGCTCCTCCTTCACCGATTGCCAAGGACTTCGGCGAGAGCCACCCCTCGCAGATCTGGGCGACGGTTGCTCGGGGCTCGAGCGCGACAGCTCGCTCGAGCCAACACTTGCCCAGATCTGCAAGACGCTCGCTTGAGCGAGCCCTCATGCTCGAGCCCCGAGCAAGCGTTGCTCGCCCAGATCTGCGGCAGATCTGTTAGAAAATAGTAAAATTGGTTTTGTGTTTTGTGTTTTGATTAGCTTATTTGTCTTTTAATTGTTTTTTGGCTATGTGTGTGTAAGCAAGTGTTATTCGGTTTGTAAACCGTCAAAGAAACGTGTGCTACAACACCACGTCTCTTTAAGCCGCCGGAGAAGAAAAATCATGAAGAAAGTACAAGTCTTGGGCACACAATAAAATATTATTATACTTGCTGCTGGAGATCTCAAGAAGTACAAAGGAAGGTGTACTTGTGGTTAGCAATAGTTTGTTCTCACTGAAGACAGCAAGAAGAAGAGATTCGCAGCCCACGTTTTTTGACTGCCAAGAAGAAAAGTTTAACTTTAACTCTTGCAAGTTTGAAGTCCATGCGGTGAAGTGCTTTTAGATATAGGGGTTACGTTAGTTTAGTGTGTGTGAGAGAGTGAGATTTTAGAGAGAGTTTTAAGCTTAGCAAAGTTAGTGTGTGTACTCTCTTAAGCCTTTGCAAGGTATATTATGTAATATAATCTCTCTTTGTGTGTGTACTCTCTCCTTCCAAGTCCTTTTGGTTCCAACAATTGGTATCAGAGCTAGCCATGGCATCCACTAGTTCTGTTCAGTTGTAACTTCCGAAGTTGAACGGAAAAAATTACAACAACTGGTCCGTCCAGGTGAAAGTTCTATTCAGGTCTCAAGATTTGTGGAACCTGGTGGAGAACGGCTACACCGAAGTAGTTGATGCTGAAGAATTCAATGCTTTGAGGAAGGAGGAGAAAGAAGCGTTGGTGGAATCTCGAAAGAAAGATCAGAAAGCATTATATGCGATCTTTCAAGCTATGGAGGAGACGATATTTGAAAATATATCGAGTGTTGAGACAACGAAAGAAGCGTGGGATATATTGCAAAAATCCTACAAAGGCGATGATCGTGTCAGGCGGGTGCGGCTCCAAACACTTCAAGGAGATTTTGAGTCTTTACGCATGAATGACTCAGAATCTATCTCGGCTTACTTTGATCGTGTACAAACCATCGTTAACCAACTGAGGGTTAATGGTGAAGAGCTCCAAGATGTACGAGTCTTAGAAAAAATCTTGAGGTCTATGACTGAAAGATTTGACTACGTGGTTGCGGCGATCGAAGAAGGCCAAGATATATCAACCATGACGTTGGAGAGGTTGATGGGTTCATTATGTTCGCATGAGCAAAGAATGAACCAGAAGTCTATCAGTTCGAATTCTAAGCAAGCACTGCAAAGTCAGGTCACTCAATCAAATCGAGGAGGTCATCATGGTGGCCGAGGTCGTGGAGGTCGTGGTGGTGCCCGAGGTAGAGGTGGAAATCTGAATTCCACTAAAAGATATCAAACACGTGACAAATCAAAAGTCAAGTATTTTAACTGTAACAAATTCGGACATTACAAATCCGAATGTCGAGCAAACAAGGGGCAAGAGCAGCCAGAATATGTGCACGTTGTCGATGCAAATGAAGGCGTGGTGTTAGCATGCCAAATGGATGACTCAAGTACCATGGACACAAAAATTTGGTACCTTGATACTGGGTGCAACAATCACATGTGTGGTTAAAAGGAGCTATTTTCGAAGTTAGAGGAGACGGTTCGTGGTGAAGTCAACTTCAGGAATAAATCCAAAATTTCTGTGATGGGCAAAGGTAACATTGATATCAACTCAAAAGATGGTACTAATGTTACTATTGCAGACATTTACTTTGTGCCGGGACTCTTTTGGAATTTGCTGAGTGTTGGGCAACTATCCGAAAAAGGCCACAAAGTTAACATTGAAAATGGTGTGTGCACCATTAGAGGCGCAAACAATAAGTTGATTACAACGACATAGATGACGAAGAATCGGATGTTTCCTCTATCCCTTCAGACGAAGACTCTATTGAGTTTCCAAGCAACGACAAAAGATAGCAAGTGGCTATGGCATCTTTGGTTCGGTCATCTAAATTTCCGTGGACTTAAATTACTAGTCCAGAAAAAGATGGTGACTAGCATGCCCTTGATTGACGCTCCAGACCGCTCATGTGAAGGATGTCTCGTTGGAAAACAACATCGGAAATCTTTTCCAATTGGGAGAGCTAGAAGAGACAAGCAACCTCTGGAGTTGGTACATACAAATATCTGTGGCCCTGTTGAGGTGGAATCATTTGGACAAAAAAGGTACACACTAATTTTTGTCGATGATTTTACTAGAAAAAAACATGGGCTTATTTTTTGAAAGAAAAATCCGAACCTTTTGGCAAATTTAAGGAATTCAAAGTCTTTGTTGAGAAATAGAGCGGCTTTAATTTAAAGACATTGAGATCGGATAGAGGTGGAGAGTTTACTTCCAATGAATTTGACAATTATTGTAAAATTCATGGAGTGAAACGTCAGTTGACTGCTAGCTATACTCCTCAACAAAACGGTATAGCAGAAAGAAAGAATAGAACAATTTTTGAAATGGCAAGAAGTATGCTAAAGGCTAAAGCATTACTGAAGAAGTTTTGGGCAGAAGCTGTTGCTTGTGCTGTATTTGTGTTGAATAGGTGTCCAACAAGGAGTGTTCTTGGAAGAACTCCAGAAGAGGCTTGGAGCGGCAACAAGCCAGATGTTTCATTCCTACGGGTATTTGGGTGCGTAGCATATCCCCATATACCGAACTAACGAAGAAAAAAGTTGGATGATAAAAGCGAGAAGTGCATTTTCATTGGATATAGTAATGTGACTAAGGGTTATAAGCTATATAATCCTGTCACGGAGAAGGTAATTATTAGCAGGGATGTCCAATTTTTTGAAGATGAAGCCTGGGACTGGAATCAAAAGGCTGACCAGAAAGACATTACTATGGAAGATGAACCATTAGTGAGGGAGACCGAAGAATCTTCAATTGAAGATCCATCACTTTCACCTGGTAGTTCATCCTCCTCACCAGCAAAGACTGCAGAACCATTGATTCGTCATTCACAACGACCGCAGAAGACGCCAGTAAAATTCAAGGATTATGTGGTCACAAGAGTTGATCATAATGACAGTGACGAAATCACTGATGAAACAATGGTAAACTTTTGTTTATTTACTGAATGTGACCCCATATCCTATGATGATGCAGCAGCAGATGAGAAGTGGAACCAAGCAATGGATGAAGAAATCCACTCCATTGAAAAGAATGACACGTGGGTGCTAACTTCTTTACCACCTGGTAAGAAGCCTATAGGTGTCAAGTGGGTGTACAAAACGAAGTGCAAACCCAACGGTCAGGTGGACCGTTACAAAGCTAGACTTGTGGTGAAAGGTTACAAGCAAAAGCCAGGTATTGATTATTTTGAAGTATTTGCACCAGTGGCTTGAATGGATACCATTCGAATGATCTTGGCACTTGCAGCTCAGAACCGTTGGAAAATCCATCAAATTGATGTGAAATCGGCATTCCTTAATGGTTTTCTCGATGAGGAAGTATATGTGGAGCAACCACAAGGTTATGTGAAGAAAGGGCGTGAAAATCAAGTTTATAAACTGAAGAAAGCGTTGTATGGGCTAAAATAGGCACCTCGAGCTTGGTACACGAGGATTGATACTTACCTGTTGGAGCATGGCTTTCAAAAGTGCCCTTATGAGCATACACTGTATATCAAGTCAAATACTAACGGCAATATTATAATTGTTTGCCTTTATGTTGATGATTTGATATTTACAGGAAGCTGTGAGAAAATGTTTGTTGAATTCAGGGAGGCCATGACAAGTCAATTTGAGATGACAGATTTGGGATTAATGTCCTATTTTCTGGGCCTTGAAGTGAAGCAGACAAATGAAGGCATATTTGTTTCACAGCAGAAGTATGCTAAAGATATTTTGAAGCGATTCAATATGGAAACGCTCAAATCAATTCGAACTCCTGTAGCAGAACGGTTGGAGTTGAAGAAAGAAGGAACCGGTGAATTGGTAAATCCCACTTATTTCAAAAGTATTGTTGGCAGTTTAAGATATTTGGCTACCACTAGGCCAGATATAACTTATGGCGTGGGAATTATTAGTCGGTTTATGGAGAAACCATACCAATCACATTTGCAAGAAGCAAAAAGAATTTTAAGGTATGTCAGTGGAACTCGTGATCATGGAATTTTTTATACTTACACTGACAATTTCAGTTTAGTGGGGTATACAGATAGTGATTGGGCAGGTGATACTGAAACACGGAAGAGCACTTCCGAATATGCGTTCTTTCTTGGATCAGGAATAATTTCTTGGTCATCAAAGAAACAACAAGTTATTGCACTCTCAACAGCTGAAGCTGGAATACATTGCAAGTATCTTCAGCAAAGCATGTCAGGCGATGTGGCTTCGAAGGATGCTTTTTGAGTTTATGCATGAACAAAAAGGTCATACTAAATTGATGTGTGATAACAAGTCAGCGATTGCATTGGCCAAGAATCTCGTATTTCATGGCAGGAGCAAACATATCGACATCAAATATCATTATATTCGTGAGCTGATTAAAGAAGGTGAGATTGAACTTGATCTCCGTAAATCCGAAGACCAGATTGCAGATATTTTGACAAAACCATTGAAGGCGGATTTGTTCAAGAAATTGAAGACAATGCTTGGTGTCGTAGTCTTACAAAATCAATTTTAAGGGAGGCTGTTAGAAAATAGTAAAATTGGTTTTGTGTTTCGTGTCTTGATTAGCTTATTTGTCTTTTAATTGTTTTTTGGCTATGTGTGTGTAAGCAAGTGTTATTCGGTTTGTAAACCGTCAAAGAAACGTGTGCTATAGCACCACGTCTCTTTAAGCCGCCGGAGAAGAAAAATCATGAAGAAAGTACAAGTCTTGGGCACACAATAAAATATTATTATACTTGCTGCTGGAGATCTCAAGAAGTACAAAGGAAGGTGTACTTGTGGTTAGCAATATTTTGTTCTCTTTGAAGACAGCAAGAAGAAGAGATTCGCAGCCCACGTTTTTTTGACTGCCAAGAAGAAAAGTTTAACTTTAACTCTTGCAAGTTTGAAGTCCATGCGGTGAAGTGCTTTTAGATATAGGGGTTACATTAGTTTAGTGTGTGTGAGAGAGTGAGATTTTAGAGAGAGTTTTAAGCTTAGCAAAGTTAGTGTGTACTCTCTTAAGCTTTTGTAAGGTATATTATGTAATATAATCTCTCTTTGTGTGTGTACTCTCTCCCTCCAAGTCCTTTTGGTTCCAACAAGATCTTGGCGACGGCTGCTCTACTCGCTCGAGCGAGCATCGCGAGCAAAGCAGCAACGCTCTCCTCGCTTGAGCGAGCGTCGCTACTTTTGCTCGCTCAAGCGAGCAAATCGCGAGCAGAGCCGATTTTTTCATAGTTTCTATTCATATATTTCCACTTGATCATCAATTATCAATCGATTCCGCCTGTACTTTGAGCCGAATCCATATCATCACCCGAGCCTTTTCCCTCTTAATGGATTTTGGCAACTTAATTAGGCTAGGGCAAAACTATGTGTTTCTATATGACTATACATAGCGATCCTCTCCTACCAAGTGCAGGTGGAAAGTCTCAGAAAAACCCAGTCGACCTGATGCTGTCAATTATGATTAGGATTTCGAGATAATGAATTTGCATAAGCTTGCTTTTCGTCAAACAAACTTAGAGAAAGTGGGTTAAGGTAAAAAGATAGTTTTCTTGGTTGATGGAGCATGTTGATCTAGGAATTTTGATTGCTTCATGGATTGACTCTTGCTCATATGATTGTCACTCGAACTCCTTTTTCCTTAAACCATGAAAGGATTCAAAATTGAATTTGTCTCCATTTTTATGTGCCAGACAATGTAGACTTGGGCACAGCTTGTGGAAAATATTTCCGGGTATGCTGCCTCAGCATCATTGACCCAGGTATGAAGATGGGCTTATGCTGTTCTAGAGTCAACTTTTTTATGCTAATGGTTCAACAACACTGTTATGCACTTCTACTAAACACTTATATCGATCTTGTTTCTATCGTCTTCAGGTGATTCGGATATCATTAAGAGCATGCCTGGTGACTCTTAGGCTGTCGACGTCCTGATGCCATGAGATTTTGGTCTAGCATTCGTAGATTTATGGGTTTGGGCAAGGAGGGTGCCTCATGAAAAAGGCACTCTGCTGTTGACAGGGAAAATCTTAAATATCAAGCTAATGTGAGATGCAGCTACTGTAACCCATCTTTAGTTGTTTCATTTGGCATTGTTCTAAGAATTCATTTTTCCAATACTATAAAGAGTTGAACCTTGTGCTTGTGTTTGTGTTTCTGAATCGCTCTGCATCTCACATAATCAAAGAGGGAACATCTGTTGGCAACAAATTTAAGCTAGAGCTTTCCTGATCAGACTGCTGATGCTCAATGAGTGAAAGATCTGTTTGATATGTGTGGAGCTTTTTGGAAGGCCGTGTGATTGTTTCAATCGGCCCTCTATGCATCTACATCCTGCGAGTGTTTCTAATTGCTGAATCTTCACTCTTTTTTTTCGAGTTGCTGTGGCATCAATTGACTTCGGCAAAGCTGCCTTTCTTGCCGTGGTTGAATTGTTCATTATTTCTCCTACGGTTAGCTCGAGCTTGACCTTGATAAACCGAGTCCGATGGGGGAGGGTTTGTTCTTGTGCCTCTTCGCCTGTATATATTTTTTTTCTTTTTAATATCTTTTTCTCGATTTTTCTTGATATCATGTGCTTTTAGCTACGAGGAAAATCGAAACCTCGGTATTAATTAGATGAAGGCAAAATTTGCTCCCTGGAGGCTGCTTAAGTTCAGATTCACACCGCGCGGGGAATGAGAAATTTTTTTGAAATTTTTCCTTTTTGTATACTAAAGATTTTAGGTGAATCATTGTAAAAGTAGAATAAATATGGGGAGAAAATATAATAGATTGAAAGCGGTTATTTTTTGAGTTGAGCAATTGGATTGGAGATAGAATTTAAAATTAAATTGATGAGCAATTAAATTGATGAGCATTTCATAAGGAGAATTCAATACCAAGTTTACACTTTATTTTATTTTTTTAAAAAAGCAATTGAGAAAAATTTGGTACAAACTTTACTTACAAAATTTTCTACTAAGTATGCACATATGATCATGTTCAGAATGTTTGTCTTCACTCACCAAGAACAAAATTAAATTGATGAGCATTTTGTGAGAATGAGAATTCAATATTAAGTTTACACTTTATTTATAAAATAAAAAAAAAAACTTTTTGAAAAATTTGGAACAAAATTTTTTTACAGTCATCAAACGTGTTTCTATTCTTTTTCTATTCCAGGAACAAAAATTAAGGGCAGTTACCAAACGTGTTTATGTTCTTTTTCTATTCCAAGAACATAAATTTTTTCGATTCTACCAAACGCGTTCTTTTATTCAAAAACTGTTCTCCGGAACAAAAATAGTTTTTTCTATTTCTGTTCCTGGAACAATTTTTGAACAGAAACACAAACAAACGCACCATAACCCTAATCAAAACAGAAGACAAAGCAAAGTATGTCGAGCCAACTAATAATTAGAGCCAAATCAAGTTAAGTTGAGTTATATAGATTTACTGCCCCGTTAAATACAATTAGAGCAAGAAAAAAATTAGCTAATTCAATCTTGGGAAAGGTTTTAAAAAATATTGAGCTAATTTAGGCGGCACTAGTATTCCTAAGTTTTATCCTTTTTTCTCTCCGAAATCATATGGCTGTGCCAGTATCTTTTTTTCTTTTTCTTTTTACTGCGAAATGATCCAGAACTTCAATTGTTTTATGCTATTTTCCAAGTCGGAGATGGCCTCATTCTTTAGTTTACTTCCACCATCATCATTTTCGTGCACAATCACCAGCATTACCTCGGAAGTTCCATCGTCGCATTCACAAGCTAGTCAACCTTGGTGGCCTACAAGTGGAAAACATTAACACGGAAGAAAGTGCTTTAATAAAATAAACTTTTTTCCCTTATTCTCCGTACATTTTCCAACAAAAAATCATTCCATATCGTTTTTTTTTTTCGCTCGAAATCATCATTCAACATCCTGAACGTTACTTCGTTGACAAGTTTTGGCAATCACGAAAATAGCTGATACGGACATTAGCCTTAGCCAAAACAGAAGAAAAGGTCAAGCATGTCGAAACAATTTGTAATTAGAGCCAAGTCGAATTATAAATAATTTACTACTGAATTAAAATGCCGTCAGAACACAAAATTTATCCTTTAGCTAATTCAATCCTTGGAAAGGTTTCGAAAATAGGGTTATGTATTAATCATATTCAGATCAAAATGACGTCATTATATCCACGTCATCGTCACGTAGGAGAGAGAAAATATTAAAGAAAATAACATTTACATTTTCATTAGTCAAGTTAGACATAGTTGACAAAATGATTTGATTACATCAATTTGATAAGTTTTATGATTTGATTGCACATTTTGCAAATTTTAGGATTTAATGTACTTTTGTAATAAGTTTCAAGACTTTTATCTCACATATCTTTTTAAAATATTGAGCTAATTTAGGCGGCACTAGTATCGCTAAGTTTCTTACCGAAGTGAACTTCACGTGTTTTGTGCTATTTGAAGCCGGTGCCAGCCTCAGTTCGTGCATAATCAGACACATGCATTAGCTCTGGCGGCACGAGCTATTTCAACCGTGGTGGCGTACCCGTGAATAACGGGGGAACAGCGTGATTTAATAAAATAGACTTTTGCCTTTTCTGTTCCTTATTCTCTCAAACGTAGGATGACATAGAGCCTATAAATACTCCCATCAATAAGGTTGCGACACTCACAGAAAAGCCTCTATCCTCTCCTCTTGTGTTCTTCCTCTGTATTTCGTCAGGCACCTACATTTAGAAAATAGTGAAACGTAAATGTCTGCTCGATTTTCAGTAATCCCATCTTCTTCTCTTCCTCAAGAAAAGGGCTGCGTTGAAGGACGCCGATCGGCAAATTTTCATCCAAGCATATGGGGAGATTACTTTCTCAAATATGCTTCCGTCTCCAACTCAATGGTAGCATTTAAATTATTCTTTCTCATGGTTTATATTCTCTGAAAAGTTTTCAATCATTATGTTTTCTAATTACTAAGAGCATAGGACACAATTATTTTGAATTATTTGGCACCATCCTACCTCATCTGATAAAGAAACAGAAGAAGTTCCCATTGAACTAAATTTAAGTGACTATCCTCTAATTTGTTTTGAACTTACAATTTTATATTTGTTGTAGCGTTCTCATGGCATAGCAGAGGAACGAATTGAGACATTGAAAGGAGAAGTGAGGAAGATGTTGACAAGTGCAATGTATAAGCCTGCAGAAAAGTTGAACTTGATCGATCAGATCCAACGCCTTGGAATCGCCTACCATTTTGAACTTGAGATAGATAAGGAGCTGGAACAAATCCGCAGAGGTTATTTTGAGTTTCACTGTGATGATAACGACAATGACCTAGACACGGTCGCTCTTCTCTTTCGATTGTTGAGACAGCATGGTTACCATGTTTCATGTGGTATGTGATGCTCAATTCTCATTGATCGATCAATTGGCGAAATTATATTGCAAACAAAAGTTTAATGATTTATTTTATTGATCATATTTATTATATAAAAAAAAAATCATTTACATTTTTAGTTTACTCTAATTTTGATTTGTTCATTTGATAACCTTTATCTCTATATGATTCTCATATTTATCTCTATGATTCTCATATCTCAAGTTGTTCAATTTTGCTTTAAAAGGTGAATAGTCCCTCCTTCTAATTTGGTTTAGTATGTAAATTTTTCATCATTTCTAGTTGATCTAAATATTGAACAAGATGTTTTTCATAGCATTTTATGATAGCATCTTTTCCCACACCCCATTTGGCCATACAGAAATCTTTAACAAGTTCAAGGACGGTGATGGGAATTTTGGCAAATCGCTCATTGCCAACGTGCAGGGATTACTAAGTCTATTTGAAGCTTGCCATCTGAGGTATCATGGCGATGATAATTTGGAGGATGCACTTGCCTTTACTACAACTCACCTTGAATCAGTTGATAAAAGGAAAGCAAGCCTTCATCTGGAAAAAAAAGTAAGTCATGCCCTAAATCAGCCAATACATAAGGGAATGTCAAGGCTAGAAGCAAGGCGTTGCATTCCACTCTACCAAGAAGAGCCTTCGCATAATGAAGTCCTACTCTCCTTGGCTAAGCTTGATTTCAACTTAGTGCAAGAGCAACACCAAAAGGAACTCGGCAACCTTACAAGGTTAATTTCATGATGACATGTTTGAAGTAGCTATATATTCTAAGAAAACAAATTTTCCATAGACTAATTCATGCAATTTAAATTTATCATCAACAAAAAATCGTTTGTAAGTGACAAGGAGCATTAATCTCTTTGGATCATCGGTCTAAAGTTCTTTTTATATATAAACTCAAAATTTTGTCAATGCTATGTTTGCCTTAAATAGGATTTGTTGGTATGCTATAGGTGGTGGAAGGGTTTAGATGTACAAAGGAAGTTTCCATTTGCTAGAGATAGGCTCGTGGAGATGTATGTTTGGTGGTTGGGAGAATATTACGAGCCAGAGCATGAAGCCGCGAGGGAAATACTAACCAAATTGTCCAGCATTAGTTCCATTATTGATGACATCTATGATGTCTATGGAACATTAGAAGAATTAGAACTATTCACGGAAGCGATTGAAAGGTACAATTTGCGCTTGGATGCTTTTCTCAATTTACCAATTCTAAACTTGTTTATTCTAATTTGATGGATTGTCAACTTCGGTCACGACTTGAACTTAGGTGGGATGTTGATGCCAAAGATGGATTGCCAGAGTACATGCAAGAGTGTTACAAGATAGTTCTTGATTTGTATGATGAAATTGGCTATGAATTCTCCCAAAAAGGACATTCATATCGCCTCTTCTATGCCAAAGAAGTGGTAAGCCATTTGATGCTACATCAATGAAATACAATTTTCATTTTGTCCACTTGTAACAAAATATTGGGTTTCTAGATAAGGATGAGAGACTATCATATATCTTAGTCCACCAAACACTTTAACATTCAAATATTGACGTAGATTTAATTCGACAATGAATTCTCAGATGAAAAATCAAGCGAGAGCATATTTCGTCGAAGCCAAATGCTTCCACCAAAACCACGTACCGACAATGGAGGAGTACATGTCCATTGCATTACCCAGCTCTGGTATAGTATCGATATTGGCATGGTCATTTCTGGGAATGGGAGATATTGTAACAAAAGATGTATTTGATTGGCTTTTATTCAACGACCCCAAGATGGTGAAGGCTTCGTCAATAATCGGTCGGCTCTTGAATGACATTGCCGGACACCAGGTTTGTAAAAGATATACCAGCGAACAACATTAGTTTTTCCAAATTTTATCTAATTGATTTTCTCCACAGTTTGAGCAAGAGAGAGGTCATGTGGCATCTGCAGTGGAGTGTTTCATGAAACAATATAGAGTTACTGAGGAAGAGGCTAAGGAGAAACTCCGTAAACAAGTGACCGATGCATGGAAGGACATTAATGAAGAGCTGCGCGGTCCAACTGTTGTCCCCATGCCAATCCTCGTGCGAATTCTCAATCTTACACAAGCCCTGCACATGATGTATACTGGTGAAACAGATCACTACACTAATGCTGGAACCAAGATGAAAGAAGTTGTGACTTCTCTGTTGGTCAATCCGTTGCCAATGTAATGTGATGGTTTGGGGGAGCATTAGACACCTGGGAATCTGCTCTGTGTGCAATTTGAATTGGGTGTTTACATTTGACCATTGCTTTTCTCTGGCCTGAGGGCCCCCCTTTCTTTTCTAGAGTTCGAATTGAGGAAAAAAAGAGTCCGTAAAAATGTTGCATTAGAATATATTAAGCTATGTCTGGTTCAGTCCCTCGATCGATATATTTGCTTATGATGGTCTTCGTGCTCTTTGATCAGCACACATTATAATAATTAACAGAACTAGAAAGCAAGTTTCGCATTTTTGGACAAAGTTGCTGACATTCAAAAATAAAAATAATTCAAGTCCTTGTAGATCGATGTGGTGTTGGTAATTGAGTTGTCAATAGAGCAATCAATAAGTATAGTTGCAAATTGATAAACTACCGATCTTTGGTGTTATGTTACCAACGACACTATTAGAGAGGCAATGATTGATGAAACGGATTGTTGATATATGATGGTAAATGGTCAATTATACCGTAAAAGATGTGAAGCGAGGACTGTAAAAGAATATTATCTTGATGGTTGAGCTCGATGATATTCAATGGATCGTAACTACTTATGGAGAAGGTTGTGCAGCTCAAGACACCCAAGAATTTTAGGGACAGTTGAAATTTGTATAAGGACCAACAATCAATAAACACTTAAAGAATTTTTCAATTTAAGTTCATCAATTTATTAATTTTATCCTCGAATTCTTCAGATTTACCTTTATTTAGAGTTAATGATCCTTGTTACGCAAATTATTTCCTGTCCAAATTGTCGTAGAATCCGATTCATTGAAAAAACTAGAAATCCAACCTTTGGAGAAATGTATTCATTGATGATACAATTGCGATGTAATATCTTTTTGACATGGTTGGTAGGTCCATAGTGATTCGATTTGAGTAAGCGCAATGGCACGGTCTAGGAGTCAAAGAGCCTAGAAAATTTGTTGGTGACGACAATCAGTCCCCACAATGCACCAATTACAGGTTTGCTTTATTGGAGTTATTAGCCGTTCAAGCAGCAGCAAAGCAAAACCAAGGGGAGACTATTGTTGACATTTCGAGAAATCTCACCTATGAAAAGAGGAGGGACTTGGAACCAAATTCGATCGTCAACTACATGACATAGTCGAGGAACCACATAATGACATAGTCAACCATGCGGTAAATCACCATGCCGGAGTGATTAGGCCTATGATTGTTAATGTGATGAATGAAATAACTTCAAGGCCAAGGCCATCAAGTCAACCATTTCCAATGCAATGGAGTCGGGCGATGATGGGGTATGTTCCTACAACTTCTTCTACCCAATTAAATAACGTTGGTAATTTAGGTCAAATGGTTCCACCGCCAGTGATGAGAATCTAGCAGAGGCCTGAGGTCACCAGCGGCTACAAACTCCAATATAGCTGGCCTTGTTAATGGGAATGATTAAAGTAACCTTGTTCAGGCTAACACAAGTGGAAGTAATAACAATTCGGCAATCCATAACATTTAAAAAAAGTGCCTTTGCCAAATGCTGAAAATCAAAGGCTAGTAGGACCGGTACCTAACGACAACAATGTGAGACCATTTGGTAATACAATTCTTCCACCTGGTGGTATAGCAATTCCATAGAATTTGGGTCCATACCATACGGGCCTCAATTGTCGGTGGATAATCAAGCAAGACCACCTTCTCTGCTTAGGGGGCAGGATGGTCAGGCTTTGCAAGCCCAAGATTCTCAAAAGGGATTAGTGCATAATTGAACAAATGGCCAGCATGGTAATGCAACGTATGGGCCTTGATGGAGGTGTTGTCAGACCTATGTACCAAAAACCATGACCAGATTAGGTTGACACTGTCCAATACCCAAGAGGTTATAAGATAACTGACTTTAATGTGTTTATTGGTGAAGACAATTGATCAACAGTAGAGCACATTGGCAAGTTTCTTGCTCAATGTGGTGATGCTAATCATGATGGTTGCATGAAGTTAAGGTTGCTCCCTCTAACTTGCCTCCTAACTCAATTCATAATTGGGATAAGATGAAGAGCCTGTCTCATGCCCAATTTCTATAGAATAGTCTCTGAAGTGACAATAGCAAATTGGCTAGTTCAGGCAGTACAACAATGAATCTATGGACCAACAAATTGCTTGATTAAAAAAAATAAAAAGAAATCAATGTTTGTTCTCACTTGATGAAAGAAAGTTTACCGCGTTGTCTTTCAATGGGTTGAAGTTTGCTGCAAGAGAGTAACCTTTTTTTTTTTGGTTGAAACATATATATCATCTCATTAAACCCAAGCCCACCCACAAGAATAAGGGGCATCAAAATACAGGATCTCCCAAAGAGGGGAAGGGGATTTAGAAAGCTAGTTTAGGGCAAGGTTCTACATCTAAAGGTCTTTATAACCCAATCTACCAATCTATTTGAATTGCGGGGGTAAATGATCAATTCTAAGCTCTCAAAAAGGGCCAAGAGGCCAATACATTCAATGATAAGTGGCTCAACATTCCAAGGACAGAGGGAAGAATCTTTCAGACAACTCATCAAAGAGAGCGACTTGAAGGCCAACACTTTAACAACTTGTTCCCATCGACTGCAATGGCGGCAAAAATATAAGAATCTTATAATAGAAAAGGACAAGAAGTCATATAAAGGTTATAAACAAAATGTAACTTGATTGTGAAGATGATTCTGATCATGAGTTTGACTAGAAATAGATGTGGCTATAATAATGCCCAATAAACTTTTGTTTGTCAAACCTTAAAACCTGCCCCCATCAAGGAAACTGTAATGGCCAAGGTAAAAGATAACCAAAGATATTCATTTGATGTATGTAAGTGGAATGAAATATTCGATTTAATTTTAGAAGATAATCTAATAAAACTAAGTGAGGGTCAGACCATCCTCAATGACATGCCACCTCAAGTGGTTTGGGTCCCACAAATTGGAGAGGCGTGCAAGGTTTGTTCCACCGCGGATGGTCCAGGTTCCTCGACCAATTGTGTAAGAGAGGGTTGATACCCTGATAAAAAACCAAAAAGAAGTTCGATAAAGAATGATACGAAGAGGGAGATCCTGAAACTGGTATGTTTGGAGAATCAAGTGTCAAATTTGATTATTATGTGAATTATTCAAATTCAATTAGTTTAAGGATAAATTTCAAGGACATTGTACCCACGGAATGGGGCGAAGAGTTTGATGATGATGACATTTTGCCCTGACATTTGCCTGAATATTCTTATCAACACACAGTGAAAGATCCACACAACCTATCAGAGGGGCAATGGTTTGCTATTGGAGAGAAATCAGAGAAGAAGGATTCGTTTGCTAACACTCCTAATTCGAGAAACATTCTTTTTTTCAGAAATAGTCTTTTTCTATATCTATTCCCTAAATAATTTTTCAATAAAAAAACGTTTTTGTTAACTATATAAAATTTATATTCTCAAAATGGAAAATGAATAGGAATGCGTTTGATATGAATTACAAAAAAAATTGTAATGTATAATTTCTTTTAATTTTTTTCTTATTCTTTCTTATTGTCACTGCCGATGTCACCGCTTGTCGCCACCGATTGCCCTCGTTGATGGTGGCAGGCGACAATGTTGGCAATCATCGGCGGTGGCATCAGTCGCGCAGTCATTGTCAGCGCAGTCGATAGAGGGCAGTAGGCAGTTCAAGGTGGCAACTGGCAAAGAAGAAGAAAAGAAAAAAAAAGAAGAGAAAATAACTAGAAATTGTTCTCAGGAACAATGGCGCGTTTGGCAACGCTTCTATTTTAGGGAACAATTTTTGATCAAAAATAATTTTTTTTCTGGTTTTGTTCTCAGGAACAATTTATGAGTAAAAGAAAGCATTTGGTAACTTCCCAAATTTCTATTCTTGAGATAGAAATATATTTGGTAAGATTATATTTTTTTTATTTCTTTTAATTTTTTAATTCTTTTATTATTTTTTCCTTTTTCTTTTTCTCTTTGGCGGGTCGCTGACCACTACCATGGTCGGCAACCGGTTGGGTGAGGTCCGATGAGCTCATCAGAACCATGCCAATTTATAAACGCTAGGGTGAGGCCTAATGAGCCTCAGCCTTGCCCAGGCGACGCGAGGTTGGCCTCGCCCTGGCCTGGTGAGACCCAACCTCGCGCTAGTTGGGGAGGCCGAGCTTCACCCAGCCATGGTGAGGCTCGGGCCAACAAACCTCGTCGTGGCTCGACGTTTCCGGGGGCTGGCGATGCTCCGGCAAGGTTGCTGGCCAAAAGGAAGAAGAAGAAGAAGAAGAAAAGAAAGAGAAGAATAAAAGAGAAAGAGGAGAGAAAAAAATTGATTCTAAAATTTGTTTTTGGGGAACAATTTTTTTTTCAGAAATAGTTTTTTTCCTATTTCTATTCCTAGGAATGATTTATCAATAAAAGAAAGTCTTTAATAACTACATAAAATTTATATTATTTGAATGAAAAAAGAATAGAAATATGTTTTGTATGATTCACAATGTATAATTTCTTTTAAATTTTTTCTTATTCTTCTTTATCGCCGCTACCGCCGATCGTCACCGCCCACCATCGATCGCTGTGTCGCGATTATCGCCGCTGCATGCCGCCATTGCAACAGTTGCCGTCGATCCATCGATGACCGCTAACGACAAACGCCGCCTGCGCCCCTAATCGCTACGGTCGATTGATGACCACTAACGATAGATTGTCGCTCGCTGCCACCAACCACCGCAGTCGACTGTCGATCAAGGCCGGCGATCATTGGTAGGCAGCAGCAACGGTCGTCAACGTCAGTTGGTTGATTGGCTAGCCAGTGGGCAACAACGTTAACCGTCATTAGTAGTGGGTGTGGTGGCTGACAACAATAGTGATCGACAGTGGTGACGACGTCGGTGGTGGCGATGGTGGCCGGCTATCGACTAGCCAGTGAGCGATGGCCTCAATGGTCATCGGTGGTGGGCCATGGCAAGCGGCAGTGGCGGCGATGGCAACCAGCCAGCAGTCAATCAGTGGGTGGTTGGCTGACAAGTAGCGGGCGGCGATAGGAGGTAGGCAGTGGTGGTTGGTGACGGTGATCGGCCGATGATGGTAACCGAACAATAGGGGTAGCGGTGAAGGGAAGGGGCAATGAGGAAGAAGAAAAGAAAAGAAAAACTTATTTTTAGAAATTGTTCCTAGGAACAAGAAGCTATTTTTTTTTTACTTTTTGTTTTTATTTCAAATCTATTCCTCAGCCACTTTTCTATTTCGAGAAATAGAAAAATACCAAATGGATTTATGTTCTTTTTTGTTTCGGGAAACAAAAGAACAGAAATTGAGAGAAATAGAATTGTTATTAAATAGGGCTTAAGCTATTTTTTTTTTCTACTTCTTGTTTCTGTTCTAAATCTATTTCCGAGAACAAAAAGATAAATTTTTTGTTCCCGAGAATAAAAAGATAGATTTTTTTATTTCTAAAAACAATAATTTTACCAAATAGGTTTTTACTCTTTTTTCGTTCCCCAGAACAAAAAAATAAAAATAAAAAGTTGTTCTGGGGAATATAAACAAATTTTACCAAACAGGGCTTAAGTTACTTTTTTCTACTTTTTATTTCTATTCCAAATTTATTTTCTAGTCACTTTTCTATTCCGGAGAATAGTATAATTAATTGAAGATGCAGCAGCTGCAACTACAGGTTTAGCCAAGCAATTCAATTTCACGTCGTCTATAAGCTGAAGAAGTCCGGGTCGAAGAATTTGATATGGAAGAGGGAACTATAAAAGTCCCTTAATTGGTGCTTGATCATTAAATATGAAAAAATTTCAAAGGCCTCTATCCTGGGGTGATTTTTTTTTTTTTCAAATACTTGATTATATAATTAGAAGATTAAATATTTCATTAGAAAAGACGTGAAAGTCCATCGACAAAAAGTAGAAAAATCATGATGCCATGCAACAACGTCTAAAGCACTTTTTTCCTTCCTCACTTTTTCTAAATAATTATATGGCGAATCTTTTATGGTACAAGTTTGTTTCAAGATAGGCAATGCCATCCCAAGGTTAGACAATATCTATCTTGATTTATTTTTCTTTTTTACAGTTATTTCCCTATCTGGAGAGAACTTGCACCATTCTCGTTTGCGTAGACTGCGGCATATAAACCTTCTCTAAATAAGTCTGAAGTGTGCACGCAAGGATGGATTCAAATTCGACACCAAAATCGGAATCGAAACCATGCCATCGCCCCTCTCCTTCTTTAATCATCACTCACTCTTTCCATACGAATACCTTGTTATTCCCCCCTTCCGTTTCTTCACTTCCATTTCTCATCATCCGCTGAACATTTTTTTCTAAACACTAAAGTTGTGTTTGTTTCACGAAAACTTCACACGAATGAAAATTATTTTCTATAAAAATCATTGTCAAGGAAAACAGTTAGTTTTCACTTGTTTGATGGTTTAGAAAAAATGATTTATTTCTTATTAGAGGGAGAAGCTATTTTCTCCCATTTAGACTTGTTATCAGTTTATGGAAAACATTTTCTGCTAATCGATTAGTTTTCCGCTATCCAAACGCCAGAAAGTTGAAAAATAATTTCCTAGAAACAGTTTTTTTTTTTTTTTTTAAACAAATACTCTTTAGCTTTCCCATGCTTTTCTACAAATTAATTATATCATGTGAGATTGGCATCGAGAATGTTGCAAGTCGTGCTTCACAAAAACATATACTTTATCCAAAAAAGAAATAGGAAAGTTGCAAGTTTTGCTCCATACTTCTTGTCCATGAAGCATAGAAGTCTTCCATTGAAATCTTGATTTGTTTGATATTACTATCACAAAAAACCCTAAACTAATACATATGTAATAAATTTATCATAAACTAACTTTTTAACCACAAAAAATCTCAATATAGTACACCTAGAAATTTAAATTAACTTTTTGACTGGACAAATCCTAGAACTAGTACACTTGTGATAAATTTTCCACATACTAATTTTTTAATAACAAAAAACCCTAAGTTGGTACATTTACGACAATTTAACTCTCCATTTGTTCCCAATTATAGTGGATTAATACCACGAAAAATACAAATTAGTCACATACAACAAACGGAGGTAAAACTCCAAATTGGTACACCGGTTAACAGCCACTTGTCATACAAACCAACAATTTGATAGTAAAATTTAACGAAAACTAAATAAATGGTTAATTTGTCACAAGTGTATCATTTTGTGAAATAAGTTTATGGTAAATTTGTTAAGATTATATGAATTTTGGATTTTTAATAATTTTATTCAATCTCCCATCTCCCATTCCATGTTAGAATGATGGCAGTTGGAGCAAACCCCAATAGTTGTCGGGGCCTCTATCGGTGTCCTCTGAATTGAATTGCACCAGAGGGAAGTATGGCCTGAGAACACGAGCCCATTTCACGATCCTCTGCGCCTGATGTTTTGCTAATGCAGTGTCGGCCGACAGGGAAAGTGCAAAAGAGCAAAGGCTTCAACGAGGGGGAATCCAATTCTATCGGTCCCTTTCTTGCCTTGCACATGGATGATGCCGAGTTTGTTCTCTGCTTTTTAGTGGGGATGGATCCCCTGGAGCCGCCTCATCATCATTTCCTTTTGTCAGCGACTGTTTACGCCTTGAGCCCAGGGAAGCCCCACCCTGGTTCGACCTTTTCCGCCAATTCGTCCACCACGGTAACATCCGCAATGGCTAAAGTTTATCCATGCCGTGCACCGGCTAGGTTGGACGGTCAAATTAGCCGGAATTGACCGGATTAGATAGGAAAGGTGGGTAAGTTTTCTTTGTTTGTTGTTACTTTTCAGCAAACTGTCCACGGTTGAATCCACAATGGCTAAAGTTAAACTAATAGGTTCGACCATCAAATTAGATGAATTTGAAGGTCAAAGAATTGATTAGAAAGGAAGGGTAACCAAACCTCGTTTTTGTCTTTGCTTGACGAAATAGGCAATATAAACTCGAAATTAGATAATACATATCTCAACCTGATGAAAAAGGTAATATAAACTCAAAATTAGATAATGCCTATCTCGACCTTTTTTTCTTATTTACACCTGTACTTCTATCGAAAGGCTTACTAGTTTAGTTTTTTCTTGTAATCATAGGACGAACTCATGTCATACTTGATTGATCTCGTCGAGGCAAGCAAAATCCCCAAGAGGGTGCAATAGGACCTTCCCTACGATACTTAGGGTAAGTCTTAAGCGTGCACGTAGCGATGGATTCAAGCTCGACTCGGCCCGTACTACACCCAGGCGAGTTCGAAGCGCCGCACGCAATAATGGATTCCAACTCAGCACCAAAAAAAAAAAAAAAAAAAAAAAAACGAGTGGTCGAAAGAGCGCCATCTTCCCAAAATTAGGCTTTACTTGATTAGACCAAAACACGTTTTTCTCCGATTTTGGCACGGAGTTCCATTTCGGAGAGGGTAAAACAAATGATTCGGGCCGGGGCCCGCCACCGCTTCCACCTTTTCTACCCGTGTACGAAAGGGCATGCGTAATTCCCTTTTCGTCCCTCATTTTGGGCCTGAACTAATTTCTGATATAAGCTAAAGATAAAAGATAGAAGCCGGAAAGAGGCTGGATAGTTGAGGACATTATGGTAAATTCGCTCCAAGCAACCTTCCCACTTTCTTCCCCCCTTCCCCTCATCATTACTTCCCTCTTTCCATATGAAGACTTTTTGTCATTCCCCCTTTCTCCTTCCTTCACTTACAAATTTCTCTCGTCCGACCAAACATCTTTTTTTTTTTTTGTCCAAACACTAAATAAAGTTGTCTAGACTATTAGATGACTAATTAATATGAATCAAGATAATAAAGAGCTACGTTTGAATAGATATTGGTTCGGTTTTATGCAACAGTCTTTTTATCTTTAACTCGTATCTAAAATTCTAGAGTAGAAAAAGACACTTGTTCAATAATTAATGTTGGAAAAATTTATGACATATGAAAATAGAAAAAGTTACATTGTCAAATATATATGAATTACTCACACAATCTATCATCAATATTATCTTAGGAAAACTTGTCATCTATTAAATTTACTGAATGACTTACTTTATTCATTAGAGCTTTTGTTAGCATGAGTTAATGTGTTATTAGGGAAAAAATATAATTAGAGGATTGAGGATCTATTTGGATTGATTGTTATTTTTTACTTTAAAATTCGAAATGGTTAAAATTTTCATAAAACGTTAGATTTTTTTATAGTTTTGGATAAATTTATATCAGTTTTGAATTTTTATGATATTAATTTAATGCATAATAATTTTTCGTTATAATCAATATTTTAAATTAAGGTGAGAATGACCTTCTGTTTTTGTTGCATTTGAAATGATTTTTTTTTCCCCCCTTTTAGGGCACAGAAAATTTTTGGAAGTATGCTGCTAGGAAACTCTCAATTGAGCGGGGAATGATTGCGGCGTAATCACGTCAAGGTCACCACATTCCGGGTGGGGAGGGTTCGAATCCAGTCCCCGTCAAGACGGACGGACCACATCGCATCGCGCCGGGCGCGACACCCGCCCAGATCTCGCCACGTCATCCATGCGGGCCCCACAAAAAGGCGGAACCCCCCGAAAAGGAAAAGAGAAGGAGAGATAGGGAAAAAGAAATTAAAATATCAAAAAAGAAGGGGCGAAAGCGAGACGCGTGTTGAAAACTCGTGTTCCCTCCCGATCCCCCGCGCGTGCCGTGCCCCGGCGCGTGGGGGCGCACGCGCCTATTATAAACGCGACCGTACTCTGCCGTCGTCGTCCTCTCTGGAACCGCGCTCGCCACTTGGAAGCTGCTTCTCTCTCTTACTCTCTCTCTCTCTCTCTCTTCCCTCTTGACCATAAAAGTTAAAACCCTAATTCCTCCCTCACGTACTCCCTTCTCTCTCTCTCTCTTCTCCTCTCCACAACAGTAGCAGCAGCAGCACCGTCCTCGCTCGATCCCGGACGCCGGCGGCGTCACCGACGACGACTCCTCCGCCATACGCGCGCGGCTCGGCTCGGCTTGCCCCGGTCGCCTGCCTGAGCTCGCGCACCGGCTCAGCGATGGAGGCTCCGTCGGGTCAGGAGCAGAGGCGCCTCGAGTTCCCCCTGGTTTCCGTCTCCGACCTCTCTCCTCCCTCCTCCGCTCCCGCCGCCTCGGAGGCGACGGCGGCGGCCGCCGTGGCTCGGTTCGGCGGCGGCGATTCCGGCGCCGTCGAGCTCCGGTTTTACCGGGAGAATGGAGCGGGCGAAGTCGTCGGCGGCGTTGAGCTCGCCAACGCTCAGGTTCGTTTGTTTTATTGCTTTTTCTTCTCTTTTCTTTTCGGTATTCATTTGATTCTTTCTTTGTCTTGTCTGCGTTTGCTTGCGGAGCGGCTGTTCGGCAATGAGGAGAAAATGGTGAATTGCCGCACCGCATTGTGTTTGCATTCTGTTTTGACCGGATCATGACTTTTTCGGTTCTCTGAAGCTGCGTGTTGAAGTATATCATGCAAATTTCTTTCTATTCAATCTCCCTGCTGGACTGTTCTCATTGGCCAGCTTAAATATAACAAGGAGGATTGCTAATGACAACTAAGCTAGCATTGGTTTTGAAATGGAGTGGCTTTGCAGTGGTGATTTAGATTTTTGGTAAAATCTTGAGTGCTAGATAGATTTCAGCCTGAAGATGCTTATATCATTGCTTATTCTGTGTTTTGTGTTCCCAGATTTTTAAGCTAGGCCCGGTCCAGTCAATTTGCGTGTCCGAAGGCTCTGAAACCGATAAAGAGGTATGTGTAACGAGGATTATCTGAAATGCTTGTATCTTTACTATACTGCGAAAATCATGTTGAACTCTTGGGTGGAAAGGTTTCCAATGTTTTTGCATGTCTATACTTTCTAGTTTTTCTTCTGGTTCACTTTGAATATTACTCTCCAGCACAAAGTGGTTTAATTTTTGTGAAGTACTGGCTGATGCTGGCACCTTCTAATGCTATATGACTTTGTTCCAGAAGTCATATTCAAAAGGGTTTAATATTCATTTTAAAACGGAAGAGGAGAGCGAGGCCTTCCATTGTACGTTTGAGCAATTGAAGAAGGAAGGCAGTATTAAAGGTGCCACTTTTTGATGTGATAATTGTGACTTGTGATATGTCATGGAGATTGACTTATTTTATTCTCCTTTCTTCTTACATCTCTAGATTAGGATCCATTATACCCTGAAAATAATTCTTCTGAGCTTATCGTTTCCATGGTTATAGCTTTAATTTGCAATTAGATGTATTTAAGTGCATTATGAAACTTGTATTTGGAGGTCCGTAGGGAATTAGATTAATTTGTGGTTTACTACGCCTTGGCTGTGGACCCTGCCAACTTAGAGACAAGGCTTGCTTTGTTCTTCATGTAATTGCAGATTTTAGTATCCTTACCTTCCTAGACAAAGAAGGGCATTGTTAGTCAAATAAGATTACTCATTGGCATCTATGGTTTGCATTATGCAATGAAGGAGTGGCCCTGTTTAGGGTGCATTTGAGTTCAGGGGAAGTCTGAAGTAGCTAAATCTACCACTATCCAAGCATTAGCCACGAGACCTGGGTCTGTGTTGCCGTGCACCGATGCCCTTGCATGCCTCCCCTGCATACAAGGAGTTTAATCATCAATCTCTGATGCAGATTTGCTGAAGTGTGAAAGTTTTGCTTAAATTTTCATCTAAGCTAAGCTTATCTTGAGCAGCTTTGTTTATTAAAACAGGAAGAAGCCTTCTTAACTCTTGCATTGACTTTTTCATTATTGAGCAATTTATCTTTGTCTAAGGCATTTTCTAGAATTGATTAGAACCAGCCTTCATCATCGTTCAGGTGTTCATGAAAATTGTGATATCTATACATCCCTAAGAAAATAAATTAAAAGAAAGAAAAACCGATGCTTATCGGAGAAAACACAGGACATACCCTTGGAAGTTGTTTGCATTAGTCATGTGCCATCAAGGTGCAGGGAGCAACCTTAGTTTTACTATATCCCCTGCAATTTAATATTTAACTTCTGTTGTTGCAAGAAGTTTCTTAGTGTTTTTTTTCCCTTCTTATACCTTTGTCGTTATTCTAGCTTTTTGACTGTGGGCTGTGCAGCTTTTGCCTGTCATTTTTACTAATTCAGCCTTTTGTTACTACTCCATATAGGGACACACTTACCAAATGGAGCTCTTTCAACTTCTAAATGCAAATTCGATGAGAAAATAGAGGCATCTTCTGCCAAAATGTATTTTCATTATTATGGACAGCTTCTGCATCAGCAAAATATGCTACAGGATTATGTGAGGACAGGTTCTACTTCTGAGCTTCCCTGTTTTGCCTTTCTGTTAAGTAGGATAAATTTTCCTTTATTCTTTGAAATGAGAATGCTTACATGTAAAACTTGCAGATTTTCAGTTAAAAACGATATAGTCAATTTAACAAGGAACAAAATATACCATGTGAATGCAACAGTTCTGATGGATATTTATAAGTTGTTTAGCAGAAAGTGAAAGAAATTATTCCTTGTATCAATACTGGATAAATTGGCATGCAACCAAATCACTTGCCAATTGTCACAGCACCAGTAGTTTACAGGATCAGGAAATATTGGAGACATGCGTCCCTTCTATATTGGTGCTTGTTCATGTACGTCTCTCAGTCCCTTACCATGTGTTAGGACAGAGATGAATAGGTCGCCCTAATAAAGTTTATGGCAGTTTTGACGAAGGCTTCTGTGACATGTGGTCAATAGGAAAAAGTATGTTCTATATTGAGGAAGAAACATGCAATTTATATCCAACCTAATAGGAAGAATTCAGGGGCTAGAGGCACACTTGGATTTGAGCTGTCTTCTTTCTCACACAAGCATAACTACAAATAGATGAAATCTGGCCAATGAAATATTGAAAGAATTAGATGCCAAATTTCTAGCTATATATATCATTTTTCAATTCGAACTGTATGAAAGGGAACTTAGGTTTTTCTTCTATGAGAACTTGTCAGACCCTTTTCTTCCAAGATAAGAACAACACGGAGTTGTTTTGCCATCAATTTCAAAATAAAAGGCACTCAAGCATCTTACTGTTAAATATTCCTTTCTTCTGGAACCTATTGTCAGTTCCTTGTTTTTAAGAACATTAAAAAGTTTTTTTTCTTTAGTTATGTCTTGAGAACACTTTTTAATCCTCAATTATACCATCAGACACGCACATAGTTATCTTATTGTGATGTAATTCTCGTCCAGGAACCTATTATGCTGCTGTCATTGGGAACCGTGCAGATTTCACCGATCGAGTGGTTGTTGATGTCGGTGCTGGTAGTGGTATCCTCTCATTATTTGCTGCTCAGGTACAAATGTTCTCTGAGCATTTCTTTTTTCTGTAGACCATTATTGATGCTTCCTTTTCATCTGTTGCATGCATCAGCACAGTGTTTATTCTCGTGTTGTTTTCAAAACCCTTAGGCTGGGGCAAAACATGTTTATGCTGTGGAAGCATCTGAAATGGCTGAATATGCTCGCAAGCTTATTGATGGAAACCCAGCACTCAGCCAACGAATTACGGTGAGGTTTCATTTGTTCAGTCTGATATCTGAGGGTCTTTATCTCATTGATCTCAGGAGCCATTCATGTATCTCAAAAAAATGCAGGTAATTAAAGGCAAAGTTGAAGAAGTTGAATTGCCAGAGAAAGCCGACATTCTGATTTCTGAGCCAATGGGTATTTATCTTTACTTCTGTTTCTGTTAAAATTGCTGATTTTCGGAGTCATTTTCCTGGTGAGCCCTTAAAAAACTTTAAGTTTACAAACCGCTTTGAGCAAAAGGTGTAATAAAGTATACTCTGCTTTTTAAGGCATCTCTAGTGAGATTTAATGGTATGGCATGCTTATTCATCAGTTTAACCTCGCTTCTATAGTTGAGTATATGAACTCATCTTCATCAATAGCTTACAGTATCTTGACCATTCCTCTCCCCTCCTTTTCTTTTTCATGGTTGATGTTGAATTGGTTTTGGAAATTGAAGTTTATGCATACTAGCAGAGTGACATTTGTGAAGTGCTCAAAGTGCTTACAATTGTTTCTGCCCTAGGCACTTTGTTGGTAAATGAAAGGATGCTGGAATCTTACGTAATTGCTAGAGACCGATTTCTAGTTCCAGATGGAAAGATGTTTCCTACTGTTGGAAGGTGATTAACTGTTTCCCTCTTCTATTTATGGTTTTTCATGTTTTTACCTTCCAATGTTTTATCTGATGAGGATGGCAGTGTTTAGTAGAGTTTTGATTTTGTTTCTCCATCTCTGAGACTTGTTTTACGTGTTTCTTTTGAATTAATGTTTGTTTGGAGGAATATTTAATTTTTTTTCCCTTTTCCAAACTTGCTACTTTGATTTTGTGTTTGACACAAGACACCTAAGGCCTTTCAGAATGGACAACTATTGACCTTTCAGACCTTTTTTACAACGTTTGAAAATTCTATATTTTTGAAGTTTTAAAAGGAAAGTCAGTAACTTTTTACTTAAAAATAGAACAGCAAAAGCAAACGCACCCTGTGCATAGAGATCGTAAGAGATGGTAAAATGGGCCATGTTTTCCCATCTCTCTGTAGTTGTGAGCTTCTAAGGGCTCTTTCAGGTGCTGACTTGGATTAAAGTGGATATTGTTTCATAACTTGTTTTCCTCAATGATTCTATTATTGTCGATAATTTGATTAGCTGTATTAGGAATATCATCATTTGGAGTTGTTGGGCATTTGTTCTTTATTCTTAGCTTGTGCCCATGTTCACTAGAAGTTGTTGAAGGCTATTTTTTTTTTTTTTCACTTGATTGGTGCTTCCGGATCTCTGCAATTAAAATCAGGACATCTTGTCTCTCTTTTGGTAATATTTCTTTGAGATGATATATGTGATTGTTATGTAGCTTGGATATGTATATCAACTTTGTCTCTCTGATGTTTCTGATTATTGCTCCTGTAGGATACACATGGCCCCTTTCAGTGATGAGTATTTATTTGTTGAAATTGCAAATAAGGTACTTACTCATGGTATAGATGAAATTGTTTATTTCGTGGTCAGCTCTGCATAATTACAATAAGATTGATGTAATTGCAAACTGAACTCTTTTAAAGATGAAGAAACCAGTTATATGACATAGGAGAAATCCGTGAGTAGTGTTGCTTAAATTTCTTTTAATTAGCATCCTACAACTTTCACATGAGATTTACTTGCTATGTTTCAATGGTACTCCTCCCCCCCCAAAAAAAAAAAAAAAAACCAAAAAAAAATTGCTGTCTATAATGTAGATAGCTGTTTAGCATTTCACTTACACTACGCATGCCAAGAGAAATTGCTGTTACATTGGCCAGTAGTGAGAATTATTCATTATAAAGCAAAGAATTCACTGTTGAACATGAATTTTCCCTGGAGTCACTGACGCTGCGTTTGGTTAAGCATTTGCAAGGGGTTTTGAGTCCAATGCAAATGCTGAAAGCCCAAAACTACTTTGGGAAATGCAATTGTGTTTGGTAAATAATTTCAGTATTTGGCAGAATGCTGAAAGTCCAAAGCTGGTTCCTACCAGTTTTGGGGTTTTTAGCATTTTGAAGGCAAGTTGAAAGCTAAAAGCCGGCTTCAAAGTTGAACCAAACAGTCCAACATTTCCCCAAGGGGCTTTTAGGCCTGAAAGCCCCTTGGAAATGCTGAACCAAATGCAGCCTGAGCTATGCAGTCCTAAGGATTTTGATTTTGTTCTCATTTTTGGTCATTCATAGTAATCTTCTGATTGTTTCTGGATGTATGCCTCATTGGGTGTGTTTGGGAACCACTTTTGGAGAAAGCTTTTAGGAAAATGTAAAGACCTTTAACTTAAAGGTGTTTTTCAAAATGCAAACTGTGTTTGGTAAATTATACTTTGAAATCTCTTTGTGAAATGCTTTGAGCAAAATAGTGTTTGAGAAATTACATTTACAAAGGAGTTTTGTGATAAAAAAAATTATCAAAAGAAAAATTTTAAAAAAAATGACCGGCAAGGGCAGCGGCCGTCAGTGACCTCCGGCGATCGCCGGTGACCTCCGGCGACCCCAGATATGGGTCGCGGGAGGCAGGTCTGGTCGCGCAGAGGTCGCGTGACCTCCGGCGACCAGATCTGGTTGCCACGAGGTCGCGCGACCTCCGGCGACCAGATCTGGTTGCGCAGAGGTCGCGCAGCGAGGTTGCCGCGACCAGATCCGGTCGCCGCGAGGACCTGCGACCTCTGGCTGACCTGCGACCTCTGGCAGACCCTCGCTGGAGGTCGCCCGACCCTGAGGCTCGCGGCGTTCCGGAGAAGATGAACAGTGCTCATACAAGGGCACGTACCGGAAAAACGAAAAATTCGTGAGGACAATTTTGGAAAAATAAAAGATGAATAGTGAGCTCCTAGCATGCCGAGGATGCTTAAAAGCCCAAGGCAGCCTCAAGACTGCCTTGGGCTTTCAGCCTTCCAAGTACTTGCTTTCCCATTAAGAGACTTCGAAAGCTGGTTCCCAAACACCCATTTTTTGGCCCAAAGGGCTTTTGATGGCCAAAGCCCCTTCCAAAGTTACTCCCAAACGCACCCATGTGCTATTTTTGTGATGTCCATTTACTTGGAAGTTTCTGTTAGTTTTCAGTTTTCTTATCCATTTTTCTTGCCATTTCTGTTTGATCAACTTTTTTTATTGACCTTTTATATGTTAATGTAGGCTCTCTTTTGGCAACAACAGAGCTATTATGATGTCAACTTGACACCCTTGTATAACACTGCGTTTCAAGGCTACTTCTCTCAGGTTTCTAGTCTCTGCATATTTTTGGGAATAGTAGATGCTGTATTTCTTCTAAATAGGCCACGGCAAATATGGCATTTGATGTTGAGTTTTGCATGTATTTTTGTATTGTTGCGTTTAAGTTTCTTATGCATTTCCGATTAATGATCGATTAGTTTCTTTGACTTGGATTTTTTAGTGTTAATTTAGAGAAGGTTCAGAAGGATATGCAAGGCAAGTTAGGGTTTCAAACTTTTTCATGTATTTTCCTACTGAAGGGCTTTCTGCTTGTTTGAAGTGGTGGACTTGTTTTATCCCTGGGCTAGTGCTTGGTGTAGAGACCAACTAACTGTCCCAAAATATGTAGTTGAAAAGTTAACTTGCATGATGCTTGGAACAAGCAGGCATTGATGAGTTTTAGGCACTGCAGCTAGTTTAGGGGTCGTGCGATAAGATTTGGTGTCTGATGTGTTGGATCTAATCTCACGTAAGAATGTGGCGGGTTCCTGGTTTTTGGACATATGCTATCTTGACTGGATCGAATGTAGCTTGTGCTTGAATGATGTAGTAGCACTCATGGATCATGTTACTGATGATTTTGTAGCATCAGTTGCATCAGAGAACCCAAGCTTCTTTCGGGGCTTTGCCGCATTTTTAAGTTTTCTGTGTTTTGTACACAAGCGATGCGTGGTCATGGTTGGATGCCCTAGTTAATCACTATCCGAAGTTTCTTTTTCAAGAATAAATAGCAGTTGTGGATGGATTTTGCGTCGAGCTTTCCCCTCTGCCTGTCTGCATTTCACATTAAAAATCTTACGTGGAACTGAATATTGAATATTATACTTGATTTTACATACTTTCTCTCATATTTCGTAATTTGTTTAGAGCATTTATAATATGATAAGTTTTTCGTACCACGTTATTTGATTTGTTGGTATACGAGGGTGGTAGGATAAATTTGAGATGTTTCTAATTTGATTCCAAAACTAATGTGAGAAGTTAACTGCAAGAACTAATTTTTCCTGGTCTTGCATTGCACTGCAATGTATGACTCTTAAAATGAAATCCAAGCAGGGTTGGCAGGGGTTGATGTATGTAGCTTTAGCCCTGGTTTCCTGGAGAGTTTCCATGGTTGAACCTGGGACCCTGGTCACGATGGAGTAACCTTTTAATTTCTATTCTAATAAAGGAAAAATTAGATAAATCTGAAGCCTTGAAAATCTTGTTTTTTCTGATACTTATTTGTTTTTTGTGGCGTCTAACTGTGTCTAGTCTTAAGTTGCACAATTCTGGTCATCTCTTTTTTGCTCAATGATTATTACAGTTGAGATTTGTGACTTATTGTTGTTGGTACTTGACCATGGCAAGTGGCAACAGAGTTTCCACATCTTGCATCACCGATCTGCCTGCTTGCTTGCTACGCTCTTTTTTTTCACGGTTAATGTGTTTTGGCTTGCTCTGCTCTGCTAGCTTGTCTGGTTTTTTTATTTGTTTAGGGTTTTGTCTTGGCAACTAAACTATCTTAATGAGGTCATTTCTTCTACATGCAGCCTGTTGTAGATGCCTTTGATCCAAGGTTGTTGGTGGCACCCCCAATATTTCATGTGATAGATTTTACGAAAGTGAAGGTACTGACCCAGTTCACTTGATTATCAAGACAAGCTTTTGTTACTTTTCTGGTGCATGGATATGAAACACAACTCTTGCCACAGCAAAACCGCACATTTTATTGATTCATCATGCCCGTCTATAGTCTATCAGTATTATTAGTTTGCTCTTGTTGCCTTCTGTGTTCCTCTACCTGATGATAACATGTACTTTATAAGTTTTTAAGTCTGCTATTAGTAATTTTTCACTACACTGGAAAAGTTATTTCGAATTCCAACCTTTACTCCTACCTACAGCATTCAGGGTAGTGTTCCTTTGATCAAAATATTTCCCACCCAAGGGCTTGTAACATCGTTGAAAAAGGAATTTGTTACTTATTGTGGCTTCATAATGGTTGTGTTTGATAGGAAGAAGATTTATACGAGATTGATGTTCCGTTGAGATTTACAGCAGCCGTTGGTACCAGAGTGCATGGGTTGGCCTGCTGGTTTGATGTGCTATTCAATGGAAGGTAACTCTTTGTCTTTCCTCCCCCCAACCAAGCTTTCCAGTGCATCATATGACTTGGTACTCTAAATTTCATCCCAATCTTGTTATTGTCGTAACTAGTTAAATTTCTTGATCCACAGTACTGTGCCAAGGTGGTTGACAACTGCTCCTGGATCTCCAACAACTCATTGGTACCAACTGCGCTGTGTTCTTTCTCAACCCCTCTATGTCATGGCTGGACAAGAGATCACTGGTCGACTTCACCTGGTTGCTCACAAATCCCAGAGTTACACCATAAATTTGACGTTGTCAAGTAAGTTCTTCATTAATCTCTTCTATTTGTAGTGATAAATGATGATGGTTACTTGTGTTTGCTAACGAACTTTTTCAAATCTGTTACCAGCTATGATGTGGGGCCCAGGGGCCGAACAAGGCCGAATACTTCAAACATCATCCAGCAAGCTTGATTTAAAGGAGCCATACTATAGAATGTCTCAGCCCCAATCTTACACAGTAGCACAAGATCAGCAACCACATCAGCTGCTTCAATCACAGGTTCTCTCTCTTTAGCCCTTATTATATACTAAGTACTGTTTAGATGCTATATTGAGCGTTTCAAGCGATCATTTCAATTGTTAGTTAAACCGAATGGCATGGTTTTGCTTGAGTAGGAATTAAATGTCCAAACACAGGACATAGAAGAAGCTGATCTATTGGAGCAACCGGCACAAAATTCGGGTGCTCATTTCGGTTAACAGGAGCACCTGTTTTCTAGGCGATGAATTGCACATCATGCGGTTAAGTTGGGCACTGATGGTATCTTACAATTTGCTAGCAGGGCATTAAGCGTCCATTCTCTGGATTACCAAATAGCCCTATCACTGCCTTTGCTCGTCCTTCCCCTCCCAGTTCGTTTGTATTCCCTCAGCCATCTCATGTGCCGATTCCTTGTAAAATTTTGTGCAATTCATTTCACTGCCCGTGTGGTTGTGCTCTGTAAACATGAAACATGCGCAACTTCGATCGTGATTCACTCAGCCAGTTGATAATAAACCTGGTTCGGTTCGGCTCGGCTCGGCTCAAAATGGTTGGAATTGATTGCAAGTTTCGAGCATGTTTCACGGGTTTAATTTGTGCTGGCTGAGAATATTCAATTGAGCTGTTTCGCAGATTGTTGCTTCATTCAGGTGACAAGTCCATCTGCCTTTCTTTCTTTCAAATATATTTACGTCAAGTGACAGGTCGGCTTTTGTTCGTGGTCTTGCTTGTCGTTTATAGAACTTGTTACGGTTTCCATACATCATGGTGCTCACGTAATTTCGTGAGACCTTAAGCAAATCCTATTCGTTTATCTGCTTCGTTTCATTATTCTAAGAACATGCAATTGCAATCTCTGATAGGCCCTTGCGAATTGCCACGGTGAGGACGAGTTTTCGCACAATTTTACACGTTAAAATTTTCTACTTTATCGTTCAATCAATGGTGTCGGAGCGTTGTCGGACTTTGCCACTTTTTTTATAGTCCTTCATTCGGTTGTTCATAATTAGGGGTGTCAATGGTTCGGAATGGTTTAGAAAATCGTTTGAAAAATCTTTCGAACTGAACCGAAATTTCGGTTCAGTTTTTTGGTTTTTGGCTTTTGGTTTCGGTTAGTTCGGTTTTTTGGTTTTTGGCTTTTTGGTTTTTGGTTTTTGGTTTTTTTTTTTTTTTTTAGTTTTTTTTTTCTTTCTTTTTCATAGCTCATTAAAAACCCTCTTAACCTATTCTTTGGATTAGACAAGAACTGAGTTGCGTATATTTTGTTAGACAAGATTGCCTCTCTCTTGCGATCCCCTCTCCTCTTCCTCTCTCTTCACCGAGCTGCTGCTGCTGCTTCGTCTTTGTCGTCCTCTGTGCCTTCGCTGGCGTCTCATGCAAGTCCTCCCGCGTGGCCTCCATTGAGCTCGCCAACCTCCGCTTGAGCGCTCACTTCCACTCTGTTTCTTCCCATCTCCTGACTCTGGGGTCCTTGGAGTCTCTGTTTCTGACCGACGCCAACGTTGGCAGCGCTCTGGCCTTCCTGCCCGGATCCAAATGCAGTGCAGTCCTGAGCAGCCTAGATCTATCTGGGAACGCCTTGTCCGGCCCAATCTCGGGTATCGCCAACTTGGGTCCTTGCCTGAACCTCAAAGTCCTCAACTTTTCCGGCAACAACCTCAACAACTCCGGGCAAGAAAGCACTACCGGCCTCAAGGGGCTCGAGAGTCTGCAGGTTCTTGACCTTTCCTTCAACAAGATTTCTGGGTCTAATGTCAATGCTTCCTGGGTTTTGTCCGGCGGATGCGGTGCCATGACTCACCTGTCCCTGAGAGGGAACAAGTTGACTGGGGATGTGGATGTCTTGGGCTGCAACAAGTTGTAGTACTTGGACATATCCCAGAACAACATCTCCGTGAGCGTGCCTTCCCTCGGAGATTGCTCGGCCTTGGAGCATCTGGATAAGTCCTCTGACAGGTTCTATGGCAATATCGGGCGTGCGGTCTCTACTTGCTCTTAGCTCAGCTTCTTGTTCTCAGCTTAGAACCGAATTTTTAATGGTTTGATTTTATCGGTTTGTGGTTCGGTTCAGTTCGGTTAACTGATAAAGGGTGCATTTGGTTCGGCATTTGGAAAGCTCATTGAGAGAAAGTAAAGTAGTTTAGCCTTAAAGGGTTTTAGAGGAAATGTAAAAACTGTTTGATAAATTCTGCTTTGAAATGCAATTTTGAGAGAAATGTTATTTGATAGAAAACACATTTGCAAAGCTCCTTTGGTAATTAATCTAAATATTTTAATTTTTATTTGTTTAAAATTAAAAAATAGTAATATTTGTGACTTTTTTAATTTATATTTAACAACAATGTTAAAGATGTTGCTTAAATAATTTTATTAACATTAAAATTTCCTTTCTTTGCTAAAAAACATCAAATGGAAAAAAATTTACGTGCTCTTTTTTTTCAAATACAAGAATAATACTTTCATTACAATAAAAACATGATAACACATGCTTTGAGGAAATAAGTTCATTATCCTTAAAAATTACAAATATCCTTAATTATTTCCTAAATTCATAGAACCAACAAGGTCTCTCTCTATCTCTCTCTCTCTCCAACATTCACATTAACTACAATTTCCAGGGCGGTCGAAAGAACATGTGGTGGTACCTCAGATCTTTAAATTCACCGGCCAACTGTTCTCATAACAACAAATTTCCTAGAGGGGCCAAAAAAGGGGGAAGTAAACGACTTGATCTTCATATGAGGGTGGTGGCTTAGTGTCATAACTCCAATAGGCATAGCGAAGATAATGAACCTAAAGGCCTTTCCCCCTTCTTTCCTCTTGGCCCCCTCCGGATGTTTAGGCAATTCTGTGATATCAAAGTCCTCTAATGGTAGTGCCAGAAATTGCCTTGTAGTTTTCTTTTGACTTGGTAGTTTTCTTTTGGGTCATAAGTACCTTGGTAGTTGGTTAAGACCAAAACTACAAAATTCAGAAGAAAATGAATTAAGCGCCTAATCAGAGCAAATGTAGAGCCCATTCTTTAACACGGCTCACAATGATGAGTGAATGATACCTTTAATTAGGCACCTTCTGTAAGTCGCTAAAACGCTCAACCCCGACTCTAAAATGTAGAAAATTTTGAACATCGATCAAAACCAGATTTACAAGTTAGGATATCATCAAAGAAAATAATCTAATAATTTAACAATGCCCTCCACAATACTGAGCTACAACATTGTCAGTTGTTCAAAGAATCTTCCCTTCAAAGGTTTTATTACATTAACTAGCTGATACACAAACACACAGCTAAATACATAACACAGGCAATAAAAGCTTGAACTAAGAAAAATATGCCCCGGTGCTTGATCAACCATGACGCCTTTTGAGGGAACAAACAAAATCTCAAAGGAAACAGAGAAATGGTCATAAAAGTAGCCAATCTCACAGAGCCTCATACCTAAACGCTAGAAGTAGGGTAGACTCCTCATACGATGATGGGCAACAATCAAGTAATGCAGCTTATCAATCGGACGATCAAAATCAACAGACTTTGCTTGAAGCCTGCCGCAAATTCACCTTATATCCTGAATGGCAAACTCCCAGAGCTAGCCTTATCAATTTTTGTCTTATTCATATTTATTTTCTCCGATGCGATTTTCTTGAAATAATTTGGGCCACCAAAATCAATCTTAGCTTGCCTCACCTTTTTCCTCTTTCCCTGATCATATTCTTCATCCCTGCAATATGAACATATAATATTGTAAATTTTAAGAGATAAGTGCTTAAAAATAAAAACATCAAGTGCTACCTATCAATGTTAGAGAAACAAATCGCTACCAACTATGTAAGCCAACATAGTACATGATATACCGCTCTTTTGTTGCCTTTCCCCTGACTATCCAAAGAAACGCCCATGCTCATCTTTTCATATTTAACTGTTTATTTTGTTCTTACCCTCATATCCCAACAGGCTTTAATCGTCAAAGTATTAACAAGAAATGGGATTTCCTAATCAACCCACAATTACATTCATAGTAGGTAAGATACCTAAAAATGAATCATATTATTCATGTCTACAAGCATCAACTACAATACCGTCAAAAAAGTCTATTGATTAGAAAAGGAGAGAACCGAGATGCAAATCTTTCATGATTTTCCATGTCAACACTAACCCTCAACTATCAAACGATACAATACATTTACCTATTCAGCCTCCTTCACCAATGATATCTTTGATTAAAGTTCATAACAGCTAGTATATGATTCTGTAGAAGTATGACTAACAATACTTCAACTTCAGCTTACCATTCATCTAGCACATAACCAATGTCGGTGTTCTCTGCACCATTTGATTCCGCTGTTGGAGAGGGAGAAAACTCTATCCCGTCCCAATGCGCAACTGCAATCAAAAGGAAAGAAAAGGTAAATGGAGAGCACCAATTCAACAGATTATTACGCAAAAAGAAGCCCACTTTATCGTCCTCATATCACAAGACTGAAGGGGTTCAGGAACCCAAAACAGAAAAGTAGGAGAAAACGAAAGCTTTCTTGATTAGTGCAGAGAAATTGATCAGCCCACATGTCCTCACACATCACAAGACCGAAGGGGTTGAGAAACCCAAAACAGAAAAGGAGTTTTTACACCCGTGACCGAATAATTGTTTTGAGTTCTAGCTAGAATTCAAATTGGGTGAGCCTGTCACAACGCCTCAACGAGGTGTTGGTGGGAGCAGAGCTAACGTTATCTTCATGGAATGACCAGACTGTCGTCATAGAAAGAGGTAACGTTATCTTCATGGCACGACCAAACTTTCATTACAGACTAATTCCATCTGTTTGTAGATCACTATGTTGACTACCGTGATATCTCTCTATTGGAAAGGTCCTTGCGCATTGTGATAGGAATAAACCTTAGTTTAATTTTACTGTGTTTATATTGTCTAGATTCTAGATTATATTATATTATATATGTAAGAGACTATATTCTATGGCTTAGAAATTGATCCTGTATAATCATCAAATTGCTTGTTTAACGAAGCTGCCTCAGTCCTCTTTACAACGTCGTGGAACATTTCTTACAATTCTTTTGGAACAAGTATATGGCCATGACTGAGTCTTTTCAAAACCGGCCTGGCCGATTCAATCGGCTCGACCGGGTATGGGTCAGACCACCGGCCCAGATCAGCACCACACGATGGGTCTTGAACAAGCTAACAGATACTCCCCAGATGATGAAGATTCTCCCCCCAAATCGAAACTCTATTCACATTTGAAAGCCGGGATTTAGAGCGACTAGGGATTTTGACTGATCACTATGCACTTGGATCATGTTCGATAATTTCCTTGAAAAAAAAAAAAAAAGACCTTTGCCATCTTGTCATGAAAACCTGCACTCCTAATAAAATCAAAGGAGCTTCTGTATCTGATCCGATCTCATGGGATGATCATAATAGAGACCGGCAGCTACATTTCGTCTGATAAAGTTCCGGACATCCTGCAGCTGTTCTATATAATTCTCCAAGCTTTTCACTTTGTTCACTCCCTCGACAGTTTCAGACAAATGCGGCTTGCCAGAGTTCGCATGTCAGCTCATGCATGCTTGTCCATTTTCTCACTGCTCTCTGAACAATTAGAGGAATCGAAGAGGATAATCTGAATGGCACACGAAGATGTACTCCACAAAATAAATGCTCATCTATTCTTTTTTGAGTGTCGCCATCTGAGACCTCCCAAAGGGCTTCGATTGATCATGGTCATCTGTTGCCTTCATCCAAATCGGACAAATCATTGAGCTCAAAGTTCAGGTCATTTTCACCCTCATCAGTGGAGTCTCTTGGGTGAATGCGAGGTTGCAATAGAGAAGACAACAAGTAGGGCAAATGACTGGATGCAGAAGTCATAAATTTTACGGAGATCTAATGATTGTTGAGGTTTTGACAGAGATGAAGCTTCGCTTGAAATTTTCAATGAATAGCATAAGATCAACAACTGCGTTCTCCAGCATTGTCCACTGGGAAGATCTGCACATCCGGGCTCATTCTTTTCAGAAAAATGGTTCTCGATTACAAATACTGGAGGCTTTGGATTAACTGCATACGTATCCCCAATTGCATAGCTGATGCATTGCCGAATAACATGGGATCGCTGAGCTACAAGGTCTTCATAGCTGAAAGGTAATCCAGTTGGTCCATCCGGGGGAGTAGATGAGGCATGGGTGAGCACGATAATGGCATTATGCCATATTATTGAACCAAGTGAACTGGTGATAAATCGCAGAACAGGCAGATCGACAAGATCACTCGTTGGGCAATCCAGACGGTCGACATACATAACAACATCGGGTGGAAAGCTTTTGGTGAACTTCTTAATAGATGATAGTATTCTCTGGTTGACAGATTGCTCAGTACCAGAAGATCTAAGACCTGGTGTATCAATAAACCTATATTTCACACCATCCTTATTTCCGAGAACCTCTTTCACAGTGACAGTTGCAGGCTCAAATGCATTGACCTTGGCTTTCTTTTCTCCCAAAATGGAATTAATGGTCGCACTCTTTCCAACGCCTGTTTTTCCGATGACCAGGATGTTCAATGACACGTCTATACCACCACCTTCAGCTTCAAGCTGTGTTGCCAACTTTTTGGCTGATTTGAGGCGAGATGCTTGACTAGAGTGGCTGCCTATGGTTAGGGCATTACGGTACAATTCCTGTGTAGCTATGGAATTTTCAGGAGAATAGCCTAGTCTGTGGACAAGTCTTAAGAGTTTTTCCTTTAACAGATGCACATCCTGAAGGCGCTTGTTTTCCTCTTGGCTAAGATTCTCCTCTGATTCAGTACAAGAAGATGCTTTGAGAAGATCTCCCAAGATGTCCAAGTCAACTAACAGATTCTGTCCCCCATAAAGATAGGATCCGTCTTCTTCACTTGATTCAGAGACAATATGGCCATCATTCATTGCTGGATAAACTTGCGAAATCACTGGATTCGAGAGGATACAGGATGCGAATTCATCTTCTAGATCACTCATTACCAGGTGAGTGATTTCAGAGTTACCAAATATCAAATTGTCGAACCCTCCATTGTCTAGCAAGCTCTTTTCACCTCCTCTTGTTTTATTTAATGCTTCATTTTCCACATCTGTTCCTTCCAATTCTGGTTCATCACCTGAAGGGGAAACTGCAAACACAGAGTGAAGGAGATTACGAGGATCATGCAATGCCTGATCTGATGAACCCATTTCATCATTAGCTTCAGCAACCTCTATATTCATTGCAGTAGCCTCCTGACTCGCATTGGTACCATTTTTGTAATAAGCATCATCCGAGTGCTTAACTTCCCCCGCAACTTCAGGAACCTCCGAAACTATTTGCAAATGAGGTGTCTCGTCGTTCAAGTGGTCTTCAAGAGTGAGACCTGCATCATAAGTACCAACTTTCCCCGCCACAGGTTCTTCAACTGTACAATTAAAGCTTGGCTTCCCTATCTTGCTCCTACTGAAATCTAATTCCTCGAAATTCAGTTGCATTGCCTCAGAAGCCAGATTTGTTTCACATTTTTCCACAATATCAGCATCACTCAATTTTCCATTCTTCAGCTCCCATAACCTCTCATCATTTGATTGATGGCTATCCGCACCCTCAGTTGTTCCACCTTCACTACTTAGATATTCGAAATTCGCTAGCATTCGGGAATTCTGCTCAATGAAAATTCTTTCCTCACCCTGCAGAGGCATAACCCATGCATGCCCCGTAGAAGCAAGGCCACCATTCTCACTTATATACTCACCAGAAGTGCTATGTATCTCAATTCCATCCCCAACGATCGAACTTATCTCACCCTCATCTCTCTCCTCTTCATCCACCGCCACCCTAATTCTAGGTGCACTCCCTGCCATCTCAGACTCGTCGAAACCCGGAACTCTCACAGCTCTCACGATCTCCTCATCCCCACTTTCTTCACTGCCCATCAAGCCCTCCTCATCGTCAAAATCAATGGACAGCCTTGCAATTGGCATAACCTGGTCAACAATGGGCTCACGGCCATACACTGCTGCAGCCTCTGCCACAGAATAGTACTCATCAACATCACCACCCATCTCCTTCCCAAAGCAATTTCCCAGAAAGTTTGCACCTGAGTATGCCACAAAGGGCCTAAAGATTCGATCTTCCCCGATTCCCTCACCTCCTTCCAACGTTTCCTCATCTGGGTCCGCAACGAACGGCCTCACGGACGCCGTTTCGAAGTCATCCCCGCCAGCGAACGAGCGCTCGCAGTCAGAGCCGCCTCTCTCGCTGCTTTCCTCGCCGCAACTAGCGCCATACTGAATATCGTCTCCCGAAGCTTCCGGCTCGAAATCAGAGTCGCCCTCGTCGCCGCCGCCGCCGCCGCCGTCGTCGTCGAGAGTAGGAGGAGCTCGTATAAGGAGCGAACCTGCGGAAGACGAGGCGGGTAGGGAGGCGCTTCGTGCTGCGGAAGGAAGGACGTTCTTGGTGTCCATTGCTTCCGGTTCTCGTTCCTTTCCCAACAGCTAACCCTCAAAGACGCATTGGTCTTGAAGAGAAGAAAACAGAGAGTCGTTGGGGGGATTCTTGTTCATGGTAGAATCCACGGAGTAGGTTTGCTCGCTCGATGCCATTTTTTATATTCGGCGACGCCTTTCACGTTCGTCTTTCCGACAGTTTCCGAGGTTGTCTTTTCAGGGGCCCTGCCGATTGCTTGAAATCAGGGCTAATCATACCCCTCGAATTTTGCATGTTCCAAGGATCAGCGGCTGTAGTTAGTCCGATTTATCATGGACCAAGATGCAAAAATTTCATCTTCCCTATTTACTCACCCTTTCACAAATTTCCAAAGAAATCAAGTTTTAATAAATACAAAAAAATCAGTAAAATTTGATTCTCCAATCAAAGATATATATATATATATATATATATATATATATATATATATATATATATATATATTTTGTAATTGAGAACTCCACCACGGATCTCCCATACCCGAACAACTCCTGAGCGCCGGACCCATATACCTCGGAGTAGATTAGGGGCCCCCACTTAAATCGTTAGTAATTGTGGGTTTTGAACTCGACTTTTGCGATGAGGAAAGATTCTTAACCAACGCAGCTATTCTTATCTTTGCAAAAAAAAAAAAAAAAAATAAATACTTAATTTTATATGCCCTATCTTGCATATGATGGACAAGTAGAGCATTAGTTTCAATTTTTTTTTTTTTTTTTATCTATGTAGATTTTATACAGCTTTTCTTTTCTTTTCTTTTCTTTCTAATGAGAGAAGCATAACCTGGTAACATTACTTAAGCAAAAAGAAAAAAAGAAAAAGGCACTCATCAAAATAATGTAGTGATCACTAGGTGAACATTGTAAAGGAAAAACGGAGAAAAAGAAAAATAACAATATTAGGCACTTTTTTTAAAATATTTTTCAAATGAAGGAATTCGCGCGACAATAATTTAATGATAGATACTAGTAATTTATGAAGGTGATTGTGATATGAAGACACATCAAATATGTGTCCACTTTACATTTGTTTTGGAGTTCATTAACTTATATAATTATATTTAGAAAATTTTATTAGAGTAATCTCCAAGATGGCCTGAGAATTTTGAGCTCATAAAGAAAAATAGCTAAGAAATTTGTTTATGGCTCTTTCTTGCGACCATAGGTATAAGATCACAATAAATTAATTTTATCACACCAAAAAATCAAATATAGCTTGTGATCATGCTTATTTTACAATTTGTTATTATCTAGATTTAAATTTAATTGGATCGGTAGTATAAAAAAAAAATCAAGTTGATCCATGATGCTGAATCGAAATAAATAAATCACCTCGTGCTTCTAAGCATCTAAATTGCGGTTGTTTTCTTTCTTTTCTTTTTGCTTGTTTTCATTGTGGCCAATCTTTTCTAAATAAAATAATAATAATTAAAACATAGAACTCAATGGGAATTGCCCAAAAGAAATATCGCATCGAGTAAGATTCTAAATTTTCTAAAGAAAGTGAGTAAACTAAGCAATAATTTCCATGCATTGAGATTTTAAGCCTAGAACTAAGGTCACCAGCCAAGCTTCACTTGATTTAGATGAAGGCATTGCGAATCTCACTGGCCACAGGCCATATTTCAAGCATAGCACTAAGCTTCAAAATTTTGAAATTCAAAGGTGGCAATGAAGGTTGACGACATAGGAAAATTTATATCATCTCTTCTTAAAATAATTTTAAAAAAAGGGACTCTCTAGCAATGTCCAATATTTGATGAAACAAAGCAACTTAAAAGTGAGAGAATAAGAACTTTAGGATGACTTATGGTACTTGAACCGGATGTATCTTTTGCCTTAACGCTTAGGAATCAATTAAACTTGTTAACTAGTTGCCTCAAGGGAAATTAGTGGCGCGGAATGCACCGTCATTCTTTTTAAAAGTAACGGACCATCACCTTAGCATTAATTTTTAAGAATTATTTGGGAAGTGGAGTTGATAATGCAGTGTGCAAATAAGGGCATTATCACTAACATTTCTCTCTAGAGATTTAATCTGCACGGTAGCATTGACACCTAATTTTTGGCTATCATTAGTAAAAAGAAAATTAGGAATCAACCCAACCTCTAAATAAAGCTATCATTAGCTCAACTCATATTTATATCTTCCCACACATGATCAAAAGAGCTTCTTCAAAATGCGATGTTCAAATCTTGAGCTTCCTCAATATCCGATCTTCAAGGTTTGAATTGAGATCAAGGAGGAAGATAAGCTTGGAAGCCGAATAAATCTGAAGGGGAGTGAATAGGACAAAATAGGAAAATGACAAAAGAAAATAAAATAAAAATTTTAAAAATAGAAAATTTTAAAAAAAAAATCAAAAAATTAAAAATAATTCGAAAAAAATAATATAAATTCAAAAAATTTTCCGAAAGTTCAACTTATTTCGGAAAAAATTAAAAAATTAAAAAAAAAAAGAAAATATTGAAAATTCGAGTTTTTTAATAAAAATTGAAAAATTGAAAAATAAAAAATTGAAAAATGTCAAGAAATTCAAATTTTCTTTTGAAAATTTTTGCAAAAAGACTTTATGAGCTGTTTACTCAAAAATTGAAAGTTTCTTAACTCTAAAGTTGTGCTAAAAAATTGAGTAAACCTTTATGACTCTATCTTAGGGTTTCAATTGTTCTTTAAGATAATTACCCTTGTTTGCATACTTTTGCAGTTTTGATCTCTTTAGTCTAGTTAAGATTAGTATTTATCTTTTCTTTAATGTTAAATATTTGCTCTTCCAAACAATTTATATAAACACTCTCATTGGCTACCAATTTTTTTTTTTTTCTAATTATTGCCCACTCGCATGATCACCTCACATATTAGCAAATATGCCTAAAAGTAATCCAAACTATCTGACAAAAATATTTTTCTTTAAAATGAACAATATTAAGTACTGAAATGGTATTAATTGATTAATTAATGTAATCAAGTCCCGATTCTAGATTCTCTAATTGAGTAAGAAGTAAGATATATTCCCAATAACTCACTTAGTTTCTAGCTAATCCGACTAGGCTAGTAGCAACTTTTTATTGTGAAATTCTTAAGAATATCCCAATGTCACCTGTGCCTAATCATAAGCCATAGGCCCGTTTTTTAGGCAATACCCCTACGCTCCTGTTCCTAATGAGTAGGTAGCAACAATTCTTTATAAAAGTAATGGAACATCACCTTAGCATTATTTTTTAAGAATTATTTGGGAAGTGGAGTTGATAATGCAATGTGCAATTAAGGGCATCATCACTGATATTTCTCTCTAGAGATTTAATCTGCATGGTAGCGTTGACACCTAATTTTTGGCTATCATTACATAAAAAGAAAATTAGGAATCAACCCAACCTCTAAATAAAGCTATCATTAGCTCAATTCATATTTATATCACCATATTGGACTTCCCATGCATGATCAAAAGAGCTTCTTCAAGATGCGATTTTCAAATCTTGAGCTCAATTTTTAAATAGATAGAGTTTTGTTACACCGGTTGTTATCATATCCAATCTTCAAGGTTTGAATTGAGATCAAGGAGGAATTAAGCTTGGAAGCCGAATGAATCTGAAGGAGATTGAATCTGGGTAAAAGGAAAGCGACCAACTCGGCACAAGAGGCTCTATAAATAGAGAACTCAGGGTCTAATATTGCTGCGTTCTTTTCTCGGCTTAACCAGCGAGTCCTTCACAGATCAGGGCGGTCCCCCAACAAAGTCCTTCCCCCAATAACCACCGGCACTTCTGCTGTGTCCTCAGGTGCTCCACGATGCCCGCAAGCCCAGCAAATTGCAGAGATCCAGAGCCGGACCTGAAGCTCCTCCTCCGGGTATGGACGTTCGATGCGGATCCTGACTTAGATGGTTTGACACTGGGAATACCAAGTTCATCTTTGCTGCATATTCATGTAGAATCTATATTCATTTAGAATAGATTCTAAATTAATATGCAGCAAGATGAATTTGGAGATGTCCAATTACACAACTACTCGGTCATGGGGCAGATTCAGTGTTTGTGTCGTCTTTGGTATTCAATGACATAACTCGCGTGGGAGAGGTTGGTCGAAGCAAAAGGGAGGCTGAACAATCTGCAGCACGTGCTGCCATTCGACCCATGTATGGTATGCCATTTTCCATACTTGATTTTCACGATATGCACGTCTCTATCCATGCGACTAACTGAGGTTCTTTGGAAGAGACGATGAAGTCTAAGTTCGAACTGTTATTGCTGCATGTTGTGCGACCAAGTATTCATGTCCAGCTGGAGGCATGCTCGGACGTACCTACACCACCTCGTACACCAAGAACAGAGGCTGTAGCATCCTCTGTTTGTTGGACTCCTTTTAAGAGCTTGTTGTTTTATACAGATTCTGCTATCCAATTTTGATTGTGAGCGATTCTTGCAGAGAAGCATGCATCACATGCACTTGGGCTTATATTAGCATAAATGAATAGCAAACGTTGTGCGCCATGTCATCCGCTTACATGACATATACTTATCTATCTGGATTTACATTTATGTGAATCCACTAACATGTGTCATCTGAAGTTAGAATAAAAAATTTACTCTCCTCTGGGGCTAGTTGTAGGTGATAGTAGGCTGAGCGGCTATTAATGGCTCTCTCTTTCTCGAGGCTCCTCTCTCTCTCTCTATGGTCTTTTCACATTTGAACATGGAGCTCATCTTCCTTCCCGCTCCTCACTCACCTCAAGGCGTGCTCCTCAGTCACCTCAAGCCCTCACGCCTTCGCCCTCTTGCTCTTGCGTTGTCATTGCCTTTCGGGCTTTGACGATAAAATCCATGAGTGGCTTGGTCAAAGCCCGAAAGGCGGCGACAGCGATGACGATGAACAAAGTGGCGACAGCGATGACGATGAACGAAGTGGAAGTGGAAGAAGGAGTGCAAGAGCAAGAGGGAGAGGGTGAGGGCGTGAGGGCTTGAGGTGAGTGAGGAGCGAGAAGGAAGATAAGCAAGCTCCATGTTCAAACGTGAAAAGACGAGAGAGAGAGAGAGAGAGAGAGAGGAACCTCGAGAAAGAGAGAGCCGGCCGCTCAGCCTACTTCCGCAACTAGCCCTAGAGGAGAGAGAAAGTAATTTTTTAAATTCTAACTTCAGATGACACTTGTCGTTTTATTAGTGGATCCACAAGTATATGCCATGTGGGTGACGTGGCGTTCACTAACTACTGAATATTTTCTCCTTGCCCAGTGAGGAAGTCAGATCGCTCAAAGCCACTGAAAAAAGAGTCCCAAAATTCGATCTTTTGCAATTCCACCATCTCCTTCCAATGTTTTTTCATCCGGGTCTGCAAATAAATGGCCTCTCCGACACCGATTCGAAGTCCTCCCTGCTAGCGAACAAGCGCTCAGTCAGAGCCTCTCTCGCTGCTTTCGTCAAAGCAACTAGCGCCATAATGAATGTTGATTTCCGGAGCTTTTGGCTCGAAATCAGAGTGGTCGTTGTCGAGTGAAGGAGGAGCTCGTACAAGAAGCGAACCAGTGGAAGACGAGGCGGAAAGGGAGGTGCTTCGTGCTGTGGAAGGAAGGACATCCTTGGTGTCCATTGCTTCCACTTCTCGTTTCTTTCCAACAGTGACCCTCAAACACGCATTGGTTTAGAAGAGAAGAAAACAGAGTCGTTGGGGGTTCTTATTGTCCGTCTAGCGTGTGTGCCTGGCCTATGTAATTAATGTGGTTTATCACGGACCATATGCAAAATTTTCCCCTTTCCTATTAACTTATCCTTTCACAAATTCTACACATAGTAAAATTTTATTCTACAATCAAAGATACATTAGGCTATATGTGTAAAAAATAAAATAAAAATAATTATACTTAACATTATATGCTTTATTTTGCATATGGTGGATAACCGGACCATTAGAATAAAAAAAAACTCTTATCTATGCGGATTTTATACAGTTTTTTTTTTTTTTTTTAACAATGAGAGAAACATAACCCGGTTGCATTATTTGAGCAAAAAAAGAAAAGAAAAATCGATTAGAAATATCATAGTAAATTTTAGGTGAGATGTAAAGAATAAAAAAGAGAAAAAATAATTTGAGAATTCATAAATAAGAAAAGTATATAACTACTCCTTTATTAACTTTAACCATACACAGATGCTACTTGAATATCTTGTTTTACTTGTTATTTATCAAAATATTTATTTTTTCTTGAAACGAATATACTTTAACCACTTTAGCCTAGCTTATACTTGAATGGAGTTCCTTTTTACAATAATTAGATAGAAGAAAAAAATAATACAAGATAGGTCGAGATAAATTATTTAATGAAAGATGGTGATGACAAAGATACTATGACAATGGGGAACAAAAAATCTAAATAATCTTAGATGGATGTCAAGTTCATAAGTTTTATGAGATTATACCAGAATGTTATATTTGGGTAAAAGTTATTTGGTACTTGACGTTTTTTTTTTTTTTTTTTTTTTGGGGGGGGGGGGGGGGGGGAGTTAATGATGCAGTGTGCAATTAAGGGCATTCTCTCTAGAGTTTTAATCTTGTTAAAATTTTGGTTACCATTACCTAAAGAAAATTAGGAATCGACCCGACCCCGAAACAAAAATATCATTGGCTTAGTTCATATTTATATTACCATATGGACCTTCGCACAAGTGATCCAAAGAGCTTCTTCCAGATGTGATGTTCAAATTTTGAGCTCAACCTTTAGTAGCTAGGGTTTTGGTCCGGTGGTTAATGATATCCGATCTTTAAGGTTTGAATTGAGATCAAAGAGGAAGATAAGCTTGGAAGCAGAATATATCTGAAAGAGGTTGAATCTGGATAAAAAGGAAACGCGACAGACTCAACACGAGAGGCTATCGTTGGAACAGCATGATAAGAAAGACTATTTCAAAACCGGTTGATATCTCTGCGAGGGAACGTGAACTTTATCTATAAATATAGTCTATAACACACAAAGAAAGAGAGGAAAAATATGGAGAAATGAGCGAAGCCGATATATTTTCAAATACTACTGCGCTCTTTTCTTGGCTGAACCAGCGCTGTTGCTGTGTCCTCAGGTGTTAGCTTCGGCGATATCAAGATATGAACGTGCGATATGCAATGTGCAATGTGCTGCTAATTGTTTGGCCTCCTTTTTGCTTCGACCAACCTCTCCCCAATGCATGTTAGTAGTTTGTTTGTATGGAAAGGATGTGAGCACACATGTAGAAGAAATTTTGGCATTAATCAACAATCATTATTTTTTATTTATTAAAAAGTTCTGATTTATTTTTTTATAAAAAAATGAACCATAGCGTTCTGTTGAATAGTGAGACTGTTTAGAAAGAGTTACTGTTTTTTTTTTTAAAATTTAATTCTGAGTTTATTATTTCTTTTAATGGTTATCTTAGAGTTTGTACCTGTTTAGACTAACTTCTTAATCCTTAGAAGGTTGTGTCTGTTCTACAAATTACTCAACATGTTTGTTCAATAATAATCATCTGTCATTTTCGTTTTCTTTCTAAAGAAGATACAACCATCTTTTCCAATTATTTCTCATGAGTGATTTACCAAAATTGCTATCTAGTATTCTCATTTAAGATTTTGTTGTATTGTGGAAGATATTTGCCAGTAACCATTAGCAATCTTGCAGGGTAAATAAATCCTTAAATAAAAAAATATCACGCCTCAAAATCTGACTTGATTGCTCTATTGATTTTAAGCCATATTTCTCCAACAATTTGAAGGATTTATTTTGCAACAATAGAGTCAAGTGGATCAAAGTTATGAATCAAGACATGAGACTCAGAGCAAGATGTAGAGAAGTTGAGCATGACCTGCAAAGGAGGCATCAAAGGAACTACCCGATGGATTTTTTTTTTCCTTCATGTGACTAATTTAAGCGTGGATAAAAGGAAGGTTTGTTCATCGGGAGGAGAGAGACAAGACTCCAAAGGCAATGCTCAAAGTTTTTCTTTTGGGGTCGCTCTCAAAATCGACCATTGAACTCTATTGATTAATCATCACCCCGTATTGCTAAGCCTATACATTGGGAGAGAACCAGGGTAGAGGGCATTAGTGGCTTAAATAGATGGAACTTTGGAGTGTATTGTAGGGAAAATTGTCCAAAAAGTCCTAAATCTATTGCACTTTTGTCAATTCAGTCCTAAATTTTTCAATTTTGCCAATTAAGTCCATTTAGCTAATTTTGCTGGAAAATGCTTATGTGGATATCTAGTAAGCACCGGTCGTCCTACATGGCCAAACTAGCGTTAATGTGGATGCCAAACTTAAAAAACGATGAGTTTTTTTTTCTCCTTCCGGGGGAAAATTCCCCCAAATCAAAACCCTCAAAACACTCAACAACGCTAGTTCTGACCATAATTTGCTTGCCCACTCCAAAAATAAGAACCCCCTAGTGCTAGATTTCGAAAATTTGCTTGACAATGGTGGACAACGCTCAACAATAGCCATCAACAGTGCTTGACAACGCTCATGAGGAATAGGGGATTTTTGTAAGTAGCTTTTGAGGGGACTCGATTCGACGCAAAGATCTAATGGAGACCCGATTTGTTCTCAAGATTCCAAAGCAAACTCGATATTTTTTGTCCCGATTTTCTCACGTTGTCTACACTTTACGAGCACGACAAAAAAGGTATGTTTTGGTGGTCCAATTAAGTGTGTGTAGTATAATTTGTTCAACTCATAGTCTCGAAGATAAATATTTTTCAATACTTTTTTATACTGAAGAGAGAAAATGCTAATGGGCGTTTGAGGTTGACTGGTTGTTGAATGTGAAAGGCTCCACTTGACCGGTGCCTATGGGAATGAGGAAAGTGCATGCGGACGAGAATTTTGCAAGAACTTCCATTAGCTACCTTGCAAAAGGAGATGCCTTTTCGATAATCGAATCAGTGCGGATGTGAACGAAAAAAGTGCATATGAAATTTAAATGAATGTGAATGATACCTTGACAATGTTAATGTATCTAAGGCACTCTATTTGATTAAGCTTAGCAAATTCAAGAATTATTTTAGAGTGATAAAAGCTTGGTTGGTTGAATTGTGGTGGATCACAAACTTTGTTAACCATCGAAACATGCCTCTTTCATCGAGATGTTCACAGGATTTGATTTCATGAAATTTAGGAATGAATATAAAGTTTTTATTTTGTTCTAATGTTGTAGTGGAAATTCAGAAATTGTTGAAGGTCCATTACAAGTGTACTTTAGATTCAAACTCCTTCTATCATTCACACAAAAATGTAAGCTAAATTAAGTTCGAACCATCCAATTAAAACCATCATTATTAATATCCTACATTCATTAGCAAATTGATTTAGTATATACGCTTTTTATGTTTTCATGAGGAGTGTCAAGATATTTCCTAAATCATTAATTAAGCACAACGACAACTATATAGATTTAATTCGAGCACATGAATATTATCTTTATGGATCCCTTGCTTGGAATCATGCTCGTGTCAAATTTCTTTATGTCGTTACTTGTTATTTTCATGTGTGTTACTATGTTAGCCCTCAATTACGTGTTTGCTTATAATATATGCCTTTTTTTTTTTTTAAGGATCAAGATGAGCGACAAGATAGCATTGGTTTGCATTTTCCATGGTGAAAAATTGTTCGTTGCCCAATGTTGGAATATGTTGGGGGAAATATGGACTTAATACATATTGATAACAAATCAATTAACTATGAAAGGTTCGTTAGAGATCTTGAGGATGGGGTAAATCATAAATTTGAAAAACTTTATTTCAAATTTCCTGGGAAGTCTCCAGAAAATGGGTTGAGATACATATGAAATGATAGAATTGTTATCGATCTAGTTTTCTATTATTCGAATAATGGGTTAGTTGAGATATATGAAGAATATGTTGATGATGAGGTATGCGACAAAGTTTGTTAATGTGATGGTCAAGATACTGGTGAGGGTGTTAGTCAAAGTGTTGGCATTGGTGAGGGTGCTAGTGAGGGTATTGGTCATGGTGAGGGCATTGATTTAGGTAATGAGGTAGTGACTGATGATGAGAACAATGATGATGTAAAAATCTATTTAGAAGATGAAGACACAAACATTCTCATCGATGTATGAATCTTGACTGATGATGATGATGATGTGGACCTTATGGAAGGAAGAATATTAGAGAATTTGATAGGAGGGTTACAAAGGCTCAGATTATAGGGGAATCATTTGTCAAATTTGTACCATCTCAAGAATCTATAGTTGAATCATCTAATCCCCAACAATCAGATATGACTATTGTTGAAGTTGGTTACTGGATATAATATTATGACATTGATGCTAATGAGAGCTTGGGTTTTGATGTAGGTGAAGAAGTTGAAGTTGTTATAAGAAGGAGAAGCTGGTTCCCAAGGTTGATCCTAATTCTACAGTGCCTATGTTTATTACATGTATGAGATTTGATGATAGTAGGCAATTCAAAGATGCTCTCTTAAAGTATTTAGTGGCTGAGCGTAGAGAGATAAAATTTATCAAGAATGAAAAGAAGTATATCGGGGCAAAATGTGTTGATCAAAATTGTTCTTGGAAGATCTCTACATCCTTTGATATTAGAATTGGATTGTTCCACATGAATAAAAAACATACATGTACCATTTGCTTCAAAAATAAGAGGGTGACAAGTTCTTGGTTGACAAATCATTATCTTGCTACAATTAGAGCAATGCCAACTATCAAAACACTTATTTTGAAAGACCTTATCAAGAATCAGTTGGGCTTAAATGTAAGTATTAATAAATGTACGAAGGCTAAGTTGCTTGCCTGTAAAGTTTTGATGGAAAATTATAGGAAAAAAATATGCAACATTGTGAGATTATGTAGAGGAACTTAAGGCGACAATCCTAGGAGTGTTATTACAATTAAGGTTGAAAAACTTGATGTGCAATCAAAGGCGTTATTTGAAAGAATGTATATATGTTTTGCGGCATATAAGAAAGGCTTTTTTGATGAATATAGAAAAGTTATGGGACTAAATGGTTGCTTCTTAAAGGGAAATTTGTAAATGGGAGATATTATGTGCAATTGGAAGAGATGCTAATGATCAAATGTACCAAATTACTTGGGCAATTGTTAGAGTTGAGAATATATAAACTTGGACTTGGTTCTTGATGAATTTAATGTGGGATCTCAAAATTACAAACACATATGAACAAAAATGGGTCTTAATTAGTAACAAACAAAATGTAAGTTTCTTATTTCTTTTTATTATTATTACTCTTAGATGATTATAAATTTAGTGTATGCTTTACATTTGAAATCATATATTGTAGGGCCTTATACAAGCTGTGGCTGAGTTATTACTAACAGTGCTGAGCATAAAATGTGTGCCAAACACATTTATGCCAATTGGGGCAAGAAGTATAGAGAGATACAAATGCAAAAATTGTTTTGCAAGTGTACTAAAAGTAGTACTATGGTTGATTAGGATGAACATTCTCAAGTATTAAAGAAAATCAATCATGCGACATATCATAACTTGGTTTAAATAAAGCCAAAACACTGGTGTAAAGCTTTCTTTACTACTGATGTTAAATATGACATAATTGATAACAACCGATGCAATGGAAGAATAATAAATGTTAAGTGTAAGTCCATTTACAATATGTTGGAAGAAATGATGATAATTGTTGACACCTAAATTTTGGTAATCTGATCATTTATTTATTATATAGAAAATAATGAGTTAATTTTATCCTTGAAAAAATATTAATTGCATATAGATTTAGGTACATTTACATTTTTTGCATTTTATTGGATCGGTGGTGAATTGATTCGGATTAGTGGTTTTAAGCTTTAAATTGGCAGTTCGGACTAAGCCCACGAAGCAAGTAATTGGCCCGAGCCCGTTTTCTTTTAATGACAAAAATTACTTAAATGGAGATTTGAATGATATTAAGGTGGATTTTGGAATTTAAGAAAATTGGGTTGCAATCTTATTTTTAGGAGATAAAATCAGGAGATGTTGAAAATAAAAAAAAGTGATATTGTGTGCAAAAAAGAAATTTTCGTGGATATTAATTTGAAAAGGAAATTAAAACCCTAATCTTCGGCCAATAAAAAGGTTTTTTGCATAGGGTTTCGGGGGTCACACAATTCCATACACAGCCGGCATTGAGAGAGGACACAAGTCACGAATCTCGTAGTTGTGTTGCGGTACTCCATCACGTTCTGCAGTGCCCTCACGCGACTGCTCTTCCCATATTGTTGTGGGGGTTATATCTCACACCACCACCAGCTTCCACTACTTTCATCGAGCGTCCCCTGACGTGTATAGCTCGTTGTTCTGCATTCTCCTGTCCAACGCTCCTGCAATCTAACCCGGTGATCCTGCCGCAAAAACCAACAAGCTCACGCGCACATCGCAGCCTTCCTGGTGAGATCATCTTGTCCTGTAGCCTCGGCGTGAAGTCAAGACAAGATGTTGTCCAGGCGCAGCTATAAGTCGCCGGTCTCAGCTCGTCGTTGACTAGCAGATCATCAAAGATCGTGGGTTGTTTTGGCTTTTGGTCAAAACGGTGGAATTTGTCTTTTATTGTACGGTGAATGTTGAAGAATTGCTTGTCAACTTTTGAGGAAGAAGCATCAGACGGATTGAAGACAAAGGATCGTGACTTCGAAATTCTCGGTGGAGGTTATTTGGCCGCAAAGTCGCTCGAAAATTCAACCGCTGTCTCAAGCCAACGTGAGTCGTGGCGCCTTGCTGCCGTGCCCCCTTACTGCTGTGCCATTCACCGCAAGCGCTCGTGACGAACTCTACCAAGATAGCACTGCAAGCACACCGCGACTTGCTCATCGCTGATCCATTGTTGATCCACCGTGAGTCCAGGCCGCTGATCCCCCAACTACGTAATGACGAGCGGCACCCGCACCAACCAATATCCTTGTGACAATCACACTGAGAAGCTGCTGCTTCGGCTGTCGCGACTTCAGGAGCCCCAGAAATTCACAAGCTCGGCCACGCCTGCACTTGCGCCGTGTCCTGTTGCAGTTCTTGACGAAGTCGCTGTCCAAGTTTCATTATCCCTAATTGCAACATCCGACAAAGATTCAACACTGATTATCTCTTTTCTTGTTCGAGCTATCTCGGTATTTTATAGATTTGTCTTTGCAGGCGTCCAGGTGGCTAGCTAGTTTTTTTAATGGTGGTCCCCAGTAGCTTCCAATACGTTCATATAGAGAAGGAACAAAAGAAGACCAAGTGAGAAGACATTCGGCCACCGTTCTTCTCCGGATTACTGAATACGTGTCATCGATCATTCCCCGTTGAGCACCATGAACCATCATCAACCACGGTTCGTGATCCATCATCAAAGATCCATTTTGCCGGTTCCAAATTTGGGAAGCTTATTGGTACGATAATTTGAATTAGGTAATTATCTCGTTTGCCCTCAATTTGAATATTCTACGATTCAATTTGATTGAAAATATTGCATGATTCCTAAATTTGAGTGATAGAAATATCTTCCAATTGAGATTTATTTCTTGATTCGCAACCGCACATCAATTTTTCATTCCATCTATAAGGATTTAGATGGAATAATTAATCACGCGGGAGTAAAATTGATATCTTAATCTTTGAGGCTTAAGATCAATTTATCGATTTTATTAGCGAAATAATTAAGTTTGAATTTCAATTCGAATGGTAGATAACATTTTGATGAACATGGATGATTTGATGTTTATCTTTTATTTGTTCTGTTCATCTTGAAAATACAAAAAAAAAATTGCATTTGCATATCATGTAGATTATGGTTGTTTTCTTAGATAAGGTTGCATGATAGGATAGTTTTTTTTTTTTTTTAAATGCATGTAGTATCTAGGTTAGATAATATTTCTTGGATTGGATTGCATGGCGAGATAATTTTTAGATTAAGATAGGATTTGGATTGGTCTATTCCTAACTTAAAATAGATACTGTCTCACTTTAGTTAGATTTTGATTTTTAGCAATTTTAATTACGAATTTTCATTTTAAAAAAATACAAAAAAATCATGCGCGTGTGATATAGAACTAGGTTCATGAAATGCCCGTCATCTAGTGGATTTTTGTTAGGTCCATTTAATTAGAAATTGTCCGTCATTAGAATTAGGTCGTTTGGTTAATTTAGATTACACATTTAATTATTGCATTTCTTTAATTTCGAATTTCATGAAGAAAGCACAAAAAAATTACTTTACTCCTATCATGTAGTTTAGGTCATGTTGCTATGTCATATCGTTTCATATTAGATTAATAGTATGCATTGCATGATTCTAATTAAATAAGTGAAAAAAAAAAAAAATTGCGTGTTAATTAGAAATTATCTAAGACTGTTGATATGAATTCTGATCTAACGACTCAAATGCTTTCATTACTATGAGGTAAGTCCTGCATTTTTTTATTTGCTTTCTTGGGTGTTAAATTGGTGGTTTGCGCACCCGCATGATCACCTCACATGTTAAGGCGTTAGAAAAATCTAGCGTAATCAAGTTCCCAAACTCACAATCTCTGATTCGTAGGAGTAAAGTAAATCTCCCGTTATTTTACTTAGGTGTCTAATCGACCTATCGTAAACTGATTAGTGGCGACTCTCTTTTGCATGCTAAATATTTGAACCTAAGTTGCAAGTTGGTATGGGCTTGGAAGAACCGAGAATTAAGTTTAGATTTAGTAGTCCATTAGCCTAATTTTAGGTGGATCACATCCGAAAATTTGGTCGCAACAATAATGATGATGACAATGATGTATACACAGAGGGATGCATGTGCTAGGTGGAGAAAGGGACTATGTCCAATGATTGTAAGAAAGTTGAAAGAAAATAGACTTTGTGCAATTTACTACTGGGTGATATGGAATGGTGATGCTGGATATGAGGTGATGGATTAAGAAGTGATGTATGTGGTAGATGTGTTCAAGAGAAAATGTACTTGTAGGAGATAGCAGTTAATCAACATCCCTTGTTCCCATACCATTTCTTCTGTATACAATAGGCAATAGGATGCATATGACTATGTTGATGAGTGTTATAAAAAAACCAAGTTCTTAGCTACATATCAAAATAAGATGCAGCTTGTTTGATGAGAGAAATTTTGGAAAAAAGACTAATAAAGAAGCACCTAAATCACTTCTAGTAAGCGTGAAGCCTGGCAGACACAAACATAAAAGAAGAAAATGGGAAATGGAGGTTACAAGTGGTATTAGAATGTCGAGAAGAGGAATGGAGATGACATATCAAAATTGTAAGAAAACAGGACATAATAGTTTAACATGCCTTGCTAAAAAGGTTGGGTAAGTGGCTTCACAAACACTTCCACTAAATACTTCCATTTTGTTAGATTTGCATTTTTATGAACAAAATTTGTGAACTAACGCATTTTAATACTATTAGGTTAAGAGTAAAAGTGCCAAACAGGACAAGAGAAAAAAAATTGATTTACAAGTATAAATTGAATCAACATCACAAGAAACTTCAATTGAAGTTCCAATTAAAGTACTAAGGCCATCAAGAAAGAAAAAAAAAACTATTGAAATCAAGATTACAGATATATACAAATTGAAGAAATTAATATTGAGATCTCAAAAGTGGAATTCATTTACTGCAAACAAAACTTCCATTTTATTTCCACAAAACATGTCGACAAATACAAAATATGTTCACGATAACATTTATGGCAAACTCATCACATCCTTGACCTTCAAATTTCCAAATAACATGTGAGCTAATATTAGTGTAGACATCGACAACACAATCAACATTTTCTTTAATCTAAAATTTTCTTTCGTCAATTTTACCATATCTTGCTTCTTGCGTTTTAGTTGTGCCCTAAGAACTTTAACTTCAACATCCATCGAATTGTCATCATCCTCATTATGGGTCGACACTAGTTTTTCTTTGACATTACTTTGATAAAAAAATTTTAGACACACTCATTGTCAATTGACTAGTTTCCACATCAACTCAAATAAAAAATCCACAAATTTTCAGCTTTATTTTTGTAGTTGTATTTCGGGCAACCGTGATATTTTATTCCCTAGTTGTCCTTCATCCTTGCTCTTCGTAGAAGAGATTTTAGGCCTCAATAGCAAAACACAGATGTAACCTTATTAATTGGAGGGATTGATGCCATCGTCTATGATGAATTTGAATATCCCTCCATGAATTTGCTATATGTTCTAAAACTACAAAACAAGAACACAAACTTCAGTAAATCCACATCAAGAATACTGAACAGTTCTCAATTCAATGATCCACGACACCTAGATAAAGAAAATAAGATGATAAAAGTTAACACCACTATACTAGTTCCAAAGTTCAGAGACCATGAAGAACATGAGCTTTCTAATTCATATCTCTACTATGTTTCAACAAAAAAATGGATTATAAGCATGTGAGTTCACTAAAATAGTAGCCCATAAGTCCTCTAAAACTAAAGCTAATGTATAAATGAAATCGACATGTTATGAGAGAGAAGTACCATATTTAAAGTAAAATAAAGTTAAAAATATGTAGAACTCAGAAATGTTATCTTCTAGAACCAAAGTTGCAAGGTATCTTTTTCTCTTCTAAAATTTAGAGACTGTGGAAAGTATGAGCTACCTAATTCATATATTTGTTGTGTTTCAAATAAAAAATAGATTATACGCATGCGAGGTTACTAAAATAGTAGCCCCACAAGTCCTCTAAAACTAAAGCCAATATATAAATGAAATCAACATGTTCGAAGAGAGAAATAACATACTTAAAGCAAAATAAAGTTACGTTATCTTCTAGAACCAAAGTTGTAGGGTCTTTTACTCTTTCAAAGTTTAGAGACTATGGAAAGCATGAGCTGTCTAATTCATATATCTGCTATGTTTCAAATAAAAAATGGATTATATGCATGCGAGTTCACTAAAATAGCAGCCCCATAAGTCCTCTAAAACTAAAGCTAATATATAAATAAAATCAACAAATTCTAAGAAAGAAGTACCATGCTTAAATCAAAACAAAGTTAAAAGACATGCATAACTAAGAAGTGTTATATCCAAGAACCAAAGTTGCAGGATATCTTTTTTTTCTTCCAAATAAAATTGGTAATTGTAATTAAGTTTTTCAACAGTGGCTATATGCCACTTTGCACATATAAAAATCAATTTTTGACCATCTATGCTAAGGATTTTGGTGAAACAATTAAGCTGGTCTTTGAACTCATAATAATCATCCATGCATATATTACAAACTTACACAAATAAATTGAGCTACATCACAAGAATGAATTAAGAATTTGGCAATCCCACCACACTTTGTAGTACCAACCTTCAAAATTTCAATGAAACAGCATTAACCTATCTCCTTCCATAGAGAAGGAGACACATTGCAAAATCTAAAATTGCAAATCTTAGCTTTGGAAGAAGTCATTTATCAAGCCAACACATTGAGGTAAAGATGGAGAAACATAAATAGCACAACATACTACAAACCACACAAACCTCCACAAATCTGAAATATATCCAACCTATCTTACAAACCACATAATTTCAAAAGAAAAAATTTGTGCTAATGCATCAAGATTGGATGAGTTGAAAGGGTGAAAAGTTGTTTCATATTACAAACTACACAAACCACATGATTTGAATGGGTGAATGTGAGAATGTGATGGACAAAGGTGTTGGTCGAAATGGGGAGTTTTGATCAATTTGATGGAGAACAATTTGAACGGCTCTACCTCATCTTGCTCTACCAAGTTGTTGTCATCGAGGTCCCTCGGAAGCTGCTTGCGAAAATCCCCTATTCCTCCCAAGTGTCGTTGAGCATCGTTGATGGCTCAAAAGTTTGTGCGAATGATGGTTCAAACTTAATTTAGCATATGTTTTAGTGTAAATGATGGAAGGAGTTTGAAACTATAGAACACTCGTAATGGACCTTCAACATTTTTTGAATTTCCACAACACCATTAGAACAAAACAAAAACTCTACATTTGTTCCTAAATTTCATGAAATCGAACCCTGTGAACATCTTGATGAAAGAGGCATGTTTCGATGATTAACAAAGTTTGTGATCCACCACAATCAAACCAACCAAGCTTTTATCACTTTAAAACAATTCTTGAATTTGCTAAGCTCAATCAAACAAGTGCCTTAGATACATTAACATTGTCAAGGCATCATTCACATTCACTTAAATTTCACATGCACTTTTTTTGTTCACATATGCACAAATTCGATTGTCAAAAAGTCATCTCCTTTTGCAAGGTAGCTAATGGAAGTTCTTGCAAAATTCTCATTCACATGCACTTTCCTCATTCCCACAAGCACAGGTCATGTGGAGCCTTTCACATTCAACAACCAATCAACCCCAAACGACCACCAACGTTGTCGCTCTCAGTATAAAAACGCATTGAAAAATATTTCTCTCCAAGACCATGAGTCGAACAAATTGTACTACACACACTTAATTCATGACCACAAAACATACCTTTTTGCATGCTTGCAAAGTGTTGACAGCTTGAGAAAATTGGAATCACAAAATATTGAGTTTGCTATGGAATCCTGAGAACGAATTGGGTCTCGATCGACTTTTCGCGTCGAATCAAGTCCCCTCGAAAGTTGCTCGCAGAAATCCCCTATTCCTTCTGAGTGTCATGCACCGTTGACAGTTGTCGTTGAGCATTGTCCATTGTCGTCGAGCAAATTTTCAGAGTCAAGTGCTATGGGGTTCTAATTTTTGGAGTGGGCGAGCAAATTAGGGTCAAAGCCAGCGTTGTTGAGTATTTTAGGGGTTATGATTTGGGGGAATTTTCCCCCAAAAGCCAAAAAAAAAAAAAAAAAAATTGTCATTGTTTTTTAAGTCTAGTGTCCATGTCAACACCGGTTCGGCCATGTAGGATGGCCGGCATTGACTGGATATCCATGTAAGCATTTTCCAGCATAAATTAGTTGGATGGACTCAATTAGCAAGATTGAAAGATTTATGACTAGATTGGCAAAAGTGTAATGAGCTTAGGATTTTTTAGACAATTTTCCCGCATATTGTAAGTGGCTTTCTTAGTGATTTCCGCCTAACTTCCTCCCGCCTCTTCATTGCCCCTTCATTGGAGTGTATGTCTTCTATGTTCACTTGTCCGTCAAAAGGAATGCCTTGTTCGGTCTTGCCCTTGGTCTCAGAGACTTAAAGCAAGTTGTTTGAATCCAAAGTCTCATCCCCATTGCTTACCTTCACAAGCAACGTTTCCTAGAGTTTCCTTGCGCTAACCAGACTATTAATCATTGATGATGAGGACACTATGGATCCGATGACCCTAGGAAAAGAAGATAGTAATAGTGACATAATTGTATCATCAATGGGTTGTGAAATAGCATGGAAGGAGTCACTAAAATTGTGGATAATTCCATGACACCGGATGAGAGTTTTGCCTTCCCTCTATCAAAGAAGTTGATAGTCTCATTGGTCAAAGAAAAAAGGAAAAGAGAGAATGAATGATGATATTGGAGAAGTGGCCAGAAAAGCTAATATAATAAGGAGGATCATGCTCTCCTTTTGTCCAAACCCAACAAATGCTTGATATTCTTGAGATTTCTTGGTTTCTAGTGAATACAAGAACCAAAGAATGGATGGTTTCACTTTCGTAAACCAAATATATATAACTCACTGAACTATGGAATTTGAATCATTGCTTTAGCAGCAATTAGGAAAGAAGCTAAATGAATTAGGAATTTGTTGTTGAATATCAAATTATGATCTAGTCCTATGCTTCCTCCTTCTTTCCATTGTGATAGTTAGGTCACTTTGACAAGAGCTTATAATAGCACCTACAATGGTAAGTCTAAACATATTAGTCTAAGATATAAATATGTGAAACAATTGATTAAATGTAATACTATAACAATTGTCTATGTGAAGTGAAGCAATAATCTTGTGTATCTGAGGTCAAACAATAATCTTGCTAATCCCTTGACAAAGGCTTTATTAGGAGATGTGGTAAAGATGAACTTACAAGAAATGGGGCTGCGACCCTTTAATTAAAATCAATAGTAATGGTAACTTGACATTTTTTCTAGAACATCATTAGTTAGAAGGTTTAATAGATAAAAACAAGTTACTGAATATGATTGTTTGATACTAACGCTAGCCCCGATATTAGAAGTCAATATCGTTTGTTACGTTTTATAGGTTGAATTGAATTCTTGATGAAGTATAGTACAAATTTATAATGTATTAATAGTAATAAAAACACACGATAGAACCACCACCCGCGATGGCGTAGCTGACTTCGGGCTCTCTCCCCCTCACGAAGGGGAGGAGTTCGAATCCCAGAGGCGTCACATTCGCGCGACTCACCCGCGGCCTAGGTAGCAAGGACATGTTCAAAAGGCCTCCGTGTCGTGTCGGGGTGGACACGCTCGGACACGCGGTCAACGCGTGTCGGAGTTTCCGACACGTGGTCAACTTTTTTCGACACGCACGTCGGAGCGTGTCCAGATGGCAGATCTGCAGGTGCGAAGGAAGAAGGTGATGGAGGGTGGAGGCAAGGGTGAGGGAGCCTTCGCTCATGCAAGGGAGGGCTGCGACCACCGACTGCAATGCCGAAGGTGATGGAGGGTGGAGGCAAGGGTGAGGGAGCCGTCGCTCACGCGAGGGAGGGCTGCGAAGCCTTCTTGATCGTCTTGGTCGCCAACCGCGCCGAGAAGCCTTCTTGATCGTCTTGGTCGGCTGCGACCGCTAACTGCAACGCCGAGATGAAAAACCGCAACATCGTGATGGAGGGCTGGACGCGAGGCTTCGACGGCAAAGGGAAGAACGGAGGCGAGGTAGCGGCGAGAGAGGTGGAGACGTCAAACCGAGCAAAGGAGAGGAAAAATATGGTGATTGCTAGGGTTTTTGCCCTTTGGGTTGTTTTTAGGGAGAAGAGAAAGAGAGAGAGACGACGTGTCGACAACGGCTTCGGGAAAGAAAGCCTCGTGCAAGGGAAGCAACGACGCGAGTCTTTGGGGAAGTGACGGGCGCAGGGGTGGGTGAGGGTGGGGGAAAAAAACGTGTGCTGAAATAAATGGGTGGGACCCATTTAAATCCTTATGAAACAAATGCAACATGGAAATCGAAGCCCCGCGAAACAAGGAAAGCGCGTGTGTGGTAGCGTGGCGTCGGGGTGGTGGTTTGAAACATTAATATGAAACATTAAATAACTTTATTAATACATGATAAGGCTAAAAAATAAATAAATAGAAAGGTTAAAAAGTTATTTCAAAAAATAAAAGCACTAGATATTAAATAATGATAAATTTTGATCATCATAGAAAAATATAAATTTATTTTGACTCTAATCTTTCATTAGTTAATTATTTCATCGATAACTTTTGTTAAAGTAAAAAAATGTCTTTTCAATTTTTTATGAATAAATTTATTAATGTTATTAGTATAGATTTATTATAGGCTCTTTTTTTTATTTTTATTTATTTATGAATTTTAATAAATTAATTTAAATATAATAATTAATCATGTATATATAAAAATATTTATTTAATATTTAACGTATCATAACGTGTCGGAATTCTCTACTTTTTGAGAAATGGCATGTCGCGTGTCGTGTCGTGTCGTGTGTCGGTGCTACCTAGCTCGCAGCTTGGTCTGTGGTGGTGATTCAGTCCGCCCCGGATTTACACCGCCTACTACTGGCTGTACGGTGGTTCCCGAGTCACCAAAAAAAAAAAAAAAAAACACACACATGATAGATACTTCACATATCTAAAAGTTATGGTTACTTTCTAAAAAACTTATGAAATAGGATCAAGCACAAAGTTATAATAGTGCGGAGTAATATAGAAATCCTCGCTCAAACAAAATGTTAGTATATGTGTGGTATATTCGATTCTATTATTTAAAAATACAAGTTTAAAGTTGAGCTATTAGTCACTTTGATAGAATTTTGAGATACTTGCATTAAATAAATGTTTAACTCAAAAGAGACCTTTATATATGTATATTAATCTCACAGAAATTTTAGTTATACATTTTTAACATTTTATTTATATTTTGTTTTACAATCAAAGTGAGAGATTGTTGGTAGTTTGTTTTACAAACAAACTAAAGGTCTCTTGTCCCATATCAAAAGAATGTGGACGAGATTTGGCATTAATCAATGATAATTTTTTTTATTTAATTGAAAATTCGGATTTATTTTTATAAAAAAGTTAACCATAACATCTTGTAGAAACAGTGCAACTTTCAAAATGAGTTACGGTTATTATTTATTTATTTATTATTTATTTAGGTCCGAATTTTATTATTTCTTCCAACAATTATCTCAAAGTTCATACCTATTCAGACATAACTTCTTAATCTTTGAAAGGTCGTGTCTATTTGGATATAATTTCTTGTTATTACTATAAATTACTGAATGTGTCTATTCAATAATAACATTCTTCTTCATTTTCATTTTCTTTCATAAGAAAATACAACTATATTTTTCAATTGTTTCCAATGAGAAACCCTAGAGATATATTAGAATTATGATATAGTATTCTCATTTAAGGCTTTGTTATACCATGGAATATATTTGTCGATAACCATTAACAACATTGGAAAGTAAATTAACTTTTAAAGAAAAATGATATTACGCTTCAAAGTCCAATTTGATTGCTTTATTGATTCGAAGTCATATTTCTCCAAACAATTACACCATTGAATGCTACAGAAGATACAACAACTAAAACTGCCCCTTGCGATGGCGTTGTACTTGGGCATCTCCGAGTTCATCTTGGTTGCGTCCTCATTTAGAATATACCTGAAGAAGTATTTGGAGATGGCCAATTACACAACTCCTCAGTCGTGAGGGGCAGCTTCCATTTTTGTATCTTCTGTGTTACATGGTGTGACTTACAATGGAGAGGTCAGACGAAGCAAAAAGGAGGCAGGCTGAACAATCGGCAGCACGTGCTTGCATTCGATCCACGCATGGTATGCTTTTTCCCATATTCAGATTTTCAAGATATGCATGTTTCTACCCGTTCGAATGACAGAGGATCTGATGCAGTTGATAGCAAGTCGAAAGTGATTCTTTCAAAGACGATCAAGTCATAGGTTCAAACTATGTAGCATGTCGTCATGTCCAGGCATGCTCAGACGTACCTACACCGCTGCGAACACCAAGAACAGGCTGTTTTGTTCGCCAAATCCCAAGCCGGGGAAGGAAAAATGAAGAGAGATGAAGATCTTCGCGTCCATACGTGCTTTCGATTCGTGATGTCTATTCCTTGCAGCACCACTGCGTCTTCCGGCTCTCCAAAGATCAAAAGCCTTGATTACTGAAGCGAAGAGAAACTAATGATCAATGCCCCCACATTGGCAAACCAGTCTCTTTCCTTCAATTTAAAGAGCTGAACAAGGTGGGCGAAGAGGGGAGAGAGCGCAGATGGAGTCGGTCAGTTTCTTCAATCGTAAAAGCCTGTGCAGAAGATTTCCCAGTTTCACTTTGTGTTCGGTTTTTGTAATCAGTTAGTCACGCATTCATTGCATACACCAAAGAAGAATATGTGTGGGCATAGATCAGTTCATGCACTGAATGAGTCGTGTCATTTCGCACGGAAGGTATGCTAGCATTGGATCCTCCTTTTGTGGTCGGACAATAGTTTTTTTTTTTTGTGACCCAGGGGAATCCCGTACAGCCGATAGCTGGGAGTAAACCCTTCAGTAATAACGCTATGGGTTAAATTCACATTATTTCATTTATTATTGCAATCCTTTTTTTGTTTTTTATTATCAACAAACTCCTTTTTTTTTTTTTTTTTTTTTTGGTAAAAGGGTAATATTGTATTGAGCTTTAACCAACAATTACAAAAGATCCGGCACCACAAAATTTGCACTTACCAAAACAACAAGTCAGAGTGAGTGGAAGGAAGCCGTATGCAAAAGATGTCTGTAAAGAGTGGAACAAACAAGCAAAGAACATCCTAAACAACAAGCAAAGGAGACCTAGCAAGAGGAATGAGAGGGCCGCGTAGGGCTGGGAAGGCTCCAAACCTCAAATCGTGACCAAGAGCGACAAAAGTGAAGAGACTCTAAGGATCGAACCGTAAATAGGGTATACGGGTATCAGCATCTCAGACAGGCTAGGGCCCTAACGGACTTGAGGTATCCCCAGCTGAGAAGATAATCAAATCAATTCCCCAACTTCATTGTAGCCTCCTGTTTCGAAACATATTATCCACACTCCTGAAACGTATCATCAACAAACTCTTTTTGTTTCGCTGAAAAATTAATAATTTGAAATTAACTACATGCATCGCTTCAAAAAAATTTAAGATCGACAAATAATTTATATTTAAACATTTGACGAATAATTTATTTTTATACATTTTCTCGAATGATGATGATATTTTTTCCTTTGTTCATTTTTTCTAAGCAATATAAGTAAATCGTTTTTATGAAAATGTTCTTCTGATCATTCGGTATGTGTTTTTTTTTCTATTCTATTCAACCAATTTACGTTTCAATATCTCAATCTTCATTACTTTCTATCTCGGTCCAACTTTGCCATCACAAACATTTTGAGGATAGCGAAAGATGCACGTCCCCATTCACAAATATCAATTTTTGTTGACAATTTTATTACCAACAATGTAATTTGGTCGTATGATTCCAGACCGATTAATCAAAAAAATTGCAGCTCACGCACCGTGACAATTTTTTTTTTTTTATTATTCGGGAAAAAGCATAATCTTTCATGACACGTCTAGGTTGCAACGTAGGACTCTCATAAATTAATTTAGTATGGCACCGCGGGCTGACTAAAATGCCCATTGGGCTCAAACCATTTTCCTCGACCCGCATAATTTGGGCCGGAGGCCCATCATAATAAAGCCCATTGGGCCCAATCCGTCTTCTCCGCCTCCGACCCTTCGTCCCTTTTTCTCACAACTCCAAAATACCCAAAGCCTCCGCTCGCGGCTGAGCTGAGAATTCCCTCCGTCGCCGATGGCGGGCGTTCTCATCCGCTGCGCCGTCTTCTCTCCTCCTCCTCGCTTCGCCACAGCCGCCGCGTCTCCGCCGCAGCCATCGCCGCCGCAGCTTCCTCTCACCGCCGCCGCCGCCGCTCGCAAACCCTGGAGGCTCGCGAAGCGAAGGAACCACCTCCGCCCCAAAATCCTCAAAACCCTCCCTAAACCCTACGCCCCCGTCCGAACTCCCGAGGAACCCCCGTCGGACGCCGCCGTCGTCCCGGGCCCGTCCTCCGACACCCTAAGCGACCTCGTCGAAGCGGAGCCTCCGGCAGAAGAGGCTCCTCAGGTCTCGGAGAGCGTAGCCGTCGGCCCCGAGCACGGCGGCGTCGCCGGGAAATTGTCGGCCAAGTCCGTGATAAAGTTCGGCGCTTATTTGGCTGTGGTTTTCTTGTTCCAGACCATTTGTGCTGTTTGGGTGTTTGGCAGCAGCGGCTCCGATTCTAATGGAGAAAGTGAGGAGAGGAATTTGGTGAACGGGGAGGGGAGGGCGGTGGCGGGAAAGAAGCTCTTGTCGAGAGCGAGGAATGTGGTTTACTTGGATGAGTCTGACCTGGAGAGGAGGATTGAGGAGATAAGGTCGATGGCTAGGGACGTGCGGAGGAGCGAGAAGAGGGGGCTGAAGAGGGATGATGCCGGGGATGCTGAAGGCGATGATGGTGATGGCGATGATGATGGTGAGGCAATTCCCGACAGCAGGGTGGCTATTGAGAAGGAAATTGGTTCTCGGTTGGATAAGCTGCAAAAGAAATTGAGACCTGTTCGGAAATCGCCAGGTCTAAGTGAAAATGTGCCGCTCGAGGGAGCTAGTAGTTTGATGTTCAAGAAGAAGTTGAAGTTTAGAAGCCCTTTGGTGGAGAAACCCAGTACTGCTCCAAAGGGGTTTCAGCGGTTACGAGATAATGGTAAAACAAAGAAGAAAAGCAAAAATGAAGTCAATGGAGAAGGGGAAAATGGAGGTCTTGATCACGGTGTTATGGAATCATCAAATGGAGAAAAGTGGGAGGAATTGGTAGATGGTAAGGGACATGGTGGTCTTTCCGACGATTTTAAACGAGAAGGTGATGAAATGATGGTTTTCACAGAGATGCAGGATGATTTGCATGATGATGGGGTAGGTGGAGGGCAATCTTATCATCGAGAGGATGAAGAAGTCGGAGATACTCGAGGCGAAACTGGTAAGGTAACTCTTTTCGGTTTTTATAAGACCTGTGTTCAATATGGCTTGCTCAATGCGGAAGCCATGTGCTATATTAGGTAGTTTACCTTGATCACATACGAATCCCAACTTTCTGGAATCGGGAATTTAGAAGATGAAGTAATACAAGTTTGGATGATCAACGCAATATACCAGTCTGTTCCATATAATTGAAAGTTATTTATACATTTTTAGGCATTGTCGAGGAGGCTAGTGGGAGAAGGAATTCAGTTGGAGGGGCAAACTTGAGAACAACTGGAAATTCCAGTTTGAAGAGTTCTCGAAGCTTTGGGGATGAAAAGCAGGAGGCTACAAAAAGATCGGCCGGTCGAGACATAAGAAGTGTCAATGGCACGTTGAAGCGTGAAGAAATTAAAGCCACATCAATGAGCAAGAGAGTTGAGGATATGCAATCAGATAAAATTGAAGAGTTTTGGTGGTTGAAGCTTCCTTGTGTATTTGTACGTTCTTCTTAACATTTGCCCACCACTGTCATCACTTCGATATTGTAGTGGCTACTTAGGGACCTGCAGCTGTTGACTAGTATAGCTAGGTGATTGCTTGCTATTCTTGCAGTCGTAGCATGCTGAAGAGTTGCTGACTATCCTGGCTTACCTGTTTGATACCAGCAACTTTGCTTCCTGCTTTTCATTAATCTTACCATCATTCCATACTCATTTACAATCACCATGGGTTTTTTCTCTTTCTTAAACAGATTGACCTACCTATTAGCTTGCACAGCACTATAGATATTTCCATGAAGATTTTCTATAATGTGAAATACTGTTAAGTTTTATTATACCTTCAGCTCTTTGTTATGATACTTGTCCTGAATGATATCTGATATGTGAAGAATCGATAGTCATTTTTGGTCATTCTTGATTATGTTGGGCTATGTGGTTTTAGCTTGTTTACTGCCTCTTAAATAATATATAGACATAGATATACCTTAATTTCCCCTTCTGACATCATCTTAATTGTCAGGTACTTAGCTTTTATTATGATTTAATGCATTTTCCCTACCTAAGTTTTTGTTAGGTTTCCATTTGCGCTCCCGACATGCAATTCGTTCATTTAAAATGTGGTGTTGAAGAATAATCATTTAGGACTTGAAACATACTTTTTTAATCATGAATGATTGACATTTCAGAAATGATGGCTTTATAGATTGAAGGTAAATTTACGTTGCAAAACATTTCTTCTGGTACAGGTGCTCTTTGTATACATTTATTTGCCCGGTCTTGATATGGTTTCCTTTTTTTGAATAACTCGACAGCATTTTTTTTTTTTTTTTGGCATTTTAACTTCTAGCACTCTCTGACTAATGCACATATAATTTCAGGCTGTTCTTATGCGTAGAGGCTCTGATTTGGAAGAATCAGGTGGATTTTTTACCTTAAAGACTGATCCAGAGGACAGTGATGCTTCTTCCTACATAGTTGCTTTCGAGGACCATGCTGATGCCAACAATTTCTGCTTTTTGCTGGACTCCTTCTTCGAGGGGCTGGGTGATTTCAGTGCTGACATTGTACCTCTATTGAGAAAAGTAAGAACCCAACTTTCCAGAAAAGTATTGATGCTTTTGTACGTGATTGGCAAGAATTTTTTGCTTCAATACAACTATATGAGATTCAGAATAAGTTTGTGGGAGATTGAATCCCCTCTCATATCATATAGATTCTCTTATGTCAGTATCTTTGAACTGAGCTAGCTATCCTCCTGAATGATAAAAAAGTCTCTGCTACCTTTCTTGAGTGTGCTGAGTATAAAAATTGATCTTTGTAAACTTGAGGATTGGAATTTTGAATATCTGCAGGAACTTCAAGAGGCCGTGAAACAAAAGACCATGAAATTGGTGGTTGTAAGGAAGGGGCAGCTTAAGCTTTACGCTGGACAGCCGTTTTCTGATGTTGAGCTGGCCTTGCAGTCTTTGGTTGAAGAAAGCTTGTTGGAGTGAATTTATGTACATAAACAATTGGACACAATGATTTTCCCAATTTATCGCGGAACGTTGCTGAAACAGAGCTTCCAATTCCGGGATTTTTTTCTCTTCTGCTGATTGTGAATTTGCAAGATGGCCGAGCTCTCCTTCGCCAATAATTTCTCCTTCAGCTGATTGTGCTTTTGAATTTTGGAAATCCGAAGGGTCCAAGCACAGGGCGAGCCTTGTCTGGGGCAACTTGATTTTGAATATTCAAAAGCACATTTCAGCGAGGGGGAGATTATTGGGCAAGGAGATCTCAGCCATCTCGCAGATTCACTCCGGTTCGGCAATGTTCAATGATGGATTGAGAAAATCGCCATGTCCACTTACATATGGCAATGTGGCTTGCAGCATTGGCATGCTATATGGTCTCATAGGTATGGCCTGGTTCTAGTTACTAAATATTTTCGGTTTTGGGTTTTGCGTGTACACCAGTTGGAATTCAACAAATTCAGTTGAGCAGCAATTCTTCGTCAAATCAAATCTATTGATGTTTTGCATTACAAAATTGCTTGAATTGTCCAAAAACAGAGGAAAGTTTCTAAAACTTAGTACTGTTGGAATCTAGCAGACGCTGTGTTAATGCTGTAATAGTAAGTGGCGGTTGGGTTTGGATTAGTTGAAAACCTTTGCATGACTGAAATCAGGTAGAAACCTGTGAGAATGCCTAATTCAAGTTCCCTTGGGAATGCGTGTGAACTTTCCTGCTTTGCTCCTTGAGTTACTAATATCACTGAAATGATAAGTATCCACATTAGTCTGTTGATTCCTCTTAAGAGATTCAATTTCCAACATGTATTCAAAGCTAGATTGATACCTCCTGTAAGAGTGTGAAAAAGTATAGGGATAAGTACAATAGAAGTCCTAAAACTTATAACGAAAATACAATTGATTTTTAAAACTTGTAAAAAAAAATGTAATTAAAATGGCCGCCACTTCCGCTGTTTCTGCCCCTCATCGGAGGGGCCCAGGTTTCTCCGATGATGGGTGGCGGCGAAGGAAGCGCTTGCCAATTTTTTATTTTATTTTTGGAACTATTTTGTTTTTTAAATGAATTTTAGCTTTTTTTTTAGTTTTTAAATCTAATTTAAATACAAAAATATTATAAAAAAGCTACATAGAAAATAAAAAATTATTTTAAATGCTACGTCCACACCACGTCAGCATTTTCTATTAAAAAAGTTGACAGTGTTAACTTTAGGACTTGATTAAACCAATTTAATAAGTTTTAAGACTTGATTGTACTTTTACAAATTTTAGGACTCAATTGTATTTTCGTTACAAGTTTTAGAACTTCTATTACACTTATTTCAAAAGTATATTATGTTACCATTGTTCTCTCCCTGCATATTCCAAAATTTTGCATGATATCTAACTCCGTATGCGATGCATGCTACGTAGGATGTCGAACAAGCTGTGCATACCGAGTTTGACAAGCGGGCGACCGAGCGGAGAGATCGATTTGGATTCGCCTTAGAACAATATGTTCCTTCACCAGAATTTGCATTGCATATTAGCAGTTGTATCGGAATAATCACGGCGTTTGGATATTAACCGCGCATCATGGTCATGGCTCACTGGCTTTGCTCGGCATCGGCCGAAGAGCCTCCTCAACCTTTCGCTCATCCATCTTTAGACAGTCGTTGCCTACCGTATGGCTGAGGAACTTGCTCTCTTTCGTCTCACTTCCTTTTTCTTCATGCAACCGCGAATGCAACGAGCGATCATCGGACAATTCACTGTAGATCACAGTATCTAAGCACACTACCACAAAGCTATCGAGATAAGGAAAAAGTACCAAAAAAGTTATAAATTTATTATATTTGTACAAATTCAGTTTTAAATCTTTTAATTGAATCAATTTAATCCCAAATCTTTTTATATTGATGACTCAATTTCAATTAATTTATGTTAGAGATTGCTGACATGGATTTCGGTCGTGGTACGACCTGCACCGATGTGACATTTTTATAATATTTTTAATTATTTTTTCGACAATAATGCCCAAAGATTACATGTCTCGTTTTGATATATGTTGGAATTCAATCGACAATGCCAGAATTTAATTGACGACACTGCCCCAATGTAGTGAGATATAATGCCGAAATTTAGTTTACAACGATGCACTAGGATTTGAGGACATGATGCCGGAATTTAATCAACGGCAATGCACTTGGATATAGATATGTGCCCGAATCTAACCAATTACGGAAATTTGAAAGTTACAGCTAATAAAATTAAAGTGCCGTACGGGAAATGTAAAGTTAAAGAAACAAACATATTGACTGATTTGTCGAGAATCCTCTTCATTGGATAATTGGTGATAGTTACAGAGGAACTTGGTAGTTGCTAGGTAGTTGCATAACCCTTAGTAACTGCTCCTAACTTTGTCCACATCCTTTTTCTTTGCATATTACTTCACCCATCTCCTTTAAAACCATCTCGATTTTGTCTCAAAGATTATATGGTTATCGATGGCCATTCCATGATCGGGTCTTCAAATAGCAATTGCTCCTTAATAACGTGCATCATCGGTGCCAATCATTCAGGCATTCTTGAGTAATATATTAAGTGTCTCTATCGAACAGTTTGCTGTCATAACCCATTCAAGTGGCCACCAATCGTCTGTCATTGTATTTCAATAAGTGGACACATGGCAATCCCCTATCTCGTCATCGATCATTGGGTATTTAGTCCTATGCTTGTCAATGGTCAAGCATGTAACAACACTACCCACATGACATGTATGTGATTTCAATCTGTCCCTTGTTACATTTTCTCCAGTGACAAGCACGTGGTAGCATGGTTAATTTCGAGTGTCATTAGAACTCAATCTGTATACGGCGGCCGTTTACTAATCTGAGATTTTGGGTGTTATGAGCAGCTAGCAGTCTGATTTTTCAACTTCATTTGCTTCATGAATCTGGAGTCCATGATAACGCAGCAAGCACTAGAACCCCCATGGCAATGAAAAGTCAAAACTGGCAAGCCATCTCCTTGGCTTTGTCCCCTAATTTTTGACAGGTCTCATTGTGCTTAAATTAACTAGTGGGTCTATTGAATCAATGGATAATTCTCTTTTCCAATTTTTCAGAACCGGTCATTAGTAGGCAGTTCTTGATTCTAGGACGGGAATCCTCTACTCGGATTATGTTTATCCATAATGCCAATTCAGTTAAAAACCTTTTTAATTTAGTCAATTTAATGCTAAATATTTTAACAATTTATCAATATAAATGACGTGGACACCGGCCATTCTACATGATACATCCGATGCTAACATGGATTTTTTTTTTTGAATTTCTAAGTTTTTTATTTATTAATTCCTTTCTTTTCTATTTTTTCTTTCCTTTTCTTTTATTGCTGAGAACTCGAGGCCTGGCACTTGGCCACTAGGCAAGGGCTATGACCCTCGCCGGTCACCGGGCCTCAACTGGTGATTAGCTCTTTGTTGGTCTTTATAATAAAAAAAGTTAATTGAAATAAAAAATTTCAAAAAATAAATTAAATATTTGAAAAATTTTCTACGTCGACATTAGTCATCCCACATAAGGTGGCTAGTATCCACATTAGTAATTTACACCAAAAATTAGTTGGATTACACTGGTAAATTGTCAAAAGATTTTAAAATTAAATTAGTCAAAGTGAAAGGTAATTGGCATAAATACAATAAATTTATGAGTTTTTTTTTTTTTTTAATAATTTCCCCCATTGAACTAGCATATATGCAATGAGTATAAGAATTTTTTGGTAATTGCTCCGTTAAAGTACTAACAAGCTTGTAATTTTTTATGAAATAAATGTACTCTTCGATGAAACTCCTAGCTTTAGCCACAAAAAACCCCTACTATTTCATGACCATTGCTCCTAAAAAGAAATTTTTTAATTAATAATCTTTTAAAAAATTCCAATGAAGATTTGAAGTGTCATCATTTTCTTAAATAAAGGTCTAACATGGATTTTATTTTTATAATGATCAAATCATTTCAAATAATAACATGAAATTACCATATCAGTTTTTTTTTTTTTTTTTTTTTTTAAAAAAAAAACCCACTCGTATCAGTTTCCAATGTCATTTTTGTCTTTTACCTTTTTTTCTGTTTATTTCTTTTTCTTTCCCTTTTTCTGTTTTTTCTTTTTTCTTTTTCTTCTTTTTCCCCCTTCTCTCCGCCACCATGGCGGAGGTTGCTGGCCTCAGGCGAGGGCCGCCCCGGCCAGCCGGCATCGGGCAAGGATCGCCCTCCCCTTGGGCCGGTGCCCCTGCCGCCGCCCGCGGCGTTAGGCGAGGGCGTTCCTCGCCAAGATCCGGTGGGGGACAACCCTCGCTGACAAAAAACATTAGAAAAAGCCTTCCAGACTATTTGATTATGACGATCACATCCAGATCGAGGGCTTCAACTCCAGCGCCTTAAACTTTGATTATGACGAAATCAAACAAAATCACATTAAACTTTGAAAACTATTTCTAAAATCCTAAAGATAATGATATAGCATGATGTATAAATCGTTCTAATTATCTTGTCGCAGGGCAAAGAGAGCAAAGAAGAAGAAGGTGTATAATAAGGTGATACTGAAAAAAACTGAGATTGCTTAGTTCTTGTATTGATGCTCAAACTTTCTTGATTCAATCTAATCCTCTAATTAAATATTTTTCTTTTCCTTTTTCTTCAATTAAAATGGTTATTTATTTATTTAAAGATACTTTTATTCCTCTATTGTTTTGGTCAAAGGAGATGCAGGAAGGCCGCAAATTAATTCAAGATAATTTGACACGATAGTCTCTATTTTCTAATATGATAATTATCACAACATTAGCAATTTGAATAACTTAGATGGTGAAAATGAGATGAATTAAAGTATTTATATTCTCTATCTGGTTTTAAAAAATTCCATTAGAATTCCAAACTTGGACTCTCTTTTAAACCCTTGAAATTAAAGTAAGCTTCTTCATCCCAAATCTAATCGGAAAAAGAAACCTAATCCTACTCTAATTTCACAATGTTTATCCCTCTATAAATAGTCCCTTCGCCAAGCCTCCAGCAATTTGTACATCAACGGTCTCAGTATCTCTCCCACCGATGAGTGATCAAATTCGCCAAGGAGTCACCATTCTTCATCGGACAGTTCTAATGGCCGTCCTTGGAAGAAAGCTGCGTCGGCTTGTTCAGAAGTTAGAAATCGGCAAGAAGCTAGCGAGGAGAGGATGTTTCGCAGCGTACGTTGGTGAAGAGGGAGAGCGTCTCGAGATCCCGGTAAAGTATTTGCGTTCTACAATGTTGCAAGCGTTGTTTAATCAGTGCCGAGACCAGTCGAACGAGGGCACGGGGCTCTACTTGTGTTGCTCGCCTGAATTGCTCAATTGGGTTCTTGAACTGGCCAAGGCCGAGGTAGAAGAGACCAACCATAATCTTGCAATCAAGAATGACAAGATCATACATGCCGATATGAGCCCGATTTGGTCGCATAGCTATTTCATTGTAGCGTTATAGGACTTGATCTTAGTTTTTTCCGTTGGATTAGGTTGTAATCAACATACGAAGAACTTGTTTTATAATTTGAATGAATGAATGAATGAAGTTTCTCGTGTTGTCATTGATGGGTTTATTTTTGTGATGAATTGCTTGTATATCAGTCTAGATGTTCATCCTAGGTTGAATCCATTTAAAAGCACTTATTAAAGAGATTCCTAATGTGGCTCGTGTTATTTAATTTCTTTTTTTAAGGATCGTATTCCAAGAAATATCTCCAAACAAAAGGGTTTCATCTTGACACGAGTGGTTTTTGAACCAAAAAAGATATTGTCTTGTTCAAATAGAATCTCTACATATATGTGATAAGCTACTATTGTTAGTCTAACTATTTCGAGCATACATACAACCCCTCAATTTTTGCCTAAATTATTGTCGCTATTCAAGCAATAACTATTGCCCAATTTAATCCAATCGAAGTACTCTTTGCATCACTATTAGTGTCTTTTTTTTGCATCACTATTAGTGTCAATGTTCAAACTTATGACTTGTATTTCGGTAAGCATGTTAGAATATTCAACTTAGGTATAAAGACTAAATGAATACGAGTCTCGAATGAAGAGAGATTAGTTTGATGTTCCATCTCGCATGCGAAACAATAGGTGAATTAGACAAAATGGGAAATAAGAAAGATAAAAATCATATCTTAGACAAAAGGTCAAATGGATCAACATGAAGAATTGATGTTCGACTAGAATATATAGTTTGACGCATTGTTTTTTTTCAGGGGTTTAATTTGCTAATATTCGGATCACGATGATATATGTTATAGCGAATCACTAAAGAATGACCACTTGGTGATAGTTATAGACTTTCTGAAAATAGCAATAGAGAGAGAGAGAGAGTCTATACCATCTTCGAGATCAATGGAGGAGTCAACTTCCCTTTCAAGTTCTTTTGTATTCACTCAAATTCATTTTATTTTATTTTAGAAAAGGGTAAATTAGATTGATACACATTAATTCATTAATACGTATTATATATGGTACTTTATGAAAATGAAGTTAATTTATGTGCAAAAGATCAAACGTAACTAATAACATGTAAATCATTTTAACATTCATCTTACTAAGGAAAACCAATTGCATTGTTAAAGATAATGCAATTTATGGTTTCGTGTAATTATATGGTTTATGCCATAAACTTGAAAAGTTAAAGCAAATTTGTGGAAGTCTATTTAACTTTTTTCAACAAAAAAAAGAAAAAGAAAAAAATTGTGCTGGTAAGTTAATTAGAAAAACAGATATGCGAAAGCGATGAAGTGGAAATAAAGAAAAGCTAAGCTACTTAACAAAAATATAGATTTACATTAAAGCGCCAAAAAAGAAACCAAACTTAATTTTTCATATCAACGTTTAAAGAGGCAAAATCTTTCTAACTAGATATTATTATATAACATACACATAGTCTTAATACCCACTACGACTTTGGAATTTCCAAAAATAAAGATCTAAATAAAATCTAAAAAGCTAGTTTATGCTATTACAAAAAGGACTTTTAAATCTGGTGTCCAACCCCAAACTTACTAAAATACACCCTAGGTTTTATATGATTCTTACAGCAAAAAAATATCGAAGATGGTAATTTTATTCATTCAACTGGGTAGTTTTTCTGTTAATTGTTAGATACTTTTGTAAAACCGGTTTTAAAATCCCACTAGAGTTCCGAACTTAAAATCCCCTCTAAATTCTTAAAATTAAACTAAGCTTCGTCATCCCAAATATAATCAGAAAAGGAAACCGAATCATACTCTAATTTCACAAGGTTTATTCTCTCTCTTCCTGATCCCTTCATAAACACTTTGTACATTTGATTCCGATCTCAACATCTCTACAACTGGTTAGAGATTGAATTCACAAAGGAGTCACCGTTCTCCATTGGGCAGTTCTAATGGCTGTCATTGGAAGAAAGTTATGTTGCCTCGCCAGGAAGTTAGGGCGCGCATGATAATTATTATGTTCTAAAAATAGTTTCTAGAACAGAAATAGATTTTTCTATTTCTATTTCTAGAAAAGTTTCTAAGCAAAAATAACCATTTGATAATGATACAAAATTTCTTCCTTTCGGATGACGGTGGATCGGTGGCGGCCGACGACAATGGATAAAGGAACGGTTGACGAACGATGAGAAATTTTTTATTTCTCGATTTCTATTCCAAACCTGGAGAAGGAATAGAAATCTATTCCAGAAATAGAAAAACGGAATAAGTTTATCAAACAGATTTCTATTCCAGAAACAGGTTTGTAATAGAAAAATTGTTTCTGGAATAGAAATAGGTAGTTGTCATGCACCCCCTTACAAACCGGCAAGAAGCTATCGAGATGAGGATGCTTCATGGTGTACGTCCGTGAAGGGAGGGAGCACCGTGAGATCCCGGTGAAGAACTCAACTTCTATAATGTTGCAAGCATTGTTTAATCAATGTCTAGACAAATCGGCGAGCGCACAGGCCTCCACTTGTGTTGCTCACTCAGGTTGCAACCGACTGGGCGAGGTCCGGTGAGCGGCGAGGCTCAACCTCGCCCAGCCACTATGAGGCTCAACGTCATTGGGGGCCGGCGACGCTCCGGAGGTCGTCGGCCATGGTCGAGGCTGGCAACCGACCAAAAGGAAGAAGAAGGAAAGAAAAGAGAAGAAGAAAAAAGAAAAGAGAGAAAAATTGATTCTTGGAATTGTTCTCAGGAACAAGAATCAATTTTTTTCTACTTCTTGTTTATGTTCCTGAGAACAAAAGTTTTACCAAACACGTTTCTGTTTTTTTTTTTTTTATTCCCTGGAACAAAAGAACGGAAATTTTTGTTCCGGGGAACATAAACACTTTTTAACAAATAGGCCCTTAGTCACTCTTTTTTTTGTGCTGATTCGGATTTGCTTCATTTAATTTCGGGTTGGAATATGTTGTTTTGCTTTGTTTCTACTCTTATGGCCGTTTGAAAGTTTCTTCATTATTTGCATTGTCATTTGGCTTGGCTGTGTTTGAGCTTATTTTACTGGAATTTCTCCCGTAAAAAAATATCTTTCATCAAGAATTATTCTTTGACTTTTATAAAAGGTAATTAAGGTTCTACGTCAACTCGAATAGAGGATACTATATGCAATGTCAAATTTACTTTTCGGATCCAAACAACACTATTATTATTGGGATAAGTTGGAATTTATTCAACAACAAGGCCCAAAGATTACACATCTTGTTTTGATATATGTTGGAATTCAATCAACATTGCTGAAATCTAATTGATGACATTGCAATTTAGTGAGATATAATGTCAAAATTTAGTTTACAATGATGCACTAGGATTAGAGGACACAATGCCATAATTTAATTGATGGCGGTGCACTTGGATATAGATGTGCGCCTAAATCTAATCAATGACGGAAATCTGAAAGTTACAGCTAATAAAATCAAAGTGCCGTACGTGAAATGTAAAGTTAAAGAGACAAATATTTACTAGGTAGTTCCATAGGAACTTGGTAATTACTAGGTAGTTGTGTAACCTTTAGTAACTGCTCTTAATTTTGTCCACATCCCTTTTTCTTCGCATATTACTTATCCCATCTCCTTTACAACCATCTCAATTGTGTCTCACAAAGATTATATGGTTATCGATGGCTATTCCATGATTGGGTCTTCAAATAGCAACTGCTCCTTAATAATGTGCATCATTGGTGCCTATCATTTCGGCATTCTTGAGTAATTTTTTAAGTGTCTCTATCAAAAAGTTTACTACCATAACCCATTCAAGTGAACCAATCCCACTAAGTAACAACCTCCGTTCATCGGAGTTTTCTCTCTACCGCCTATGTAGAATTCTCTATTTCCAGTGTAGTAATGGCTGCCCCATCACCTATAATCCCAAAATTCCCCCAATCCAACGTGTTTAATCCCCCATAATTTCTCTGATGGAAAATCCTCTCTCTCTATGTAGAGTTCTTACTACCTTTTGGTAGCTTCCCAACCCTAATTTCTTATTTCATCCCATCTATGTTTCCCTCTCCACTTGATGTTTTGGTTGAGTTCTCTTCTAATTCAACTTCCTCAACTTCAATTGTCCAACTGGAACCTTCGTCTCTACAACGATTCTCCCTGGTCAGTTTTGCATGTCGTTGATTTCTCTATATATGTTCTCGATATGTGGGATAGTTCTTATTTGAGGGTCAACGATCTTCGTATTTCATAGGATTGCCTTCTTATTGATTCATTGACGGCTAAATTGAGTAATTCCGCAATCGCCCTAGCTTTCCTATGGTTTGCAAGTTTTATTTCCTTGCAAGTTTTCTTTCTCTTTCGCCTTTTTCCTTTGGGGATGGCTTCGGATGCCCATGCCGACTCCTTGCGTCTGGCAGCTCTCTACACTAGATTGGGTCGCCTCACCACCGAGTAGATCATCGAAGACTGGGATGATGAACCTTCGCTGAAACATTGGAGGAATGCAAGTTATCTCTCATAGGAAAAATTCTTTCCAATCAATCCATTAACTTTCAAGCATTCCAAAGCACACTGAAAAAAGCCTGGCAATGTGATGGAGTGGATATTTCATAGCGCGAGGAAGGAATTTATGTCACAAAGTTTCAATCTTAAGCAGACAAACAAAGAATTCTTGAAGGGGGACCTTGGCTATTCTCGGGCCATCTAGTCATATTTAAATCTTGGATCCCAAATAATCCATTGCATTGCTACGACTTTTCTACTTGTGCCTTTTAGGTATAGGTATTTGGCTTACCTTTAGAATCGTGTTATGAAAATATGCTGAGGAGAGCATTGCAGCATCTAGGAAAGGTATTAGTAGTCAAAGTCAACCTAAAGGAAGGCATTTTGTCAAGAGCTGGTCGTCTAAGGGTTGAAGTAAACTTACAAGAGCCTCTCAAAATAGGGAAGCTAATCCGAATAGGTGGTAGACCTCTTTGGCTAGATTTTAGCTACGAATGACTATCACACTTTTGCTACTCCTGTGAAAAACTTGGACATTATGCGATGTATTGCAAAGATATCCCTTATAATGAAGCCAAACATGAGGGTAGAGAGCAGATGACATATGGTTAGTGGCTATGTGCTGAGGTAAAGCATAACAGTCCATATTGGCATACTTTCTATACCCCACAAGACAATGTTGATCCTACCGATGAAGCCATACCTGAAACTCCGCCCTCTCAAATTCCCACTGCCCCCTTATTGCCCCCACCACCTATGTTTCCGGAATCGGCAGTACAGCTTGAACAGCAAGATCGTCAGTGTTCTGCAGCGCAACACCAGCCCTCTCTCCATACAGCCCTTATCCCTACAGAAGCAAAGTTGAAAGGACTTTACACTGAGCCAATGGATTTACATGTCATAAAGAAGATGAAGACTACTAGATCATCACCAAAGTTGGGTTCTGCCAAAAAACCGAAAAGATACAACCCATATGAATCTAGAGGTGTGCTAATAAAGGATCATGATGAATCGACTCTTATGGAAACTCCTATATTCACAGCTGATGAAGTAGGAGCTTGGGTTTTGGTGGCTAGCTCTCAACAGCCACTACCAGACAAATGAAGATTCTAAGCTGGAATTGTCATGGTTTGGGCAATCCCCTAACATTTCAAGCTCTCAAGGCCATAACGGCCAAAGAAAAGTCCGTTGTTGTATTCTTAATGGAGACCAAGCAACCTGAAGTAAGGCTTCTTAATATTCAGCGTAGTTTAAGATTTCTCAATTCACATATTCTAAACCCAATGGGTTTTGCTGGAGGATTAGCGGTGTTTTGGAATGATCAGGTTTCTTTAAAAGTTATTCGATCCACACCACACCTAGTCGACATGAGTGGTCGCGTTGAGCGGGGTAGTACTATACGTCTCACTTTTATACATGCTCCTACTAACCTTCAGCAGTGTCAAATTCTTTGGGATGAGCTCCAGCACATACATTCTAGTAACAATTTCCCTTGGATTTGTGTTGGAGATTTTAATGAGATTTTGTATCCTTGGGAAAAGATGGGGAAACGACCTGCAAATCAGTCTAGAATAAGGTCTTTCAGAGCTATTCTCAATGATTGTGCTTTTAGTGAGATAGAAAGCAATGGATATAAGTATACATGGATGAACAATAGAGAGGGGGAAGAGCTTGTTAAGGAAAAATTAGACCGGGTGGTATGCTCTATGGATTGGAGATTTTTGTTTCCAAATGCTGCAGTTTCTGCGCTTCCACCTGTGGGCTCTGACCACAACCCTCTACTCATACAAATTTTAGCATCTCCTAATCGTAAAAGGAAACCATTTCTCTTTGAGGGTTATTGGAATGAGGATGAGGAATGCCAAAATGTTATCTCTAGGCTTGGAACTCAAGCTATCTTCCATATCAAAGTTTTATCACTAAAGTAAGGCGGGTCACAAAAGCTCTCACTACTTGGAGTCAGAAAAAGTTTTCAAATGGACATATAAAAGTATTGACCTTACAAAACCAGCTACAGAATTTGATGAATCAGCTACATTCCAATTATGACAGAGCAGAGGCAGCAAGAATGAAAGAGGAAATTAGTTGGACTTCGAAACAAGAAGAACAATACTAGGCTTTGTGTTCCAAAATTCAATGGCTGAACTGGGGTGACAAAAATACACACTTCTTCCATGCGTCTACTATTCAGCAAAGGCAACGCAACCGAATTATTATGTTACAAACAGATGATCAACAATGGATCTGTGATTTGCCTACTTTTCAAGATATGACAACTACTTTCTTCTCACGTCTATATACAATTGAAGGGTATAGAAACTATGAACCTCTACTTGATCAGTGTAATCCAATTGTCACAAGGGCTCAATCAGACTATTATCACGCTTGTTCCCAAGACAACTCAACCAGAGAAGCTCGACCAATATCGCCCAATAAGCCTATGCAAATTTTCCTACAAGATTATCTCAAAGGTACTTGCTAACCGTCTTAAACCTTGGTTGAATACACTAATTACTACGGAACAGTCAGCTTTTGTTAAGGGACAACATATCCAGGATAATGTTCTAATTGTCCAAGAGGTTCTTCATCACTTTAGATTGAGAAAGAACACAAGTAAATTCAATGCAATACTCAAAACGGATATGAGAAAAACATACGATAGAGTTGAATGGGATTTTCTCCATGATTACCTCCTTAAATTGGGATTCCATCAAAGATGGGTTAGCTGGATTATGCAGTGTATCACTTTAGTATCTTTTAGCGTTAAGTTTAATGGGGAACAATTGCCTTATTTCTACCCATCTTGTGGCCTCCGCTAGAGTGACCCCTTATCGCCATATAGTTTTATCTTGCTAGCAAATGTTTTATCGTCTCTTATTACCTAGGCTATCAGAATAGGACACATAAAAGGAATCCGGTTAAACAAATGGTGTCCCACCCTATCCCATCTCTTTTTTGCTGACAATGCAATATTTTTCCTAAATGGGTGCCTTCATGAATGCCAGAACTTGGCAAACATTTTAAACATGTACTATTCAGTAAAAAATGCCCTATTGCTCTTCAAGAAAATATGTCTCGGGAACTTTTGACTCCTACCTTGCAAAGCTATGGAAAATACTTAGGCATACCCTCAGAATCGGGCAAATCGAAGAAGGAAATGTTTTCATGGATACTTGGAAGGGTTTACGCTAAATTGGAGGGATGGAAAAAGAAATTTATTTTAAATGGGGGTAAGGACTTTCTTATAAAATCTGTCATTCAGGCTATTCCTCAATATGCGATGTCTATTTTTAAATTGCCTCTTTTTGTTTGTAAAGCTATAGAACAACGGATTGCTCGTTTTTGATGGAGAAATGACCAAAATAGAGTAGGAATACATTGGCAATGATGGGAAATTCTAAAAGAAAGAAAGGATAAAGGAGGATTGGGATTCCGTGACCTAATTGCATTTAATAGGGCAATGCTTGGAAAATAGGCTTGGCGACTACTACAGTAGCCCCAATCGTTATGGAGTAAATTATTTAAAGCCCTTTATTTTCACTTGACGGATTTCCTAAATGCAACCAAAGGAACTCGACCATCCTAGGGATGGCAGAGCATACTTATGGGTAGAAATGCTATCCTACCACATCTTCGCTGGTCAATTGGTAACGGCAACAATATCAAAATCCGTGGAGATCGGTGGCTACCTATGGGTTTCTCCATGGACCTAAATCTAGAGAAGAACCTGTTATGGTGGCAGATCTTATTGATCCACTCCACCACAATTGGAACCATTCTTTGATCTAGAGGTTATTCTGAGAACAAATTACCGCCGAGGCTCTTACCATCCCAAATAAGACCTCTTTACTCAACAGATAAATTGATTTGGTTAGCCACAACCGATGGAATACACACAATAAGAAGCAATTACCATACAGTAATGCAGTCAATTAGTAATCAACATAGCAATAGAGCATCCACATCTCACCAGAACCCGAAGGTATTATGGAAAAGCATCTGGGCCATGAAAACATAATCGAAAATAAAATCTTTCCTATGGTTTGTTTGTCATAATGCCTTAGCATCTAGAGCAAATCTATTTTAGCGTCATATCATCTCAGATCCTTTATGCCATCTATGTCAATAGAATGCCCCATAAACCATAGAACACATCTTTGTCCAATGCACATGGACTCATGCTATTTGGTCTGATCCACATATAAATTTATTGTCTTCGACTCTCACAATCAATCGCCTAGACTTGTGGTTAACATAAAGAACAAAATCAGCTCGGCACTCACTTGGACTAGCCCTGGTTGCTAACATCTTTTGGCAAATCTGGCGGATGCAAAATAACTTCATCTTTTGCAATCAGCTTCCAAATCCCTACCTTGCTGTATAGACGGATGTGGCTCAAACAAACTCATTCCAAATTTACTCTGCTGCGTCTCATCCGAGATCTGATCTTAATGCTCTTGATCTAGCACAGCTATGGTGCCCTCGGACGTGGGTACCTTGAAATGCAATATTGATGGAAGCTATAAGTTGGGTAGCACTAACGGTTCGATAGCCTATATATGTAGAGATTCCAACGGGAGACTTACGGATCTGTTTTCGAGTCAAGTCACAGCACACTCCGCCTTTGAAGCAGAGACTCAAGCTCTCACCTTTTCCCTTAACCATCTGCTCCAGCAACAATTCAATGAAGCTAATATGGAGATGGAAACAGACTATCTCTCTCTGGTGGAAGTGTTGCGAGGGGGAACGATCACCGCCGTGGGAGCTTTGACCCTTGTTTGAGGAGGCTGTCATTTTGCTTTCCAAATTTTCTAACCTACGTTTGTTGTTCTGCATGCATCAGGCAAACTTAGTTGCCGACTAGGCTATCAAGGCCCACACCCCAGCTTCGGCCCGGAACTGGATTCTTTTCCCTTCGTTTATTCTGCTCGACTTAGTTTATGCGGACGCTATACTTTCAAGTTGTAAATTTCCTTTATCTTGAATACCAGCAGTGTTTTCGACCAAAAAATAAAAAACCCATTCAAGTGGGCACCAATTGTCTGTCATTGTATTTCAATAATTTGACACATGTCAATCCCCTACCTCGTCACCAATCATTGGGTATTTAGTCCTATGCTTCTCAATGGTCAAACATGTAACAACACTACCCACATGACATGCATGTGATTTCAGTTTGTCCTTTATTACATTTCCTCCTGTGATAAGCACGTGGTAGCATGTTTAATTTCGAGTGTCATTAGAACTCAATTTGTATACAACAGGCATTTTCTAATATGAGATTGTGGGTGTTATAAGTAGCTAGCCATTTGATTTTTTAACTTCATTTGCTCCACGAATCCGGAGTCCATGATATAACGCAGCAAGCACTAGAACCTCCATGGCCATGAAACCTTGAAACTAGCAAGCCATCTCCTTCGCTTTATCCCCCATTTTTTGACAGGTCTCATTGTGCTTAAATTAACTAGTGGGTCTATGGAATCAATGGATGATTCTCTTTTCCAATTTTTAGAATCGATCATTAGTGGGTTGTTCTCGGTTCTAGGAGAATCCCCTACTCATATTATGTTTATCCATAATATCAATTTAGTTATAAACCTTTTAATTTAGTTAATTTAGTTTTAAATATTTTGACAATTTACTAATATAGATGATATGGACATCGGTCGTTCTACATGATACATCTGACGCTAACATGGAATTTTTTTTTTGAATTTCTAAGATTTTTTTTATTAATTCTTTCCTTTTCTTTTCTTGTTGAGGACTCGAGGCTTGGTAGTCAACCACTAGGCAAGGGCTACGACACTCGCCGGTCATCGAGCCTCGGTTGGTGATTAGCTCTTTGTCAATCTTTATAATAAAAAATTAATTAAAATAAATAATTTCAAAAAATAAATAAATAATTTGAAAAAAAAATTACTTTGACATTAGTCATGCCACGTAAGGTGGCTAATATCCACATCAGCAATTTCCACCAAAAATTAGTTGGATTACAATGACAAATTGTCAAAAGATTTAATTCTAAAATAGTCAAGGTAAAAGGTAATTGACATAAATACAATAAGTTTATGAGTTTTTTTTGATAATTTCCTCCATTGAACTAGCATATATGCAATGAGTATAAGAATTTTTTGGTAATTACTCTATTAAAGCACTGATAATTTTTTATCAAATAAATGTACTCTTTGGTGAAACTCCTAGCTTTGGCCACAAAAAAACCCTACTATTTCATGACCATTCCTCCTAAAAGGAAAGTTTTAAATTAATAATCTTTAGAAAAATTCCAAATAAGGATTTGAAATATCATCATTTTCTTAAATAAAGATATGAAATGAAGTTTTCTTTTTATAAATGTCAAATCATTTCAAATAATAACATGAAATAGTCATACTAATTTGAAAAAAAAAAAAAAAAGCCATACCCTCTCATATCAGTTTCGAATGACTTTTTAAATATATTTTTTTCTGTTTATTTCTTTTTCTTTCCCTTTTTCTGTTTTTTCTTTTTTCTTTTCTTCTTTGTCGCCGGGATCCGGCGGGGACAACCGTCGCCGACGCAAAACATTAGAAAAAGCCTTCCCGTCAACATTTTACACCGACTCTCCTCTCCTCTCCTCCTCCTTCCCACTCCCGCTCTCTCAAATGCCGCCTCCGTAAGCAATCCCATCCCCATCAATGGATCCGCCCTACCCGAAGCACCGATCCTATGGGCCCCACCCGAGGACCGCCGCCGATCCTCCGCCGCCGCCGCCGCCGCATCCGCATCCGCATCCGCCGCCGCCGCAGCACTCCGACAACGACCGGAGCAGCGGCGAGCTCCGCGCCCTCGACTGCAACCTCTCCGCCCTGTGCGACCACATCCAGATCGAGGGCTTCAACTCCGGCGCCTTCTCCGACCTCGCCGTCCACGCCATGGGCTCCACCTACCGCCTCCACCGCCTCATCCTCTCCCGCAGCTCCTACTTCAGGTGCCGCCCCCCCTCTCTTCCCCACGAATTGATTCACATTTTCTCGGCTCTTCGGGTTTTGACGGCGTGGAAATTGGTCCCGAGGTTGCGCCACTTCCGCTGTCTCATTCAATTGTTACTTTGATTTTGATTTCTTGTATGTCTGCCCAACGAACCTTCCTTGAATTTTGTAGCGTGCCTGCTCGTGCCTTGAAATGGGCGAACCCAATACATCTTCCGTTCGCCTTGCGTTACGTAGATGAGGTGCCTCCATTCGTGTCATGCTGTACCTTATCCATACAGTTCGTGCTGTGTAGCTGTGTACACTTTGGTCTCCTTAGCTTTTTGGCCCTTTGTCGGCGGTTCTTTTTGTCCTTTAGAGTTGATGTGGAAAAGTTGCGTTGCCGTCTAGTATTTGAGCTTTAAATAATAATGACTTAGCAGCCAAGGGAGATGCATAGAATTAACAGAGAATGCAGCGTTTGTTGTATTTCTTATGCTGAGTAACTGAACCCAAATGGTATCTTACTTAAGGTTTTATTTTAATTAGTGCTTGATTTGGTGCTCAGCTTTATCTTGGTTTGCTCTTCTCAGAAACATGCTCCACGGTCCTTGGAAAGAAGCTGGGGCTCCAGTTGTGACCTTGCAAGTCGATGACAAGAATGTTAACCCCGAGGCCATTACAATGTCATTGGCTTATTTGTATGGGCACCATCCCAAGCTTAATGTTAATAATGCGTTCCGTGTTCTTGCCGCTGCTTCCTTTCTTGATCTTCAGGTAATTGCTATAAGTGTGCGGAACCTATTGTTCTTCATCGTTTTTGTAGATTTCATTTTGTTTTTTACCTGTCAATCTGCAATTGTGGTTTACCTGGGTGCCTACTGTTCTTCGTATGTTGCACATTTTGGTTTTCTCCATAGTTCCACCAAGTGCTCAACACGTTGTTCCTCTGATGCTATCTAAATGATCCTGATTTGCCCAATGTCTGTTTCGAGATTGTTGTTATGAAGAAATTTGTAATTAATCTATTAAAAGTCAAAGCTAGCGTAAATTTGCAACATTGAGGGGTTTCCATGTAATTAAAATTATCACCTTGTTTCAAGGGTTGCTGTTACGGGCTTTCTGCTTTCTTCATATATTTCTGGGAATGTATTTTATTTTCACGTATATGCTTTTGTTGGGTTCACTTTGCATATTAGTGATAACATCATGATGCTCTGCAGGACCTATGTGCTATATGCACGGACTTCATTATATCTGAACTGTGGACCTCAAACTTCTTAGCCTACCAGGTATAAAAGACATTCTTTTGCTTTCCGTTTAGGGTGGAGCTATAATTTTCTTGATAGATAATTGACCCTATGAACACATTGATCAGGTTTTTGCAGAGAGCCAGGATTATGGCATACATGGAGAGCGTGTTAGGAATGCTTGTTGGGGCTACCTTTGTCAAAGTGGTGCCTTGGAGTTGAAAGAGGTAAAAGGACGATATGATGCAATGATCTTGCCAATAAAAGGAGCAAGCTTCTAGCATACCTCCTCTCTATTAAAAAAAAAAAAATCCTTGCCCCTGAGATGTAGTTCAGAAAGTCTCCATTCAAATTAGAAATTGGAGTAATTTTTCTATTCTCACTTATTCTTTTTTTTTTTCTTTCTTTTGGTCTGTCCTACTTCTCCCCTCACTCTCTGAGACTTTACTCTGCCTCTATTCTAAATGCTTGACATTTGATTCCATTAACAAGAGGGCTTACTTTCCTGTTGCAGTATGTTGATTTGAAATGCATCAATATAATATGCCGTGACTTAATTGAACATGAAGTGTCCTTTGTATGATAGAACTTACTAATTTTACCTCCTTGTTGGTAAAATTCCTATTATATTTGGTTCTTTCTATCTTGAATATTTCCTGGGTTGTGATACTTAACCTTCTTATTCCTATTTTTGGTTATTTACACGCTGTTGTTTCTTGGTTTGCATTAAGGTGCTTTCAAAATTGTCTCCTCAAACTCTACATGCGCTGCTAACCTCAGATGAACTCTGGGTGCCTAGCGAGGAGAAGCGGTAAGGAATCTAGGACTTTTGAGGTTCTTTTCTTTCTTGACGGCTTATATTTCTTCTTAAAAAATTAAATGGAATGTCACATTGAAAGCTCCTCTCCTTAAAGGTTTGAACTGGCGGTGTTTACACTGCTCGCAAAAGGTGCACTTCACAGGGCAGAGCTTTCTGAGCAGGGTAGTTCTGATTCTGAGGCTGGATTGCCTAGTCTATCTAGTTCTTCCCAAGGGAAAGGAAAAAATTTGATGAATAGCTTCTCACACTTGAAATTGGAATCTGAAGTAGGAAACTTAAGTTCAACAGCTGGATCAGAGGGATGCAGTACTGCACAGAATCTTCTGGCTGAGCTTGCAGGAGTTGTTGATTGCGGAACAGGAGATTCTGATTCTAGACAATCAGCACAGCAAACAGCATATGCTCAGTCAAACTTGGAGCCCACATTCTCAAGTGGCTTGGAAGGCTCCAAGACATTGAAGTCATCTACAGATACTGATGCGAGTAACACCTCATGTGCTTATGTGGCAGCATCTATAGGCACGAGGACAAGTGGGTCAGTGAATGGTGGATTGGCTATGGAGGGGCCATCTGAAGACAATTCGTTCTATTGCTTGAATAATAACTGGCTTACTAGGGACCAATCGAGGCATGGTTCTTCTATGATGAGCTCTTCCTGTTATGGGATCATGCCAAATGATTGGGGAAAATCTGGCATGCCTACTCTTTCATGGGGAGGTAGGGTTGTGGGAAGACGGCAGATTAAAAATTGTGCTGCAGAGAACTGTGGAATTAGTGGGGAGGATTATGATACATTCGTTGATGTATTTGAAGGCGGTTCTCTTTTATATAGCAACATGTCTTTTGAAGCTCTCATTAACGTGAGAAAGCAGCTAGAAGAACTGGGTTTTCCATGCAAAGCTGTGAACGATAGTCTATGGTTGCAGGTTCTTTGCTCAGATCTCTTCCATTCTTGCATGTTGCTGCATTTTGTAACTAAAAGTTGATGATGAACTATTTAGGCTTCATTTCAAGTTTCAGGAATTTCAGTATGCCGTGTTTGTTCATTACTTAGCTTCATCCTGCAGTGTAACTTCTAGATATTATTTGGTTTTATTTACTTGGGATAGATGCAAAGAATGAATATAGCCTTTCTCCATCCACAATGCAAACATGTTTTGAGGGGGAAATTACGGCACGTCACTGTAGTGATCGTCTAATGCGTAGACTCCCAAGGTTCTTTCTAACTTCTGCTTGGAGACACACTGGCGGGGTTGATGAGTGATGAGGAAACTTCAACTAAAGCCTAATGCCCAGGAAGGGTGGCCTGTGCCAAATGGGCAAACCTTTAATCACACCCAAAACTTTTTAATGTACTCAAGTTTATCTTTGCAGTTCTCAACTTGATAGAGTTTGCACTAATGCTTTCTTTGATGAACATGCAAATGATGTGTCGTGCACTTCTGCCGTCATGTAATAGCTAGAATGCATGCCTAATTGAAAATCAATCTTTCAATTATTAAGTGGCCTGTGCCAAATGGGCAACCTTTAATCACACCCCAGAATTTTTAAAATGTACTCAAGCTTACCTTTACAGTTATTATTTTGATAAAATTTGCATTAATACTTTCCTAGATGAACATGCAAATGTTGGGTCATGCACTTCTACCATCATACCTAGAATGCTTGCTTGATTGAAATTCAATCTTTCAATTAATGATTTAAAAATATGTTCAGGTGCGCCAAAGTTTAGGTGCAATGCTGAATACTAGAATAGAGCTTTGTGGGAGCAACTTTGGTTATTGTATATTAAAAAGTGTTGCCTTTTATTGATTGCTTCCCTGGTTATTTGAGATGACTGATTAATGGCTATTATCTAGATGCTTCTAAGCCAACGGGTACAAGAAATTGTTGCTGATACTTGCAAGAACTGCTGTCTTTTGAATAGTTCGTGTGCCTGTAGACAGCCATTTGGATATTCTCATGGGGTATCTGCAACTGGTTACTGCATCCAAGAGCAAGATCAGAGCAATTCAAACAACATAGGGAGTGTATATGTCACTGAACCTGCTCAAGGTGATGGTAATGGTTTATTTAGGCCAGTACGAGTGCATGTCAGGGGACCTGTTGATGGGTTGGCTGGTATTGGACGTGGAAATACTTTTGTGCCAGCAGCTGCTTGGCCACCAACACGCTATGTCTTTTCGCGTGTGCCTTTTGGTGTCGGCAACAGAAATTGCCCGCAAGCACTTGCTAATGATGATTCAGAAGCCAGAGGTGACCAGGGTGGCGATTTGTCAGGAGATGGGTTGACAGCACTGGTTGGGCTAAGCCAGGGAGGAAGTAATGCGGCTAATATCCATGGAGATCTAGCTGCAAGAGGTTATGAGACAGATCTTCAGAGCAAATTGTCTGGAACTTCTGCTGGGGGACCAAGTGGAAATGCAGTCCCTATGCAAATGCTTGATCATACCGGTGATGACAGTGGCATTCAATGGGATAGTACTAGCGGTTCCTCCATCTCTTTGGATATGAAGACCCCCCTTAGCCATTTTCCTCCTTTCCGTTTTGGGTAAGCTACTGCTTTTTTTATTGTACAAACTGTTTAAAAGATGGACCGGAAGAATGCTTTAGGCTTTTTTATTTTGGTTTCAGAATTTCTTTGGCTAGGTACTTAGCTGATACTATTACTTAAATCCATTACCAGTTCTCTATATATAATCTTACAGGGATGAGATTGGCTTTTCTTTTGGTTGGATGTTTCATCTTTTTTTACCCCATGAGACAGCAGTTTATCTGGGCCAAGCTTAGGATTTAATTCATGGATGAATTCATGTAACAGATACTTATTTTCAAACAGTTTCTGGTGGAAGTTGGTTTTTGCAGACTATTGCTTGGTTTTGTCTTCTGTCAATCCTTATTGCCTTGTAATTTTCTGGAAGTATGTTTTCATTCCCAAAAAGAATGGCAATTTGAAATTCTATCTCATCCATGTGTTGGGTCTGATTTTGTTGTATAGGGTTGAATTTGTAGATGTTCACAGGCTCAGCGATGGCCAAGTCAAGCACTCGGCTGAAGTATTTTATGCAGGTTCATTATGGAAGGTAGATCATAGTCATCCGTTTCTGAGTTTACCAAATTAGATGTCTTACTAAGTTTTTTAAATGTTCTGATGCAAAATGGTATCTGTGACAACTCTTGAATGTATAGGTGAGTGTCCAGGCTTTTAATGATGAAGACCCTCAAGGACGCAGAACACTTGGTATGTATTTCCTTCGCCAAGCCACTTTTAAGATCAAAATTTTTAGAATCAGGCGTAAACCCTAAGACAATATGCTGAATCTACTGGTTCCCAATTGTAACAGGATTATTTCTTCATCGACGGAAGGCCGAATACCCTGACTCCCTTAGAAAGGTCGGTTTTTTCAATGCTTCATTTGAGCATGAGAACATTTACTTATGTTTCAATGTGGATGGATGATTTTTCAAAAATAGCTGGATGTGCAGTCCATATGCATGAGACTCTCTAAAGTTCATTTGAAAGGAAGGGAAATTAATGCAAAGTTACAACTGACTGTCATTGAATTCTCAATTCAGACTCATTTTGCCTTTACAACTTCTCTCTGGTAGGTTCACATCTATGTAGACACTCGTGAAAAGATTACTGCTCGGTATCAGGTAGGATTCTAATACAAAAACTGCTATTTAGAAGGTCAAATATCATTTGAATAGATTATGTGGTCACTGTATAGCTTGCTAACTTCTGTGTCACTATTTCCTTGTAATTCAGCTGATCTGTCCATCGAAAAGAGAAGTAATGGTCTTTGGAAGTTTTAAACAGAGGGGTACTCTTTTGCCAAAAGCTCCTAAAGGATGGGGTTGGCGATCAGCTCTCTTATTTGATGAGCTCCCCGATCTCCTTCAAAATGGTGCCTTGCGGGTCGCTGCTGTCGTGCAGCTTGTGTGAAATGACACAAGGTAGTTTACCTCAATCCTTTGTAGATAGCAATGATCATAATAAGCTACGGATGTATAGTTAAGAATGCTAAAATTTAGCCAGGTCATGCTGGTACTTCCTGACCTTGTATTACATGATAAGTCCTGTCATCTTTGAGTTGAGGAGTAAAATTCAGAGAATACGCCCCTTGAAAACTTGTGTAGGTTTTGGTGTATCTCTTGAAGATCTCAGAATTGTAATTAGCTTGAGAGAAAACAAAAACATCTCTGATGGCATAATCGGAGTCCTTAGAACTTATTATATATCTATGGGCTCCCTCATGCATAGATGTACAAATTAGCCTCTTAATTGTTTCCATGATGGAACTAGTCTTTATTCTGTTGATTACTTTGAGTGGATTTAGCTTCAACTCGAGCTTGATCAGTCGAATTCTAAGGGTCCATTTATTCCCATCAGTTAGTGCTGAAGGGACCGGTCCCTGCCGTTGTCTGAGCTGCCATCGTGCCTAGTAGCCACCCGCACTTCACTTTTTAGTCGGTTGATATATGATGATGCATATAGTTTGTAGGCGGTTCATGCTGCTGTCGTCGCAGTTACTGCGGGCAATGCGAGGAGGAAATGATCCACGGTTATGGAGTACTTCGCATCTCCGATGCATGGAGAGTGTTTACAATTAACAGTTATTATGTTGATGCTTGGAAGTATGTGTGAGATATATGGATTTCTAACGAACATCTTAAGCTAAATTCGTTAGTAGTCAGTATGGGAACACGAGATTGTCATTAATATATGAAGTCTTGACGTTTTACATCCACCACTGTATAGCTGTCTTCCCAGAAAGACCAACTCACTTCATCCAAAGAATAGAGCCATAAATTTGTAATGGTTCTGCACAAACTCCCAAGTGATCGGGCCAAGTCTACTTACCATGTCGGCATAAGTTTGACCTACATTGTTATTTATTGTGAGCATATAATGAGTTGGATATAAATTTTCTTATTTCCCTTTCTACAGTATATTGCAGTAATATGCAATATTTTTTTTTTTTAATAAAAAATTCCATCCATCGAGTCCACTCTCTCATGTGGGCAAAAAACACTTCAAGTCGCCATAAGCTTTCGTAAAGGAATGACTTAAGTGGCGATAACTTACGAAAGTGACACTTAAATGTCCTTTTTCGAAAAATTGATCACTGAGTCTTAATTCGGCGGGAATCGGCCAAAATGTCAATGTGGCACTTTTCAAGCGAACTGAGCTTAAAATGACGCTTTGACGACGTGCCAAAACGGCGTCGTTTTGGCCGATGTGGCAAAAAAAAATTAATTAAATTAAATTTATTTAAAATATTTAAAAATAATAATTTTAAAATTAAATTTAGTTGAAATATTAAAAAATTAGTAATTAAAAATTTTAGAAAAATTTTAAAACAATTTTAGAAAATTAAAAAAAAATTTTTAAAAAAAAAAAAAGGAAAAGGGGGAGGCGGTGAGGGATTCCCTCCCGCCGCCGCCCACCGCCACCGGAAAGGGCCGGCGATGACGGGGAGAGGATCGGCGGGGTCGCCGGCCCCGCCGTGGGTTGGCGACCATGGCCGACTGCGGCGAGGGCTCGCGAGCCCTCGCCGGATCTGTGGCAAGGGCTCGCGGCCCCCGCCCGCATTCGGCGACCCGCAAGCCCTTGTCCGAGATCCGGCGGCCCTTGGCGGGCGGCGGCCCGGCGGCAGCGGCCCTGGCCCGGTCGGGCAAGGGCCACCGACCCTCGCCGGATCCGGCCGAGGGCCGCGACCCTCCCGGACCGTGGCGAGGGTTCGGCCTCGCCCGCATCCGGCGAGGCCAACCCTCGTCGGATCCGGGCGAGCCGCGACCCGCGCCCAATCCGGGGCGAGGGCTCGTGAGCCCGCGCCGCCGACGGCCACCCAACCGACCCTCCCCGCCCATCACGGCCCTTCCCGGCGGTGGGGCGGCGCGACGGGAGGCGGCCGAGGGAATCCCGCCCGCCTCCCCCACTTTCCTTTTTTAAAAAATTTTTAATTATTAATTTTTTAATATTTTAAATAAATTAAATTAAATTAAATTATTTTTTTTTGCCACATCAGCCAAAACGACGCCGTTTTGGCCATGTCAGCGTGCAAAACGGGGTCGTTTTGAGCTCAGTTCGCCGGAAAAGTGCCACGTCGACATTTTGGCCGGATTCTCGCCAGATTGGCACTCAAGTGATCCGTTTTTCTTGAAAGTGGCATTTAAGTGTACCTTTCGTAAGTTATGCCACTTAAGTGTCCCTTTAGCCAAAGTTATGGCACTCCAGAGGTCCGCGCGTCCTTTCATGTGCTAACATTAAATATCTTCAGGGCACTCCTGGAAGAGAAAATTTTATGTATCATTGATTGGGAGAGATATTACTCTCAACACTCCAAGCTCCACTATTTCCGGAAAATGTTCTTATCTCCTAACAGTTCCAAGGATCTCCTCCTCCTATATTGCAAAAAAGAAGTCGTCAGTCCATAAAAATTTAGACTTTAAGTAACGATTGGATTTAAACTCCAAATAGAGCCACAAATTAATGGCTTGCTATCTGTTATTCGAATAATTTCCATAGCAAGCCTCTGAATAATCATGTCCTACTCTTTACATTACTTTTCTTCGATTTCCTAGCTTTTGAGAATCATGGATCCTCTAATTCATGTCGTCTTTGTTTAAGGAGACTTCCCTTTTAGAATCTCTTATCAACCGAATGAGCACCAATCTTTTTGACGGCTCAATGTCGATATTTGCTCTTACTATGAGACTTCATTGAACTTGCTAGGCGCTTGTGAAGCAAAGAACATCCTAATTATGAGCATACAATTTAGACGAATGCAGTTTAGAGAAGAGCCGAAATAAGTCTAAATAATGACATTGCGAAAGTCACATGCACAAAAAAGAATCTAATAATGCTGTCTTACCACACCAAAATGGTAAGAGCCAAATTGAGGATTTCCCTCAAAAAATTGTAACACTTTGGTCAACATAAATGAAACGAAGTTTCAGCTGTGATGTTTTAAGGTGACAGAGATTCTCGATGCACAAATCCCTTTTGACTTAAAGAGAATTTAAATAAGATTAGGAGGCTTGAATGCCAAGGTTCTTCCCGATCAAAGTCCTCTTCATGAACTCGTGCCACATTTTGATCATCTTTTTTTCGCAGTAGTAACGGAAGTCATATTCAGCTAAATTATTCTTAAGGAAAAAAATGATAATTGGGTTCACAAAGCTTTAAGCCAAAACTACGAATTTCTCCCGCATAGGATTTGACAATGGAAGAAATGATAATTTTCCGAGAAAATTGGATTATTAATCAGACCTCATGGAACATCGGGGACGGATGGGAAAATTTATGATGTGCCACAACACTTGAGATTTGCAGAGAATCAAACCTTTGGAAACATTTTATGTGAGTTTACAGCAAATCTTAAGAAATTTACTCGACTTCATCTTCTACCTTTTCAAACACAAAAGGATAATTTGTCAGCATTTGAAGCTAAGGTATGTTGCATCTTCAAAAGAATAGAGATGATAACTACCTAATTCTCCAACGATTGTTGATAGAAAGGCTATGGGGAGTGGACTGGGGACATTCCCCTTTGAAATTGATAGAACTAGACGCACAGCCCTAATAAATTGGAGAACAACCAACAAGAGACAGATTAAGGGCCTGTGTTGGCAACTTGCTAAACAGTGTTTATTTTTATTATTTTGTTCCATGAGGTAGATTTGAAATAAAAATGCGTTTAGTAAAATTTTTATTCCTGAGAACAAATTTCTATTTTTTTGTTCCCGAAAGTAAATTTGGAACAAAATCGAGAAAAAAAAATTAATTCTTTATTCCCATGAACAATTTTAAAATCAAGTTAACCTATTTTTTCTTTTTTCCTCTCTTCTCTTCTTCCCTGTTCCTTGTTCTTCAAGTGTTGCCGTTGCTGCCATTATCGTCTACTGCTGCCACTGCCCCCCGCCATTCATCACCGTTCGCTATCCCCCGTCCACCACTACCGGAGGCTCACCAAGCCAAGGCGAGGTTCAGCGAGGCCTAGCGAGCTCGCCAAAGGCTCACCCAACCACCAACAAGGCGAGCCTCACTCGAACCTCCCTCGGCCACCGGCGAGGCGGGCCTTGCCTAGACCTCCCTCGGCCACCGGCAAGCCTTGTCCAATTGCCGGCGAGGCTTGGCCAAGAAAGCATGACCTTGTCATGACCTTGTCGAGGTCACCGATCGTTGGTCATCCCAAGACCGACCGGCTACCTTGAAGAAGAAGAAGGGAAGAAAGAAAGGAAAGAAAAAAAGAAGAAAAAGGATAAAAATATATATATTTAAAAAAAATAAAAATTAATTGAAGTAGTATTTAATTTTTTATTGGGAAAATTCAAATCCCTAAAGTGAGGGCACAAAGTAAACTTTATATCAAATAAAGACCTGAAGTAGATCCAATGTTTCAAATAAGGACCCAAGCTGAATTTTGCGTCAAATAAAGACCCAAATTGATCAAGTTAATCTTTATTGAGGACCTTAGCTCACCGGCAAACATTTTCCAAAGATTAAAATAGGGGCAATTTTGTCAGAAATTTGTGATTGGAAAAAAATGGAAGATTAAAGATGTTTATGTTTTCTTCTTTAGCTCCTCAACCAATTCGTTGCCTAGAAAGAATCGCTCCTCACCTTGCTCAACCGGTGGAGAATTTGGATAAAATCTGGTTTTATATTTTTATATATTTAAATAAAAACTTCTTTGACTTTAATTGAAGTAGGGTTTTTTTGGAATTTGTTAAAAATTTTTTTGCTCTATATAGAATACACATTTAATTTATTATTTTAATTTATTATTTAGATCCACTTCGGTCTTTATTTGGAATTTTCCCCTTTTTATTTATATTTATATTTATAGTTTATACTATAGTTTATTATTTACTATTTAATAAAAAATTGATTAGTTAATCTTTTTATTACTTAGTATAAATATGATTAATCAATAGAATTTCTATGATTTGATAAAATTTTAGAATGGAATAGAATTCTAAATTTGAATTCTTTTGAAATTGAAAATATAATGAAATATATTATGATTTCTTCACTCATAAGAAAACAATTAATTGGTGAGTGATCCATGATAATTTAATATCAAATTTACATTAATCTAAAAAGGTAATTAAAAAAGAATTGTAATAGAAATTTTATGTAGTTATTAAATGCATTTCTATTTTTTTCTTTTTCGTAATCGAAATTTGATGCGATTCTACCAAATATTTTATTTTGTTCAAAAATTGTTCTCTAGAATATAATAAAAAATAATTATTTATGATAAAAAATTGTTCTTAGGAATAAAATGGTTACCAAACGCGTCCTAAATTGTGTGGCCGTATTCTAATTTCTGATGGCAAAGCAAATATCCAAAAATTTCTTCATGAATGTAAATTGAAGAAAAGTCGATATGTTAGCAAGAGTTACCATAATGATCTAATGAAAACAACATTTAATTCATCATAAGCAAGTATCACAAAATTCAAAATAAAAAGATTACGACATCACATCTTTTTTACTATATTTGCAGTCATGCTTTTACTTTTTAACTATTGTTAGAAAAGTAATAGAATGTTCATTGTAGCTTTATGATGACTATTACTCTTCAACGACAAAGTTCCAAGGAATTAAATTCTAACGCAGAAAGATCAAAGGTAGGTGCAGCTTTTCCAACTCGTGATAGATTCGCATTAGGTAAGGGTGAGCAAGACAGACTGACTAGACCGAGAATTACCCAGACCGAACCGACTGATTGGATCCCGTTTTCAAGACTGCTCGTCCAGTTCTTAGTTCCAAGGAGAACCGGATCAACTATATTTATGTGTATATATTTTTATTTTGAAGATTAAAGGAAGAAAGCGGCATGAATGGTCTTAGGGAATAGCGATTTGCTTTCCTACCATTAGTTGCTTAAGTCTCTCACCCTCTTCCTTTTTATTCCTCCCCTGTTGACTGACCACCCTTCCCATTATCTTCCAAAAAGAATATTCCTCTTTGTATGCTTTGTCCCTCGTGATCAAATTCCCTTGCCAATATGTCGCCAAAATAAAATGGAGAGAATCTCCTCTGTTCCCACTTCGATTAATGCCACATTTGTCGCCCCTTTTTACATAGTCCGAAGGAATTAATTCCTTCGATCAAGCTAGCCGAAATTTGCCAGAGAAAACTATGTTAATAGAAAAAATTAACCGATATCAAATGAAATTCTCTTTCAAGAAAAACAAAATAATAGAAAAATTTAAAGCAAAGTTACCAAACGAGCCATAAATTACTAAATTTACAACGTCGTGGGGGGAAGTGGCGGAGGGGGAATTTACAATAATACCGAAAAGTCGGGGTCCAAAATGTAATTCCCCAAAGGAAACAGTATTGGTAAGAACGCTGAGCTCAATGGCGTGACTCGATCGAGGGGGGGGGCACACCGCAAGAAAGTCGCGACAGGACGACACGAATAGCTTCAAATTTTGCCTCGCGCCCGCCGGAACCGAGCGCCGCCGCCGCTTTCGCAGATCAAACCGCCGCCGGAGCCGAACGCCGCCGCCGCCGTTTTCCGACTTCAATTCGACCGTTAAGCCTCTTGCGGGAAGGAATCCTCCGAATCCTCCCGATTCATTTCCCTCCTCGCCGCCCGGTTCGCTAGGTTTTCCTCTCTGGATTGCCCTAATTCTCAGCCCCTTCGCTAGGGCGGCTGCTGCGCCTGCAACCTCCGGCTGTTCCGCCTTCGAATTCGCGGCCCGCTTTCGTCCGGAGCTCCGATTCGAGCCTCCCGCCCGCCGCGCCGTGTTCGGAAACCCTGGTTTCGAGCTTCGACTCGATGGGTTGGTCCAGAGATGGGTTTCCTTAGATGGGTGAGGGGCGGTTCTTCTTCTTACGGTCTGGAGTCTAATGGGTGCGTTGACGGGCAACCGGAAGCGCGGAGATGAGTTCTCGAGCTTGAGCAACAGGGAGCCGAAGCTGCACGGTTCGCCGGGCTCTCACGCCTCGAAGAGGCCGAGGCTGTTTTCCCCCATGCAGCAATCGCCTGGGCGGGCCGTTCCTTCGAAGAGCGCCGTCTCCAGGATCGCCAGATACCCGGAAGCCGCGAGCAAGTTGCACGCGAGGTCCATGCCCCGGTTAGGACGAGCAAATTCGGGTCTTCTGCGTCTGCATTAGGTAGAATTTCTTTCGGTAAAGGAGATTACAGTAGTGATTATATGGGTAATATTATGTACAAGTACCAGAAGGCGAAGGCGGGTGCGTTGGGGTCGCTGAGATATTTCACGAGAGAGAAGGAAGTGATTGATTTGGTGGATGACGAGCCTAGGAAAGAGATTGTGTCCCTGGATTCGAGTGTAGAGGAAATAGATGGCTTAGAAGATGGGAGAGAGACGTCTGTTGCGTCGGGTAGTAGGTCAAAGGATGGAAATCAGGCCGTGGCGAATGCGCAGGAATCCATTGTGTCGGAGCTGAGTAATGGGAATGCGGGGGTGGAGACTCCTGAGAAGATGATGTACAGGTTGTCCTTAAATGTCGATGATCCTGAGATTCTGAGCAAGTCGGCCTACCAGCAGTTGCTTGAAAATGCGAAGAGGCGGGATGCTAAACTTGGAAGTTTGGATTTCGAAATTAGATTACATGAGGAAAAGAGGTCCTTGCTTCAAGAGTTGCGTCCAGCCAAAAAACCCGATGAGGTAATTTCCTTCATTGATTTTTTACTTTTTATTACGTGATAGGTGAGTTATATTCACCAGATTGCTTGGTTCTAGCTCGTAGAAAGCAAAGGATTACAGGACACTTGGTTCTGATGCCACAAATTACATAACACTTGGCAAGTTTAGGAATAGATTACCTCCTAGCTTCTTAAAGCTTATTGTTTTCATTTTCTGATCTCAGAAAGTACCTAGTGAACCCTTCATTCCTCTTACGGATGAGGAGGAGGCAGAGGTTCAACGTGCACTTTCAGGCAACCGGTATGAGAATAGAAAGATTGTTTGCTCTAATTGGTTACCGATATATTTTATATGATGATATCGGAATGGGCATGTGCAGGAGGAAGGTTCTTGTGAATCATGAGGACTCTGGCATTCAGATCACAGGGGAAACTCTGTTGTGCCTTAGACCTGGTGCCTGGTTAAATGACGAGGTAATTTCTCATTTACTGCATCCTCTTTTAGATAGAATTTTCATTTATACTTTGAGAAGTAAAGCTTATTGTAGTTAGGGTTTATGCTACTTGGGAAGAAGGTTGATCTTGTATTGTTTCATCAGACTTCGCCCTTTGATGATTGAATGCTGTGTTGGAATGTACCAAGCTCTTTATTTGTTCTTACATCCTCCCTTCACAGGTCATAAACTTATATCTGGAGTTATTGAAGGAAAGGGAGAAAAGAGATCCACGGAAGTTCTTGAAGTGTCACTTTTTCAATACATTTTTCTACAAAAAGGTTGGTTCTTTACTGTTGCTATTTAATTCTGTCTGAACTAGCTAAGTTTCTTCTTTAGTCTCGGTCCTGATTTCTCCCCTTATCATCTCTCAGCCATCATTGTGTGCTGTATGTACATCAAAAGAGTTCGGCTTTAGGATTTTCTTGGGTGTTTAGTTAGGAGGTTTCTAGGGCAGGATTAAGCATGTCCATGGATGTTTAAACTTTGGTTTTCCCCAAAAAATTTTGTTGCACGCAAAGGCCAAAGGTCACTTGTTATGTTGCTTTTCGAGAAACCTGCATTTTCTGCTATCCAAGTATACAGTTTCTTCTTAGGCTTCCAATATTGATTAATAACGTTTACAATCATCTTTATCATCATGGATTCGCAGATTGCTCTTTGTTTATAGAATTCTGGTTCATTGACTGGAAAAACTTGTCAATATTTTGGGATTTTATTGACAGATTTTTAATTTACATGTTGAGTTCCAGTTAATCAGTGGCAGGAGCGGGTATGACTATAAAGCTGTCAGAAGGTGGACTACCCAGAAAAAGCTGGGTTATAGCCTAATCGATTGCGATAAAGTAAAGCCCTGCTGCACTTTACTAATTTTTTTTTGTTTTTTCCTGTTACAGCATTTCACTAATTTTAGTTTTTACATTTTGTCCTCTTGATGGTTCATCATTAACTGTGCCTTCTGTTTTAGATATTTGTGCCCATCCACCAAGAGATACATTGGTGTCTAGCCATCATTAACAAGAAGGATGAGAAATTTCAATATTTGGATTCCCTTGGAGGAAGGGATTCTCGAGTGCTAAATGTGCTGGTATGCTTTGTGTCGGTTAAGATTTGACTTTAATTTGAGCTGTTTGTGTTATTTTGAAGAGAGAGCGACAGGGAGGAGGAAATGGGTAAGAGATGTAGTGGAGAAAAGAGGGTTGGGGGGAAGGTGAGGGGTTGGGACAGGGAAAATGATGAAGAGACCACTTCTTTTTTGCCACTTTTTGCCAATTGTAGCTTACGGTAATCTTAACTAATGTCTCAGGCCAGATACATTGTGGATGAAGTGAAGGACAAGTGTGGAAAAGTCATAGATGTAAGCTCGTGGGAGCAAGAATATGTCTCAGACTTGCCTTCACAGGAAAATGGGTGCGTACTCATTTGATTTCTTTATTTTAATGTGCCTATGAGTTGACTCCTTTCTCCATTTATTTTCCTCTAGCCTTGTATGTTTATTTTTCATGTACTGACTTGTTAGGAGAAGTAACGGCATTGGATGTTAAAGAACAGCAAAAGGAGCCTAAAGCAATGCTAGAATTGAGAAGAATTGTAGTTGGAACAGGAAATAGATATTCTAGGGTTTAGAGAAACCAACATTTTTAACCGAAAGGAGAAATGAAAAGTCACTTTTTGAGACCTATCTATACTGTGGTTACATATGTGAGATGATCTCAATCCTTAATGAAACATAAAAAAATTTTATCCTCAACCATTCAACCTCATTAAAAGTCACCTTACTAATACATACCACTTATTAATCCTAATAACACAAGAAAAGACTAAATAAAGAAGAAAATCGCTTAAAGTACTATAAATAATTTTGCTCTTGCATCAAGAAGTCTATAGATAACGAACTGTATGTGTAATGGATGAAATAAAATGATGGCTGAGATAACCAACGTTTCTGGAAAGTGGAGGCAGAGGAGTTAGCATTCCCATGTGGTGAGCTTCTGAACATCGTCAGAAATGTGAGGGCATATATAAATGTGTAAAATTCATCTTTATTCAAGATTTCAGGATTATAAACTGAAAGTCTCAGTTAGATTGAGTGTGCTTCAGATCTTATTATGAGCAGAGAGTTGGAAATGAGCTTTGCAAGCCAAAAGATTACCGAAGGTAGTTGGTTATCTTTGTTGCGCTGGTTTCTCAGTTGCTTTTGCTTGCTTTGCTGAAATCTTTTATCTGGAGCAATTTGTTTAGGTTTCCTTTTTATTGTGTTGGAGGAGGACTTATCTTTACAAATTCACCTATATTCTATGAGCAGGTTTGACTGCGGAATGTTTATGATCAAGTACGCTGATTTCTATAGCAGAGGGTTTGAGCTTTGTTTCGACCAGGTGAGGCATAAAGTTAGGGATGGACTAGTTATGCATCTATGAATGCCTGCTTCTCCTTTGTGCATTTTGAATTGTTTTCCTTTATCACCCTGTTAATCTTTTGATGACCTGTAAATTTGCGCATATATATGCTTGTTAGTGTCAGCACAAACCTTAATGGGGAGATAAGTCATATGCTTATTATACTATTGGTTATGTACCTTATCAACAAGAACTGAGATTAGATGATGCCACATATGCTAGAGGCAGGATTGTATAGGCTTGTAATGATATCCACTAGGCCATATGGGATGGATTGCTAGAGGTTCAAGCAAAGACTAGCTTATAAAGTGAGTGTAGCTGATAGATTAAGTGTTATGGAAGATGGAGGGAAATGAGTATGCTTGTTGGAAGGCTTTGATGGTGGAGGTTCCCATCCTCACCATTTTGTGTACTTTATTTAGTATTTAGGGCTTTAATCGAATGACTTGATATTTTATTTCCACTCATAGTTAAGTTCTTGAAAAGACGGATGGAGACTTGGATTGGCTCTGCTTTTTACTCTCCTAGCTTAGGTTTTTTTTTTTTTGGTAAAGATTCTAGCTTAGTTTTTGTTTCTAGTGTCCTAAAAAAATACAATTTGGTGTAAATTTTAACTCGTCATGGTCATATGGATACTGTTTATGCACATCTTGAATGGCTCTTCTGCTTAGATAATTGAACGAGAATTGAAGGAATTTTTTTCCTTATGTGTTGTATTCAACTTTTTGTCACAGGATCATATGCCCTATTTTCGGCGGAGAACAGCAAAGGAGATTTTGAGACTAAGAGCTGATTGAAGATGTTGCAAATGCATTTGGATTCAAATTTGAAGATTTAGGTATTAAAAGACAAATTCCTTTTGGTCAATAGCCCCGGGCAAAATCCTAATGGAAATTTTCATACATTTCTATGTCTTGAAGCCGATGCTGTCAATAACGCTGTTAAAGCATGTGGTTTACCCTGAATGGGGACTTTGTACATACATAGAATGGAGCACTGCCCCATGAACAATGAGTTGCAGCGTGCAAAGGTCAATAGGCATCTCAGTTTTGAAGTGCTCTCGCTTCATCTTGTGCTTGTTCTTGTCCTTTTTTGAAGATTTACCTCTGGAAGTGCAGAAAGGTACTGAATGAGTTTTCCTTAGAAAAGTTTGTGGGAATGTTGGCTATATATTTGCCTATCTTGAGTCGAAATTGAATTGGAAGGAAGACCTGCCTGTTATTTGAAAGTGTCAGCTGTGATATAAAATACATGGAAGTACTAATATTTTGATGTACACTATCGAGAGTAGTAATAATATTTTTTTTTTGGGAAAATTCTAAATAAGGGGCCGAAATGGGGTTATTTTTTCAAAGAAGGACTTGAAGTGAAATTTATATCAAATGAGGATCTAAAATGGTCAAGGAAGTCTGGAGCTTGTAGAGGCTCAAAAAAGTCAAGCCCAATGCCATCGTTGCCACGTGAGAAACCAAATAAGGAAGACGATCCTTGCTCTGCTCCTGCCTGCTGCTGATAGGCTGTAGTGGTGTTGGGGTCTGATAAAATGTCATCCGGTGGCTGCGATGGAGGGAGCGATTTCATCAACTCTCCCACTGACATCTGCAATCAAAACAATGTGCTCATATGAAACAACCCATCTTAAGTACTCTGCATTTTATGTTGCTGAAACAATCTTGAAGTATGAAATGAAAATAGTCCCACAGATGTTGCTTATATGCTAATGCAATCATTAGTATTTTATTTTGGCCGTGGGAAACTGATGAGTCTCTGGGACTTTGACATGCTCTATAGGACTTAGGGGTAGATCCAAACCTAAATAAGTTTTACAATACAGAACGGGTGTCTCTCACCTCGCGAGGAGCAGCAACAACTTCATTGTGCTGGTTGTCACGGAAGCTCAAGCAATCCCCTTCTTGTCCTTATTGTTCATTATCCGACATACCACATAAGGCAGAGCCTGTATATACATATTCCCGAACGATATTAGGAATAGAGAAACAACCCCTAACTAAAAAAGCATGTCCCAAATGTTATTTATAACCAATCGTCTTGTGCAAATGAAAGAAAACCGGAATGTTACCACAGTTTCGTCATGAGCATCACCCAAACACTGACGATTTAGGTGAGATTCATGCATCACCCAGCTGGTCCTTTTGCCATTAAGCCTGCGGCCTTCTTGGAACACTAGTGTGTTCCTTTTTCCTATCAGCTCATCAGTGCGCTCCCCCATGATTTCGCGTCCCCTGCGAGTCTGTTTCCAATAACCATCTTTGGTTGTCCGGTCGCAGCAGTCGCCGCTTGAGTACTTGTGCTTCAACTGACAGAAGAAATAATGCTCCTCGTCGCCGAACTTGTCACCGAACATGGAGTACAATTCCCAAGGCTTGTGTTTGAGTAGATCGATCTCCGGTATTATGTCGTCGGGCTGTCCGAGAATCTTGGCCTTCAAGTAGCCCAACAGAAGCTTGTCAGTATGGGGGTGGAATCTGAATCCGGGACGGGGTGACCTCATTGCTTCTGAGATTGGGTTCTGCATCTGGATCACCAAATAGTGCAAGCAGAGAGAGGAAGAAAAAGAGAGGAGGACTCGGATCTTGTGGAGCGATCGGAAGTGAGTTAGGATTAATCGAGTCTGCTGAATTATAACGAGAGAAGCTTTGTTTTTTTCTTTTTTTTTTTTTTTTTACAAAGACTTTGGCTGGTTCAGGGGACGATCTTTTTCAAATTCCATCGATCAAAGTGCCATCCGATGCCCTCTCTCTTGAAGCTACTTGCTTTGCTCGATTTCTATCAATCATTACATCGTCTTTCGCCGACCTTTCGGTCTGTGAATTTCTAATACATGTAATTTTGACGTGATGAAAAAAGTCGGGTAGAAAGGAATATTGCGATTGGAAGTAAAGTAGATCAGAATTCATAGGGGGGGCATCGTTGACCTGTGGACTGCGTTGCCCAATTATGATATCATTTTCATCTCCGCCGCCTTCCCTCCCCCCACACGTCAGGTGACCTCCTCTGTGCGTTTGACAACAAAATCATTTCTTTGGCGGAAAAGTAACTTTGGATTAAGTTTTTCTTAAAAATATCGCTTATATATTTATTAAAGTGAATGAACATGATTATTTTTATTATTCACAAAAATATTTAGACATAAATTGTCGTTGGTAATGAAATTATTTTGTACTAGTTGATTATTTCAAATGATATAATCAGTTTTTTTTTTTTTTTAAGGAAATGTATCCTGATAGGTTTTTATATTTGATGAGCCTACTTAAATCTGTCTGCTTATATTGGGCCAAAACCCAGCCCATAAATGTAGAGCCCATAGAAGGGTGCAGTTACTGTATAATAAAAATAATTAAAAAAGGGGGGATTATCTAAGCAGTTACGTTATCCAAGTGACACCCTCCCTAGTCCTGACTCCTCACGTGTGGCTGGCCAAAGGGAAAGAAAAGAAAAGAAAGGAAAGAAAAACACAAAAAAGAAATGGGGAAGAAGAAAGAGAAACCAAGGAGAGAGAGGGGGATTGAAGAAAGAGAAACGGGTTGAACTCGACGAAGATGCTGCAAAAATTCATTCTACAAATGACATGTCTTGACTAAACGAAGCACAATGCAGGCGAGGAATGGAGTGCAGGTGTCATCAATCAGTATTTACTGCCTTACTCTGTTTGCTACCACGATTTTGTTAAAAACATCTACATTCTAACATCATTCTCGTAGAACAAGAGAGAATTTCCCTAAACGGACGGTGCTATTTGTTCTTGATTTGCTCCTACGTGTTGGACCACACGCTAGTACATACACGTCAGTTTGTTTTTGTAAATTATTAGAGCTTAAATTACAAGTCAGTTCACCATCCAAGTGTAACGGCCCCAGTTTAAACCAAAACTATATATCAGGACCATGGTGGCGTTCATTCATCAATTTAAGCTACCTATCTTTTGCTTGCCTGGTCCATATGTTTTAGACAAGCGACTGCTATATACATACTCCAAAAGCACAAACTGTATTTTAGTATGAAATGAAACACCACCAGTTGGAGAACCAGTCCGGGACATCCATCCCGGCCGAGTTTCCCCGGCTGGGCCTTTTCATTTGGGTGTACCTCCTCGGGTTGGTTCCCGGGCACGGCATTGTGCCCATCCAAGGTGGCCCCCTTACCCCTTAAAGGGATTTGGACGGGGTGATCAATGGGGCTGGAATATTTTTCGAAACCCGGATCCCGGCCTCTACCCAGACTTTTCCTAGTGGTCAAAGCCTTTTAAGGTCTTACTTAGGACCAAACTGCTATATACATATTCCAAAAGAACAAACTGTATGTTAATATGAAATGGAACACCACCAGTTGGAGAACCAGTCCAAGCAGAGGCAACATATTCTCGTATACCTAGGCAGCTCTCATTACCTCTTTTACTTTATCCAACAACAATAGTCCTATCATTTAAAATATGCAATCAGGTCTAAATCTATTCGAGACTTCCCAGGCCACTCAAGACAACGGAAAGTAAGAATAACAATCAAAGAGGAATTTGCCAAGCTAACTAACGTCCTCCTCATCCCCATTTTGACTCGTAAAGAATGGAGTGAGATAATTTTTGTCCAGTGCTGTAAATGATGCGGCGCTGCAAAGAAAGAAGCGAGCACATGATAAGCCGAACTAGCGAGCAAAACCAAAACCTTGCTTGATAAAATGATGGAAGACAAGTTTCTCAATATAATTACCTCCTATGAAACTCTTTAAACTTCATTTTGAATTTGTTCTCAGATGATGAATCTGAGGTTATAGGTTTGAGAGAGAAGAAGCAGCGGTTGCTTAAAGTATTACACCAAGAGACGTCAAGTTTGGAACGCTCAATAGTGTTACATTCAACGTAGGAAAAAGTTTTTATATATAAGTTATTGGGCTCCGGGCCATATGGACCCAAATAACCATGCTTTCACCTATTGAGCTTGTATGTAAACATATTATTTTGAACTATATTAATAATATATCTAACAATCTCCTCCTATCTTCACCATACAACACAATCCAATAAGGTGGTCAGTGTAATGTTCATACAAACATGAATCATCCACATTCAGTTCAAGACAATCAACTCGGATCGATCAAAGAGTATTTTAGTAGTAAAGTATTAAACTAAATCATCATTTACTCATCCTTCTTATCATGAATCTGTTTTGAAATTAACAAAATCCAAATTTCAAAATAAATTTCAGATTCAGTTCACAACCAATATATGCATAATAGTCGAGTATAAATAAACCAGTCAAAATAGTCCAATGCCTTACAAAAATAAGAAACAAGCATAATAAAGTTTACAAAATAGAAATAGCAAAATCCTCCTCTTCATCATAACTGGGAGCAACATAGCCATGGCTGCGGTTGCCTTCTAAGTTCTGGAAATTATGCTGGAATAAAATCAGAATTAGCTGCAGGCTCATTGTGCTATGATTATAAGCATCAAAGGGCATCCAAAAGTACTGTATTGAGACCCATCCAGAAATGATCATTAAATTCTATCTATTGTCCTCTATAGTAGAGAATCAAGCAGAAATTCTCCATTGTAGCATCAATATATAGAAAATGGGTCAAATGATAATTCCAAGTGAAACATTGAATTTGCGGTGCAAGTGTACGTGACACTGTCCAACAGGCAATAAAGGCTCCAGAAAAATCTCAAAGAGGATCTTTCCCTAAACTCTCAGTAAAATTTTAGACATTGTCGCATAGGGAAAATTAACAAATCCTAAAACAGAAACAAAAAAACCCTAGGTTTTCTACGATTTCTACCGAAGTTCTCCCCATTCCTTGTATCTATCCTTTGCAAAGTCGAAGACCCAAATTCTCTACCGGTTTAGGCACGAATTCAAAAACAAGAAGAAAATCATATACTTCTTTCTTTGTTTGCGGAGACCCAAATTCTCTGCTGGTTGAGCAAGGAGAGGAGTGATGAGAATCGAGTCACGATGATGACCGGGCAACGATTTGGTTGAAGAGAGCGGGGAGAAGAAAGAAAAAAACTTAAACATTTAAATGAATAACCTAAACTTAATTAATTTAGAATTTTCCCTTTTTTTTTCTAATCATAAATTTTTGACAAAATTGCCCCTATTTTAATCACCAAAAAATGTTTGCCGGCGAGCTAAGGTCCTCAATAAAGATTAAGTTGATTACTTTGGGTCCTTATTTGACACGAAATTCACTTCGGGTCTTTATTTGAAATAATGGGTCCACTTCGAGCCCTTATTCGACACAAAGTTCACTTTATGTCCTTATTTGTAAAAATAGATTCACTTTCGATCCTTATTTGGAATTTTCCCTTTAAATTGAAGTACCTAATAAATCTCAAGAATTTCAAGAATTTTTTTTTTTGTGAAATTTAAATATTTTTACATCTTTCGGCATTTATTTTTGGCCCCTAGCGAGAAATTGTTGAGTGTTATACAAATTTGAAATGGTTGAAAATTATTTTCCATGGGATCTTATGATCCACGGTGTCCTTGCACATTGAATAAATTTATCTAGTAATTACTCCTTGATGGACTAGTTAACTTATCAATAGCAAATTTATCTCAATCAATTAGTTATCTAAGTAAGAGAGTCCGACGCTCGATAAATATATTTGATTTGTAGTATGTATCTTACTTATAGCTAATGAGGTCGATGTCTGAATGGACTAAACTATTTCACACTTTCGATCTACAATCCCATGCACACGTTATTAAATGTTGGTTTGACCGGTTCAAACCTAGCAAATTTTAAATTTTGAAAAGAACAAAAAAGCTCTTATCATGCATATTTTTTTTTTGTGGAAAAAAATATATTGATTATTCAAAAGGATACAGAGGCACATAACCTCATAACAAATTAAATTGAAACAGAGCACAAATATTGAAAAACAAATCATAATCCGGAAAATAAGGATGTTCAACGGAGCACCAACAAGGTTAGCACAAATTTGTTTCACAAAAACAACACAGACGATTAGTGGATTTCATGGATTCGTCAATGATGAGCACACGTTAAAAATTCATATTTCAATAATTACAACGTTACCAAATTGGTGGTGCGTGCTTAGATTTGGCTTCATCTATATCATTGTTGTATGGAGACAACCATAATAGATTGAACAAACCTAGAATATAACATGTGAAGGAGCAAATTTTCGTAATTCAATGTGATGCCAAAACTCTTAAGATCATCATTAAAACTAGATGCATATGACTCGTATACGAACATGGTAGAGGGACATTGAATCCCTAAAAACATATTTATTAAACTCATAGATCTAAATCGAGAGAGGATAACACCTATATTTAGAACTAGATCGGGAAAGTTCAAACTCTCAAATCGAGAACTAAACTGAAAGAGAGCTCCCAAATCTAAATTGAGAAAGAAGAAAATGTAAAAAGTAAAAACAATAAAACATAAACCAAAATCAGCAAAAGAAAGGGGAGGGTGAGACTAGCTCAAACCCTCCCCCATGGCTTAAGGTTAAAAAAGACATGGGAAAAGAGAGAGAAGAAAGAGAGAAGATTTTTGGGCTCTCTAAGGAGATTTGGCTTATATCATGCATGATGTCAAATGCTAGAAAAATTTCTGGGAAAAATGAATCCAGCCTTGGCACTTGTGGATCCTTTACACCAACTGTGCCCTGGCCCGGCCTGTGCTTTCCAAGTCCAACGAATTGGGTTGATAGTTCAAACGGGCCAATCCATTTTGGGCTTGGCTTGTTTATCAAAAAGTTCTCTTTGTTTCATTTTTTTTCCTATGCACTGAATTGCAAGATTTAAATATCTGTAGTTACCAAATCATTAACCTGATTGTTAAAAATAAAATAAAATCCGTACACGTTTCAATCAAAGCTTTATGCATCCAGACCTCAATTGACGTGGTTATAAATTTTAGTCGCCACCAAGTTGTGAGGCCCACATACGCTAGTTGCGAAATTACACGACTCGAGCAAAGTCATCGAAAGTCTTATTCAAAGCCCTGATCGAATATGGACAAGTTTCATTTCTGGCTTCTAAATCGACTCCAGACTTCGACTTGCTAGAGCTCGTTGATTTCGGAGATTGGCTATTCACTTCGCTAATTCTATTTTGTTTTGAGGTTTGTGTGTGTGACTTGGGTTTGCAAGAGATCTGCGCATGGCTTGTGGGCCGGTTCTGGGCTTTCCAGGCTAGAACTAAAGCTGGAAACCCGGGTGGCCCCAAATTGGACCGGTCTATGTATCGCGGCCCAAAAGACAACTTATGTCTGGTTCTTGTTTGAGGTATGGTTTAGTCAAGAACCAGAAATGAAGTATAGGGTCCCGTCTGTTTGGGAAAAAAAAAAAAAAACTGTTTCGAAAAAATTGTTTTTTTGACTTTTCGATAATTGGATAATGGAAATCAATCGGTTTATGGAAAATATTTTTTATGGACTGAAAATAATAAGCTTAGGTTGGGAGGACAAATGACATTTTCTTTTAACAAAAAGAAAATTACTTTTCTCTAAGCACTGAACAAATGGAATTATATGAAAATATTTCTCTTTATTATGAATTTTTCAGCGAAATAAACGTTCATCTTGTTTGCCTATGAGTGGTTATGGGAGTAAAGGTATCATAGCTCCCTCTATTTATGTTGATCTTAGGGTTATTTGAAAAAAGAACAGAATGCTAACGTGGATTGTGATTCTATTCTAACTAAAGACCAAATATGACGACATGGAACTTTATCACAATAGGTCCAAAAGGTCAATAGTTTAATCCTTTTTTTCTCTACTACCAGAAAAAAGAAGAAAAGAAAATCAAAGGCTTTTACGGAGCTCACCGCTTTGAATTTCATGTTGAGTGGCCACTGCGAAGGATCATATGGCCATTCTTTTTTTTTTTTTTTTCTTGTTTTTAGCTATCTCTTCATTTTTTTTAATGTAAAAACTTCTTTCAATAATTTTTCGTGATAAATTTCGTGATAAATGATGACATAAGATACATTTATTGAGTGGTCACTGCTAAGGATCATATGGCCATTCTTTTTTCTTTTTTTCTTGTTTTTAGCTATCTCTTCATTTTTTTAATGTAAAAACTTCTTTCAATAATTTTTCGTGATAAATGATGAGATAAGATACATTTATTGATCATTTATAGTTTGTTGCAACAACTCAGACATTTGTTGAAATTACGTTTTCTTATTTTAATTGAAATATTGATATGATAATTATTCTTTCCGAACAAGATGAAACTTCATAGAGTGAACTTAAAAAAAGTTCACTAATCAAGAATATTTGAGTAATGCTCTTTGGTATTTTACTTTCAGTCAAAAACAAAAATACTTTTTACTAAACTTTTTTTTTTTGTATTATGATTTGTTATGATGTATTCTCCCCTAAATGATACTAAATAACGAATATTGGTCGAACTTTTAAATTTAATTTCATTCCCTCTTTTAGAGATTTCTAGCTCTCACGCCGGTCATAACCCTTATTTGGAAATCAAGCAACCGTGGTGGCTACGCTTTCGTCGTGGACTTGCCGGAGCGAGGTGATGTGGAATGGTTGCCCTCACATTCCCAATGGCTATGATCATGAACCCTTGCTCAGGTGTGATGGCGTAGGATTGGTGATCCTCGTCTGGGTGATAGCTGATTTTTGCCTGCATTCCTCTCTACCTCTCCCTCACACACGCTTACTATTCCCGCCTTGGGTTTTTGCTTTTCGTAGCCTTTCTAGTACTTTGACAAAATCACATTTGGTCTAGCTATTCATATATGTACTATAGATCGATTATAAATATATTAGATTCCGGACGGTCGCTTTGGCCATTTTGTCAACCATGGAGTGAAAAGGATTTAACTTGTGGTTACAATCTTAACCAGACTAAAGCCACGACCAAGTATCAATTTCAAATTACTATTCGACCTCCCTGTTAATGTAGGATAGGTTATGGTTAATCAGATGTATGGTTTTTGAACTTTTCTACCTTAATCACACCGCCAAAAGGACTTCGAAAGAAAGTTTTGATATTTAATGTTATCTCTGAACTTTTCTATTAATTAATTTAGGCCCGAACATCCAAAAGTTTGCTCATTGTAGTCAGTCTATTAGTTATATCACCACATTAAGTGTGTGTGTTATTGGATTGTCATGTTAGCATTTATAAGGCCAAAATAACGAGTCATTTTCCAATTCAGCAAAACTTCATGAACTCAACTTAAATTATGGCCAAGTTAGCTAATAATGTCATAAATTTTAATGAAAGAAATGCATTTATTAGATTTTTGAAGTTCAAGCATTAGATTGAGCAAAAAAGTTTGGATCCTGTGTCGGACCCTGAAGAAAAGCACATAGCCACCCTTGTCATCATACCATAAATTATTCATGTGTTGAATTGATGGACATGATATAACAAGCCAATTGTTATGTCCATGTTATTTGAATTTTAATCAACTTTGCATTTTGGTTTAAACATAAAACCATTCTAAATGATAAATTTTACTTTCAAAGTATTGCCAAAGTACATCGCCCAACAAGTAAGAGAATTTTCAATAATAACAAGGTTGTGCTGAAAGTTCTTCGCCTTTTAGGCCGGTTGTGGGCGAGGACGGATTCAAAACCTCGACACCATGTTCGGAGTCATGTGCTCTAATCGTCCGAGTTATAGGCGCCGCCTTTCTCCTTCGGATATGTTCTCGGAAGTACCCTAAATTGAAAAAAAGGACCTTATCTTCGAATTGTCAAGGTTTGAATCTGCAAATCAATGGCCAGTTCAAAGGTCACACCAACAAGTCTAAGTCCCCCTCAATTAAGACTAGAAACCTACTCCTCAAGCCTTTGAAATGTTTCCCCTACTTCCTTAAACTGGTAGGTTTAGGTCCATTCCAATCCCACGTGTTGAATTGTCCAAATGGCTTTCACCCCTTTTTGATGGCCTAACGATACAAGCTGAGTCCAATTTCGGCACAAAGCGTTCTTAATCTTTGACGCGTAGGCACCGGACTTGAACATTCAAATGATAACCTGCGTTTTTTATTCATCTCGATTATGCGCTGCCGAAGTCATGACGAGAAAATGTACTTGAAATGTACTTGAGTTGACTGCGCTCGTATCGTAATCTCTACGTTCATGCGTGCGTTGCAGCTTATTATGTGATCTGTTCACCATGTCGTCGTCGTCATCATGCATTGAGCCTAATGGACTGACAAATATCATGATTTTGTCGTAGATTTATATGTAGACAACAGGCTAGAAAAGCCTTTGAAAGAGTCGATAAGACGATTTCCTTTATGTCATTTGGCAAGCAAGATGGCCAACTGGTTCTTCTCACGTTTATTTTGTTTGTATCGTCTTCTTCTGGCATGGATGATAAAAGAAATCCTTCCTCGAGGGCTTTTCCCTCATACTTCATAAAAGCAAAGCCGTTTCTTTTTCCTTCTTGGTCAGGGATAAGATCTAACAATGTTAATCATTGGAACAAGAGGATTATGTCACAATTCCGCTTGAGCGAAAGAGATCAGGCCGCAAGTCCACCATGGGACATAAGAAAAGGTTCTTTTTTGGCCCCCTCCTTTTGTCCTCGTTAAAACGATGAGCAGCAAGAGACCATAGCAATCCCGTGAAATTTTTTATTTAAGGCATAATTATTTCTCTCAATCTTATGGTTCGAGGTTAGTGAGCTCAATATTGAGCTAGAGCATGTTGGTAGACTACTATTCTCTCCACATGAGAATAAACATGTCTCATTGCAGAATTCATTGTATCATTAAAGTTCAAATGGTTGTGGCTTTGTGAAAAATGGTGAGAGTGAGAAGCACTGGATTAACTGTGCTTGGTGGCACAATTGGAAACACTACGATCGACAAAAGCTAAAAGAGTCGGGCATTTTTCCGAATTTTTTTTTTTATGATGGGTTATAAATAAGGATATTATCTTACATTTATATTCAATTAAGTTTGCATGTGGATAATGTCCATGATTAATAATCCACCGGTTAAAAGTATGGTTAGAGAAAGTTTTCTCCTACCTGAAACTAGAAAAATATAGCCTGAACTAGAATACTATTGAGGAGACGCACATCCCCTGTACGAATGGTCACATGGGAAATTGTGGGAAATTAAAAATTGATTGTGGGTCCACACGTGCCAACTGCATGCAACAACTTGCTTTTGAGGCAGAAGCCATAAGAAGGGTTAAGGAAGATTCAAATGGTTTTTTAGTAATTTACCTCATGGAAGCCTACCGTGGCAATGTTGTTCTCAAGCTATATCAAGGATGAAATTTTCTCAAACCATGCTCATTATAATTGGTATTTATAGGTTACTGATATTATTCATATGCAATTTAAAAAAATAATAATAATAAAGTAAGTGATATCTATATTTGTAAACCACAAATCAAAGATATGATTGGATATAATTTCTTCTACATATTTACATAAATACTTTGCGTTCTTTTACAACTGTGTTCTATACATAGTGTTTGGAAATATTCGACAATAAAAAATGATATCGAACTAAAGTCAAGTTGAAATGACCAACATGACCTTTTAAGTCCCATTATTGTTCTTTGTGACAAGCTAAAACTATCATTGTCTGGTGATGGATTATCACTTTGCCTATCTCTAATAACCTCCTCTCTCTTCCCACATTGGTCGCTCGCAAAACGTGTTTAAGAACTGTTAGCTCATCATAAGATTCAACCGTTTGAAGGGTTGTGCTGAAACCGGTCAAGTCCTCAAGAGTGGAACGGCCCAGACCTACCAACTTTGAAACAGCGGCGATTCATACGATTTGCCGTACAAGCAACTTCCTCCCACCCAGCTTCGCTCCGCCTATAAATAACCCCAATTTGAGACCGTTTCAGGACACAAAACACAACCTCAAATGCCTCCCCCAATCCTAGGCAGCTTGCTCATTCTTCATAACGTAGTCAGCATTGTCAAAAAAATGGGCAGCAAGATCTCTTCCCTCGTCTCCAAAACCAGTTCTCAGCAAAAAAGCACCACCAGCACAACCGCCGGCACCACCACCGGCACCACCAATGGCACCACCACCACTACCGGCACGAGCAGCAGCAGCAGCAGCAGCACCAGCACCAGCAGCAGCGCATACACCGGACTAGCCAACATCATTAAGCTCCTTCCGAGCGGGACTGTCTTCCTGTTCCAATTCCTCAACCCTCTTTTGACCAACAACGGCGAGTGCCACACTTACAACAAGTACCTAAGCGCCATTTTGATTGCAGTTTGCGCCATTTCGTGTATTATCTCTTGCTTCACCGATAGCTACACGGGAAGTGACGGGTCGACCCACTACGGGTTCGCCACGGCCAAGGGCATCTGGCCTAGCTCAAGCTCCAGCAGCTCCACGAGCTCGTCGGGGTATAAGCTTCGGTTTTCGGATTTCGTCCATGCTTTCTTGTGTGTGGTCATTTTCTTAGGTCTGGCGTTGTTGGACACGAACACAGTGAAGTGCTTCTATCCGTCTTTCGAGGACACAGAGAAGACTGTGATCATGGTTCTGCCAACCGTGATCGGCTCGATCTCCAGCACGCTGTTCACGTTGTTCCCAAGCACGCGCAACGGAGTCGGGTATTCTTCAACCAGTTCCACCTCAACGACCAGCACTACCTCGGAGAGCAATGCCGAGACAGTTTGATGATACACAGAAGCACATATGCAGGATACAAATGCAACCCCATGCATATTTCCAAATAAATGCATCTAGGGTTTCTCATGTTAGACTCATGTGCTCTAGGATGAGCACATAATTACAATTGTACGTATTTGTTGCCATAGGTCTTACAATGTATTGTTTTTTTCTTTTTTTTCTTTTTTTGGGTCGAACGATGTATTGGTTGATTTGGTCTATTTGTAGTGGAATTCATTAATTTTTTAATGTCTTTTGGTTAGTCTCACGAGTGGTATACATCAATCATATTCAACTTCATTGATGGCAGCTAAACTTTTATTTCAAGGATTCAAATTTTCTGAAAATGTTTTATTTTTTTCAGTTAAATAATGTTACTGTTTCATATCTAAGCACATCAACGACAAGCAAATTAGAAAAACAAAGCTACGTTCCATATATGAGTTTTAAAAGAATAGATCGGTGTACAAAGCTGCCAAAAATAGTGGGGATACTTTGAAATTTAAGAAATAACGTATTTCAATAAAATTATTTGCTTATTTAAATTTTCAAAGTATTAAATTAATCTCAACACGTTAACAAAATTTTTCAATTGACTTTAGATGGTTCACATCTTTCGAAATCTTATCTTAGCCTCTCTCTTGAGAGATAGTTGAGGCAATATAGAAATTTGGAAATATTAGGAATTGCATTTGATGGGATTTGACGATGCACATTTATTTTAGCACATTGAACAAATTTACCTGATAATTATTCCTTAATGGAATAACTATCATTTAGCAATTTTATAAATCAATTAGGTGTCTCATGTTCTGTAAAATAGATTTGAGCCTTCAGTTTATCTTTCACTTTTTACTTATATCATGATGTTGACGTGTACTTGACTTTCTGGATCGATCAAATTCTTTCATAAGTTGGAAACTTTGCTACAATCCGATTTATAATTTATTAAATATTTTTTGACCAATTCATTACTTGCAATTTTTTCCCATTGGCCGAAGTAGGAAAGAAAATGCTGGGCTTGTTTTAGTTGCATAAAGTCGGTGTGCCATGGGCCGATATTTTAAATCATATATCCATGAATCTTTATTTCCTTTAAGGTTTTACATTTTTATGATTCACACTCTCGTAATTAATAAAGGGAATTTTTGAGAGAGAAACTTTTGAGGATGTACAGTTTAAATTCTTGAATGGATACAAATGAGGTGGCGAATAATCTTGCAATGAGATCAGTCCGTGTGTTGCATAGCTCATGAGGTAAACGATTTTCAAATGGCGGAACTTCTTCAAGTTATTTACACAATGACCAAATAAGGAAGGTACACAATCGATTTGATTGCATTGCCTCTTGGCGAGGAAGATTTTGTTAGCCCCAAAGACGGTAAAGCTGAGATTAGGGCTGAAAATCTATGTATTTAATTTGTAAGTATTGATAAACTTCAATGCTAAAAATTAAAAATTAATAATGTATCCAATGGTAATTGACAATTGACATCTGAATATGAAGAATTGATTATTAAAGATAGAACAATGGTTATTTTTGATAGGTTTATTATTGGTAGGGGTGAGCGCGGTTCCCGGGTAGAACCGAGAACCGAAGAACCAAACCAGAGGGTCGAGTTCGGTTCCCGGTTCTAAAGGAGTCGGTTCCGGTTCCTAGTTCCCTTTTTCTGGGAACCGTCTCCTTTAAAACTGGTTAGCGTTCCTAAAAATCCCCAAATCGATAGTTCAGTTATCCTCTCTCATTTTCTGCCTCTGCCTTGTCCCCGACGCCACTCGCCCTCGATGCCGCCGCCGAACGCCGCTCGTCCCGTCGTTGGACGCTAGTCGCCCCTCACTCGCCCCACCCTTTCCTCCCTTGACGCTGTCAGCCCCCGCTTGCTCTGTAGCTCAGCCATTGGACATCGCTCGCCCTTGATGCCACTGCTGAACGCAGCTTGTTCCCACGGTGGACGCCGCTCGCCCCGTCACCCCTAATGCCGGTTGCTACTCACCCAGCTGCCCCTAACGCCTCTTGCTGCTTGCCTTTCGTGCCGATAATCTCTGCCGCCCTCTCTCTTCGTCGTTTTGCGAAGTGTCGCAAAACTAAGTGAAGCCCTTTATTGTCCTGCAAATTTCAGTTTTGCTTTAGTGTCGTTTTTTTGCGCTGCCTATGCATTTCGATCGAAAGAGAGGAGTGTGTAGGTGGGTATGTTCAGGGGAGCATTTACGGCATTCAATCAAGTTAAAAAGTTTGGACAATGTAGAAATTAAAAGTGAACTGAGACAATTCATTTGCTTATTAACAAAGAGTTGGCTTCTGTTGTAGTTCATGATATGTTGTGGCTTTTCGTTGACTTACTTTCTTGGAACCATTGTTATCTGGCATATCTTGGCTCTGATCGATGAATGAGTCGGAAAATATCAAAAAGTTGTTCTTGGTGATTTCATCTTCAAGATGCATTCCCCGTGTCATACAAATTTTGGGTTTGTTCTTTGTTCTAGAGTCTCCTAAGTAGAGGCGTAGGCATTAACATTTCAGTGGCAATCCGCTTTGACACACAATCGAATTGGTGCAAATTGTCATTCTAAGTATATGCTAGTTGTGTAAAATCACATAACTCAATTACGAAACCAAGATTATGAACTCTTCATTGTAAAAATAGCAGAAAGTCATTCACGGGTAAAAGTCCACCGAGAGAAGGAGTTTGAAGTCACATTACAAAAACTCAAAGGCAAAAATGTCCATATTACTCAAGAAGCAGACAATATTAGAGTAATATCTGAATCTCGCTTGTCTTTCAGATAATTTGGAAGAATTTATTTTTTGCTACTGAGGTTTCTCATTTCACTTGTCTTATAGGACTATACAAAGACTTTTGAATGGCAGTCTCAGTCCAGAATTCTGGATATGTTCCAAATACGCTATGCTCATCCACTTATAGTGAGAATGCCCTCAAAATTATATGGGTCAACCAAGATATTACTATGTGGATCAACTATACAATCACTTTTATGTTCTTGTCCTTGATTCCATATCAAGTCTTCTATAAGATCTAAGAGCTCCTTAGTCATATTTTCTAATCTTTTTAGGTCTTTTCTTACCCTTTTTAATCTAAGTCTATTCTATAAGCTCCTAATGAGTTGCTCATATGTAGAGAATGTAATATAAGGGAATTGTTTTATGGGCATAACTAGTTTTTTAAATGTGTAGTCAACATTGAAATCCTATATTTCTTTCATCAGACTCTTTGTATGCTTAGCAAACTGTTGAATTCTTCCTTATGGAGCGTAATCCTTTTGAACATGTCCAAACAAACCGAGTTGGCAGCTTGAACTAATATAGCCAGTTGCCCATTTATTCAATGATGATGTAATTTGATGATGAATCTCTTTACTCGATAATTTAAGTCTTTCCTAAGTGGATACTTGTAGTTATTCTCTGTGTCTAATGCTTTTGAAGCCAGACCACTATCTCAACATCTACTACTATTATATGTTAACTTGTATGTGGTTCTCTAGTTTCCATCACACCAACTGATCTATTCCATTTGACTTCAAATTAGATGGTCTGGCTGAATTCTGATTGGGAATGGATTGTGAAACAAACAGAGTTGCACAAGAATCTTTTAGAGCCTTTCATTGCCTTTAGGGGGTTTTGCTCAATATTTTGAGTTGCAAGGACTCCATGGTGCAACATCTTTTGCAGTCTGCCTCCACCCTTCAAAAGGTATAATTTAAATTGACTAGTTTCGCTTGGTAAGTCATTGCAATTCTTTGTCTTATTTCTATTACATGCCTTTCTACAGGGTTCTAGGTTTTCTCAAGCAGCTGCATCTTTACATGAGTTTAAGTACCTTGTGGTTGAGTGCAGGGAGCCAGGTTCTACATTATATTGGACAAGAAGGGTAAGATTGTCTGGTTTAGTTGAGATTTGCATCACTCAATAGCAAATGGACATGCTAATATGAACTTTGACTATGCTGCTGCCCTTTTCTACCCTTGTTTTTTCTTCTTTTAACTATTGTTTCATCTAATAGATAGATCTTCTCATTGTAGTCTGTGAAGAATAAAGCTATACTTATGAAAATTCAATTTCCTGATGGAGCAGCATTAGTCAAAGGGACAGAAATGTGCCTTTTTTTTTCTTTTTTTTTGGGATGCTTCTGCTCATAAGGAACTATTTTTGGCAATTTATCGACATATAAGCTTTAATTTGTCTTTTTCCTTCTTTTTTTATAGTTCAAATCTGGGGAAAAAAAAAAAAACCTGTTCGAACCGGAACCTACCCGGAATTTGTGACATGGTAAGTTTCAGGTTCTTTGTTCTGGCAGGTAGGTTCCAAGTTCCAAAAAATGAGGAACCCGTACCGAGGGTAGGTTCCAAGTTCCAGACGAAACCAAACCAGAATCAAGAACTGCTCACCCCTAATTATTGGTTAAGTCTTGCCGATCAAGTGATTTTTTATTTTTTATTTTATAATATTACAAAATTTAGTTATTTAATTCGATGGTAAAACAAGCCTAATTTCATATCGTATTGAATTTTTTTATTTTCAGCATTCAATTATGTTATCAAATGGCCACATTCTTTGCTCATTCAATCAACGCTTGATCTCTGTTAGGCCGAGCTCAAAACTAGCTAACCTCGCGAGACTTCTACAACCCCGCCAATGCGGAGTTGAGTCACGTTGTGGTTGGCATGGCGGCTTGGTTAGGCCCATTTGGATGAGCAACTTCATTTTCTAGGATCTAATCCCACAGGGAAGTGCGGTGAACTAAGGCCCCGTTTGTTTGTATTTCTTTTTTTTGTTTTTAAACAATTTTTCTATTTTTTTGTTCCCTGGGAACAAAAAGGAACAAACGCGTTTGGGTGCGTTTCTATTCCTTTTTTGTTCTTTTGTTCAGGAACAAAAAGAAATAAACAAGAAACACAAATTTTGTGTTTTTTGTTTCGAAACACTTTTGAGAAACACTTTTTTTTTTTCTTTTTCTCTTTTTCTTGTTCTTTTTTCTTTTGGCCGGTCGCCGGCCTCGGCCATGGCCGACGACCGCCAACGAGGGCGGCGGCCTCGCCCGCCACGGCGAGGCTCGCCGTCCCTCGGCGAGGCCGAGGCTCGCCGTAGCGGGCGAGGGTCGACCTTGCCATGGCCGGGCGAGCTCGAGCTCGCCTAGCCATGGCGAGGCCGACGTCGCGCCGGCCCGGGCGAGCTCGATCTCGCCAGATCCGGCGAGGCCGAGCCGCTGGGCCGGCCGGCCGCGAGCCTCGGCCTCGCTCGGGCGGTGGCCCGGCGAGGCCGTGCCTCGCCCGCCCCGGGCGAGCTCGGCCTCGCCGAATCAAGGCGAGGCCGACCTTGCGCCGGCTCGGGCGAGCTCGATCTCGCCCGGATCCGGCGAGTTCGAGCTTGCCTGGGCGGCCGGCGAGCCTCGGCCTCGCCGATCCGGGCGAGTCGGCATTGCACGGCGGTGGCCGGCGAGGCCGCGCCTCGCCCGCCCGGGGCGAGCTCGGCCTCGCCGGCCGGTCGTCGACCAAAAGAAGAAAAAAGAAAAATGAAAAAGAAAAAAGAAAAAATAGAAAAAATAGAAAAAAATAGAAAAAATAAAAAAATTATCCAAATTTACCAAACATGTTTCGTTTTATTTTTTATTCTCTAACAAGTTTACCAAACGCGTTTTACGTAAATACTTTTTTCTATTTCTATTTCAAACAATTTTTAAACGAAACGCAAATAAACGCACCCTAAATTGACAGTAGAGGTGATCGATGGGCGAGTATGTTATAGGTTAATAGGTAGGCTTGGGCAATGGGCTTATGTGAGGAAGTCTAGCCCACCCATCTTGGCCTGGGCTTGGTGGGGCCCAAATATTTATGTAAAACATATAAAATAGATGGTCTCTGGCAATACAATAGGCCTGATCTACTGGTCGGACCTGGCCCAAATATTTCCTGAACTTTTTGTGTTACTCTAACTTTTCTTTTTTCTTTTTAATTAAACCCAATTACCGTTTTCCACCTCTTCTTTAAATCATTACTAGACTATTTAATTATTTAGATGTATATCCGTTTGTTGCTGAGAGACTGTATAAGGGGCCCGTGTTCGCATAATAAGTCTAAGTCCCCCTCAATTGAGACAAGAAACCTACTCTTCAAGCCTTTAAAATGTTCCCCCTACTTCCTTAAACTGGTAGGTTTAGGTCCATTCCAATCCCACGTGCTGAATTTTCCAAATGGCTTGCACCCCCATTTGACGGCCTAATGATACAAGCTGAGTCCAATTTCGGCACAAAGCGGTCTTAATCTTTGACGCGCAGGCACCGGACTTGAACATTCAAATGATAACCTGCGTTTTTTTATTCATCTCGATTATGCGCTGCCGAAATTCGTTGACTGCGCTCGTATCGTAATCTCTACGTTCATGCGTGCGTTGCAGCTTATTATGTGATCTGTTCACCATGTCGTCGTCGCCATCATGCATTGAACCTAATGGACTGACCAATTTCATGATTTTGTCGTAGATTCATATGTAGACAACAGGCTAGAAGAGCCTTTGAAAGAGTCGATATAGACGATTTCCTTTACGTCATTTGGTAAGAAAGATGGCCAACTGGTTCTTCTCACGTTTATTTTGTTTGCATCGTCTTCTTCTGGCATGGATGATAAAAGAAATCCTTCCTCGAGGGCTTTGCCCTCATACTTCATAAAAGCAAACCCGTTTCTCTTTCCTTCTTGGTCACGGATAAGATCTAACAATGTTGATCATTTGAACAAGAGGATTATGTCACAATTCCACGTGAACGAAAGAGATCATGCCACAAGTCCACCATGGGACATAAGAAAAGGTTCTTTTTTGGCCTTCTCCTTTTGTCCTTGTTAAAGGATGAGCAGCAAGAGACCTTAGCAATCCCCCGAAATTTTCAATTTAAGGCACAATTATTTCTCTCAATCTCACGGTTCGAGGTTAATGAGCTAAATATTGAGCTAGAGCATATTGGTAGACTGCTAGACATGTCTCCTTGTGGAATTCATTGTATCAAATGGTTGTGGCTTTGTGAAAAATAGTGAGTGCAAGAAGCACTGGACTAACGTGCTTGGTGGCACAATAGGAAATACTACAATCGATAAAAGCTAAAAGTGTCATGCATTTTTCTAACTATTTTTATTTTATTTTATTAGTAGGTTATAAATAAGATATCATCTTGTATTCAGTTAAGTTTGCATACGGATAATATCCATGATTGGTAATCTACTGGTTAAAAATATGATTAGACAGTTTTCACCGACCTGAAACAAGGAAAATATAGCCTGAACTAGAATACAATTGAGGAGACGCACATCCCCCTGTACGAAGGGTCACATGGGAAATTGTGGGAATTTAAAAATTGATTGTGGGTCCACATGTGCCTACTGCATGCAACAACTTGCTTTCGAGGCGGAACCCCCAAGAAGGGTTTAGGAAAATTTAAATGGGTTCAATCAGTTTAGTAATTTACCTCATGGAAGCCTATTCTGGCAATGTTTTTCTCAAGCTATATCATCCTCTGTTGCTGATTGGATGAAATTTTCTCAAACCATGCTCATTACAATTGATATTTATAGATTACTAATATTACTCACATGCAAATTTAAATTTTAAAAGTATATGATATCTATATTTGTAACCCACCAATCAAAAATATGGTTGAAGGCAATTTTCTCTACACATTTATATAAATACTCTGCGTCTTTTTTACAATTGTTTTCTATACATAGTGTTAAGAAATATTCACAACTAAGAAATGATATCGAACTAAAGTAGAGTTGAAATGACTAGCATGAACTTTAAGTCCGATTATTGTTCCTTGTGACAAGCTAAAACTATCGTTCCCTAGTGATGGATTATCACTTTGCCTATCTCTAACAGCCTCCTCTCTTCCCACGCTGGTCAATCTCTCAAAACGTGTTTAAGAACTGTTAGCTCATCATAAGATTCGACCCGTTGAAGGGTTGTGCTGAAACCGGTCAAGTCCTCAAGAGTGGAACGACCCAGACCTTCCAACTTTGAAACAGTGGCGATTCATACGATTTGCCGTACAAGCAACATCCTCCCACCCAGCTTCGCTCCGCCTATATATAACCCTAATTTGGGACCGATTCAGGACACAAAACACAACCTCAAATGCCTCCCCCAATCCTAGGCAGCTTGCTCATTCTTCATAACGTAGTCAGCGTTGTCAAGAAAATGGGCAGCAAGATCTCTTCCCTCGCCTCCAAAACCAGTTCTCAGCAAAAAAGCACCACCAGCACCACCACCGGCACCACCGGCACCACCACCAGCACCACCAATGGCACCACCACCACTACTGGCACGAGCAGCAGCACCAGCACCAGCACCAGCAGCAGCGCATACACCGGACTAGCCAACATCATTAAGCTCCTTCCGAGCGGGACTGTTTTCCTGTTCCAATTCCTCAACCCTCTTTTGACCAACAACGGCGAGTGCCACACTTACAACAAGTACCTAAGCGCCATTTTGATTGCAGTTTGCGCCATTTCGTGTATTATCTCTTGCTTCACCGATAGCTACACGGGAAGTGACGGGTCGACCCACTACGGGTTCGCCACGGCCAAGGGCATCTGGCCTAGCTCAAGCTCTAGCAGCTCCACGAGCTCGTCGGGGTATAAGCTTCGGTTTTCGGATTTCGTCCATGCTTTCTTGTGTGTGGTCATTTTCTTAGGTCTGGCGTTGTTGGACACGAACACAGTGAAGTGCTTCTATCCGTCTTTCGAGGACACAGAGAAGACTGTGATCATGGTTCTGCCAACCGTGATCGGCTCGATCTCCAGCACCCTGTTCACGTTGTTCCCAAGCACGCGCAACGGAGTCGGGTATTCTTCAACCAGTTCCACCTCAACGACCAGCACTACCTCGGAGAGCAATGCCGAGACAGTTTGATGATACGCAGAAGCACATATGCAGGATACAAATGCAACCACATGCATATTTCCAAATAAATGCATCTAGGGTTTCTCATGTTAGACTCATGTGCTCTAGGATGAGCACATAATTACAATTGTACGTATTTGTTGCCATAGGTCTTACAATGTATTGTTTTTTTCTTTTCTTTTTTTCTTTTTTGGGGTGGAATGATGTATTGGTTGATTTGGTCTATTTGTAGTGGAATTCATTAATTTATTAATGTCTTTTGGTTAGTCTGTCAGCACAAGTTGTATACATCAATCATATTCAACTTCATTGATGGCAGCTAAACTTTTATTTGGAGGATTCAAATTTTCTGAAAATATTTTATTTTTTTTAGTTAAATAATGTTACTGTTTCATATCGAAGCACATCAACGACGAGCAAATTAGAAAAACAAAGCTACGTTCCATATATGAGTTTTAAAATAATAGATCGGTGTACAAAGCCGCCAAAAATAGCGGGGATACTTTGAAATTTAAGAAATAACGTATTTCAATAAAATTATTTGCTTATTTAAATTTTCAAAGTATTAAATTAATCTCAACACGTTAACAAAAATTTTCAGTTGACTTTAGATGGTTCATGTTTTTCGAAATCTTATTTTAGCCTCTCTCTTGAGAGATAATCGAGTGCATTATAGAAATTTGGAAATATTAGGAATTGCATCTGATGTGATTTGACGATGATAGTTAATTTGTTCAACGCGCTAAAATAAATATGCATCGTCAAATCACATCAGATGCAATTCCTATCATTGAGCAATGTTATAAATCAATTAGGTGTCTCATGTTCTATAAAATATATTTGAGCCTCCAGTTTATCTTTCACTTCTATCTTACTTATATCATGATGTTGACATGCACTAAACTTTCTGAATCAATCAAATTTTTTCATAGGTTGGAAACTTCACTACAATCCGATTTATGATTTATTAAATATTTTTTTGAATAATTCATAACTAGCAATTTTTTTTCCATTGGCTGAAGTAGGAAAGAAAATGCTGAGCTTGATTTAGTCGCATAAAGTTGGTGTGCCATGGGCCGATATCTTAAATCGTGCAACCACGAATCTTGATTTCCTTTAAGATTTTACATTTTTATGATTCACACTCTCGTAATTAATAAAGGGAATTTTTAGAGAGAAACTTTTGAGGATACAGTTCAAATTCTTGAATGGATACAAATGAGATGGCGAATAATCTCGCAATGAGATCAGTCCGTGCGTTACATAGCTCCTGAGGTAAACGATTTTCAAATGGCGGAGCTTTTTCAAGTTAATTACACAATGACCACATGATGAAGGTACACAATCGATTTGATTGCATTGCCTCCTGGAGAGGAAGATTTTGTTAGCCCCAAAGACGGTAAAGCTGAGATTTAAGTTCTGAAAATCTACGTACTTAATTTGTAAGTATCGATGAACTTCAATGCTAAAATTAAAATTGAAACATTTATTAAATGGTAATTGACAATTGACATCTAATATGAAGAATTGAGTACTAAAGATAGAACAATGGTTATTTTCAATAGGTTTATTATTGGTTAGGTCTTACCAATCACTTGATTTAAAAATAAAAAAAAAATTTACAAACTTTAGTTATTTAAGTTGATGGTCAAACAAGCCTAATTTCATATCGTACTGAATTTTTCATTTTCAGCATTCAATTATGTTATCAAATGGCCATATTTCCTGCGCATTCAATCGACGCTTGACCTGTCAGGCTGAGCTCAAAGACTAGCTAACCTCGTAGACTACTACAACCCTGCCAACGCGAAGCTGGGTCACATTGTGGTTGGCATGGCCACTCGGTTAGGCCGACTCGACAAGCAACTTCATTCTCTAGGATCTGATCCCACAAGGAAGTGCAGTGAACTAAATTGACAGTAGAGGTGACCAATGGGCGAATGTGTTATAGGTTAATAGGCAGGCTCGGGCAATGGGCTTATGTGAGGAAGTCTAGCCCACCCATCTCGGCCTGGGCCTGGCGGGGCCCAAATATTTTATGTAAAACATGTAAAATAGATGGTCTCGGGCAATATGATAGGCCCGATCTACTGGCCGGGCTTGGCCCAAATATTTCCCGAACCTTTTGTGTTACACTAACTTCTTCTTTTTTTAAAAATTAAACCCAATTACGGTTTTCCCACCTCTTCTTTAAATCAACACTAGACTATTTAATTATTTAAATGTATATCCGTTTGTTGTTGAGGGACTGTAACAAGGGGCGCGTGTTCAGATAATGAAGTTACATAAAATCAAATGATCGGCGTGATTCTAGGAATGTTTATAGAATCCGCCTATCAACTTTGGCTTCAATTTACAGTTTGTCTTATACTTTACTCTATTCTAGTCGGTTCCAAAACTATTTTATGGCGTCCATTGTCGTGCTGCTGTAAGTATTCGAGCTGGTAGAGTATTGTTTCTTGGTAATTCAACTTTTAGACCATAGACCTGACCTCAAACTCATATCTTGTCTCGACCCCATGATCAATTAGGTTTCATCGGCAAAGAAGTCACACACAGAGAATAACCAATTTTGCCGCGATGGTGGATTTGATTGACAACCAAATCCACAACATTAAAGCTATATAGCAATTAGATCCACAATGTCAGTGTGATCCATTTGTCACAAAAGTATTATGAATCCTCCATTTCAATTTGATCACTCTAATTTCTTTTTGTAAATCTCTCGAATGATTGACGTGGACAATTACATAGCCACATGATCTTCTCTTTGAGCTGAAATAAATATCCATGCCATTAAACTCCGATTAATGTTTATTGAAAGTCAAATCAACGCTCAACAAGAAGAAGCACCAAGTCAAAATTTAGAACTTTTTAAATACTTTTCCCATAGAAGAAGAACATTAAGAAGAAAAAAGAAAAAAATTCAAAAATTATTAAAAATTGTTAGAAGAAGAAGAAGAAGAAGAAGAAGAAGAAGAAGAGAAAAAAAGAAAAAAAATTCAAAAATTATTAAAAATTGTTCACGTCAATATAGGCGGTGCCACATAAGACGGTAAGTGTTTATGTCAGCAATATTCAGTTAAAATTAGTTAGAATGACTAAATTGGCACCAAGTCAAAATTTAGAACTTTTTAAATACTTTTCCCACATTAAAGCTATATAGCGACTCGATATCGGTGCAATCCATTTGCCACAAATGTATCACAAATCCCCTTTGATCACTCTAATTTCTTTTTATAGATCTCTCTCAAATGATTGATGTGGCAATGATGTAGACAAGTGATCTTTTCTCTAAGCCGAAACAAATATCCATATCGTTAAACTTCCAATTAATGTTTACTGAAAGTCAAATCCAACAATCGAAGGGTGAAAAGTCGAAATGCAATAAAATAGTTTGGGCCAAATCAAACAAACATGAAATCCGTTAGAGATCATATTTAGCATGAAAGCAAAGTTTCTATTGTTGCTGAATATAATTTAAAAAAAAAAAAAAAAAATTTCTTCGGCTCCATTTATTTTTTCCGAAACAAAAATTTTTTAAAATTTTTTTTTAAAATGGTCATTTGAATCGCTTGGAATAAATTACTTAATAGTGAATGTTTTCATTATTAATAACAATTCATGTCTAAATATTTTCCTTAATTATGAAAAATATTTTCCGTTAATTCATTTTTATAAACAATATATATGTATATATAATATATTATTTTTGAAGAATGTTTTTTAAATCATATACTTTTTCTGAAAACAAACAGAACTTTAAGGATAAAATTCGAGAATAAGAAAAAGAAAGGGGCCCTCCATGGCAAAGAACGAAAATTGCATGAAGTGGCGCAATTTCATTCGACGACCACCGTGACGCTGCGCTAAATGTTCCCTCGTCTTCCTCGAACTCGAAATCCATCTGCCTCTCTCTGCAATTTCTTGTTTGCGATTCAGGTAAAAATTCCCACACCCTCTTCCGTCGATTCTCCCAAATGGACGGTTGAACAGCTCCACTTGTCTTCCGTTCAAATTCACCGTTTTGAGTCTTCGTTTCTGATCAGTAGTTTCGGTTCCCTCGGATCTGGTCGCGACCGTGAATTTCGGATTTCGATCAGGGATTCAGGGGTTCATCTTGGATTACTAGATTTCAGGTTTCGACTGCTACTTCATCTGGGTGATCTCCGTTTCGGCTGGAATTCGAAATTCGTGAGCTGGGTTTTTCTGGGGATGGATGGTAACAAGGACGAGGCGTTGAGGTGCGTGGCATTCGCCGAGGAGGCGATCGCCGCGGGCAACAAAGAGCGGGCGCTTAGATTCATCAAGATCGCGCGGCGCCTGGACCGGAATTTGCCCGTTGCCGCGCTGTTGGACCGGTGCGAGAAGCTCGATTTCGGGTCGGAGGGGACTCCGGCTGAGGAGAAGTCTCGTGATGATGGGAGCAATAAGGAGCCGGGTTCTGGGAAATGCGAGGAAGGTTCGGATGCAGGGAAAAAGAAATATGGGGAAGAGCATGTTCAGCTAATTGGGCAGATTAGGAGGACGGGGGATTATTATGCGCTTCTGGGGTTGGAGAAAGCTTGCTCCTCGGAGGAGATTAAGAGGGCTTATAGGAAATTGTCGCTGAAAGTGCATCCCGACAAGAACAAGGCGCCAGGTGCAGAGGAGGCATTCAAGAAAGTGTCCAAAGCGTTTAAGTGCTTGAGTGACGATGGTTCGAGGAGGCGGTATGATCAGACTGGTTTTGTCGAGGAATTCGAGTATAATCAGCGGCATAATAATGCTAGGCGGAGGAGGAGGAGGAGAACTGGAAATGACTTGTTTGATGATGATTTCGACCCGGATGAGATATTCAGAGCCTTCTTCCGCGAGAGGGACCCTTATAGGACAGCTCATGTTTATAGGTCGGGAGGAGTGGGTGGTTACCGGAGAGAGGACTCCGATGTAGGAGGATTTAGCTTAATGGTTCTTTTGCAAATTTTACCATTCTTGATCATCCTTCTGCTCGCATATATGCCCTTCACAGAGCCTGAGTACTCGTTGTTCAAGAATTACTCTTTTGAGGTCTCCAAGGCAACTGAAAATCACGGAGTGGAATTTTTTGTGAAATCATCTGCATTTGATAATAATTATCCACCAGGAAGTCTTGCTCGAGCTAACATTGAGGACAACGTGATCAAGGATTATAAAAGTATGCTTTGGCGTTACTGTCATATAGAAATGCAAAGACGTCAATGGAATAAGAATCTGCCGACTCCTAATTGCAAGAAACTGCATAACTTTGGCATAGCATGAAGGTAAGATAATGTGCTGTCTTCATCCCTGCAATAGATCCACCATATGACTGTCTAGTGCCTCTTTAATGTCCAGCTTATATGTTTGAATTTGGTCAACTATATTCATTTCACACCTTCACATTACCATGCATGATGTGCTCTGATATTGGCTCTTATTGCTAAGTATTTTCAATGCTGGGTTTGTTATGTCATCAACTCTTTTACAGGACTCATCATTATATTAAAAAAGGAAAAAAAAAGGCTGGTTGTGTAAATGCCACACATCAGGATTAAAATTTCCAGCAAATCTTGCAATCATAGGGAGTCAGCCCAGCATGCTCAAAGGAAGAGCCCTTCTGAATGGTACAAGTGATGTCATTGTCCCATGCTATGGCTAATAAGAGCTATGCAGCAACCATTTTTCTCAATGAATTTGGAAATTAATTGTATTTGCTGATGTTTGGTTTGCTTCCAGTGCATGTTTGCATATAGAGGTAATGAATAGTGAACATGTCAGTTGTAATAGAGTTAGAAAACACATGTTTTGAAGTCCTGAAAACTAAACTAAGCATTATGGGTCTTCTCTGCTGGTTTTTCTTGCTTTTAGCCTGCGTGGCTTGTCTGGTGGCGGTTGTGTGCAATTATTTGAAGAATTATGAACTGTGCACGTGTACGTTCAGCTTTGGGAACTATAAAATATTTACTGTCAGTTTGCCTGCTTCCCATGTATCTTTGATAATGATTGTGGTAAGTTATAGCTGCAAATTTTCAATGGAGTGTGAACGCTGGAGGTTAAGTCCTGAAGACCAATGAGAGAATGGATTTCCTGTGCTGATTTGTGATTTGCTTTTTTGGTGGTAATTGTATGACTCTGTGGGTGAGTTTAGTTTCCATCGTGATATCACCATTGGTTATTAGCTATATGGCCAACCTTGTATGTGTGTGTCTAGTATTGCATTGTTTGTATCTTGTGTACATGTTGATGGCATATTTGCTTTTCAATGGAGTTCATTTCTGTCACTTGTTGAACACCAAGCAGCTACATAGTCATTCTCACTGAGCTAAGTTAATGGACAGAGTATGAGATTAAATGGGACAAAATGAACATGAACCTGGACTGGATATTGCAGCTGCTGAAAGTAACTTCAAGTTTCAAGAGTCCTCATCCATAATCTTGCCATATCCAATAGAACTTGTCTATGCATCCATCCAGGGAAGTTGCAGCAGGAGCAGGGTTGCAAGGTTTTTGATACTTTGTTATACTCCAATAGAATTTGATAATGCTTCTTGTGGCTTGCAAAAATGTTGATCCATTGGGAATAGTTGCCAAAGTTTTTGACATCTTAAGTGCCAATAGTAACTTGTATGTGTGATGTGGAATCATCCCCTGTGAATGAAATGTCTTCTATGAATGAAGCCCGGATAAGCAAATTGTATCTCCTGTAATGCGGTTGTTTCTCATGTCATCGTCCTGCAGTTTGTTCTTGATGCAGGAAAGTTGCGGCTAGGTCATTTATAAGTGAGGTGTGCCTGTAATTTGGATATTTCTGGCCTTCTAGTTACTGAACGGCAATTTCTTTGGCTTCTGACCGGGCACAAAGAACCCCTATGATATACTCAAGAATTCACGAAAGAAATACAAGATTTGGGGAATAGAAGATTTGGGGCATGATACCTTGTCTCTGGGGTGTGTGGTTACCTAAGGCAAATAATTTGACGTTGGAAGCAAACTGCAACGCTTTAAGTCATTAACGAAATAGGCGAGACTTATGATGTTATTTATAAGTCAAATCCACTCCCACATGGTCATTATCTCACGTGAAAAATTAAGTACTCCTTTTGGATACTTTGCCCTCGTGGATTGGGCTGGATCGTTACTGATGATATTAGTGCAACACTCTTTCCAGTGGCTGTATGTTTTGTGGATGGAATAGGTTCAGACTCGAGAGCATCGCTTGAGCGATATTGCATAAGATATGACTCCTAACCAGCTTCTAGGATGGCCAGAGTGGTTGGGTAATGTGCAACTCCCTATCGCTCGGTGATACGAGCCGACTCTAATGAGGACATAGCTTTTTTTAAGTCAGAAAGTTTGGAACCTTCCCTAAGTCTGTGGATGGGAGATGCCCTATTGAATGGTTTATAAGTAAGATCTAGTCTAAATGTCACCGCTTTGGTGTGACCCCTTGAGTATACCATTTAAGGATACCATTTAAGGACTTGACAGACATGGAAAAGGACGGGTCGGCAAAGATGGTATTACTTTACGACCACCTCTAATCGATGTCTAGTGTTAGACGAACTATGCCCATACCCTAGTTCGATGAGGGTGGGCGTAATCACTGGGGCAAAAGGGCTTAGATCTGGGGCGGCTCCAAGTGGGTGTGGGATCGTCAATTTTTAAGCACAGATTTTTAACCAATGTGGTCGAGGAGCGCACGATCCCTTACCAAGAAAATGCTTGCATAGTGCTCTAGCACTTGGACACAAACTTGGTACACACTGAGATAACACCATCAAAGCGAAGTTCCCATGCGTTACCATCATGAACTGAGGCTTGCACACAAGCACTAGGTTACATAACACCCCGGCCAGAGGTCAGGCAATCACGCATCGAGGCCACACACGACGACGTAGGGATGCACGCAAGATGTTTGTCAGAATGCACAAGTGATTGTAATACAAAGAACAGTTTTCCAAAGGAGGACAACGGTTCCAGCGTCTTCTTCGTGGCAATTATTCACACACACACACACGCATTGGCCAGTGCAGCGTCCCACGCTCTCAGCCATGCTCGATCCAACTCGGGTCATGATCAAGCCAACTATCCCAGCCAAAACCTTGTCTAAGCATGCCCCCACTTGCGCTTTCCATCCTCGGCCGACATGAGTATTGTTCACGGCCTGTCCCTAGCTTTGTGATGTCCACAAACTCTCCAATCTAGGGAAGTGCCGTCCCGTCCATGGTGGTTCATATTGTCCAACGATATTTTCCAAATATGGTGTTGATTTGGTTTGTTACTACCATTGCTATCGTGTTAGAAGCCTACTAAGAGCCACACATTACTGGGGGAATATTGATTTGATTTATCACAACCCTTTTCATCGTCTCAAGAGATGCGCCTTGGTTGAACATCTTTGGCTCGACAATCACGACCCTTGTTAGATCTACTATGGGCCTAGTCCGTCTTATACACATGCTAGAAACGACCCAAGGCCAATAGACTCGATAAAGAATCAACCAAATTAACGTAGGTCAAGTACCCATATTTGAGAGTAGATTTTACTTATAAATAACATCATAAGGTCTCGGCTTTTTGATGTAGGACTTGGGGTGTCATGGTTTACTTCAGCCTTAGTGTAGTTATTCGTCCGCAAAAAAGGTATTATGCCCCATTTATTCGCAATTTTTTTAATTATGTTATAGGATTCTCTGTTGCCTAGTCCAGCAGCCAAGGAAATCCCGGTTCTATAACATGCCGCAACTCAAATTTTATAAAATCTAATTAGACTTTTTATTTTTCTCAAATATACAAACGCAAGTCATTCTTGAACGTCACTTCAGGAAAAAATTATACTTTTGGTCCCTTTGCTTTTTGGAAAATTCACTTTGTTCCATATAGTTTTTATTTGTCACAATTCCAGGCCTTGAAACTATTTTCTGTCGACGATTTTTGTTATTATCAATTTTACAGCGATGCTGATTCTCCTCTCAACCAGTGTGAGATTCCTCTCTACCCCTCTGGCGGTAGCGTTTCCCCTTAAATCCTCGATCTTGGGCTTCCTGCTGTAATCTTCCATGGAGGCTTCCATTCCTTTCAATCCGGACAAAGCTTTCACCCCAGTCTTCTTCTTCGCAAAGTTTTTCCCATATGGATATCATAACCCCTCAAAGCGACAAATAGCAACTTCGTGGATTCTTCCCCGATTTAGCTTCCTCCGACCAACATTGGCACTAATTCCCACCTCTGAGCAAAAAACCATCCACTTAAACAACTCGGACTTTAAATTTGAAGATCCACCTCGGTGAAAGCTAATTGCGGTGGTCCCAGCTCATCTCGGGCTCCCTTCACTCCATAATCACCCATAAGACTACCAGGTTTGATTCGGCACAATTGACTACCCCAGCAATGTACTTAAGATCTTAAGCTTATACAACATGGAAGGAATACATGAAAATCATCTCATAATGGTGGTGTTACACAAAAGAATGGGCAACTTGTGGCTAGAAGAGTACATTATAGAACTGGCCGATGAATGCTTGATAAAGAAAAACAGGAAAGTGAACTTATTCTCAATGGGAAACTCTTTTCTAAACTTAATGTTAATTTTCAAGCCATTTTAAGTACGATGAAGAATGCATGGAAGTTAGAATTGGCGAAATGTGAGATCATTGAACTTGGATATTTTTTATTTACATTTGACTTAGTTGAGGAGAAGAACCAAATGTTTTCGAGTTCTTGGTCCTTTGCCAGCAACCTTCTTGTATTGCAACAAGGAGACACAAATGTTCTGAACACTACTGTGAATTTAGACATTATACCTTTTGCATACATATTTTGGGTCTTTTGTGAGCTAGGATATCAAAAAATGCTATGTAAAATATAACTTTAAAGCTAGGAAAAGTAAAGGAAGTCAAAATTGAAAGAAAAAAATAACAGCTCGTGCAAGATAGGTAATGTCAAAGTTACACTAAACTTGCAAAGTCCCCTGAAAAATAGGATCTATAGTTGAGTTGGGAGGTCGAAAATGGTGGATTGATTTCAAATATAAGAGGCTCCCTCATTTTTGTTACTCTTGTGGTTGTATTGGACATTATCCAAACTTTTGTCCTAAGTTCCCATATGAGGAGACGGGATTGTCTCAAGACAAACCCGGTAGGCATGGATCATGGACTGGAGACTGAAGTGAGAGATAATAGCTCTCGTTGGACACTCACTTCGATCTAGCATCTTCGAGTCCTAGTGGCTCGAGAGAGGCCCAACCTGGTCTTCCTCATGGAAACCAAGAACAAAGAATCTGTCATAGAAAGAGTTAAAAAGCGTTGCAGCCATCATTAACCCGATTGGAATTGGGGGTGGATTGGTCAATATGTGGGATGAGGAAGTTCATGTGGGAGTGGCTTTCAGCACAGAGGAGTTTTTAGATGTTATATGTAAAGACTTCATAAGTGGTTTTATCATGCAGATATCATTTCTTCACGCATCTACAAATTATCAACAGAAATTACAATTATGGCAAGCATTGCATACTATTCATATCTCAAATAGCCTCCCATGGCTATGAATTGGTGACTTTAATGAAGTCTTATACTAATGGGAAAAATTCGGAAAACATGAAGATTTTGTAGATTCATGCTCATTAATGGACATAGAGAATGAGGGATTTGCATATACATGGTCTAACAAGTGAGAAGGGAAAAAAAATTGTGAAAAAAAGACTTAATATGGCGCTTTGTAATCTAGAGTGGTGAGTTTTATTCCCAAATGCGAGGCATTTGCTCTTCCTGCAATTGGATCAAACCATAGTCCGATTCTCTTAATTTTAGACTTAGCAAAGGTAAAAAAAACAAAAAAAAACAAAAAAAACAAAGATTTTCATATTTGAGCCATATTGGACAGAAAACCTAGAATTCAAAGGAGTGATTCAAAGAGCTTGGAGAGCTAAAGAGCACAACTCTTTGGATATAGTCAGCAAAACAAGGAAGATAATAGATGAATTGAGGAAATAGAGAAGCAAAAAATTTAAAAATGCACACCGTCAAATTCAATCACTAGGGGGAACACTTACTGAAATGACGATTAGAACCACAAGGCAGCCAAACTAAGAACAATACCGCCAAATTGTTAAGCAAATCAAAGACCTATGGAGACAATAAGAAATGTACCGGGGCATCAAATCCAAAATTAATTGGATAAAATGGGGGGGGGGGGGGATACAAAATATTTCCATGTAACCACAATTCAGAGAAGACAACGCAACAAGATTTCTACGCTCCAAATTGATGATCAAAATTGGAGTAGAGACCCTTCCATCCTCAAGGAACATATAACAAGTTTTTATCAATTTCTACATACCATGGTGGGAAGTAGAGAATATCAGCCTGTTTTAGACCAATGCCTATAAGTGATCATGAATACAATAAATGATGCCTTAACAGGGAATGTTATAAGGGAAGAAGTGAAATCAACAAGTTTCCTAATGGGTGCTACAAAGGCTTTGGGATCGGACGTACTTAATGGCTTATTTTATCAAAGCAATTGGTCAGAAATCCAAAAGACATATTTAGAATGGTTAACAACTTCTTCAACCAAGGTACCTTTAATCTTGAATTCAATAAAACTCATATCACTCTTATCTCTAAAGTCTCAAATCCAGAAAATATCACTCAATATAGGCCCATCAGCTTGTGCAATTTTAACCACAAAATCATTACAAAAGTCATGGTGAATAGACTGAAACCCTAAGAAATAATATCTCAAGAACGAAGTGCTTTTGTCGAGGTAGGACAAATTCACGATAACATTTTTATTATCCAGGAGATCCTACATCAACTTAAAGTACGAAAATGGAAGTGAAAATTTCAAGTGGTCCTCAAACTTGATATACAAAAAACCTACAAGACTTTCTAGGTGATTGCATATTGAGAATGGGTTTTAGTGATAAATGGGTCTTATTGGTTAAAAAATGAATTTCCTCGATCTCTTTTAGTATTAGAGTTAATGGAGAGTCTTGTGATTACTTCACACCGACTAGAGGGATTAGACAATGAGACCCATTATCTCCCTATCTCTTTATTATTATGGCCAACATTCCATCCTCATTGATTTCCAAGACTATAACGGATGGTAACTTAAAAGGCATCCAATTGAATCTACAGTGTCCTACATTATCACATCTTTTATTCATGGATGATGCTATATTCTTCCTTGATGGTATCATTACTGAAGCTCATAATCTAGCAAATATTCTACATCAGTATTGCTTCACATTAGGACAAGCCATAAACCTCAGCAAGGCAGAAATTTCCTTCAAGGAAAATTGTCCTCAAGGGTTAAATTAGAATCTAGCAACTGAATTGAGAGTACCAGTCATTGAAAAAATAAGGAGATACCTGGGTGTATCTTCAAAATGGGGACAAACAAAATGGCAAATGTTCTCTTGTGTTTTTGCAAAAGTTGATAGGAAGTTGAATGGATGGAAAAAGAAGCTAATGTCGAAGGCGGGTAAAGAGATCTTGATCAAAACGGTAGTCCAAGCATTACCTTAGTTCATCATGTCCATTTTTAAAGTCCCCATATTGATTTGTAGAGCCATTGAAAATAGAGTATCCTCTTTCGAGTGGAAATAAAATGCTACTAGAAAAGATATACATTGAAAAGATGGGATATTTTAAAGACTGGGAAAAATTGCGGGAGGCTAGGCTTTAAAGACCTAGTTCATTTCAACAAAGCGATTGTGGGGAAATAGGATTGGAGATTTACTCAAGACCCGAATGCCATATGGAGCAAATTGCTTAAAGAAATCAATTTTCCCAAAGGAAACTTTTGGACAGCAAACAAAGGCCCCCAACCCTCTTAGGGATGGCAAAGCATACTAATAGGGAGAGACACGATTGAGCTAGAGATCAAATGGGAAGTGGGGGATGGCAAGAAGATTGAAATCATAAAAGATAGATAGCTACTTTCAAGTAAGATAGGAGGTCTAGCAAATAGAAACGACCCTTACTTGGTAGCTGAATTAATGAACCTAACTGAGGGAGGGTGGAATTTTCTATTACTACAAGAGACTTTTGACGAAAGAGTCAATAAAGAAATATCAGCCACACCCTTAAACATTACACCTATGGACAACAAACAACTATAGTTCTTATACGGTAAAAAGTGGATATAACAAGCTACGAAATTCCAACAAACTTCAAACGACATACCAAGTTTCTACTCCGTACTAGCTACCTAAGAGACTATGAACTGAAATTTGGAAACTAAAATCTTACCCCCAAAGTTAGATTTCTACTATGGAGTGCAAGTAATAATGCTTTGCCGATGAGGGAAAACTTATCTAAGCGAAATTTGCTACCTAAACCAAAGTGTCCCTTTTGTGGCCAACTCTAGAAACTACAAAGCACATCTTCATTTTATGCCCTTGGGCAAAGCAAATTTGGTCCAATCAGTGAATCGGAGCCAACTTATCCCTAGAGATTTGCAATAGAATGGATAGATGGATTTGGGAGAATCTTACCGTGAGATTACCAAGCAAAACAAAGCTATCTTCACGGAGCTGATTTGGAGGATATGGAAGGTGAGGAACCATCTAATCTTTCAAGAAATAAACCATATCCGAGCTCTTTGATTGAAGAGGCTATCATTACAACACAGCTCATCGCAAAGCAGTACAGTAGGAAACTCAACGGTGAAGAAAGAGACCCGCCTGCAACAAAGGAAAGCTCCTTGCCAAATTAGATCTACAGCAAAATAAGCATGGACTACTCCTAGAACAACTCTATCATGGAAGAATCAATGGCGATTTTGCACAAGAATGTTGATGGAGTGCTCGTTGATGGGTTCTAAGGTCGATCTTCGCCCCTTCTACCGTTGTCGCTGAAGCCCCAGCAATTAAGGAAGCTCTGAAGTGGTTGAAAGAGCTACAAAACCCACAAAGGGAGAAGCCGAGTGCATGAAGTGGGGGTGTACTTCCCACTAATCTAAGCATGCTCTTATCAAGTGATAGCTTATAGTAGTTAATTGCACCTTAGGCTAATCGGAAATATCATGGGCTTCATGGTCCATGATTCAAGATTGCATCAACTTGTTGGGCCAGCTAAATGGAGTTGCTATCCAAATTGAACCGAGGGACTATAACCAAGCAATTGACTGGGTTGCAAAAGCCCACTGAACCGATTATGTCATGACGAACTGGGTTATTAATCCTCCTCATTCCCTTTGGTTGATTTTTTGTAATCCTTTATCTTCGATCTAGTAATTAATATCCGCATTTCTAACCCAAAAAAAAAAATCGTAATAAAAAATAAAAATCTGTCCACTATTTCAACTTAATCATTGAGTCAGCATTGGCTACTCACACATGGTTCTCCTCATCAAGCGTTTTCAATACAAATAAAAATCAAATTATTATGGTATCTGAATTTTAGTTAAAAAGATGAGAATGATAAATAGATAATTTTTATTATTGGAATATTATAAATATTTGCATATAAATACAAAGAAAGAAACAAAAAAAAAAATTCTCACAACAACACTGCTATGAGACTAGTAAATTTTAGATAGCATATATATAATTTTGTTGAGTACCATTTTCTCTCTCCGAAACTTTTTTTTCCCATGAAAATTTAAAACTATTTCTAAATTTATTAACAAGAAAATAGAATATGAAGGGGATGAGGATTGAAGGGACTTCGTGCCTATCGAGTAGTAGAATGAGAAGACATAAAGTGAATCTAACTTTCCATGTTATCAATGAGACAATCTATTCATTGTACACCATGTGGCTGGGCAGACCTACCCTCCTCTCTCTCTCTCTCTCTCTCTCTCATCATCATTTACTCTTCGTTTTTATTGACAAAATCTGTCCTACTCTGCGCTCTCTCACCGCCCCTCCTCTTCACACCACTTTGCTTTCTCCATCCCTTCTTTGCTTTACTCTTTCTCTCTCTTCTCTCTTTGTCCATCTTTACGACCAAAGGTGTCACATTCTACTCTCTTGCTCCCTTCTCCACTTTGCTCTATCTCTCCATCCCTCTCCTAGAATCACCCTATAAGAATTGTTTGGACTATCTCATTATTGCATAGAAAGTTAGACCCATCTAATATTTTCTCAATGTTTATGTTTTCATTGGCATAGGCTAACGTGACGATCGCCCCTATGCTAGGTTGGCCATACCCCACCTACCGTGTTTACCTTGTAAGAAGCTTATGCACATATGTGAGAACACCTTGATGTATTTACTTTTTGCCATTAACACAAAGCTAGCAGTTTTTGGGGGTGATCGGTTTCTGATCCGATTCCCAAAATGGTTGGTCCTAGGAGCAGGCCAATTTGATTTTAGTTTAGTCCAATAGAACTAGTCACTTTTTTTCCCCACTACTTGATGCTTTCTATTGTGAAAAAAAAATGATCACTTTTATTTTTTTTTAATAACTAAAAAAAAAGAGGAGTATATGTAGTCAATTCCACAATTCCACTTTAATGAATTGGGAATCAAACCGATACTTTCAAGAACCGAACCCAACCAACCAGTTCGGTCATGTCCGGGTGGTTCATGGTTCAGACAATCTGTTTTACACTTCCCTAATAGTTTTACAGTAGAAAAAAAAAAAAAAAAGAAAAAGGACCTTTTCCCAATCGAAACTTGATTTAGGCCAATACTAAAACAAAACAATTTTTTTTTTTTTTTGGCTATTCCACGATCTACTAAAAAAATTCACATTGTTTTAGGAAATAAAATATTTAAATTTATATTAATGATGTGAGCAATTTTGTAATTGGTGTTCTTCATTAAAGCAATTTCCATGTATTATTATTATTATTATTATTATTATTATTATTATTATTATTATTATTATTATTATTATTATTATTATTAACTGGGTTTTTGTTCATTAATGATGTGTAGTAAAGAACTCAATTTCTTTTTGTAATCTTAAAAGTGTATTTATAATATAAATCTCAATAAGTGTATCTCTTCATTTCATCGAAGCTCTCTCAGGCTTTCACAATTGTTTTATTGTGCAATTACTCCATAGTTGGTTCGGATCAATTATTAACTGGGAGAATTTTTGCTTCTGTATATTGCTGTTACCCCCGGTTGATTTTGATGGGGAAAGGTTGGGGCTTCATTCATTGTGTCCTCATGTCATATGCACTCCCAATGATAATGACACATAAAAATAATCATTTTTTTTTTCTATTTCGTTCTTTATCAACAGGTCCTGCACCACGCTTGTCCCCCTCCTTAGACGCCTATGGTCCGGAAAAATTATCCAATCAAGTTCACTTAATTTTAAACTTTTTAATCTTATTAATACTAGTCTTTAAACCTTTGTGCAAAATTCCTACATAATCCTTTCGGTTAATTTTTACCCAAAATCACTGACATGACATTTCAATTATGACCCATCATCTTGGGAGCTTCTTTCTTGAAATTTTATTGCATAACTCCCATTAGTAATCAAAAGATAAATCTCCAAGCTTTTCCCTAGAATCTTATTACGGCATCAGTTTGCAAATGTCTCAATTCTTTCTCCAAAACAATGTCTTCAAAGAAATAACTCTACCATTGTTTCATAATAGAAAATTACACTGGAATGAGAAAATAACTCTAGCTCTTTTCTTTCTATTATAACTTTGATGAGTTATAAACTCTTATTTAATTATATAGATGCTAATTCAAGAATATCATCAGCAATGCATATCCTTTTCTCCTCATGATGTACCATGTACTCAATTAATCCTTACTAGTAGAGATTTTTTTATTAAAAAAAAACTAATGTAAAACCATCACTCTTTTCCCTAAGCATATAACAAATGAAGAGGAAAAAAATCCGTACAAAGCACGGGAAGTGAAAATAGTATACAAAATAAATTCTGAGTTTGGAATTTTGTAATTGGTGCAATAAATTCCTTAGACTTAATTCAAAATGAGATCTTATATATATACCAAACTACCAAAGTGCCTCTAGACAGAGAATAGGAGAAAGTACTAAAAAAGTCATAGATTTATGGCATTTATACTAATTCAATATTAAACTTTTCAATTGAGTTAATTTAGTCCTAAATCTTTTTGTATTGGTAGTAATTTAGTCCATCCAGCCAATTTACATAAAAAAATTACTAATATGGATTCTGACAATCTTGTGTGACATAGTCCCACTCGACTATTGGTCAGCGAGGGCCTTCTCTCCCTCGTTGGCCACAAGTGAGAGTATGAAGTTCTTCACTTGTGGTAGGCAAGGGCCACGATGCCTTACTTAGACGAGGCAAGGGCGTCACGATCCTCACTTAGATCTAGGTGAGATCCTGATGCCCTTGTCGGCCAACAAGTAAGGTCCTGGCCTTTGCCTAGACCAAGAGAGGTCGTTATCCCTCATCTATGGTCAACAATGGTTGGTCATCGTGAACAATGTATAGGAAAAAATGAAAGAAAAGAAAAAAATTCGAAAAAATTATAAAATTTGTTTATATCAGTAATGGTCGTACCATATAAGATTGATGGCATTCATATTAGCAATTTTTTGGCCTAAATTGGTCAAATTGAATAAATTGGTACCAATATGAAGACATTTTATGACTAAATTGATCTAATTAAAAGTTTTAGGACTAAATTAATACAAATGTAATAAATTTAAGACTTTTTTGGTACTTTTCCCTAGATAATATGCATTTGACATGTTGATAATTACCAATATAAACGATAAGATGGACTAGATTGCACCTTTTAAAAGATTTTAAAACTTTCAATGAGCTATATTCCCTAGAGTTAGGCCTTATTATGTTCATTTTATTATAGGAAGCCTTGTAGAAAGAGAATCCCTATGCTAGGATTTTCATGATTAAAATATACAAGTTCAAGGTGAAGGTTGTATGGAAGCATAGAAAATCCCAGCATTACGGTTTACGATCTTCATTACTTAACACGCTAACTAGTTTGCGAAACACCAAAACAAATTGTATCCACCAGCCCGTGAATTATTTCTGAAAAATTGTTTTTCGAATTTTGGATATTTAGGTGAGGGAAAACTAATCAATCAACCAAAAATGTTTTCCATGAAGTGACATAAAACAAATTTAGATTGGGAAAAAATGACTTACCCTTTTAATATGATAGAAATCATTTTCTCTAAATTACTAACCAAATGAGACTTATCCCATTTTTTAAAATGATTTTTATAGAATATATTTTACTTTACCGTGAAGTTTTCAGTTACACAAATGTACCATAAGCTAATAACCACATAAATGTATGATATAATATATTTCAAATATAGCGGAAAAGACAATAACCTGGCATTAACTCATGTTTGATGATGTGAGAAAAATTCCTAACATTCCTTTAATCTCATAATTATTCGAGGAGGAGACCGGCTACATTTAGTCAAGTCGGATGTGTCGCGCTTGGTAACATTTTCATTAGTTTCTTTCCATTTTCGAGTTTAAAATTTATCTTGGATTAATTAATTTTTTTGGGCATGAAGTTCATTCGCCCCGGATGTCATTGGGAGAGAGAATATTCACATGCAGGCATCGCCACGTGTCCAATTCAATCCGGAGCCACGACACCCTTTATACAATTTCTCGGGGTGACATTATGTCATTATATTCCCGGTACGATCGACAACGGAAAAAAGCCGACATATCTCGTGACGATCCATTTGACGTGGCACGTGATCGCGACTTCTAAGCGGGCCTCATTTCGAATGAATTTCTTTCCTAACCAGCAATAATTCGAGCCGAAATGCAATTAATTTCGATCTTCCAAAAAGCATCGATTCTTCTAACAAAAAGATTTGAAAATTTAAAAGCATTGATCGAAACCGAGCAGCGACCAAAGCGCAAGCCGGTCAACAGTCAACCGCCATCCACCCGAAATACCATTAACACCCTCCGTACTTCCCTGTAATTACAGAACTGCCCACCGCCCTCTCTCTACGGCTATAGTATAGTATACCACACGCTAAAAGTAAAAATCGGAAAAAAAAAACAAAAACAAAAACAACATCGAAATGCGTACTGAAACGAGAAGAAGATCGGCGGGGATCCGGAGATCCGGTCGGCTCCGGCGGGGGGATCTCGGTCACTCGGAGTCGTCGCCGCCGCCGAAGATCGAGACGCGGCTGTACAGCAGGAAGAGGAGGAGGGCGAGGACGAGGGCGACGCCGACCGGGGAGCCGCTGGCGCGGTGGATGCTGTCGGGCTCGCCGGAGCTGGAGAAGATGGCGGAGACGAAGGAGCCGCGGTCGGAGGAGAGGAACTGGATGGTGAGGAGGAGGGCGATGGGGAGGAGGAGGAGGCCCACCGGGGTGAGCGCCTCGGAGATCGCCCCGGTCACGGCCTCGCCGCCGTCGCCGACGAGGAAGGGGACGGCCACCACAATGCCGACCACGACCGCCAGGAGGATGCCGTGGGGCGGCCGGGATCCGCCGCGCCGCTCTTCGATCATCGCGGGATTTTGATTTTGATTTTTGATTTTTGATTTTGTGGTGAGCTGGTTTGCTTTTTGGCTGTTGGCAGGGTTTTGGTAGAGAGGAGTAAATGAGGGGGGGCGTACTTGTCAAGAAGAACGCCGCTTTTTAAATGCAGGTTGGGACGCGCTTGGCCTGGCAACCAAGACTTTTTGGGTTTCCCCAGGTTTTACTTTTTCTTATTATTTTTATTTTCTTTACTTGAGGCATGAAAATTGAAAAAATCGGTGGTTCGAATTACTTTATTTATTTATTTATTTATGTAAGATGATTAATTAGGGTTGATGAAAATATCATATTTAGAAAAATAAAATGGAATTTCTGCTTTATGGCAAACGAGAGATTTTACTGCGACTTTCGGACGCGGACAGAACACATTTTCTCTTCTTGTTTTTTTTTTTTTTTTCCATTTATCATTTTGGGTGCCGGCCAATTTTATCAAGCATCCTACTAAATTTTCCAAACTTTTGTTTGGGTGAATTTTTTTCTACCAAAGAGTTTTTCAGGTTCTCACGTATTCATTTTGCTATAAATAATTAGTTCACAGTAAACTATTTACTATTAAAAAAATACGCATGTTTCAAATTAGGAAAATGAATTTATTAATCAAGAAAGGGAAAACATTTTCTTTCCCTAGACGTGAAAGTCATTTTTCTTTATCATGAAATTTTTACCGTAGTAAATACACCATTTTGTTTGTTTTGCAGATATTGAATGGTTTGGAACCCTTTTTTTTAAACAATCGCTTGTATTGCCTTTAATAATTAGCCACTAAATATGCTTTCATTATTAATAGCAATGTATTTTCAGATATTTTTTAGAATGGTAAATATTCTTCGTTCATTTATTTTTATAGGTGATACAAGCAATCATTTTTTAGAAAGTATTTTCAAAATCATTTATTTTCTACATAACAAACATGGCCTTAAACTCAAATATTTTTCTTATATACAATCTAATAGTAAGCTTTAATATGCTCATTTTGATTTAGATATAAAAAAAAAAAAAGCATATTCATTTTGATTAGCTTTTGGAGCATATCAAAGGCGACGCGGATTTTGCTTTACAGGACGTGTTACGATTTGCGTTTATCGTATACTTTATTCACCACATCGCCTTTATGCCGCTTCTAAGCAGACCACCAAGCGACAGGATTATAATATTCACGAGGTTAGCCTATTTTTAAAGTCATTACTATCATTTATCCAAATAAAAAGAAAAAGAAAAACCTTTGCTCCTGTGTTTCAATCATGACACCTGGCCAATTTCCTGCCACGTCGACATCTCGCTGAAATATTGTACCGTGTTCCGATCGAAGTAAAGTCGATTGCAAAGCCAAGTCCATAAAAAGATTGAAACCAAAGCACGGGACCTAAAAAAGCAAAAAAAATTATCAAAGTTTAGTGGTCCCTAATGAAACTCACCCGAAATGTAACAAGTGTTGCAGCACTTGATTTGGACGGTGAAAATCGATGTTCGCTTCCCGTGGGCTGCGGACCCTCAATTATTGGTATTGTCATTAATAGTTTGGTGGACTTTCTTTTGATATTCCTAAATCTTTTCATGATTGAAATGGTCGGGTGTGAACGTTAAGGGTTGACCACGAGTCAAATGAGTCGGGAAGCAAAAGTAACAATGAACTTCTTTTGCAATTATACCCCCTAGACAGTCTCCAGATTCTCATTTGACAACCATGGACGAAATTGCTTGGAAATTGGGCAGCAGAGGCTTCCCTCGCCGGTTCCACTTCGCATGGCGAACGCGTCTTCGTATCGAACCCAACTTTTTAGTGTCAGAATTCGACAACATGCAACATGAGATTAACCAAACACGTTCATCGTTTCTCCTTCTCGAAAGCTCGAGTTATCCTCCACCACGTGACCATCTTCGATACAAATGTACGGTCCTGTTGACCCCAAAAATAATCTGCTCGGTACGTCGATAAGACAACACGTAGGGGTGGCTACCCGAAAATGGGCAGTCACGTGCAGATCCTGTGGATATCACTGTAGATACGTCATCTCATCGATAAGTATAAGGTTTGACATCCGCATATTAATTAATGATGATGTTTGTTAATGCCATGCACTCAGTTTTCGAAATATGGTGATGGGTAGCTGGTAGTCAATGATATAGGCCGTCGCAGTAAATGTTTATTGAAGGGACATTAGCAAGCTAAATTGAAGTTTAAAATCGATGGAGTAGTTGAGATTTAATGCTCACATTTTTAGATGGAAAAGTTATAATCAGACGACAAGATCGTGGGACACCCATTGTTACAGTTTATGCAAGAGGCATGCAGAGTTATCAGGACGTGAAAGTAACTGACGGAAGTGGCTGAAGGAAAATATAAGGCTGCATATCTTGGCTAAAGAAGAGTTTTTTTTTTTTTTTTTTTTTAGAAATAGTTATTTTAAAAATATTTATTTTATATTTCCTAATAAAATAAGATATTTTGTAACTATACAAAATTTATACTTTAAAAATAAAAAATAATAGAAATGCATTTGATTAGAAACAATTTCTTTTTTGTATTTATTCGTTTTTTATTCTTACTCACGGATTGCCGATTGCTAACCGTCGCCCGTCGCTATTTGCCGCCACCACGGCATAACCATTGGCCACCAATCGCCGCCGCATAGCCCATCGGCTGCCACTGACTACCGGCGGCGGGCGGTGGCGGCTCCGGGTGATTGGAGGTAGTCACGGCAAGAGAGAGAAACAAAATAAAATTTAAAAAGAAAATTAGCTTATTTCTAAAAATTATTCCCAAGAATAATAAACTACTTTTTTTTTTTCTTGTTTCTATTTCAAAATTGTTCCTAGAAACAAAAGTTTTACTAAACGGATTTCTGTTCTTTTTTTATTCTAAGAATCAAAAGAACAGAAATTGAGAGAAATAAAAATGTTACCATGCAGACCCTAATCATTGGGAACTGTCCAAAGGTAGTCATCACAAACCATTATAAATATTGCTACTTATACACCACTAGTTCACTAGAGAACCTCTGCACACATCAAGGAAATTTACTCCTTATTTTTATTTAATTGCACTTTATTTTCCTTAACTATAGCTTCTAGATCTACATCGTCAATTATATTCTAGCGTATATATTTGTCTTGGTACCATGTCGTTGATTAAATTCTGACATAGTATCTTTAAGTATTCAAGCTATGACGTAAATTAAGTTCCATCATCATAATTTGTTTACACCTTGTCAAGTTACCAAGTTTGCAATTTTCAGACTTTATCATTGATTAAATTCCGACTTGATTTGGGATTATACAGTGCTGTTTGGACTAAAGAAGTTGATTTTTGTTTGCCTGTGATATTTCTAGTCTGGAATTGGTATAAGACCTTGGTTTCCTCAATAAAAACCAAAGAATAACTCTTGATGAAAAATATTTAGTCATGAGAAAATTTCGGCGAAACAGGTTCTCTCTTGAGGTTTCGGACATCAATCTCTATCCCCCCAGCTCTCATGGGATTTTGCTAAGCCCAACCGATTGGTTATGACTTTCAAATGCTTTCAACATTTAAAAATGGTCTTATATAAACATGTAGATACACATATAATTTCTCCATCTAGATAATACTTTAGAATTCGACGGGAAAGTGAAAAAGAAAGTCTCGACTTCTTAGAAGTCGATATAAACAAAACCCCTATCGTGATGCCCGAAGACCTTTTCTGTGTGTTACGCCAGGTCCTGGCATTCAGCGGTGGTTATCGGAATTCGAGCGAGGGCTCCTAGGGTTTACGCATGAACAAAACTAGACTTTATATGCACACGTCATGCGCAGCCTCAATTAACGTTATGCATATTTCAATGTGAATTTTATGACTTAGCATAAGTTTTATTCGTAATAATCTATTTAATTGTAATGCTAAGATTAATAATAAGAGAATGATGACAAGAAGTGGAGATAATACGAGGAGTTAAGGAGGAGGATCTTATGTAACTTCCAAAGGTGTGGGGCGGATTGCTTAGATCGAAAGTGCTCTACAAATTGGGACTTTGTAAATTTTTTGCCATTTATTGTGTAAGTAGAATAAATTTTCTTTTAGAGATAAAGTTCGAATGGACCCAAAAGCGAGACAAACTCATGTTTTTGGCTTACTTTACGGGGGACATAGAACTAAAAACATCTCGCGAAACCTAACTTTCAAGTGTCTTTTTCTTTTTCTGGCTAAGCGAAAGTAATGATTATTTTTCATGACTGGAAGGTCAAAAGGCAAAGGCCCAAAACATGACAAGGCCCATGGCATCATGGCACTGGAAAAGCCCAATCGCTGAAGGACCTCAGGTCCAGATAGCGGAGAAAAACAAACGAAATTATCTAAGACATGTCGGTTGAATGCAAATTTATATACAGAAATAGTCTACCAATCTTTCCTCTATAGTTACGGCTGGAGCTGAGAAAATGTGAACTCTACGGGCTCCCCACGTACGGGACACTCCACTTTGGCTCCATGATCGCCACGTGGCAGAACACATGGTGTGATTTTGTCACGTGGCATGCGTTCGACCAAATGGTCATTATCTTAGGGCGAGCATGATAACATATCTGTTTCTCTAATTCTCTGTTTTTCTGTTCTCCGGAATAGGTTTGGAACAAAAGTTCGTTTAATAACGCAATTTCATTTTTTTATTTCTGGAAAAGATTTATATTCCAAAAATAGATTTGAAGCATAAATCAAAAGTTAGAATTTTCAACTTTTTTGTTTCTAGAATAAAGATGAGAAATTAAAATTTTTCTCATCATTTACTCTCGTCACCGCTCATTGCTCACTTGTTGCTCATCGGATGCCAGATGCCGACCGCTAATTGTCGGTTGCCCGCCACCAACCCTGGCCACTAGTTGCTGATCGCCAGCCACCGAATATTGGCTGTTAGTCATCGAACTTCGGCCACCCATCGCCAACTGTTGGTCGTCGGATGCCGGATGCCCACGAGTGGTTGGCCACTCATCACCAATTGTTGGATGCCAGAGGCTCACCACCAACCACCGGATGTTTGCCATCGACCGTCCGTTGCTCGCCACCAACCGCCGGATGTCTGCCACTTGTAGCCATACTCCGGCCACTAGCCACCCGCTGCTGGCCTCTAGTCGCCGGACTCCTAATGTTGAACATTAGACATTGAACTTCGAACGTTGGATGTCAATTGTCAGTCGCTAGACTCCGGACTTTGGCTGCCTATCATCGATCTCCAGTGCCAAACGCCAGACGTCGAACTCCAGATTTCGGCCGCTCGCCGCTAGTCACCGGTCGCTAGATGTCGGACTTCAGCCACCAGATGCCGGTCGTTACCGCTCCTAGAAATAGAAATTTTATTCTGTTATTAAACAAATTTTTATTTTAGAAATATAAATTTTAAATCATTATCTAATGCGTTTCTTTCCTCATAAATTTGTTCATAGAATAAAAATTGAGAAATCAATTTCTGATCAAGAATGGATTTCTATTCTAGAAATTTTGTTATGCACGCCATTATTGATTTGTCATCTCCAAACCTCTATGTCTTTTTGGGTTTGAATTTAAAAAAAATAAATAAAGAGAAGATATTCTCATATATATATATATATCTTCAAATAATATAGATTATTTTGAGCATTCTCAAAGTTATTCACAATTCATGAAAGATAATTTATTTTGCAAGCAATGTTTTATATATAAAGATTGTTTCATTCAGCAAATTTTACCCAGATAAGAATAAAATAAAACAAATTAATTTAGAAATATCTTCTATAACAGTAAAATATAAGACAAATAGTTAGAACTAGAGTAGGGGTAACCATCATGGTGGCCTTTGCTTTGCACCACCCCTCGACAGCGACCTCCATCACCGACGCCTTGGGTCTCGGTCTATAACCCCTCATTTCTGCCCTCCATTCGTGTGGCTAAGGTTCGTCCTCTTTATCAACGAGCTCGAGCTTGGCCGGCGCAGTTGAGCCTATGTCACAAATCTGAAGTCTAGTGTTTCCAAGCCTGAGATCCGAGACTCGCGCTCAATTCGAGCCTCAATCTTGGCTCAAGCCTGTCTCCCTTCCCCTAAATTATGGTCGTGATAGGGAGGGGAAGGTCAGAGGGGCGACGATAGAGTGGTTTCGATTTGGCAAAAGGCAGGCAGTAGGGCATGAAGAGGGGATCGCTTGAGATGCCGGTGGTGGCTAGTGGCGAGGCGGCGTCGGTGTCGGCATTGGGTACGACGAGGGTTGTGTCATGTGTGATGGGTGTGACAATCGACCACTGTGGGCAGAGGAGAAGGAGAGAGGGTGGGGAAAAGCTGATTTTTTCTGGTTAAGAGTATCGTGTGGTGGACTGTATTCCCCGTTTTAGTGTCAAGAAGCGGTAACAATACATGGGAATAGTGTCACGGGATGATTCTTTTGATCAGGAACCGTGCGGCCCTAAAACCTTAAATCACTTTGTTTGGATTAAGTAAGCCTTCTCTCATTCTGACTCTCAAATAAGGGACTTCTTAGAGAGAGAAAGTAGAGAGATAAGCTCTAGAGAATGCTTATATTACTCAAATGAAGTGGATTACATAAATGAGAGGTAGAGCTCTCCTATTTATACAAAAGTCTCTTTAATTACAACCGTTTGATCTTCTATGCAATCTAATGATAAGTAATGTTATTCCTCATTTGATCGATCAATGTTAAAGATTCACATGATATAATAATAAAGGATATTGATCATCGTTATCTTAATCCAATGATGGAGATCAACTCTATCCAACGGTTGAGAGCATCAATCATTATCATACAAATCCGATAGCAGAGATTGAGTCTTTGGTTCATGACGATGGGAGGTGATAATAGTGTTCCTCATCCTGTCTGTAGTTCATGTGGTACTTCAATTCACATGTCATTGCCATGTCATGTATTTAATATCAAAGGAGAGCTGTAAATTCAGGATGAAGCTTGGAAAGACTAAAAGCAGCTCTTGCTGAAGATGGAAAAAAGGACTGGTCGCATGCTTCTACAATCCTGGATAAGGATACCTACGTCTTGCTCCAAGTTGATTTGAATTCAAATGGGCATCAGGGAGCAACTTTCAAGGTCTGGATCCCGCAAAAAGCAACCCGGAGAAGATTAAAGCAGCATTTTCTCTTTTGTTGCAAGCAGTCAGCGAGTCAGACAGCTTGTAGAAGCATAAGATGAAAAGCCTATATTTCTAGAAATCTTCTGCTTTGCTCAGGAACAGCAAGACTGGAGGAGCAATTTGTAGGTCTGTTGAGCAGAGAAGCTGATCGAACTGCTCCTTTGACCTAGGGATGGCCTTCAACGGTTGGATTGAAGATTGGAAGGCAATTTAAAGGGATCAAGGATGGCCGAGGACTTGGGCAAAAATCAGAACTTGTATTCTCTCTATCTTTGGATACTCTCGTGCTTACGCTTGTGAAAATCCGCTTCTTTTATGATTGTTATTCTGTAAGAGGGTTGTGCTTTCTTGTGATTTGTGAAGAGAGAGTGGTTAGTGTAAGAGGTGCTTGTTGTTGTAGTGCTATTTAATAAGCTTTCGTGCTGAAGCAGATTCGTCTGGAGAGTGTAGTTTTATGAGATTATGAGTGGATTCTAGCCTTGTTATGACTATTAATTTAAGAGAGTGAAAGTAGGGCAAGTGAAAGGCTGAACTACTATACATTTGCTTGCAATTTCTTCAAAATTGTTGAACTCTTTCATCAAGTATCTGCATCTGCACAACAGTTTTTCATCATGAATGGCTTGGCTCTTCGGCCAAAAAGTTTTGTTTCTCTTAAAGCAATCAATTCACCCCTCTTAATTGTTTCGTTAGCCTTATCATATAGTGCTTTGTTCGTACCAACAACATAACCAAAATCAGGTACCATTGCACCTTCCACAATTTGCTATCATTACTTATTTGCGACCTGAAAAGATGAAATGTGATCGATTTGTTCTATTGCTATAGAAATAGTATACTGATAAAACCTTCTTCTTCTTTTTTTTTATTTCTACAAATTTTGTTTGTTTGCACAAAGAAAAAGAAGTGGCGGTCACTCGGACCTATGGCCGCAAAATTTTGACCATGGAACGAAATTCGTGGTTAAAGATCATAACCATGGCTATGAAACATGTTTTTTCGTGGCGATAATTTCTCTCTTTTATCACAAACCACCTTTTGCTACTAAAGGTCTTACTTAGTGCCACAAAAAGTTGGCCACAACTATATTTTTGTTGCAAAACGTAGAATCTATGGCCAAGAAAGCAGATATTGTGGCTATAGATTGTAAGGATTTTCCTAATGTGGACTACATTAATTGATATTGTAATTTCCATTTTACGATTATCGTTTTACGGGATTGGTCTAAGGTGAGTAGAATGTTTCTTAATTAGTCTAATATAGAGCTGACTAGTGCGGGCCGAGTTGAGCCTAACCCGTAATGAGGGGTCCTGGTTGGAAACTTTATAAATAGTGCTCAAGTTTTTCCTCTAACCCTAAATTCTCACATGTATCCTCACATAAGGAACGTTTACCTAACGCTAAAGAATGAGGAGGCCATATCATTGAGCTAGTGATACGAATGACAATAGAAGAGAAAGATTTGCGCATGCTAATCCATTTTCTGCTTCCGCATCAAGAATGATGGATTCCAAATTAGGTGCGTTAATCTTTCTATTCAATTATGTATGTTTTTGTTCTGGTTATGGAGATCTTGAGATTGTGCAATTTGCATCCAACATGTGGTATCAAACCAACCATAACCATAAAACTCAAACACATAAAAATTTTACCCTAATTTTGTGATTTTCATGATTTTTTGTTCAATAAAAATAAAATAAAATTATATATTCAGACTGGGGTCGTCGAGATGAGTAGATCCGTGGGTGGTGTGTCTCCGGGGTGGACCCACGCGCCCCCATGTGTGGCCATGCGTCGCCAAGGAGTTGAAGACGCGCCCCATGCGCGGTCACGCACTCTCACACGCGAGGCGCAGCTCGCGCGTGCAATGCACGCGGGGGTGATGACGTCATCGTAACGTCAGTGACTTGGGCATGACCCGTTTGGTGACTGACCTAACCTGACTCGACTTGGTCAACCGATCAGACCGGGGAGGTTAAACCGAACGGTCGAGCCAGGGCCGATCAAACCGCTACTGGTCGGATCGATTTTGACCAGTCAAGATATGCCTGCGCGTGAGCTCCATGCGCCGCACACTCAAGCGGCGCGTGCGGGCGCGTGAAGCCTCCGATCGGTGTGTGGCTGGCGGCGTTAGGTTTGTATGATCCTCCTCTATATTGTAGTGTATTTATTTTACATGTTTGATAATTTTATGGATGTGAAAATACATACGGAACCTTAAATACGTGTATTTTTAGTATATTTTCATGTATCTTTCTTGTATTTTTCTATGATTTTGGAAATACAAGTGTTGAGTTACAAGTATGTTATCACATAAATATTATAAAAGTGTGATTCATTGATAATATATATAAGTTTTAATTTTTATTAATGAATAACAATATTATCAATGAATAAAACAGTGTAATTAGCATGATATGTGATTTTAGTGATTTACTGCTATTATCACTAAGTTAAAATCACATGTATATGGTATATGTAAGAAATAAAGTTTATATCCTCAGTATGAGAGAGTTTTAAGAATTCAATTGAGTTGTGACTGTCAAAGTAGCTCACTTAGTTGGGTTTGAGAAATTTTGGTCTCGTATAATGATTAAGATGTCTCCTGGTCTAATGCGTGGTCATACTCCCAAATGAGATGATTGTGTATTAGTTCATGGAGGGATACATGACAGTATAGTGGAGGAGTGATTGATCCTAATGGTTCATATGCCCAAATGTGATGAATTTACGAAGATTAAAATATATTTTCATAACTGCTATCATGTAGGGAGTGTATAATTACATGTCATGTATTCTGCCCAAAGGTGATTATATAATTATGCGTGTAACTCTTTGGATGTGTACTTGTACGTCAAATTACACAGTGCTCATATGATACTAATTATATATATATCACTTGTTTTTCAGTCACATTTTCTGTAATTAATAACTCAACTATTATTGAGATTTTTATTGGTTCGAATTTTAAGTAGTAGACATAAGATATGTTGCTTGGGGAAATAGCAATAGAATTTGTTTACTGTCCATAAAGCGTTTCATTTAGGAACACTTGAAAAATGGTTTACCAACTAACTACATTGCAAAAAAAAATGCCATAAAAAAAGATAAAATTCCACTTTAAAAGAGGGGTGGATAGTTAATAGATATTAAGAAATAAATATTTCTTTCTAGTATTTTTAAAGATTTTTTTAGAGTAAACATGACAACCGAAGGAAATTTATTTTTCTCTATATATACTACGAGATCAGTGGGAGGAAATTTATTTTTCTTATATCATATGTCTTTTTCTACCATGCAAGCAGAGTTTTTAACATTCTTTTAGGCTATTATTTGAGCTATTAGGCTCCGAAACCTCATTAAGGAGTTAACCGTTTTTTTAACCTTATGGATAAACTTATACGACTGTATTGAGACAATAAATTTGCAATATTATTAATAACAGATGTCTCAAGGAGTCTAAATATATGGCAATCAAAATTTTTTACCATAAATAAACGATACAGAAATGTGACGTTATAATAACATATTTTCCACAGATGATGTTGTTGCAAATTCACTAACTAAAGGACTTTATTATTATATTCTTGAATGACATGTCATTAATATGAGCTTAAGAGCATTATGAGATGCTGTCATTTAGTGGGAGCTATTTTGACTTTACTTTGATAAAATTTATATATGTGTTCGTTACACATAGTAACGGCTTGATATATATATACCAATTTTTGTATTCAATAAAATATTTTTGGATGTGTTATTATTATGTTGAACACATATTGATAAAGTCTCAAGGTATTGTATAAATTTTGAGTGAAGGCTAGGGGCATTCGGTTATTAGATTTATGCATATGTCTTGTTATATATAAAGAAAGATTAACCATAGGGACAAGACATACGTGGGTTCATTGGAACCATAAAGATATTTCCTAGTGGCACAAGTTTTTTATGACGCTTAGGGTAAGAAAATGGTGACTAACAAATGAGATCTCTTTGTGAGAGACATTATCCATTTGTCACACTATCATATTGAATTCATATTAATAAAGTTGAAAGCATTTGTGATCATGGAATGCTCTATGTGTATACATGCAATTACCGCCATGATTTGATGTTTGAGATTTGATGGGATGAGATTGACTATTAAAAATTTTCTATAGACCAAGGTGCGCACATACAGTACAATTTCAATTAATATAATCTAAATGGGAGAAGAGTTTTCCTAATGTGGACTACATTAATTGATATTGTAATTTACTATTTTACGGGATTAATCTAAGGTAAGATAGAATGTTTCTTAATTAATCTAATATGAGACTAGTTAGTATGGGCCGAGTTGAGTCTGACCTGTAATGAGAGATCCTAGGTAGAAACTTTATAAATAGTGCTCAAATATCTCATTTAACCCTAAATTCTCACATGTATCATCACGTGTTTACCTAATGTTAAAGAGTGAGGAGGCCATCTTATTGAACCAGTGATATGAAGGGCAATACAAGAGAATGATTTGCACGTAGGTAATCCATTTTCTGCTTCCGCATCAAGAATGATGGATTCCAAATTAGGTGTGTTAATTTTTCTACTCAATTATGCATGTTCTTGTTTTGGTTATGGAGATATTGGAATTGTGCAATTTGCATCCAACATAGATTTCATTTTTTAGCCACAATTATTTTTTTCCGCCATTAAATATAATACAATATTTTGCAAAAAACTTTTGGATGAACAGTATTTTGTGGCCATAAATGCTTTATATTACCATGAAAGTATGTTTTGTGTTGGAGTCTCGTCTTTAGCCATGAAAATTATTTTTGTCGCTAATGATCTAGCTTGTCGCCACGAGAATGTGGCCACAGTTCATGCCAAATGACCAGATCTTTCCCCAGGAAAAATTGGCTCCTTGCAGCATACGTTATTTTAGTCCCAAACTATTTACGAGGTTTAAATATTTCACTTTGGAAAATTTAGAGTTTTTTTTTTCTAATCACTTAACTTACTTTTTATTGTGTTTATTTTTTTTCGAATTATTGTGTTTATTTTTAATCTAAAAAAAAACTTCACAAAATTTTGGACACAAGTTCAAGGTCATAGTTCATTTAAATAGAAGAATTTTCAAATCTAAAAAAAATTTAGCTTCGAATTGAGGTTTTTTATTGGGACAAAAGATTCAGAATGAGTTAGATGACTGGTCTTGTAAAGTTTAAAATTTCAAATTATCTAATTTACTTATAATTTTTTTCACTTTAATCGTAAAAGAACTTCATGAAGGATGATCTTTTGAGGTTATCAGATTATATATTATTTAATTCCAAGAACTTCACAAAGTTCAGAATACAATTGAGGGTCTTACTTCATTATTTAGGAAGAACATTCAAATTCTAAGAAAATTTGGCCACAATTAAAGTCAAATGCTTGAGTTTGGTGAATTTAGAACTTTCCAATCATCTAATTTATATATTTGGCTACGATTTTTTTTTTTTTTTTTTTTTTTTTTGGCAAAGAGTCAGAAAATTTACAAGGAAACGACTATCCGTAACTAAAAGTCAATGCAAGTTTATTCCTTCCGCTTCGAAACATAATGATTAGCCGCGAAAAAGTTAAATCTATGGCCGCCACTTATTTGTTCGTGGTAACAAGTCTAATCTTCTACCGTAAAAATAATTATCGTGGGCGAAGGTGAGACCTGTCGCCACGACGTTGTTTTCCATGGCAACAGGCAAAGACATTCAGCCACAAAATTGAATTTTCGTGGCTATTTTCCAATACTTCGGCCAAGAAATAAAAGTTGGCGGCCAAGAAATAAAATTTGGTGGCCAAAAGGTTGACTTTTAGCGTCGAAATTGCTTTCATAGCAAAAAATTTTCATCCCTAATATGTCGATTTTCTCGTAGAGGTGCATACTTGAAAACCTTTTGCTTTCGCTCTCTTCAGTGCAACTTAGGCAACGAAACATGTAACTTTTTGTCACCTTAGGTTAACATATTGCAACGAAAATAAGAAAATTATTAAAAAAAAAAAACTCTAAATCTATTACATTTTATCAATTTAGTCCTAAATTTTTCAATTTGACAATTGAGTCTTAAATATTTTGACAATTTACCAATTAAGTACATCCGATTAGTTTTGATCGGAAATTACTGCACGGATGTCGACTATCTTATGTGGTATGATAGACGTTAACATTGACATTTTTAAATAATCTTTTGAATTATTTCTAGTTTTGCCTTTCCTTTTCTTTATCTTATCTTCTTTTCTTTTTTTTTTAAATTGAGGGCCGGCGAGAGTCGCTAGCTAACTCAGTGACCCTTGCTAGCACTAGGCAAGGGTCATGACGCACTTGTTGGCTACTAGGGGAGGGCTTGGTGGCCCTCATTCAATGCCCTAATTGGCCACAACAAGGGCATTATAGCTTTCGTCGGGCCTAGGCGAGGGTCGTGGCACCATTGCTGGCCAAATCAAGGGCACACGAGCCCTCATCGGGTCTAAGCAAGGGCTTGCATGCCCTTGCCGGCCCTTAATTCAGAATAGCCAATAAAAAGTATAGAGAGAGAAATAATTTTTTTTAAAAGATTATTAAAAAATGACTAAATCAATAGCAATTGTGTTGCTTATAATGATCGGCGTCCATATCCATAACTTCTTATCAAAATTAATCAGATAGACTCAATTAATAGAAGATTTAGAATTCAATTCGCAAAAGTGTACTAAATTAAGATTTTTCGGATAAATTTTTCTCAAGAAAATACATTGCATCTGCCGCTTTTGTGGCATTAACTTTGGTGTTTCCGTCGCCTTTGCTGGAGCAAGCGTGACGAAACCACGCTACTTTCGTCAATCTAGATGAAAGCCCTGGCGACGAAACCTATGCAACATTATCGCCTTAGTTCAACTACGTAAGGCAACGTCGTATCTAGCGTGCTCATCCATTGCAACAAAAACTAGGAAACTTACGGGACAGAATTTTCGTTGCCTAAGGGTCGTGTACGACGACGAAGTTATGGTCCGATGTTACCGATTAGTCACATCGCATGACAGCCAAATGTGACAAAATTATCTTGGCACTATAGAGGTGAATATTGCCACGGAAGTCGCTGAAGGCAATGGTGACGAACGTATGGAGAAATCCCTGTCGCCTTTTGCCTTGAAGAGGAACACGTTCCATCGACTTTTTGTGGGGACATTGCGGTCCCAATAAAGCTCCCCAACCACCGGTCGCAATCTACTGCTTCTCTCTCTCCTTTTCTCCCATCCAGATCATGTATGTATCTGTATATAAAGTAAGGAAAATTATTCAAATTTTTTTAAATTTATTATACTTTTTATTAATTTAGTCATAAACTTTCTAATTTTATTAATTAAGTTATAAAACTTTTTATATTTTACCTTTTAGATTCATCTAGCCAATTTTAGCTGAAATTCACTAATGTCAACGCTAGTGGTACCACGTAAAATGTAGGCATTGACATAAAATATTTTTAATAATATTTTAATATTTTTTGGATTTTTGTTCTTCTCTTGTTTTTTGCCAGTTGCCACAAGCTATGGACGGCTCACCTCGCCCAGGCAAGACCCAATGAGGGTTAGCTCACCCAAGCTAGATTTGGCAAGGCCAATCCTTGCCCAAACCAAGGCAGCCTCTCCAGGCGTTTGTTGAGGGGAAATCTAGCTTGGCAAGGGATCCCCTCATGAGATCTAATGAGGTTTGCTTGACCCTTAGGTTGGGTCGGCCATGCCTAAGCGATGTCGACCTAGTGTGGGCAAGGGCTCCCCTCGTTGGGGTTCACCCTCACCTAGCCAAACCTTGCCTGTGGTGGGTGAGGGCTCCCCTCATTGGGGCTCACCCGCACTCAGCCAAGCCATCGCTATGGCTCGCCACCGACAAAAGGAAGAAGATAGGAACAAAAAAAAAATAGAAATAAGAAATATTAAAATATTAAAAAATTTCCAAAATATTTAAATATTTAAAAAAATTATCAATGTGAATACCGGCCGTATGCGAGATAACCAACATCCATGTCATCATATTCTAGCCAAAATTGACTCGAATAGACTCAATTATCAAAAAAAAAAAAATGATTAAGACTCAATTAGTAAAATTGAAAGGTTTATGACTGAATTGACAAAAATACAATAGGTTTAGGACTTTTTGAATAATTTTCCCATATGAAGAGCATATATATACCATTAGGAACAACAAGAGCAATTTGATCAATGGGAACCATATAGGCGAAAAAAAATTGGGGAAAAAACCTAGGTTTGATATTATTTTGATACCATATTAGAAAATCAAATTTAAAATAGCTATTAGATAGAGGGTGGTCATAAGTATATAAATAGCATATAAACCCCGTAGATAAGAGATGTTGGATACTTACACAATGATAACCTCAAACCAATGTCATTGATGATAACCTCACTACCGTTGTCCCCAAGATCGGGGGAGGGAGAAAGAGGAGCCATGGTGGCAATTCTTTCAACAGTGGTCAATTGCGGGGACGGTGGTGGTGGTGGTGGTGGTGGTGGCGGCGGCCGGCTATGGTGAGTATTGTTGAGCGGAGAGAGACTATGACAGGGGCTTCTAGATATTAGAGTTTAACGTTTTTTTTTTTTTTTAATTCTTTTCATTAGTGGAAATTGTTTTAGTTTTTCCACGAAGACGACAGGTCAAAAACGCAAATTGCATATCTTTAGAGGCAGAAGATGAATTGTGAAATGTGAAAGTTGTTTTCATATTTATTTTTTTTCCCTCAATATTTTGCACAATCTTTTTCAAAGATTTTCATGAATTGACCTTGTCGAAATTCGGTGTTTTCTTTCCTGATAGGACTCTCTAGTTTCCAACCACTTTATCAAGCAAATGTAATGGCGGAATTTATGACGTTGCTCGAAATTGCGTGTAGGTTTTTTTATCCCATTTTAGGAATAATACTGGATCGCCTTGCGTATTGGTGTTGCTCCCAAGCTCAACGCGTTAACGTCATCTGTCGTTGAACGGCTTGCGTAGTGGCCTTCTCTTCCCACCTATGTATAAAAGATTTATGGGACAATTTCCTATGGTGAAACTTTCCATCCCATAGTATCCCTTCTATCTATCGAGAAGCTTTTGATATATTTGGTGTATTATTAATATATTGGAAATTGAGAAGTTGATATAACTGTTGCTCTTGAAAGAGTGACGGCGTAATCAGGATAATTGCAAAAATAAAATAAAAAATTATTTATTATACTGGGATCTAATTCAATTCTAAATATTTTAATTTGATCAATTTAGTTTTAAAATTTTCGATGATTTACTAATATAATCATTCTAGTCAAAATTAGGCAAAAATCGTTAATGTGGACACCGCCAAGGCTGTGGACTAGTCAAGAGAAACTAGAAACAAAGACAAAGGAAAAAAATTACAAAAAATGTCTACATCAAAGCCAATTGGCTATGTCATGTAGGGTAGCTAATGTCCATGTCAAGGATTTCTTATCAAAATTGGTCATAATGACTACATTAAAAAATTGGTCAGAAGGTTTAGACTAAATTGGTCAAATTGACATAGTTCAACTAAATCGACATTCATATAATAAGTTTATGATCATTTAGTAATTTTTCTCTATAGGTGAAGTCTACAATGCATATTTTCCCAAGTGTATCAGACAAATTTGTGAAATCCAGAATCCCAATCGGTGGGATTTGTTGCATATTTAGTTACAATCATATTACCCCTTGTATGACCCACCATTTTGCAAGTTTCAACTAAATTCTATCAAAGAAAAGAATGTGGTTCCCCACTTCTTGTTCTATTTTTTATTTTATTTTTTGTGGCTCCCACTTTCCTTCTTCTTATCTTCTTTCCAAGCCTTTGATGTCTACTGACAATAATGTTGTTTGGTATAGCATTGTCAATCAAGGGGCTGGTTAAAGGTTTTCTCATTTTGGTGTGGTCGTAATGCTAAGGAAGACGAGGGAGAAGAAATTGTGTTTGGTGGGTGAAACCTAATCACTATGTAAGGGAACACACATTTGATCTTTTGACCCGAAAAAGGGTATTGGGAGGATGATATGGATGATGTTCAGATGGACAACGGGGCACAAGAGGACAACGGAGAGAATTCACCGAGGATATAGAATACTAGCCAAAAAAAGAAATTCTAGGCACACGCACAAAAGACACTCACGACCAGAAAGCATCAACTTAGCGTTTTTTTTTTTTTTCACCATCTTCAATCCACAAAAGCCACCGGCAGGTCATTTCACGGTTTAAAGACAAGTTACAGATATTATCAATTTGTAGTACCATGGCCGGCACCTTCATCATCACCGGATTGTTAAGCCCACTCATCACTACAGGACAAGCCATTGGTATCAATCTATGGTTTTGCTGGAAGAATAGGTTACGCTTTGTCTTGAATTATTCTCAATTTAATAAGTTAGACATCAAGAGCATCTTTTTTTTAAATATATATATAATCAAGGATCTACCTAAAACCCCTTACGGGGTCACACAACCCTAATAGCGCCCGGTGGCACATTCAAACCAACGTTAGTATCTCAGAGGAGACTAACGTAGGACTTCACCACCATGGTCCCTACTTACAACGTTAACAATTGTGGATTTCGAACTCTCAACCTCGACAATGAGGGAGAGACTCTTAATCAAGAGCATATTTGTTAGTAGATACAAATGTGTGGAAAGAAGAGAATTGCTACAAGAGAGAAGATAAACAAAGTGGGACCTCAAGGAAAGCAAAAAATAAAAAAGAGGTACGTCCCTTTGACTATTGAAGCATGCTAAACATAGGTCACAAGAGGGGTAATATGGTCACAATATTGTTAAAAGGAGTATTTAAACGAATAGAGGATTGAAAAAGCGCAACCTAAGTAAAACTAGAAAAAATAATGTCGCTGGTGGATTATCTAATACTCTAGAGTCTCGACTTGCATAAACAAAATATTTCACTTTACAATCATATTAAATATCGTATGGTTTCATGCAATTATTTACACAAGGCATGAAGCGGGATAAGATAAATTTTGCGTTATCTTGTGTCTGGATTACAACCTAATCATGAGTTCGGCTAAGCACCCAGGTCCAAAACACAAATGGGTAATATACATAAATAGGTTTTTCAGGTTTCGTCTAGTTAGGCTCCCTCATGACCGATTATTTCTACGAAGGGAAGTTTAATATTAATTGCAATTCTAAACAAGAGCTTTTAGATCAATACACGACTTGTCTATTAATCGTGTGTAGTTTGGGTTTCTTAGCCGGCCGAAATATCAGAAGATATAAATGAGGATGCATCTTGGATAGTGGTTACCATAATTAGATGCTACATCGAGCTATCTATTTTATAATGACTTTATAATGCTTTACAACACGTCATGGTGTTTGTTCCCAACTGAATATATTTGCATTTGATGTAGAAAGTATCTTTCATCAAGCTGGAACATTAAAGAAGGACGTGATAGGACAAAGAGAAACGATGATTCGAAAAGGAAGGAAAAGTCGTGCCCCTTTGACCAAATGAAAGATGCTTCCGATTGCCCATTTTGACAAATGATGTGTGTGGTCTCAACAGCCTCGTGAGAAATTCTCTGTCGTTGCCCTTACGCTAAGCTAAAATCCTTTCTTCCTACCTTCTTCACCTTCCATTACTTTCTGCATAATTATTTATTGAGATAAGTATACAAAAGCTCTAAAACTTACCACAAAAATGCGATTAAGTTTTAACTCTAAAAAAATGAAGTTAAATTCTAAAATTTGTTACGAAAGAGTAATTGAGTCTAATCAACATAAGGAATTGATTGAATCATTTTAACAAGTTTTATGACTCAATTACACTTTTCTGATAGGTTTTAGTATTTCAATGTACTTATTTCTTATTTGTTAAAGCAAATCTACACACAAGAGGCAGGAAAGATTTTGAGAAGTAAAAAATATCCATTGTATTTCACTAGAATACAAAAAATGTGCACGAAATCCATACTTTCGCTATTATTGAAGAAGTCACAAGGTACAAGCTCACTTATAAAGCACTTGCTTGGCAAAGACAACGAGGGAAAGAACGATTCAAGCCTAGTTTATTTTCTTCTTTTTTATATTATTCAACAGTTCAAGCCTATTTGAAGAGGGATTATTTCGATATAAACGAAAGAAAGGAGTGAGTTCCTAAGAAAAACGGAAAAAGTTGGTGATCATATTGCATGCGTTCTTTTCCTTCTTCTAAGAAAGAGAGCATTCGGGAGGGAATCCTTGCGAGAAGCGCTTGGTGTCGGCGCAGTAGTTGTATATCATGTAATTCTTCTGCACCCAATTGATTCTCTGTTGGCCTGTGGCGTCGAGTGACTGTGATAGCCAAGACTTGTCGCCGGAGGAGGAGGAACACGAGGAGGATCCCGACGACCCGACGCAGGCCTGCTCATCATTGAAACCCCGGTAGGAGGCCGTGAACGGGGCCTGCGTCCAGTCCGTCTTCACCAGCCCGCCCCTCGTGGCCCAGTCATCGGCGTTCCACAGGCTCGAGTATAACCACATCGCCTGGCTCTTCGGGAACGCGACGCCCTTCGACTCGAGGTTCTTGAACTCTCTTATGGGCGTTCCATCGACAGAGAAGCTGCACGAGAATAATCAACAAATTAGGAACCGAAACTCATCTGTAATTAGTTTCATTTTGATAAAGGGCGAGAACTGTGTTGGCTACATGATGCTTTGAGGGTTCCACAGGATGGAGTAGGTGTGGAAGTCCTTGGTGGGGTCGAACCAGAGATGGAACTGTTGTTCTCTGTTTCCTTTTCCTTGCGTGAACACGTTCGTATGGAGGGTGTACGGGTCGCCGCTCAGGTTACCGAGAAACTCGAAGTCGATTTCGTCGTGCGCATAACCCAAAGAAGAAAGCTGCAAAAAGAGAGAGAGACAAAAAAAAAAAGGTTTAGAGATCACATCCGCCGCCCTTGGAACGATGTCCTATTCGATGGACGTAGATGGGACAATTTGCGTAAATTGACCGCGGATATTAGCCGAGTAAAGTTGTTCAAATTATGTGAACAAGACACGAACTTGCAAAATCGAGAGGCATGGGATTCATGGGCTTACGTAATAAGCGGTGACGGTGCCGGCGGAGTTCCCAGGCACGAGTTTGAGCTGCATGTCAATCTTCCCGAACAAGTACTGCTTCTTGGACCGGAAGCCCGACCCCGACGTCTTGTCCAGGGACAGCGTGAGGAGCCGGCCGCCGCTGGGTATCTGCGCACGGCCGTCACCCCACGTGATGTCGAAGTCCTTGTTGAAGTCGCCGGAGGCTGCCGCGGCCGCCACCAAGAGGCCGAGGGCAACCAGTGACATGGCCATCTTATTCGAAAGGATGCCTTGAAAAGTCATGGCTTTTTGAAATTAAGGAGAGGAATTGGCCAATTGGGTGTGCCGCTGGACTGCATGGAAATGATGGGGAGGGACGCATATTTATAGTGGAATCGAGAGGAGAGAGAGTCGGTAGCATCATAGGGTCCATCTCCTATGTATTATTGAGGGGGTTTTGATCTTTGTCTGTCCAAAGGAAAACAAAATTTGAGGACCATTATGTGATTGGGGCGTGCTTACAATTGAAACCCGCGAATATATTAAAGAGATTATTTCAGTACCATCACATCATCCACCTAATAATTTAAGCGTATATATTTCATATTATTAAGTCAAAATTAGTACCTTTTCTATTAGGAGGAAATTTTATTTAGATGGGTGAACTTCCACAATCTCATAGGCCAACGTAAGAAGCCAGTCGAACTTATTAGTGTCATCTCAAAGTTTTGTATTTTGTGGCATGTAACATCGGCACATGCCATCAACCAGACTGTCCAGACTTGTGAGTCCAATTCAAGTTAGTAAATATCCAACAGTCTCATAGGCCAACGTAAGAAGCCAGTCGAACTTATCAGTGTCATCTCGGAGTTTTGTATTTTGTGGCATGTAACATCGGCACGTGCCGTCAACCAGACTGTTTGGGCTTGTGAGTCCAGACTTCTGCATGCTTCTTTTTTTTCTTTTTTTTTTTGTAATTGACAATTTGAGGTGACGACGAACTTCTTCAGGGCCATGGGAGCCGCTTTATCTTGTGATATGACTTGCCCTATTGCACATGAAAATGGAATCATGCATGCTTAGGGACACACTGTTCTCTTCCTCTGCTCTTTCAATCCATTTCCAGGAGAGGGAGTGAATGTGATTGTGCATCATAGGAGAAAAATGGTATTGTAAATTTTTGGTTTTTCAAAGCAAGTTATTAAGCTGATACATTAACCGTGCACTACGTGACTGATTCTAGTTTCTGCAGTTTTGTAGATCTTGCATTTTACTTGGCCTGAAACTAGGTTGGCCATAAAACAACCGTCGGTCGTGTCACTTAGAAACTTCTTTGCTATTCGATCGCCATACCTTGAATGCTAATTGATTTTTGTGGCTCTCAGATTATGCGTATAAGAGGAAATTCTGCAGTTGCTGGTACTTCAAGTTTGAGATGTTATTGAATAACAAAAGGAATATATTTCTAGCCAATATTTTTGGTGTATAAGATTATTTTATGGGTGTACATCAACAGCAGCAGCAACAGCAACATCAATACCAACGCCAACAACAACAACGATAATCAAAACAATGATTAGAGGATGATTAGTGGTGATTGCGATTGCTGTGATAATCGCTGCTGTATTTTTAGACTGTCGGTGGCGATTGAAATACTCTTTATTGGTGATTGCTATAATCGTCACTAAAGCTTATGGCGACATTGATGTCACAGCAATCGAGTTTTTGCTACTAGATGTTTTGGCAGCAATTGGAGTCGCTGTCAAAACTCTGAAAGCATATGCTAAAAGCCAAATGTCTAAAAGTGTGATATTACGTAGAACTAATTGCATGAGGAAAACAAGCTCCCACAGCAGTAAAGTCTCCATAGTAGAAATAGCCGACCTAATCGATGGAACAAAAGCAAATGGAAGTGAAAGGCTTATGGCGAAGTCGCTCTTGGCGAGTCTATCCGCACAATAATTGTCCTTGGGGATCTATGCAGATTCGTGACTCCAAATTATCCTCCATGATTGACCTGCGATCGTAAATCAGTTCGATATACTGATGGAATAATCGATTTAGTTATGTACAACGACTGCAACATCTAACTTTCAAAAACTTATGCTCCTTAGCTTTTTGAGGCCATCAAGAAGCCACCGTAGTAGGCCCCCTTCAACACTCCATTGGCAAGTACATTGGGCCATGCCAAGCCTTCAATCAAGTTAAAGCTTTTAAGCTGTATCTTACAAGATGATGCTAAAGTCAAGTTGTGCATTTTCTCTTGGATGAAATGTGGTCGGGGGATATGGACAAGGCCACGCAAAAGGCAATGCACTGTACGGAACGGTAAGGGCAAATTGGCTCCCGAATGCGTCGGTTTCTAGCCTACAATTAAGAGCCGATCCTGTCACTCCCAGCTCAAAACCGGTTTGGTTTCTAGTTCTGCCCAACAACCAGCTCGATCTTTGTTTGAAAAAAATCAAAATTTTAAAATAAAACATTAATATTGCACCAGTTTCGCTACAAAAACATATGTTGGTTAAGTGATCATATTATTACCCGTTTATATTGCGATTTTTCATACGCGAAAGAAATTTTTCTTGCTCAACCTAGAAACTGAATCGGCGGAATAAGTTCTTACTTGAACCGGCCGGTTCGTTTCGATTTCCCGATGGAATGGGAGGCGGTGCTCGTCCCTGCAAGTGGAAGTGGTTGGGGAAGAAAAAGTGGATGCCTAGAGGGAAAGGGGTTGACCTGGATTTGGTGAGAGCGGGCCGAGGGGACCAGGGACAGCTAAGGAGAATGGAGAGGACGTGCGCTGTCCTAGAGGAGGATTGGTGAGAGGAAGAAGGTAGGAAAAGATTCACAGCTGTCCTGGGCCTCCTCATTCTAGGGTTAGCTTGACGTCAATAGATTGGATTCACCGCCCTCCGACATCCGCTTCTAGACAAAAAGTTCATTTTGTTTATTTATTGGCCCCTCAATTTTCTTCGATTTGCAATAGGGGACGTAAAATATGCAGAAATTCATGCATAGCATTCGAGCATTACTTGTTTTTTCACTTTGTACCTGCTCTGTGCCTTGATCACTAAACCACAGTGTGTTTTGCTCTTTCGATTCCGCCCTGATTGCACTCTTTCGACCATGTTTGGGAGGAGGAGGGGGGCAAAGGGGTCACTAAGGATGTGCTGTCAAACCCATCAAACCTCGAAGGTTGACCAAAATCTCGTTTCTATTCCAAACCAGTTGCGAGATAAACCAACTCAAGTTTTGGTGAATTTCTTTGCTTGAAACTCGACAAGTTCATCCCCATCCGTAATAGAAGGTAATAGGAGCCGAATATATTTAGAGGGTGTAATTCATAAATAACGAAACATTGGGGGACAAAATCTGTAACTTTTTCAATATAAAACGAAGTTATTTTTTTTCCTTCTTGATTTAGTGCACTACTTTGGTGTGACAAGATCGGAGGCCAATTATCTGAAACAACTACTGCTATAAGCTCATCCAAATGTTAATTTAAGGAATATTATATTTTAATTAGATAGCTCACCTAATTTAAGGACATAACAATTCATACAACTAGATAAGCTGTCCTGTCCTCAATCACGTTAACAGTCTATATGACTTGGTCAATCACACGGTCTCTATAGAAAAAAACCTGCTTTATTGACCTGCTTTCTCATCACAAATTAAACTATTGCGTACCGAAAAATATGTTTGGCATGTCAAGAAATATGCTATAAATACATTATTGGCCTCTTTCCTTGTAGATAAATTTTATTGACAAACGAAATACTCTAACATGGTATCGAAGCATGATTAAGAGTTCAACTCTAGCACGGCCACTCAATTTAGCCCTACTCATTATTCCTGTTATTCCCGTCTGATTTCTCGTTTCGTAGCTTACGCTGCTTCCTTTACTATCTTGTGCATGTATAAACCGGCTTACCTGAGGAGAAGTGTGAAGAAATAGGTATTTAAGTATACTGTTGGCCTGTTTCCTATTTTGGGACAAAGGGTTAGTCCAATATGGCAAAAAGAACACGACAAATCTACTATGAAATCCTACATAATAGGTCACCACAAGGCATTTCTTAATATTTACCCGTAATATAAAAGGAACTAAATCCTTCACACACACTAAACGCATGCCAAGAGTAGAGATATGAACTTCAAAAATCGAATATCCACTACATAAAAGTAAGAGATTTTTTAGGTAGCACCTCATAGATAATCAATTTCCATTACCATAATCTATACGATTTAAAGGATGGACCCCGAATTTAAAAGACGGCTCCGTACATTATAATAGATTTTATATATATATAATTTAACACATTCACGATAATTGTTGTGATATCTTCTAAGAAGCCGGCTTGGATGATTGGGTTGATGGCTAGTTGGCCTGCTAATCCTTAATGCATGCCAGCCTCGAGACATGACGTACTCTTGCCGATAGACATCCGAGCAACTTGGGTTTTCGTACAAATCTGAAGAAAGAGTTTTCAAATCGGGAGGAGTGGGGACAAAACATGAGTCTCGCCATAGTCAAAGGTTGCTTTCATGCGAAGCTGGCGCACGCTCATCTTCCTTCTGGCTCTTGGCACATCATCTTGGTGAACGAGGTCGTTGAAAATTTCAAAACGCCATTCATTTTATTCTTTCCAGACTGGGGGGCGTCACTGTCTTCTTTTGTTCGCTGGGGGAGGTTTCCGATGCAATGAATGGGGAACCTATGGACGCATCTATGGCGCTTTACATTCGATTATTGGGGGTCTAAAATAATGATCGATTGGGAGCGGGGAGACTCAAACGATGTGCTTTATGCAAGAAGAGGTTTTGGAATTCTTAATTGACCCGTTAGATGTGCTTATCCTAATATCTTGAATAAATTTATTAGATGAGCAGTCATCTTAACTTTCTTTTTTTGTTAGAATAAGTGCATCGGACGTCCTAAAATAAAAAAAAGTATCAAAATAATCATAAGTTTGTTGTATTGGTACCAATTCAGTACTTGACCTTTCAATTGGAGCAATTTAGTCTTAAACTTTTTGCATTCATATCAATTCAGTCCACTCGACCAATTTTCGTTGGAAATTACCGACAAGTATGCTAATCATTTTATATGACATGACTGACGTTAACGTCAACAAATTTAATAATATTTTATTATTTTTCTTTTATTTTATTGTGGCTGGCAAGGGTCACGCCTTCGCCAAATCCAACAAGGGCAACCCTTGGCCTAATTTGACTTCAAACCAATACACAAACTCTAAACTAATTTGTATGATAGTTCGTACTAAGGTTTTCATGAATAACCAATTTGATCCCTTAAGCACCGGACTCACGAAAGGGATAGGCCTCTAACTGTTCATAGTACCATATCATAATTGCACTTGTAGTTTGTGTCGATTCTATTAAGTTATATAATTATAATGATGAAATATTTTTAATTTATATTGATGCGCAAGTTTAATATCGTTGTGTCATGGTCACATTTTCTCGCTGAATTTGGTAATTTGCTTCACATCGTACTCATGTTGTGCGTACAACTTGGGTCTGAATTGCCTGCCCTACCTAGATTGCACCACATGATCGATGAAAAAAAATTTCGAAGGTTTGAGTGCAGAAGTATAGCCACCTTTACCCGTCCATTGATCTATTGCGCATACATTTTCAAAGCAAACTGATAACTAATGTCCCGATCGACACCCTTGTGTCGCGAATCATTTGCATATGCTCAATCATTGGTCGATTGCTCTTCATGTATAGATTTCGTTTCATTGACCGATAAAACTTGTCCGTGATATGGGTTTTATTACTGGAAAATTATTCAAAAAAGTTCTAAACCTATTATACTTTTATTACATAAATCTTAAATCTTTCATCTTCAACTTTTTCACTTTTTACCAATCGAATCCATCCAATGAATTTTGGCTAGAACTCGCTAACGTGGAAACCGGCCTTCTTACGTGACATAGCTTGCGTTAATGTAAACAATTTTAATATTATTCGAATTTTTTGAAAAATTATTTTCATTTTATTTTCCTTTTATCTTTGGCTTTTTTTATATGTTGGCGAGGGTCACTAACAAGCCTCAATAGCCACGATGGCCTCATTCATGGCCAACAAGGCTGTGAAGGCCCTAGGTGAAGCCATCACAACCTCATCGGCACAAGAAAAAAAAACAAAGGAAAATAAAAATAAAAAAATTCTTATAAATATTAAAATATTATTAAAAATTGTTCACGCTCGGCAAATTCCAGTTATAATTGATTTGATGGACTCAATTAGCAAAAAGTAAAAATGTTTAGAATTGAATTTGTATAATTGAAAGGTTTATAATTGAATTAATAAAATTATAGTATGTATTGAACTTTTTGGATAATTTTTTCGTTTTATTGTCAAAAAAGTAAAGCACCATTGCACTTTACTAATATAGAAATTTTGGTTATAGTACTTTAGTAATGTTTAGGTTTTGCCTTTTGTCTTGTTGATGCGCCATCAGTCATTTGATTTCTGTTTAAGCTATTAGTGTCCGTCCACAAATACATACATCATGTCTAGCTTTCATTGACAAGAAAGATGAGAAATTTCAATTTTTGGATTCTCTTGGAGGGAGGAATTCTCAAGTGCTAGTCCTTATGGTCCAAGAGGCGCCGGCGATGAAGATAGCCACTGGCGAAGTAGCATCGAAGGAACTATGGGCTGAAGTCCACAGGGTTCTTGAGCCAAATTGAAATGGGCTAGTTGGCTTAAGTAAATGGATCATTAGATAGGGCCAAGGCTTCTTTTTCTTTTTTGGAATATGTACAGTACAAGTCCTAAAAACTTGTCAACAAAGTCGCATGAGTCCTAAAACTTACAAAAAAGCAATCAAGTCCAAAAATCATTAACTTGGTTTAATTCATCCTTCCGTTAACACCGTTAGTTTATATTAACGGAAATTGCTGATTTGGCTTATTTTAATATTTCTCTCTCCTATGTGGCAATTAGGGCAAGAAAAATTGTGCACGTAAGCGAAACGACGTCGTTTTGTGGGTATTGCCATTCTCAAAACGACAACGTCTCCCCTCCGTTTTTTTCACGACGTCTCCTCCTCCTTTTCTCCGTTTCTTGACGACATCTCTTCGATTCTTCCTCTCTCGAATGAACGAACCCTAAGCCCTAAATCTCGCAGATCTCTTCCCTCTTCCCCTCTCAAATCAACGCAACCCTAAGCCCGAAATCTCGACGCAGATCTCTTCCCTTCTTCCCGTCTCGAATCAACGCAACCCTAAGCCCTAAATCTCGACACAGATCACCGGTGCCTCGCGAGTCGCAGTTCTTCATTAAACGCTGGTGCGAGTATGCGCGACACTCGTCCCACGAGAGCCTTGGCGGTGGATCGAGCGGCGCCGACGGTGGAGGCGAGTGGATCGAGCGGCGCCGACGGTGGAGGCGAGGTGAATTTGTTTGCACCGCTCGCTTACTCTGTGCTTGATAGGCTGAAGTCTCTGGACCGATTGACTTAGAGGACCCTAATTTCAAATTGAGCAAATATGATTATTTTGGCCACGGTGAGATACTGAGTTTCTTCTCTCAGGTGTATTGGGGATTGTGATTACCGAAGCCGAGTCGCGAGGAGGTCGTCCCAGAGGCGAGGGTTGAGGATCGCGATTCCTTGGACGAGGCTAAGCGGAGCTCTCCTGATTACCGAGTCACAGGTCATTTCTGGATGAATCGTGCGTGCGTGTGTGTGTGGAGAATGATTGATTGCACTTGCGCGATGCGTGTCTTCCGTTTGCGTAAATTCTTTTGCTGCTTCTTGCTGGTGTATCCGTTGTGCTAGTTGTGGGACTTTGTGTTGTTATGATACCTCTACAATGGAACAAGAGCTCGCTGATTTTGTTGTTAGATTAAATCAATACGTTAATCTCATCGAAGTGTTGTGGTGTTCTTCAATTCTAATCTGCATCACGTATTTGTGATTTGTCCATTAATGTAACTGATAATATAGTGTTTGATCATTTCTTTCAAGACTATGGCTGACCCATTGAAGTATGTTTCAAATAGTTGTGTAGAGGTCGCTTTTTAAGCCTCATTTTTGTGCTAAATTAGTCATGGATTTCCTCTCACGCTCAAATGTTCCACTCGTTTATGGTGCAAATAGGCACGTTTAAATTGAACTTCTTTACATCACAATGTTCAGTACTTATTCATTGGAATCATCATCATGGCTGATAAATGTACATGACTGTTACACAATACCTACTTAGTGGTGTCACATGACTATGAATGTTTTCAAAGAACCGTAACTTAACAGAAATCAATTAAAGATTAGATGGCCTAATGATATATTGCCTCAACAACCAGTTCTGTCAAGAATTATCCTCTTTTGGAATTATCTATGGATATAACATTTTCCTATTCTTCCCCATTTTTTTATGCTTGTTGCTGTCCCATAATCCTTTAAGTTGAATCTATAGATATAGTTCCTTTTCACTGTCGATGACGATACCAAATTTTCAACTGTATGTATTTCTGTCATTCGAAAAATGATAATTTATACTTTTAGTTAGATATCTAAAGTGAGGACTCTTCTTTTGCACTTCATCAATCTTTTATTGCTCATGGGATGCTCTATAGTACTTGAAGTCATTTTCTAGCTACAGGATGAGCTGTTGGTGTTCCAATCTTGTGAGGAGACTTACGATCACATCTTTTTTCATGATGCATTTTGCAGTAATCTGGTTGGCAACAACTTTGGATTGGACAACTCTGACAGAAGGTAAATGCCCTAGCGATTTTTTGTTTATGATGCTTGAGAGATCATAAACGGTAATCAATTCGATTGAAAACGGTTAGCTGATGTGTCCTCAGACTTGGCTTGAATGCCTACCTCGCTTTACGAGGATAATCACCCATCCCACCACCTTGCTAGGCATTGTAGATGTTTATATATCAAATTTGTCCTTTGTTGTAGTAACTCCATTAATTGAGATCACAGATGCATGTTGAATTTACATTAAAACTCACTCTCACGTTTGGTTGCTAATTCTATTGCTTCGAACGAATATAGATCATTTAAACACTGCCTACAAGAGAACTGTCATAGGTATCAACTTTCATATGATTGTCCTTGTTCATATGCCATTGTGGATGTCAGTTATTTGAATAAATACTGATACTGCAGTTTCACCATCATTCAATTCTTGTAATTGATGCTGTGGATAATCAGCAATTCTGCAAAGCTCAGTATTAGTATTCACTAATCAAGCCTTACGGTTTGAACCATGACTTGGAGAAGCTATCTTCGCTTCAATGATTTAAAAATTTTTAGCATTTAATTTGCAATTGTGCATGTTATTTTCATGTGCATGTTATTCTTGGAAACAAGATTTATATCGCATGGCCATATTTTCGTCTTAGAGGTCTCTAGCTACTGTGTACAGTTTTGCGACACATGCTAAGATTAAATGTAGGACAGCAAACAGGTGGTCTTTATCTGTGAATAAGTTGTCATTACATGTTTGTTTTGAAGGTTAACATGCCTTTATTCTCCTATGGTGTAGGTTTTGTTAGTTTGTAACTGTGATATGCTTTTTTAATATGGCGACAAGAAGAATGAGGGCAACAACTTCTAAATCAAGTGGTGTAACTCCTAATGAGGTCGAATCAAAGTTAACCTGCTATTGTGGTCTTCGATCACCACTTCTTATTGCAAAAACAAAGAAAAATGCAGGAAGAAGGTTCTATGGATGTGCTAAGTTTGATGGTCCAGGTTGCTGCAATTTCTTCATGTGGGTTGACCAAAATATACCGGATCAAGAGAGGGACATGATAGTCAAACTGCTTGAAAGAAATCAAGCACTATCGGAGTCAAGCCAATCTAGATGTGACGACGATTATGTAAGCTCACTGATAGCTAAAATGAAGGCGCAAAAGGCGAAAAATGGACTTTTAAAGGAAGAGCTTGCACGAGTGAAGAAAGGGAAGATGCTCTATCAATTGGGATTTTTTCTATGCATGTGTTATATCATTATGGGGATTATATTTAATGTGAAAGCCAGTGAGAAGTTTCTAAGTCTTCCATAGTACTTGTTTCTAAGTTTGTATTTAATAACTTTATCCCGATTCTCTTTTGCCCTGTAAAATTAGGAAACTCATGTTGCGTGGAAATGTAAACAATTTCGTGTGTTCTTTCAGTGAATGCTATTTGGATGATGATTTTTTAAATGTTCCATCAAAGGAAAAAAGACAGCACTCTCAAGTATTTATGGAAATGAAGTCTGGGAAACTTGTTTTCCTCTATATAAGCTGCCCTCGCCCTTCGAACTTTTGCTTCATCAAATCAAAAGCATCTAGAAAGGAGAGAAAAAGGTACTGTTTGGGGCATGAAGTAAAGGGAGTTACGTGACAAAGCCGGCTCTTTGGATTTTCGAAAGTTTCAAACCCCCCGTTCGGGACTTTCCACGCCTTGACAAATTATACTGCTTTTGCATTCTGACGAATGTTAGCTTGCACGACTCTCTCTTTCTTGGCTTTACGTTAGAAGAAAGGAAAGAACTTTCCAAGCAAGCCCTCTCTTGTTTCTTTCAAAAGGGTTCCTTTCCTCGAGCATTCGAGCATGCCGGTTTCGTTGTCAAGTTCATCATCACAAAGTCAGAGCATTAGATAGGACTGTATGAGCACGTCTTCTTTAAGTATATCCTGCATTGATTTTTGTTAAGCTGGGAATAGATTTTTCTCATGCTCGACACAATTAGTTTCATGGCAGGAGGTCTTGTACCATATTACGAGGAGCACTCTTACCGCGGCAACAATGATATAGCCAGCGAAAGCGAAAGGACTGAGAACGAGGTACCACCCAATGTGAGCGGTGTGTACGCAATGAAATCTTGGCCGAAACGAGATATAAAACTATGTAAATATCGCGACTTTGAATGTATTAGCCACTCATGCAATTCGCACAATTCATACATTCTGAGAATTAGATATTCTATCGTTCGATTATATTAAATAAGTGTCTCGAGAGTACTTATTAACGACCCTTAAGATCGTGAAGGGGCATTCTGTATTATGTGCTTAATGTGTAAAATTCTGTGTAATGCATGAGAGTGGGACCTTGATAAACCATCACGTCACAACTGGAGATAGGAAATTAGAAATTTATTTGACGGACTTTGTGGAGAGAGAGAGAGAGAGAGAGAGAGAGAGAGAGAGAGTCACGTCTCTCCATCTAGCATCACTCACGAGCCCGTGGGGAGAAGGAGAAGGGCCATTTAATACCACGTGAAATTGCACACGAGAAGACCTGACGACCACGAGGGTGAAGGTGTTGAACCTTGCGGAAACGTGGTTCAAATATAACTTTCACTATTACAGTAATTTCTCACACCACATACAATACTCTGACAACTCTACACAATTTCTCTCACTCATGTGCATACATAGCACTCTCTACTCAACACACTCTCAAGACCCCTACACACACCCACACACCCCCTTGGACTTCTTACTCACACACTCTTAGTTGGACACACAAATGAGGAGCAAGTTGCTCCTATTTATAGGGTGGAAAGTCGGTGACTTTCTTATCTTTCTACACTATTCTAGAAGTATTATTTTATTATAGCCTAACAACTAGATTTCTATGGAGAAGTCTAGAAGTGGCGCAGCTTATGGATTTTGCTAGAAGATTCTAGAGAAGGGAGAGTTCTAGAGAAATCGGAGGAGTGAGATATGGAGAACTCTAGAGAAAGTTCTAGAGAACTCCAGAGAGAGAGAGAGAGGCGGTGATCTTCAACACTCCCCCTCACCGACTACTCTCTCTCGATATAGTAGCCGTGCTGAAATTGCTTTTGGACTCTTCAACTGTCTTCCTCCATTCAGCATATTGCGAAGCTTCCTCGATGTGGATGGCTCTATGGCTTCATCTTCAATTGCTTCTCTTGCTGCGACTTTCCATTGAGTCTTGTGATTCTTGAATTTTTGTAATGCTAATTCATTCTGTCCTTTAGTCTCCTTTTCCTTCTTACTCAATTCGGTCTTCGTATTCAGCATATCTCCTCTAAGAATTTTGAGATTGGAACTCACCGATCAACCCTCTCATTTATGGCTTTCATTTCGTGCTTCAACCGATTCAGTCCCATCCGAAGCACTTCAATGTAGACCTCCTGATCCTTTTTCTCATAAAATTTCTTCTCCTCAATCTTATTCCTCCTATCCTTGCTCCATGGGATGTAGGGTGTAGATGGCCTCCTTTCCTCAAACATGTGTTTGATATTTCTCTCAGCATAGCCAATTGGGAACATCATAGTGGGTTTGAGATCCTGAAGCTTCTGCAGCTTCTTGAACTCACATCGGAACTTCTCTAGCTCCCTTTCTTTTGCCTTGAGCTCTCGATCCTTTTGCCTTATCATCTCATCCCTTTTCTTCAACATATTCTCCATCTTTGCATTCTTAACTTTTAGCTTCTTTATCATCTCCGCATCTCTTGCGTTTCTTTTCACGTTCGCTTGTTGGCGTTGTTAGTTGCTTCTTCAAGTTCTCCCTTGGCTTGCTCTTATTCGGGGTTGTGATAGAACTTGTCGAATTATCCAACTCAACTATACAAGCTGTTGCAAGCTCTTCTCGTTCCTTCATTGCAACAGGCACTTGAAAGTCCCATTCTTCTTCGCTTTCAACCTCCTTCCTACAAGAAGTGACGACATTTCCTTCTTCTTGCCTGTACCAACAGAATCTGGCAATATGTCCTACCTTGCCACAAACGTAGCACCGTTTGCTACACCTTTTGTTGCTCTTATCTTCGTCGTTGTCATCGTCACAATCTTGACGAGCTCCCCCTAGCTGATAACCCTTCTTTTCAGGTTGCCTCCACCAATCTCCATGATCTTTCCATGGTTTGCCATCTCTTGCACCTACTCTATTTCTATTCTGGCCCTTGAACCCTCTTTTATTACTGAAGAGGGCACTTTCATCGTCTTTAATTGTGACCTTAGGGATTTGTTTATCTAAGGCCTCTTGATTGACCAATATATTTTCCAACTCAGTTAGAGTTGGCTCATTTGCCCATCCACGAGTGGCCGTAACAATACCGTTATACTCCGGCCTTAACCCATGAATTATTATTCTTCTCATTCTTGTCTCGTAGATGGCATTCTCTGGATCTAATTTTGAAATTTCTTCACAAATAGATTTAACTTTAGAAAAGTATTGACTTACCGTCATACTTTGTTGCGAGATTGAGAGGAGCTCATTCTCCAGGCATTGTAACTTGGCATCATTTGTCCAAGCAAACAGCGTTGCCAAGTTATCCCAGGCCTCCTTCGGGGTCTTCGCACTCTTTATGTGTTGCAATAATTCATCATCAACGATCACGGCAAGGACGTAGAGAGCCTTACCGACTTGACGTTCCACTTTCTTAAATCACTATCATTTGTGGGTGGTGTGGTGTTGTTGCCGCCAACAATATCCCATAAATCTTGTCCAAGCAAATAATATCGCATGCGGGTACTCCAATTATTATAATTAAAATCATTGAGCTTTTCCATCCCGTTCACCGGACTCGAGAAATCCACCATGGTGACTTGAGTATAATGCCTCGTACTATACCAAGTAAGCCTGATCCCGGACCAACCGACTTCACAATCCCAGATTGTGCACTGGTAGAATTCCGACGTCCTTCGCTTCTTCGCTCCTTGGCTCGACGATCCCGACCGCCTTGCTCACTTACAATGGTCCCCGACCACCGTCTTCGCACGACCTCCGACGACCGCTTCCGATACCACTTGTTGAACCTTGCGGAAACGTGGTTCAAATATAACTTTCACTATTACAGTAATTTCTCACACCACATACAATACTCTGACAACTCTACACAATTTCTCTCACTCATGTGCATACATAGCACTCTCTACTCAACACACTCTCAAGACCCCTACACATACACCCACACACCCCCTTTGGACTTCTTACTCACACACTCTTAGTTGGACACACAAATGAGGAGCAAGTTGCTCCTATTTATAGGGTGGAAAGTCGGTGACTTTCTTATCTTTCTACACTATTCTAGAAGTATTATTTTATTATAGCCTAACAACTAGATTTCTATGGAGAAGTCTAGAAGTGGCGCAGCTTATGGATTTTGCTAGAAGATTCTAGAGAAGGGAGAGTTCTAGAGAAATCGGAGGAGTGAGATATGGAGAACTCTAGAGAAAGTTCTAGAGAACTCCAGGAGAGAGAGAGAGGCGGTGATCTTCAACAGGGGGGGCGACGACGACGACTACGACAAAAAGATCTTTGGAGGACCACGAGGCCTCCGTCCCCATTGTCCGAACGAGGGGGAAGCATCCGAATCCACCCCCATGGCATGCTACCTTCTTTTTGACATTATGTAAGTTGTGAATATATATGGAGACTGTACTGAGGTGCTCAACAGATATAAAACTCCTATTCAAATAAAGAAACTGAAAAGGAACATGCACGTACCATGGCATGCTGCCTCAGATACACGGATGCAAAACAAAGGTGCTCTTTTCTTAGGCAAATAAATTTGCACATTGCACTACTACATCCAAGCATCATAAACAGACGGATACGATATTCTCAAATGTATACAGCAAAAGGGACGAGTCATTAAACACAATCCCAACACGTTCTTTGATAATTACAAAATCACTAAAATTGATTGCTACAAAACACTACAAATCACAAACCATATAAGAAATTGGCCAGCAAAAACAGCACCCAAGATAATGTTAAAGGAGAATTTATTGTTGCAACTTTCATGAGCCAAGACACATTTAGCAAGCACATCAATCCAAGTCTACTGTCTCGGGTGGTTGAACTATCTCGGGTGGTCCACCAGGTTCATTGTGCGCTTGATTCATAAGTCATGAGCTTTTAATTGTATATAGTGTGCCTTTTGTGACTCACTTCCAAATAGGCTTTGCGGGAGCAATTGAAGTACGAGATGACTGAGGCTATGAACTCATTGGCGGTTGTAATGGTGGCTTCGGCTTCGGCTTTATGGCAACATGTTTTTGGGACCGAGGCTAAGAACTTGCCTGGGGGTGCGATGGTGGCTTTGGCTTTACACCGATGTGCTTTCGAGGATAAGTTCTTAATGCTTGAAGCTGCAAATTGTCCTGGAGTTGCAATGGTGGCTTTGACTTCACAACAACATGCTTTTGAAGAGCACTTTGAGATGACTGAGGCTGTGCACTAGCTTGGGGATGCGCTTTTGCCATTGAAACTCCTAAAACTACTCCTTTGTCCGATTGTTTCAATAATCTTGTATCAGTTGAGACAGGCTACAAAAGAATGGGTATGTTTTTAGTTCAAGGAGACAATCAATTCCCATTGTAAAGTGTTAAAACATACTCACATTGAGAATTTGAAGGTTGTTTTTAGGAGTTGTGTAAACATACCATTTTCTTTTTCTTGTTCGGTTGTGACTGCTTTTGTATCGTTTCCATTTCAATGGCAGGTCTTTTAAACTGAAAAAAAATAAAATAAAATCGAATGTGACAGTGTAATTACAACACATGAATGCATGGCTGGTGAGGTATTACTAACCGGGATTTTTTGAGGTCTGCTGCTAGCTATTGCATTGGCTTGAGCACGAAAAAATCCTTGTCGTTGATTAACACTAGCTTTAGCAAAAGAATTGGCTTGTCCACTACATCCACTTACATTAGCAGTAGCCCAACATCCTCTTTCATTTACACTAGACTGAGCTTTAGCATTGGCTGAAGTATCTTGCATTGGTCCAGTGAGTTCTGTACAAGCATTGACTGAAGTATCCTCTGCTGGCACATCGATTTGAGCAAAAGCATTGGCTGAAGTATTTTCAATTGGTGCACTAGTTTCTGCAAAAGCATTGGCAGAAGTATCTTCTACTTGTGCACTAGCTTCTGCAAAAGCATTGGCTGAAGAATTTGTCTGCCCACTATTATCTTGTACAAGTGCACTGGCTTTTGCAGAAGCAATGACATGGCCTTTGGATCCTCCTTGAGTTGTACTTGCCGTTGCTGTAGCTTTAGCCCGCATATATATACATCATTAGTAAATCGAAATCTTCACATTTATAACTTATAATTCATGAATCTATCACAACATACTTGTCTTTTTTTAGGCCTTGATCCACTGGAATTGGCTTGAGATTGAGCTTCAGGTGCATTTGCATGGGCCTAAAAAGCACATAGTAAGCATTCATGACAAGACAATAGGCTTAGAATCAACAAAATCAATTAGTTAAGAAATACCTTTCTCAGAGGACATCCTTTACAATTATGTCCAACCACATGGCAAGTAGAACAAGTCATTTGCTTACCCTCTTTAGTCATTCTGTTCCCTCTTACAAGCTCAAGTGGTTGCTTTCTTCTACTCCTTTTTGGCCTACCAGGCATCTTTTTGATCGGTGGGGGCTAAGGGGCTTCTTTATTAGTTTTGCCCCAAAATTTATGTCCTCTCACAGTAGGCATCATGAATTGATAAGCACTTAAATATTTGTTCTTGTTATAGCAATCGACTAGGTAGTCACCTGGATCATTTTTCTTGTGGTGTATTGCACATATAGCATGGCAACATGGGATTCCACTAACTTCCCAAGCTCTACAAGAACAAGTATTCAAATTGAAGTCTACAACATATTTGTCACCATTTTCCATAATCCTGTATCCTTGATCTCCATTCCATATCAAATGGCAATATCTACTAGCCACTGTATTCCGATGTAACTTATGCACAATCATTGGACCATAATTCCTTGTCCACTTAGCACATGCATCCCTTTGACTGTGCATTCTATTCATAATCATGATTCTAATATTTTCAAGCATACTCACAATGGCCTTGCACCTAGCTTCCACACACCTACCATTGAAAGCTTCATTAAGATTATTATCAACAACATCACATTTTATGTCAGTGTTAAAGAAGGCTTTAGACCAGTGCTTTGGCTCAATCTGGAATAGATCATCATGACCTTGTGGAGTCATTTCCTTCAATCTTTGTTTATGCACCTCAAAATATGACATATTAGTACTCTTAGCACATTTCCAGAATTGTCTCATCAACTACTTTCCTTTGTATTTTTGACCCCAATTAGAATATATATGCCTCGCACACATTCTATATTCTGCATTTGGCAAAAGTTCAACTACTGAAGGAATGAGGCCCTAATATATATATATATAAAAGAAAACATTAATATTGAAAATCATTATATACATTGTTTCAAACAAATTCAAGATGAGCGATAGTAGTATTACATACCTTTTGTTGGTTACTTATTAAGACCCATCCATTACCATTACCCATGTCAAGATCTTCTTTCAACAAGTTGATAAACCAGCTCCATGTGTCCTTATTCTCAATTCTTACGACTGCCCATGCTACTGGATACATTTGATTGTTAGCATCCCTCCCCACAGCACACAACAACTCACCCTTGATCAATCCCCTAAGAAAACATCCATCTAATCCAATGATCTTCCGACACCCTGCCAAAAATCCTTTCCTACACGCATCAAAGCAAATGTAAGTCCTATCAAATAATGGTAAGGAATCTGGTAGTGGTCTTTCAACTTTCATTATAAATGTGCTCGCCCAGCTTGCAATGTAAAGCTCTCCCAAGTAATCGTACATCAATGCATACTCTTTCTTATAATTGCCTTGTAATTCCTTGAACACTTTTAGCTTTGTTCTCCTGCATTGGCTCACAGTGACATTCACCCCCAACTGTTCTCTAACCAATATCTTCAACTGAGGTGCTTTAACTTTAGGCATTGCAGAAATAAGAATCATGAAGTGTTTAGCTAAAAAAGAACTAGAAACTCTCTTATTCTCAAAAGTAATAACACATATATGCTCATTAATGTACTTTTTCAAATGGAATGATCCAGTTTGGCTATCGAGAGCACCATAAATCATCCAGTTACAATTAGCTTGGGCACACCTAGCTCTTACAAATCCAGTTGTGTTCTTGGTGTATTTAATTGCTCTTTGCTCAGCCACTGAGTACCTCAAAATTGCATCTTTGAACTCACTTGAATTTTCAAATGTCATGCCAACAACAAATACTAGATTCTTACAATTTTGATCATATGATGGAAACCTACTCCTTCTTGAAATAACATCATTTTCTTCTTTTTCACTCTCATCATCTAAATCTAAATGAAGACTTTCTTCTTCATTTGAATCATAGTACTCTGTTTCGCACCCAGACACATCCACCATTAGAGGATCAACTGATAATGGAGTTTGAGAGCCAATGTTTAATTGAGAAGTTTCTTCAATGTTAGTTCCAATTTTGAGTCTATGTCTTGCTGAAAATTCCTTTAAATTTCTTCTTGCATTAACCAATTCAAAATCATCATCGTCACTTGACTCTTCAACATCCACCAAATTACATGCATCATCATTCTCATCATCCACATCCCTACTTTCACCCTTAAGCTGATTCCCATCACCATCGGCATTTCCAATTATATTTTCAAACACATCATCAGCCACATTATTAACGCTTTCTATATTCACATCAAACAAACCTTCAATTTCTATCTCAACTCCCCCTATCTCATCAAGCGTTTCTGCATCATCGACATGCTCAACATACAATTCAATATTTTCAGAGTGAAGATGATGATAAAATTGATCTATCGCATCGAAGTTATCCCATAAGTACCTAAGAGTTACTCCATCTTCAAGAATAGTACTTCCAGGAACTCTATAAAAGAGCTTTTCTATCTTACGCCCACACAGAACCTCAACAGCTGAAATTATGTTGGATAATGAACCCTTATTTAAGTCTACTTCAACAACATCGACCCTTCCATCTACGTATTATAAGGGCGGTCCAACTTGAAATTTACCTCCAAAGAAAACAGTGACATAAACTTTGTTGTTGCCCGTTGGACCTACAAAGGAATAGAAACAAATAGCACTTTCAATCGTAAAATTTCATCTAAAAACTACTAATGACTTCACTTGTAAAGAGAAATAGGTAGGGTAAACATATCCATGTTGATGGATGACCTTGAGAGTAGTCAACCCTCCAATACAAGCATCAGCAAACCAGCATCAGCAAAAAAAGGAGTTGAAAGTGATAGTAAACTGAACTAATTATGCCTGAGCAATGAACTGCCCGCTGAAAACTTTCCCAAATCTCGGGGCCTCCGGCGAAGTGATCCCTTGAAATATGTAAGGTAACTGTAAACCCAATCTCCTGTCCTCTTGTTAAGGCATTCAACAAAAGGAAAGCGTACTAAGGGGAAAAAGGTTATATGGACTTACAATTCCTTTCCCCCTGTTGCAAGGAAAATTCTGCTGAAGACAGTTTAATCCTGAAGGGAGAAGGCTAAGATAAAAGTAGAAAATTTTATTTAGTTGACCAGTATGGCAGCATGAACTTATGACTAAAGAAAAATTCTTTTATTTTTATGACTTTCATTGAAACATTTAAGGTTCCTTCATGGATGATGCAATTGCTAATTAAATGCTAAAAAATTTTAAATCATTGAAGCGGCGATAGCTTCTCCAAGTCATGGTTCGAACCGTAAGGCTTGATTAGTGAATACTAATACTGAGCTTTGCAGAATTGCTGATTATCCACAGCATCAATTACAAGAATTGAATGATGGTGAAACTGCAGATATCGTATTTATTCAAATAATCGACATCCACAATGGCATATGAACAAGGACAATCATATGAAAGTTGATACCTATGACAGTTCTCTTGTAGGCAATGTTTAAATGATCTATATTCGTTCGAAGCAATAGAATTAGCAACCAAACGTGAGAGTGATTTTTAATGTAAATTCAGCATGCATCTGTGATCTCAATTAATGGAATTACTACGACAAAGGACAAATTTGATATATAAACATCTACAATGCCTAGCAAGGTGGTGGGATGGGTGATTATCCTCGTAAAGCGAGGTAGGCATTCAAGCCAAGTCTGAGGACACATCAGCTAACCGTTTTCAATCGAATTGATTACCATTTATGATCTCTCAAGCATCATAAACAAAAAATCGCTAGGGCATTTACCTTCTGTTAGAGTTGTCCAATGCAAAGTTGTTGCCAACCAGATTACTACAAAATGCATCATGAAAAAAGATGTGATCGTAAGTCTCCTCACAAGATTGGAACACCAACAGCTCATCTTGTAGCTAGAAAATGACTTCAAGTACTATAGAGCATCCCATGAGCAATAAAAGATTGATGAAGTGCAAAAGAAGAGTCCTCACTTTAGATATCTAACTAAAAGTATAAATTATCATTTTTCGAATGACGTAAAAATACATACAGTTGAAAATTTGGTATCATCATCGACGGTGAAAAGGAACTATATCTATAGATTCAACTTAAAGGATTATGGGACAGCAACAAGCATAAAAAAATGGGGAAGAATAGGAAAATGTTATATCCATAGATAATTCCAAAAGAGGATAATTCTTGACAGAACTGGTTGTTGAGGCAATATATCATTAGGCCATCTAATCTTTAACTGATTTCTGTTAAGTTACGGTTCTTTGAAAACATTCATAGTCATGTGACACCACTAAGTAGGTACTATGTAATAGTCATGTACATTTATCAGCCATGATGATGATTCCAATGAATAAGTACTGAACAATGTGATGTAAAGAAGTTCAATTTAAACGTGCCTATTTGCACCATAAACGAGTGGAACATTTGAGCGTGAGAGGAAATCCATGACTAATTTAGCACAACAATGAGGCTTAAAAAGCGACCTCTACACAACTATTTGAAACATACTTCAATGGGTCAGCCATAGTCTTGAAAGAAATGATCAAACACTATATTATCAGTTACATTAATGGACAAATCACAAATACAGTGATGCAGATTAGAATTGAAGAACACCACAACACTTCGATGAGATTAACGTATCGATTTAATCTAACAACAAAATCAGCAAGCTACTGTTCCATTGTAGAGGTATCATAACAACACAAAGTCCCACAACTAGCCTGCGGATACACCAGCAAGAAGCAGCAAAAGAATTTACGCAAACGGAAGACACGCATCGCGCAAGTGCAATCAATCATTCTCCACACACACACGCACGCACGATTCATCCAGAAATGACTTGTCACTCGGTAATTAGGAGAGCTCCGCTTAGCCTCGTCCAAGGAATCGCGATCCTCGACCCTTGCCTCCGGGATGACCTCCTCGCGACTCAGCTCCGGTAATCACAATCCCTAATACACCTGAGAGAAGAAACTCAGTATCTCACTGTGGCCAAAATAATCATATTTGCTTAATTTGAAATCGGGGTCCTCTAAGTCAACCGGTCCAGAGACTTCAGCCTATCAAGCACAGAGTAAGCGAGCGTTGCAAACAAATTCACCTCGCCTCCACCCTTCAGCGCCGCTCGATCCACTCGCCTCCACCGTCGACGCCGCTCGATCCACCGCCAAGGCTCTCGTGGGACGAGTGTCGCGCGTATTCGCACCAGCGTTTCATGAAGAACTGCGACTCGCAAGGCACCGGTGATCTGCGTCGAGATTTAGGGCTTAGGGTTGCGTTGATTCGAGACGGGAAGAAGGGAAGAGATCTGCGTCGAGATTTCAGGCTTAGGGTTGCGTTGATTCAAGAGGGGAAGAGGGAAGAGATCTGCGAGATTTAGGGCTTAGGGTTCGTTCATTCGAGAGAGGAAGAATCGAAGAGATGTCATCAAGAAATGGAGAAACGGAGGAGGAGACGTCGTGAAAAAAAAAACGGAGGGGAGACGTCGTCGTTTTGAGAATGGCAATACCCACAAAATGACGTTGTTTCGCTTACGTGCACAATTTTTCTTGCCCTAATTGCCACGTAGGAGAGAGAAAATATTAAAATAAGCCAAATCAGCAATTTCTGTTAATATAAACTAACGGTGTTAACGGAAGGACTGAATTGAACCAAGTTGACAAGTTTTAGGACTTGATTGCACTTTTGTAAGTTTTAGGACTCAATTGCACTTTGTTGACAAGTTTTAGGACTTGTACTGTACATATCCCTTCTTTTTTTGTTCCCTTTTCTTTCTTTCTTTTTCTCTTTTTCTTTATTAGTATTGCTATGAGATATGTGCACTAAAATTTCTAAAACTTATTACAAAAATGCAATTAAATCTTAAGACTTGCAAAAAGTGCACTCAAGTCATAATTTTTTTTCAAATTAATTAAATTTTAACCTTCCATTAACTCCATCTATTTGACTAACGAAAAATATTATTGTGACTTTTTTTAAATATTTTCTCTCCCAACATGACAATGATGTGGATTAAATTCTATTTTATTTAACCAAAATATTAATCAAATAAAAAAACATTTTTAAAAAACACACAAAAAGGATAGGAGGAGCTAAAGGCAAGGGGTTGTTGCCCTCGTCAGAAAAGGGTGAGGTGCCAGGAGGGCTAGCAACCTTTGCCAAGCCCTCACCCAACTATGGTGGCCCTCATCGAGGGCCACCAACCCTTGGCGCTATCTAGCAACCCTTAGTAAGGGCCACCACAATTAGGCGAAGGCATGGCAACCCTCGCCCAGCCAAGCCCTCACCTATGGTCGATGAGGGCAACCTGCCAATGTAAATCATTGCGGAAAGATCGGTCTACAAAGATTCAAATGATGCGAATTTAAATCTCGACTTCCAATCAAATCTGTAATAACAACCTCAGTATGAACGTGACATGTTGACGAACCCGTATCAACCAACCAACGTTATAGATGCCATGAGCGAAAAAATTCACTATCTCGCTAGACAAGTCGAGTCGACCGTCACAAGGGAACCTTGATAAGATCAACTCCTCAAAAGAATAGTAGAAAAAAACCTCTCAATTTTTATTTACTAAAAAAAAAATGTCCCCCTCCAAAGAAATTTGGCTAGCCTTTAATATAAGCATTCTAACCATCACACAAACCCTAAAACCAGCCCTAGAGTTTAGCCAAACCAGCCCCTAAAACCCTAATTTAGTTTGGTTACAATTTAGGAGATCTAATACTTCCTATTCTAGAATATGCCTAAACACGAAGATAATTTTATTGACTTGGTCAAATAATTGATAACTAGATAATCAAATTGCGCCAAGATTCCAAAATCTTTCAAGATTCGATTCAAGGTCATCTCCATGCCAAAGATCACGCCAAGATTTTCAAGATTCTTCAAGATTCGATCCAAGGTTATCTACACATCAAAAGTCACAAACCATAACTCTAACAACTTGCCTGAATTGCTTGGCCCGAGCTCGAGTGATTGAACCAGTCGGAATAGACAACGGGTCCATTGTACCTCCTCCTCGATATGGCTCAATATCCACATCACCAGCCCTAGCTAAGGACTCTGCAACCCTCGCTGACCTTTTCCATCGACGAGGATGGTACGACATGGGCCCATTGCCCTTGCCCTTACTCCTTTCTTGTGTTTTTTAAATATTTTTTATTTTATTTAATCAAGAATTTGGTTAAAAATCAGAATTTAATCCAAAACTACACCGTTTTAGCCTTGTGTCTCATGTTTCAACCACATACAAGGGAGAAAATATTTTAAAAAATCACATCAGCTTTCGTTAGTCTAAATGGACAAAATTAAGGAAAATACTTAATTTTACCAATTCAACAAGTTTTAAAACTTAATTACATTTTTTGTTAGTTTTATAATTCAATTGCATTTTTTTATAATAAATTGTAGAACTTCCAATGCACAAATTTCTATTTTTATTGTTTATTCTACCTTTTATTTATTATTTATTTAATTATTGTTATTTTTACAAAATATGCATACTTAGCTAATCCATTCGTTTCGCAAAAAAAGAACTTCCAAGAAAAAAATTTCCTAATTTTTAGATATTCGTTTCGCAAAAAATAAACTGGTTTGGGAAAACATTTTCCTTCAGTGGAAAAAAAAATGTTTTAAAATAGGGAAAAATGTGTTACACTTTTCAAGTAGAGAAAAATATTTTCGTCACTACCTTACCAATATATATATTTCGTCACTCATTCTCTCTTATCTCACATCCCTATTAGCCTCCACTACTTTCATTTTTTCTTATTTTTCTTTTTTCTCTTTTTCTTTCTTTCTTTTTTTTTTCCTTCTTTCTTGGCTGGTCGTTGGCCACAAGCAAGCTCAAACTCGCCTTAAGCCGATCACCAACCACGGCGTGGCTAGCTACCGATCGAAGAAGAAGGAGGAAAGGAAAAAAATAATATTCAATTTAAATAAAAAAAAATACTAAAAGGAGTGCATAGAGGAAATCAAATCGAACTTTTCATACCAAGTGACATAAAATATTTTCTAATTTATTTTCAAATTTTAGTCGAACGCCGGAAAATATTGTCATTTTCCTGGAAAATGGCTTTCTAGAGAAAACAAAACATTTTCCATGAAACAAACAAAGCCTAAAAGTGTGCTTGTTTGGCGAAAAACTCATTGTTTCCAAGAATTTGGTTTTCCTTTGTTTGATAACATATAATAATGTTTTCTAATGTTTGAACCTCATAATGATTTTAGTCTTATGACTTTATTTGAGGAAAAAAATCGATTTTTTAAATTTTTTCATGTAAAGAAATTTGAATTTTTAATTATTTTTACTTTTTCTTTTTTAAAAATCAATTTTCTTTTATTTATTAATTTTCTTTTCTTTTTCTTTTTCCAACTTCCTCTGCCACAATCAGTCGACGACAAGCATAGGCAAGTTTCTTGGATTTGGTGAGTTTCGAGGTCGACAGCCTCAACCAAGATGTGAGCTCACCTAGATCACTCGGTTCGGCAGAGCCTGAAGCTCACCAACCTGCGTCATGGCCATCACCAAGCTACTAGTTGTTGCCAAGGCAAGCAACTGGTGGAGGAAGAAGGAGAAAGGAAAATAAGAAAAAAAATTAATTTTTAAAAATAAAAATTAATTAAAAAATCTGAATTTCTTTTAAATATTGTTATTGTAAGCATAAAATTTTAATTAACCAAGGACTTAAAGACTAGGCAGTATTTGGCAAAACATTTTCTAGTCCTTTCAAAGGGAAAATCATTTTTCGCAATTTAAATTTTGATAAATAAATATTTTTTGTTGATTCATTTTCCTAAGAAAATAAAATGCCAAAAAATAAAAATAATATTTTCTACTAAACAACCACATCCTAGGAGTTGACTGAATTATGTTGGGTACGAGAGGTAATTGAATGATGTGACAAAGGTATTTGAATTCAGATTTAAAGATTTGGGCATGAAAAGACGGATTCCACGCTGCTAAAGCCTGGTTGCAGTGAAAGAAGAGAAGTTGTATATACATAAAACGGAGCACTGCCCCTTAAAGAATCAGTGCAGCGAAGGAGGTCTAGAGCCATCTCGGAGTTGAACTGCCCTCTTTTCGTCTTCAGACAATAGTTGTCCTTTTTCAAAAAAAAAAAAAAAAATCTCATTCACGCCAATTTACTTAAGAAAGAGAATTTTAGGGCGAGAGTATTTAAAGAGATAAATTCTCAAAGATGCTTGTATTGCCCAATACTTGAATAGATGGAAATAAGGAAGAATGCATCCTTATACATCATCCCTCTCTTTACGACCGATGATTTACAATCCAAGCCAAGGGTGAAGAGCAAGTGGACAGTTTCTAGAATACAAGCGTATGAATCCCCAAACTACCCTCTGACCAAAGATAAAATTCCCAAACTACCTCGATAAAGTTCTAGAGTCCCCAAGAGAAGGTAAAGAAAATAGACAAAGCCCATGGCCCGTCTGACATCTGACATTTCAAATAAGTAGGTCCACACCTTGAGACAAAAAGGACAAAAACACAGAAATTGGGAAATCAACGTTCCGAGAAAACTGCCTATTAGTTTAGTTCAGTTCATCTAGAGTTTTATTTACAATTTGTAATCAATTACTCCCTCGTAAAGGTCCCCATACTCTGTAAGTCCTCACACAAGATCCTCGCTCAAGCTAGAATAATATCAGAGGTTTCAAAATATTACCCTGGTCCTCCTAAAGTCTGATTCAATGGGATTATACAGAACCAAAAAATAACAAGAGGTAAGAGAACGATTTGATACAACCATACATCATTAATGGATAGAAAAGATGCATAAATGCTTCTAATTAGATCAATGTTTTAGCAATAATGCCTCGGAGAAACATGGCTCCCAATCTCGAGGGGGATTATGACAAAATGACCTAGTACTGTATAAATGTCATGGCTAGTAGAACCTTCACTTTGATCTTTCTGTTGGTGTTCATCGAAGTTGAGGAACTTGGCGTTGCGGTCAGCCTTCTTTCCTGTACCTTAACTTCAATCTTTCTGTTGCTGTTCATCAAAGTTGAGGATCTTGGCATAGCGGTCAGCCTTCTTTCCTGTCTGATGGTCATAGTACTCCACAACCGCAGCGCCCGCCAAAGCCGCAAGTGTGAGTGCCTGAGCATGCAGCCTGCATTATTGAGATACATCAGCACTCACAACATCTTGAAGTCCTCCTCACTAGACAACAAAGTGAGATACAAATAGATATATTCAAACTTTAAAGAATATTCAGAGCTAGAACGGGTTTAACATCAATTCATTTTCTTCCTTTGGATAAGGGGTTGGTTACCAATTTCTTACAAAGAGTAAACAATCATCACCTCTTTGTCCACATTTGATGCAAAGTCGCACAATAACGAAGACATTTCTATTATAACCACTCCATTGCCAGGTGTTGTGGAAAGGCCATCTCACAGGTTGGAGTTCATTTAACAAATGATCGCCTCCTATGTGGTAATTAGATTAAAGTTTTGCAACTTGAGCCTTCTAATGCCCTCTAGTCATACATCCATCTCATCCTTACTATATTTAGAAGGAATATACTGTCAGGTACCACATTGATACACCTCATAAAGTTGGCCGATCGAATTGAGATAAATTAAGTTCTGTGGCTAGATAAGATCAAACAAAACAGTGGATGACCAAATTCAAAACCTCAGGTGCTAGCTAGTTATTTGTGTACTCCATGCAAAATGCCAAGCAATGATCTATATATTTATGTATGCATGTATTTCACATACTCTCTACAAAACCTTCCAGAAAAGATAAATCCAGAGGATGAACAGATCTGCTTCATTTTCAATTTCAATGCAAACACTAAAGAATTGTCACGACCAATGGTGTTGTATGTGATGGCATTGCAGTGAACACCATTACGAGGAGATATTATTTAAGTTTTAGATGGTTAGGATATTTTGTATCAATTGGATTATTCCTGTTATGCAATTGCTGCAAGAGGGGCACGTGAGGTATACTGAATTGCAGAGCACATAAGATCCTCTTTGTTTTCATTGTGATTCAACTATGAATTATTCAACTAAACTCTTTCCTCTCCTTCTTCTCCCCTTTCCCACTACTGATTCTCTCCTTTAGCTTCTTATCCGGTCTCTCCGATTCTCTCATCTTCTCTGTCTCTCTCTCCTCTAATTCTTCAAATACCACCTTTTGTTATTGTTGGGCCACAACATAAACTTAACTAGCCAACAATTCAGCACCATGTTATTGTAATTGTCTTAGCCCATAATGTTACATTGACTTTGGCAGTGAACAATTAACAAAATATGGGTTTCAGGCCAAGGTCAATGGGTATCTTCCCAACAAAAACTGTACATAGCTTCTGTAGTGAATAACTGAAGAAATCTAAACGAAAAAGTGAAATCCAATATCCGGATTGCATAAAGGTTGATAGTGTCAATCAATGAATTTCATCTGGAGGAAACAATCACAAAACTTCCTGAAATAAGAAATTAAAGGACATGATTCGATGCCTTGAGGATTCTACAGACAAATTAATGAACCCATCATATGTCGTGATGCAATCTACCTAACTCACTGTCCTCTTCACAAAGGAAACTATGAAGAATGTTTGACACTCATTGTGCACTGCCATTCATTCTCTTAAGACCATAAATAAATCCCAGAATAAAGATCACCAACCAAGGTAAGAAAAAGGCAAGAAAACCGTAGTGCAAATCGCAGGCACATTGTGATTGTGGACGCGGTACTTCCAGAACAGGGCATAAGATAAGTAATCAAGGTAGACAACCTCGAAAGAAGCCGTACACCTCCATTCCACACACGAAGAACGAGCTCAGAGAGAACTCCCCTAGGTACATGGGCCAGCAATCAGAATCAGATCACTTCAGCACATTCCATAAAACTCAGCAACCCAAACCGCGTTTCTCCCCTTTTTCAATAGCTACGCATTCAATTCTCGCAAAAGCCAAAGTAATATTCTCAAGCCCTACCTAGAATTCCTACCAAAAATAAACAAAGGGTACAAATTTCTCCAACCAGAGACGAGCAATCGAATCAGTAAGAAGCTAAAACTTACAGGGAAAATGGGTTCCGAAATCCGTATCCAGACCAACAATACGTCACAAAAGATAAGGGTATGTACCTGGCGTGAATGATCTTGACGCTGGTCTTCATGTTGGGCTGCGACCAGTTGTAGGCGATCGAGCCCGCGATCCCGCTCAGCCACAGCGAACCTTCGAATCCCACCCACCAAGAAGAATTCATCAAAAAAAGAAGAAGAAATCGGAAAAACAGAAGAGAGCGAAAACGAATCCGGCTCCGGCGCAAGAAACGGCTCCAGATTCATTCCCTCAGGGAGTTTACCGACGGCGCGGAGCTTGTGCTCGACGATCCATTCCCTCATGGAGTCCCAAGTGCCCTTAGCGTCCGCCATTGGTGCGTCCTCCGCTGCTCGCTCGCTCGCTCGCTCGCTCTTGCTGCGTCGGTGCGTGTCGTGTCGAAATGTAGACGGCACAAAGAGAGAGAGAGAGAGAGAGAGAGAGAAAAAGGAGGTGCGCACGTGACGAGACGTGTCCGGACTAGCGTGAATTCGGCCGAGACGGTCTGCATGCCAAACGGGCCGGGCCGGGCCGGGCCGAGGAATGGCATGGCCTGGGTCCATGACCCAACGTTTGGTAACTGTGCGGCTAATTAGGGGTCAACCAGAACGGACCGTCCGAAAAATAGGTTTGGGAACATGTTTTGAGTGAATACTCACTCAAAAACTTGACTAGACTGTCCTGTTTTGGAACCGATTTTCGAAGCCAGTTTTATAAGCTTAAAAGCTAAAATCCTAATTTCGTTTTCTCCTGGATTTTAACCTTAGCATTCATTCATTCTTTGTCATTCTTTGGAATTCGTTATCAATTTTTTTCTCTTCCCCTAAATTTTTATGGATATGGATGAATGGGGAATGGAGTTTTATAAGTTATGCTCAATGTTATGTGTTTATACTTTTTATCATTCATAATTGTATACAATTACGTGTTCATTTCATGGATTGTTGTTTTGGCGGATAGGGATTTTTGTTGATCACTTTTTAGTTTGAATTGTTTTATTGTTCATAACCTCATATAATTTGGCTATAAAAAATGAACCAAATAAAAAAGAAAGATTCCCAAGTAGACCTTGGAACCAAACCGAAAAAAACAAGGGAGGTTCGTGGAATCAATTCTAGGCAAACAGGGAAGGTTCTAGGATCCAAAAACTAGGAACCGGTTATAATTGGATAAGTTCTGCATTCTAACTCTAAAACCTACCCATCCTAAAACTGATCACCCCTATGACTAATTAGGAGTTGACGGAAAAAAAGAAAGATTTTGGGAGCACTTAGGCACCGCACTACCTGTCACAAGCATAACTTGACAAATCAAGTGGCCAACATGGCCCACAACAGTCCGCAACACTACGTGCGACAAGCAGAATAGACTCATTTAGGACCCATGTCACAACTCACGACCTTATGGAGGGAGCGAGATCTTCATCATGCATGCCCTAACTAGACTTTAGGATTGAAAATAATAGTGACCTACGATCCTAAACTTTCAATTACTTCATTCAAAATACAATATCATTCTTCAATTCAATCTTGATTTTACTACACGTTTGAATTATGCTAAAATGTTCAACATCTTTTGTGCCTTAAAAAAAGTTCTAAATCTAGACAAAATCTCTAATTCAATATAAATATTGTCATTTTTTTTCTTTTTCAACTAAGATTTTTTTATGTTAAACTTTGTCTGCACACGAATATGGATCTTGCACCCCTTGCGAACATAAGTGTACTTGAGTGAGCAAAGGGAAGTCACATGTTAAAAAAGAAGTGCCAGTTGGGAAAGGAATATGCATTGTGTATTGTGATATTAAATGAAGGGATATGTTCAGTAGAAGTCCTTAAACTTATTAGGAAAGTATAATTAAGTCCTAAAACTTTTAAAAAGTACAATCAAATTCTAAAACTTATCAAGTTAATTCAATTGAGTCATTTTGTTAATACCATCAATTTATACTAATGAAAAATGCTGACGTGACTCATTTTAATCATTTCTCTCTCTTATGTGGCAACTAGGGCAAGGAAAATTGTCAATGTCAGCAAAACGGCGTAGTTTTGGATACTATTTACTCATCCAAAATGTCATCATCTTTTCTCTCCTATTTTCACGTTCCAAAACGTTTTCATTCCGTTGAACCCTTCCCCTTGCATTTTCCTTTGGTCCCTTCTTCCCCATCCCAAATTAACCCTTCCTTTGTATGAACCCTAAAACCTAAATCCATACGCAAATCACAATTTGGTGCCTTGGAGTTCTTCGTCAAACGCGAGTATGTGCGACACTTGTCTTGCAAGAGCCTCAATGGCAAATCAAGCGGTGTCGACAATGGAGGTAGCCACTATGACCAAGCCACTCTCCTCCTCACTCATCTAAGCTAGGTTTATATCTCCGCTATCGATTTCAACATAACTTGTTGATTCCGAGATTCTAGGTTTTCAGTTTTTGAAATCTAAGTCCTAAATGTGATATATGTGACGACTTTCCCCAAAATTCCATTTTGAAATTCTTGATTTGGAAGGGGTTGGTGAAGAAGAAGAAGAAGAAGAAGAAGAAGAGCAATCTTGCAAGAAAAGAGCACAACCCCAATATTTGTGTTAATTGTTGTCTGTCCTGCTGTTTTTTTTTTTTTTTTTTGCTCTATCGAGTCGGTTTTTGGCGTCAAATTTTCTTTGTTCTCTTCACTTCTTTACCCAAATTCTTTACAAAAATCTTTCAAAGGGCTCTTTCTTATGGTTGAAATAATCTGGAGACAAGAAAAAGCTTTTATTTGCAAATATCGTGATTTTTGGAACTTTTCCTTCTTTATGAGAATGATTTTAATGTGAAGGTAGTCTTCCTACAAAGCCTTTTTTTTTTTTTTTTTAATGACTATTAATAGCCCTCCAGTTTGCACAAGTGGAAATTTCAAAATCGTTAGCCTTGAGATTTTCTTTTGGGAGATTGGTAGACCTTTTTTTGCATTGTGAAGATTGGTAGAGTTTATTAGACTTAGCTTGGATCAAAATATTTTATTGGTGTACCATTTACTGTCGTGTACTCATATATAAATATTTTATAAAAAATTTATTCAATATATTAATATGCTTGAGCAGTGAGGTAAATTATGTTTTGTTAGCTTCTTTGGCTACATTTGAATAATTATTTTTTGGTTAACATATCATATACATGGGGACTAGTAATATACAATACGGGAAACAATTCTAGAGCTTTTGGGAGTTGGATGGCCTTTCCAATGTTTGGTTCTAAGTTGCAAATGGTGTACTATGGCTTAGAATTATTGTTGGTTGTTTACAAATTTTGTATTAGTCAATCATTCGGAAGGGTAAACAGCCCAAAGATGTTTGTAATTGAAGTAGTTCCTATCACCCATAGAGTACTTATCCACTAAAAGTAGATGCGCTCAATTTTCCCTTATCTCACAGTGAAGTTTCATGTTTTGATTGTGTCAATCATCTTGTTCCGTCCTTCATTAACCTATCAAAATGATCACGTTGTGCATTAGTTTTAGACAAGGCTTGACCTCTAATATATGCAATTTATACGGCATTCGATCTACCCACTTAATACAATGTTTCTTAATGATTTTGGTTGCTTGTCTTTGGAATGAATTTATTGGAGGGCTGACTACTCTCAAGGTCATCTGTCAACATGGGTATGTTTACCCTACCCATTTCTCTTTATAGATGAAGTCACTAGTAGTTTTTTTTTTTTTTTTTGAAATTCTACAATTGAAAGTGCTATTTGTTTTTGTTCCTTTGTAGGTACGATGGTCTAATGGTGTCCAAATACAATGCAAAGCTCAAGACTTATTAATCAAGCACACGTTGAACCTGCTAGATGACCCAAGATAATAGACTTGGATTAATGTACTTGTTGATACATTAGGAGTTTATTGTGAGCTTTTTGCCTTGTCTGGCATGATGAAGTTAAAATTTTAGTCATCTCTCTTGTTCATTCTAGTGTGATAGATTGGAAACCAAAATAGGCCATAAAACCAAATGGATTCAAGATTTTGGCTGAAAGCCATTTCAATTCTGCACTTTTGTATTAGGAGAGGAATTGAGCATGACTCTTGCATTCTTGATTAGCTTGTTCAGCAGTTCTCTCCAATAATCAATTTAGTCTCAAATCATCATTCTTGAGGACATTTCATTTGAAACGATATAAGTTGCGATTGTTTGAGGCTACTAGTTGCATGGATTAAGAAATTTTTCAATTGATAGGGTCAAGGCCGTTTGTGTGATGTGGTGGAGGTACTTAGGTTTTCAAAGAAACTAATGTGCATTTCTAGATTTCAAAATGGCACAACAAGTTGAATCGAAGGCAACGCAAAAAGATCTACAGTTTAGTTTTAGTGACGTTTTTGGCATTAAGCAAACCGACACCAAGTTTTCAAAGGTTGTTTGATGAATTGCCATTTTTGCCAAGATCAAGCAGAGCTAGTACAAAATTTTGCTTTCTTAGAGTTAATGCCCCATCTATTTTTCAGTTGTTGTGTCATGTTCTTTTTCAATTAATCCCCACAATAAGTTTCTCACAAGTCTATTAGTTCAGTAGAATTGCTCAGCTTCTAAGGGATTAGAGCTATTGCATTACATGAGAGGCAGAATACAAGTGACCGATTGAGTTGGAGGCACTCGCTTGATCCGATAATTCAAGAAATAAAAGCTTAACACTTTGACATGGAATAGTGTACGATTCATGTACATCTTGGCCCCCAAAAATTTTCTAGATTTTGTAATGATGATCATACTCCTCATAAATTCCTAACGCACCACCTATACACCTAGGATTTCCCTCATTCCCTTAACTCTCAAGTCCTCTATTTGCTACCGTCTATGTTATCAATTAGATGAACGTTGTTGATAACAACAGTTTTTTTTTTTATCGTTTAGAATAGTAACAATTATATAATACTATAACATCCATGTAATACTTCTTCCAATTCCTAAGCACGGAATGATTCGACATGCTTGTTGATCATCCTCAAATATTTTGTTTCTATTAGAGCTTCCATCACTAAGATTGTGCATTTAACTTTTTGTATTTCTGTGTCAATGTTAATAAATGACTCAAATTTTCATACTTTGACCACTACCGATGCTCTTCCCATTGAGTGGAAGCTAGTGAAAGAATGCAAACAAGCCTTTGAATCTTCAAAAAACGATGGCTCACAGCTTAGTGAGAATGAGTCCAACAAACAAGGCTATAGCACAAACAGTCTTAAGTAATAAATTTCCTTTGATGGAACATCTAAACATCTTCATCCAAATATGTATTCACTAAATGAAAATTTCTAGTCTATGCTCTTGCACTAAATGTGAAAGAACACACGAAATGAATTAAGCTTCTTTACATTTCCATGCAACATGAGTTTCCCAATTTTACAAGACAGAAGAGGATTGGGATAAAGCAATTAAATACAAACTTAGAAATAAGATACTATGGAAGACTCTTAGAAACTTATTGCTAGCTTTTACATTAAATATAACCCCCATAATAATAAACACATGCATAGAAAATATGGCAATTGATAGAGTATCTTTTCTTACTTGTGCAAGCTCCTCCTTTAAAAGTAATGAGAGAAATTGTTTGAATTCATTAAGCACCAACAACATTCAACTTATTACTAATTCAGAATCTACTGCAGCACAATCCATTTAGGAAGTTAATTCAGCACAATTACTTGACTAGTGTGTATGAGGAAGTTGGCGCAGGATTAGCTCTCATCATTATGGCCCAAGCTCTTAATCATGCTAAGTATGGGGTAAGGACATTTTGCCACTTTCTTCTTTTATTTCTTTTATCAACCTAACATTTTGCCTTTTTCTTTTCAAATCCTCAACTTCATGTCACATCTTGAATCACAAAAAAGAATGTGTTTTCATTCAAGTAAGGACTCATTTTGCAAGACATTGAATGAGTAAATATATGGAGATTGATTAAGCTATGGTTGATATGAACTACTTCAATTACAGACATCTTTGGGTTATTTATCCTTCTAAATGATTGACCAATGCAAAATTTGTAAACATATAACAGTACTTCTAAGCCATAGTACACCCTCTACAACCCAGAACCAAACATTGGAAAGGCCATCCAACTCCTAAAAGCTCCAGAATTGTTTCTCGTATTGTATATTACTAATCCCCATGTATATGATATGTTAACCAAAAATAAATCTTTAAATACAATCAAAAAAACTAACAAAACATAATTTACCATGATGCTCAAGCATATTAATATATTGAATAAACATTTTAAAAATATTTATATATGAGCGCATGGCCGTAAATGGCACACCAGCAAAAGAATTTGATCCAAGTTAAGTCCAATTAACTCTACCAATCTTCACAACGCAAAAAAAATCAACCAATCTCCAAAAAGAAAATCTCAAGGCTAACAATTCTAAAATTTCCACTTGTGCAAATTGGAGGGCTATTGACAACCATTAAAAAAAAATTTAAATTTTTTTTTAAAAAAAAAAGCAAAAAAGCAAAAAAAAAAACTTTGTAGGAAGACCAACTTCATATTAGAATTCTTCTCATAAAGAATGAGAAGTTCCAAAAACCACAATATCTACGAATAAAAGCTTTTTCTTGTCTCCAGATTATTTCAACCGTATGGAAGGCCCCTTGAAAGATTTTTGTATAGAATTTGGGTAGAGAAGTGAAGAGAACCAAGAAAATTTTAAGCCAAAAATCAACCCGAAAGAGCAAAAGAAAATTTTTAAAAAAATAGTAGGATAGACAACAATTAACACAAATTTTGGGGTTGTGCTCGTTTCTTGCAAGATTGCTCATCTTCTTCACCAACCCCTTCCGAATCAAGAATTTTGAAATGGAATTTTGGGGAAAGTCGGCACACAAATCACATTTAGGGCTTAGATCTTGAAAACTAAAAACCCAGAATCTTGAAATCAACAAGTTACGGTGAAATTGACAACGAAGATAAAAACCTAGCCCAAACGAGTGAGGAGGAGAGCGGCTCAATCATAGTGGGCCGCGTCCATTGTTGACGCTACTCAATTCGCCACCAAGGCTCTTGCAGGACAAGTGTCGCACGTACTCGTGTTTGATGAAGAACTCCAACTCATGAGGCACCAGATCGTGATCTGCATATGGATTTAGGGCTTAGGGTTCATACAAAGAAAGGGTTAATTTGGGACGGGAAGACGGACCAAAGGAAAACGCAAGGGGAAGGGTTCAAAAGAAGGAAAACGTTTTGGAACATGAAAATAGGAGAGGAGAGATGCTGTCATTTTGGACAAGTAAACAGTATCCAAAACTACATTGTTTTGCTGACCTGGAAAATTTTCCTCGCCCTAGTTGCCACATAGGAGACAGAAATGATTAAAATAAGTTACGTCAGCATTTTCCGTTAGTATAAATTGACGGTATTAACGAAAGGACTCAATTGAACTAACTTGATAAATTTGAGGACTTGATTGCACTTTGCGCAAATTTTTTGACTCAATTACACTTTTCTCCTAACATATTTTAGGACTTCTACTAAACATACCCCATTAAATATTAAACCGTATCTTTCTAGGAAAAATTGTTACCAACTCTAGGTTTTTATTGGAGTTGGTCGTGACCCTATTCTATGAAACATCAGCAGGAATGGTCTACTACATTCATCAGAACCAATTCAACAGCTGCTTTTCCTCTCTGCTCATCAGATTTTCCTTTTGAATCCGTCTTTCATTCCCTCACACCATCTGGTTACTCAAGACCAAAAGGGACGGTGTGCATGGCATTAGGAGGAGTTCCTGGAACAGGTTCTTCTTCCACAACCGAGCCGGCTCCTTTCTCATGGATTAGCATCCAGGAAAGGCTTCGAGCTGGGACCGCTGCCTTTAGCTATTGCCCCAGATCAACCCCCATTCTCAGAAATGGGCTTCATTGAAGGCAATGTCTTCACAATATATAACATAGTGACCAATTTTTCTGAAGCAATAACAAAAACGGGGCAGACACTCAGTACTTAAAATCCACCCCCAATACTTTTCCTTCTTTGCTAGCAGACCAACCTGCCTTAAGGAGTCTCGCAAGATCCAAATTATCAGAGCCTTGCCATGTCTGTTTCAAAATAGAGATTCTTATTCAATTCTCAGATCAGAATTTCTCCTGCTTTGGTGGCTTCTCTTCGTACTGCTTTATCAGAAATCCATGTAAATCCATTCGAACAGAAGTCCATGGATTTGCATTTTCTGATTTTGTATGTAGAAGCCGCACCTTCCATCACTGCAAGGTCATCTTTGGACCAATGCCAACCCAGTGTTCAGCACAGCAATACCACACACAGTCTCGCGTGGATTAATCATCCGCCATTTTGAGAAATGACCAATGGAAGGCATAAGGTGAGGCTGCAGAGGGAAGATGAAGGAGAGAAAAGACTGGGTAGGATTCGTAGAGGAGGCAATTAGAAAAGAAACGAGACGGGGTATTGGAGAGTTGAGAGAATCAGGGTTTATGTGGGGTGAGTAGGGTTTAAAGAGTTGAGATGAGCTACCTCCATAGTGGGTAGAGAGAAAGTTCTTTCAGAGAGAGAGAGAGAGAGACAGCATTACTCATCGTTCATGTCTTCGTTTCTCGTTGTAGTGAAGTCACTATTCTTGCACTCCACCTAAACTTCAAGAACATTTTTCGGCTACTTTTACCAATGGATTACATATAATTCAAACCATTATGCCGTCAATGGTCAACATCCATTCTCCATTTTTTTCTAATTTGCGTCGCTAGTTTCACATATAACATGTTTCTTTCTTCAGAATATGAGATAAGTTTTACATTTCATTTCTTGCAGAACATGATCTCCTCAGTTGCTCAACTGAATCAAAGAAAGAAAAAAAGGACTATCTTGGCATCATAGAGTTCATCATCATCACTATGAATTTCTTTTAAAGGTACAGAAAACTACTAATGGTAATCTATCCGTATGGTATGTACTTTCCTCCTTTTGACTTTGTACACATTGCTTTTTGTTGGGGAGAACTCGGGTACAACAATTCACCACGTCCAAACACAATCCAGGATCAATTTCTCCCCCGAAGCAAAATCAACTAAGAATTTCTTAACCCCCAGCAACAACCAGCAATGTACAGCCTCACAAAATGCAAATATAACGCCAAAATAATAAGTAGACAAAGCAAATAACGACACCAAGGATTTAACGTGGAAAACCCGATGCGGGAAAAACCACGGACCGCCCAAAAACATCCACTAATCACCAAGAATAGCAGGATACACAAAGTATTATTCTCTAGTCACAACTAGAGGCTCAACATCAACATTACAATCATCTTTTTCTCACCACATAGGTAGACAAACAAGTTTGGAGCAAGGAAACCTTAACCGCAACTGGAGAATTTGGAGACGGTTCTCGACGAACAAAAACCATCAACTCGTAGCCCTCGGTCTCATGAACAACATACTGAAATTTGAGCCGATTCCGACAACATTTGGCCTTCGAATCAAAGCCGCAAAGTTGCAGCGCTCTTCTTCTCTTCTCTTTCTCCTTTGTGCAGTTTTTGTTTTCTCTCTCTCTCTTCGTCACTTTTCGGGCGCACACCACGTACGACAACTTCCACTTCTTTTTGTTCTTTTCTTTTCTTTTTCCTTTTTTTTTTTTTTTAATGCTGGCTGGGCCCCACATGAAGGTGGACCCAGCCAACAAATCTCCCCCTCCACCTCATGTGGGAAGATTCGTCATGCCCGCTTTTCTTCTACAAGCATCAAGCTTCATCACGGGCAAGGCTTTGGTCATCATGTCGGACTTATTGTTGTCGGTATGAACTTTCTCAAGTAGGAAGAGCTTCTCTTCTAGCTTTTCTCGGATCCAATGATACTTCACATCAACATGCTTCGATCTTGAATGAAACACCGGATTCTTGCTAAGATGGATGGCACTCATGCTATCGCAATATAGAACAAACTTCTCTTGCTTCAAGCCCAACTCTTGTAGGAATTTTTGCATCCACAAAAGTTCTTTACCTCCTTCGATAATAGCAATATACTCCGCTTCGAGTTGTAGACAAAGCGGTACATTTTTGCAATCTCGATTGCCATGAAACAGCTCCCCTGCAAAGATTATTATAAAACCCGATGTGGATTTTCGGGAATCAACATCACCGGCATAGTCCGCATCCGAGAAGCCACTCAACTCGGGCTTTGCATTTCCATAGCACAAGCAAAGTGTAGAAGTGCCTCTAAGATATCTCAAAATCCATTTAACAAGCGGTCCAATGCTCCTTACCGGATTAGAGAGAAATCTACTCACAACACCAACTGCATGAGCAATATCCGGTCTTGTACAAACCATGGCATACATCAAACTACCCACGGCCGATGCATAAGGAATTTTCATCATCTCAACCTTCTCTTTCTCACTTGAAGGACACTCATTACTACTCAACTTGAAATGGCCTGCAAGTGGAGTACTCACCGGTTTACATGTACTCATGTTGAATCTTTCAAGCACCTTCTCAATATACTTTTCTTGAGATAACCACAGTTTCTTATTTTTCCTATCACGAGTAATTCTTATGCCTAAGATTTGCTTAGCCGGGCCTAGGTCTTTCATTGCAAAAGCTTTACTCAACTCATTTTTCAGGCTCTTGATTTTCTTGGCATCATGCCCAACAATCAACATATCATCCACATAAAGTAGGAGAATAAGAAAATCATTATCGAGAATCTTTTCATAAAGACACAAGAATCGGAGTTTGTCTTACCGTATCCTTGTTCTTCCATGAATGACTCAAACTTCATATACCATTGCCTAGGCGCTTGCTTGAGACCATATAAGCTTTTCTTCAATCTACATACAAGATGCTCATTGCCTTCAACTTCAAAACCCTCTCGGTTGCTCCATATATATCTCCTCTTCTAGATCTCCATGAAGAAAAGCCGTCTTTACATCAAGTTGTTCAATTTCTAAATTCAAACTGGCGGCCAACCCAAGAACAACTCGAATAGAAGACATCTTTACAACCGGTGAAAAAATCTCTTCAAAGTCTATGCCCTTCTTTTGACGAAAGCCCTTCACAACAAGTCTAGCCTTGTATCGTGGTTGTAAACTATTTTCTTCATCTTCAACTTGTACACCCACTTATTTGTGAGTGCTCTCTTACCCTGAGGTAACCTCACCAATTCAAATGTGTGGTTCTCATGCAAGGATTTAAGCTCCTCTTGCATGGCTTCATGCCACTCATTCTTTCGTTCACATGATATAGCCTCTTCATAAGTTTCGGCTCCCCGCATCGTGAGTAACACATACTCATGCGGTAAATATTTTTGAGAAGGCCTACGCTCTCTTTCGGATCTTCTAACTTGAGGTAGGATTGATTGCTCTTGCTCAGCTATTTCACTGTATCGCCTGAAGAATCAACATTATGTGAGGACTCACCATCTTCATGACTTCCATGCACTTCTCCTCCGTGATTTCTATCAACATTAGAAGGATTTGGGCTGAAACTAAGCTGAACGTTGAGCTGTATTCTTTGGTCTCTCCACCTTGTCAATGTCTTCAATAGTTTGATACTCACAAAACACCACATCTCGGCTTCTAATGACTTTCTTTGCAACTGGATCCCATAACCCGTAGCCAAACTCTTCATGTCCATAACCTAAGAAGATACACTTGTTTAGACTTATCATCAAGCTTGGATCTTTCATCTCTTGGAACATGCACAAAAGCCCGACAACCGAACACTTTTAGATGGCTGTAGGAAACATCTTTGCCACTCCAAACTCTTTGCGGAACATCCCCCTTAAGAGGAACAGATGGAGATAGATTTATCAAGTCCACTGCTGTTCTCATCGCTTCACCCCAAAATGACTTAGGCAACTTCGCATGAGAAAGCATACACCGAATCCGATCATTAATTGTCCGGTTCATTCTCTCTGCCACTCCATTATGTTGTGGTGTTTTTGGAACAGTCTTCTCAAGCTTGATACCATAATCCCTGCAATAGTGTTCAAATGGGCCTCTATATTCACCACCGTTGTCGGCCCGAACACATTTCAACTTCTTCCGGTTTCTCTTTCTACATTGACATGAAATTGCTTAAAAGCCGCAAGTACCGATCTTTAGATTTCAAAGCAATAGCCCACACTTTTCTAGAACAGTCATCAATAAATGTCACAAAGTATAATGCACCTCCAAGAGTTCTAGCATCCATGCAACAAACATCAGTGTGAACTAAATCAAGTACATCTGATTTCCTGTGTGGAGAGGAACTATGAAATGAGAATCTATGTTGCTTACCAGTCAGACAATGAGTGCATTCCTTTAGATTTTTCTCCTTCAAAGGTAAAAGGTTCTTTCTAGCAAGAGTTTCAAGTCCTTTCTTGCTAAGATGACCCAGCCTCATATGCCATAAATCAACCAAGGAATCCTCCACTGCATTTACCTCTTCTTTAATCAAGTCGGCTTGCATGGTGTAGAGAGAGCCTGTCTTCTTACCTTTTGCCACTACCATGGAACCTTTAGTCAACTTCCATTTGCCATCAAAGAATGAATTACAATAACCATCATCATCCAAGGCACCCGTAGAGATCAAGTGAAGTCGAATATCCGGAACATGTCTCACATTTTTCAAAACCAAATTACATCCGACGTCGTTTCCAAATAAACATCTCCCATGCCAATGACCTTGGAAACATCACTATTTCCCATCCTTATGCAACCAAAGTCACCGCTACGATAAGAAGCAAAATAATCACGCCGTGAGGTGACATGAAAAGAAGCCGCGGAATCAACAACCCACATAGAGTCTTGGCATGTAAAATTCACATATCCGTTATCACATACAAACACAATATCGCCATCGGATGCAACCGCCGTTGTAGCTTGTTTCTCTTCTTTCTTTTGATCTCCATTTCTATCATGGAATCTATCTCTCTTTGGCAACCAACACTCTTTTGCATAATGTCCCATTTTGCCGCAATTATAACACTTGACACTCCTCCTCGGTCTTGATTTCGACCTTCCTCTTGACTTGCCTCGGGTATCATTTCTTTGAAACCTTCTTGATTGACTTCTCCCCCTGTTTTCTATAACAAGAGCATCCGATGTAGAAGCATAATTCAAGCCTTTTCTTCTTGTTTCTTCATTGAACAAGCTTTCTTTAACCATGCTCATAGAAAGCACACCAAAAGGAGCCGAGTTATTTAATGCCACAACCAAGGTGTCCCAACTATCAGGAAGAGTACCAAGTAATAAGCATGATTGCAATTCATCACCAAGATCAATCTCAAGATTTGTCAATTGATTTACAACATCTTGAAATTCACTCAAGTGTTCCGCCATGTTACTCCCTTCCTTATATCTCAAATTCACAAGTCGCTTAACTAGAAGAGCTTTATTTTGTGGAGTTTTTCTCTCATAGAGATCTTGTAATTTCTTCCACAAAGTGTCCGCCCTCGTTTCTTGAGCAACATGATGAAACACACTATCATCAATCCATTGTCGGATAAACCCAACTGTTTTCCGATTCATTCTATCCCATTCTTTATCTTCCTTATCTCCTTTGGCTTCATCACCCTCAATAGGATCAAATAAGTCTTTGCAATATAACACATCTTCCATCCGAGGCTTCCAAATAGAATAATTTGAGGCATTTAACTTAAACATGGTGCTGCTGGTTTCTTCCATTTAACATTAAAATTCAACCGTGCTCTGATACCACTTGTTGGGGAGAACTCGGGTACAACAATTCACCACGTCCAAACACAATCCAGGATCAATTTCTCCCCGAAGCAAAATCAACTAAGAATTTCTTAACCCCAGCAACAACCAGCAATGTACAGCCTCACAAAATGCAAATATAACGCCAAAATAATAAGTAGACAAAGCAAATAACGACACCAGCGATTTAACGTGGAAAACCCGACGCGGGAAAAACCACGGACCGCCCAAAAACATCCACTAATCACCAAGAATAGCAGGATACACAAAGTATTATTCTCTAGTCACAACTGAGGCTCAACATCAACATTACAATCATCTTTTCTCACCACATGGTAGACAAACAAGTTTGAAAGCGAGGAAACCTTAACCGCAACTGGAGAATTTGGAGACGGTTCTCGACGAACAAAAACCATCAACTCGTAGCCCTCGGTCTCATGAACAACATACTGAAATTTGAGCCGATTCCGACAACATTTGGCCTTCGAATCAAAGCCGCAAAGTTGCAGCGCTCTTCTTCTCTTCTCTTTCTCCTTTGTGCAGTTTTTGTTTTTCTCTCTCTCTTCGTCACTTTTCGGGCGCACACCACGTACGACAACTTCCACTTCTTTTTGTTCTTTTCTTTTCTTTTTCCTTTTTTTTTTTTTTTAATGCTGGCTGGGCCCCACATGAAGGTGGACCCAGCCAACACTTTTTACACCACGAAGAGAATCCGCCGCACAAACAATCATTTATTGTTGCCGGTGACCCTCTGCCAGGCACTACACCAAAAAAAGGACAACACCAGCCAAATTCCTGCAGCAATCACAAAGGTATCCATCCCTGTTCATGTGTCTCACATCAGTCAACGTACCATACCATGAACTAGAATGTTTGAACTCCGATTGTAGTCATGAAGAAGAATTCAGTGCATACTGACCTTAATAAGCCCCACCTCTGTACCGCAGATGATGATGTCATTCGCAGTCAAAAGGCTTGTTATCTTCCCCCCAGCCGAAATCCTCCCCACTTTCTGCGCTGTCCCTCTCAACCATATCTGTTTTCATTAGTTTGCCTAATCAGTCAATCTTAAACAGAAAGCAGGGAGCAGAGAATATGCAACGACACATTCATTTGTACCAGTCTCACAGTTTATTCAATCAGTGAAAGTTTGTACTTGTGATGTGCTTAATTTTAATTATGAAATATAGGGAACTTGCTAGATAGTGCATGTGGTCATTGCATTTAATCTCGCATGAATTGGTATTACTCCTTCCCTATTTTACTTTTAATGGAGGAAGATTGGATCAACCTGGAGGGTACTGGCTGATGAGCTGCAATTAAGATATATGAAGTCTTCAACCACTCCCATGGCGAGCACATTTGCTCCTTTCTGCACTGCTATTCTCATCTCGGCTTCACAGTTTCTTCTCCATTCCTGGCACAGTTTTTCTCTAGTCATTCCAAGGTTTTTCGAGCACAAACACACAAATCGCACTTATGTCCTCACCTTTACATTGGACCCATGGACCAACATACTCGCAGTGTACATCCAGTCTTTGTAGCTGACAATTGAGTTTATGGGCCGCTTTTGCATCATCCAGCTCTTTGACGGTGCTTTGATTTCTCGCTCTCTGTTGTTCGCTAGAATTATTTCCTGAGAGTACAACACAAACGACATCAATTAGCACAGTTTTATCACTAGGAGCTGTTTCAAAATTATGCATGCCCAGATCCAGGGAAACTGACCTGTACACTTGAGTCCTTGCAGCCGGCATATATCTTTCCCTGAATTACACATATGGACTTTACGTTTTTACTCTTGCAAAAATCTTTGACTGTTCTTGATGCATCAATAACCTGGAAAATAAGTTCTTGCATTAAATACGCTCCTCCCTAATGCTGCAAATGCTTCAATGTTTGCCTTCTGCTAAATGGCTTCTCTCTGTGGTTATATATATATATGATGAAAGATTGAATGGCACCTTAATCCCATGGCCCAGTATGATTGCGACAATTGCATCCCCGATCGTGTCTATTTTCCGAATGCGGTCCTTTAAGGATATCACTTCCAAGCATTCCAGTTTCCTTTGGATCAGTTTCCAGACCTGCCAACATGAGATAGGTTTTGAGTGACTGAAACCAACAAAGATTTTGTACATGGGATGAAAGAGGTTGGTATTATATTGAGAAGATTCATTGCGTTATACCCTGATCGTCTTGTCAGCAGATCCACTCAAAAGGCTTTCCCCTTGCTCGAGGAGTGAAAAACAGGTGACTTCCTTCTTGTGCTCCTTCTTGTCCCACACAAGTGTCACGAATTGCCCCTTGACGTCCCACATCTATTGTATGCAGTGACCTACCTTAATTAGTTTCTCATTACTGAAATGTCTTATTCAGTTTAAATTTCTGAGGACCTTGGTTCATGAAATTCCCACCATGCTTTGTTTATTGACAGTATGAGGTTTCGACAACTTTGGGATAATTCTTATGAAATAACATGTTTGCAAAGGACTGACACTGCTGGTACTGTGTTTCAAGGGCAAAAAGATAACCTTTATCGACCCGTCTGAATGTCCACTGCAGAGAAGTCCCTTGTAGTAAATTAGAGCATTTACAGCTCCACTACTGCTATGACCAGCCTCCAGAATTTGTGTGTGAACGCAGGATATGCGCTGCTTTCATCAGCATAACGGCTATTTTAGAGAGCCAAGTAGATGCGATGTATTTGAATTGTTTTGGAGTATGATATGATAAGCTACTGACCGATTTGTTTGGTAGATAGAAATCGGCTACTCTATGCAGTTCCTCTGCCATCCAAGTGATGTTTGAAAAGCGCCTCAGCGATTCCCGCACCCCTTCCGAGAAATGGATGAGTTTCTGCATTCCTGCATGATAATTCATTTAAGTGCAGGAGTACTAAATTGCAGTCTTGAGTTCATGTCTCGTACAAGCTCGGCACGTGTTTTTCATGCAGCAGGGGATAGAGAGTTCGAGGACTACAATCAGAATTATGAAATAAGACAAATTATGAAGTCATTTAGCTCAAATCATATGAATCAGTTGAATCACATCAGAAATAGATTATAAACCACAATGTGTGGTTCCCTATTACCTTTACCGGAGGCATAGTTGTATATGGATAAGCAAGCTAGAAGCCTCTCTTCAAGGTCCACCCCAGGATGCAGGAATTGCTCTAGCCCACCCAGCAAGATCTCGCACGCGGAGTATCTCTGAGTATTTGCACTCTTGGCGATTTCACATCCAAGCCACGCAATCGCAGTAAGACAGTCTCGAGACACCCTCTTCGTCTTGCTCTTCAAGCCCATTTCGAGAGCTCGGAAGACAGGATTCCCGATCTTGATTATGTTTCTCGCAATTTTGCCACACCATGAGTCAGTTTCTGAATCCTGCATTGCAATAGTTAGAATGAAAATACAACATAACAATTGGAATTGCTTGGAAATGACAGAATGTTAAGAAAATTTGATTTTGCTATACCAGTAGGCTTTGATCTTCCCAATCGAACTCCTTGATCATATTTCGGTGGCGCACCGAGGTCAACCCAGCCTTTCTTACCAACCAAGCCACTGTGTATGGTTCCCCGGTCCAAGAATAAGTTCCTCCAAGGTTCGCTACGATGAATGCCGATAGTTGATGCATCTTAAGGTCTTCTTTGGGTGTCAGCGACTCAAGGAGGACCTTCATGGCCACTTCAACGAACTTACTACTGCCAGATTGGTTCTCCTGCACAAGTTCATCACACCAAAAGCTTCATTAGAGAGCTGGTGCCCTGATATTTATGTTAGCTGCATGATCAGTAATTATGTATGATCAATTATCTAAAGGAAGAAAATGTTGGGCTGACGTAGTTCCTCGAGAAATGCCGTGCAGACTTATCAACTTAAAGATCGAAACTCTACCAATGTGTCCAATTGAAGCAACAAATTCACAGCAAAGAGCTGATGATGAGACTGCAAGTTTTGGACACAGAGCATCAGCATGTTCATGATGTCGGCACCACCTTCATTCCTTATCCGTTGCAGTAGACTGTTAGCTGCTGACCTGCCGGAAGGAAGAATGTGATTACGGAACTTTCTGGTACAGTTGAATGGGGTTTGGGTGCAGCTTCTTGTATGGTACTTGACCGGTTTGATCCCTTGTATGGTTTCCAAAACATTGGATAGCAAGAGTTTTTATCATTTAATATTTTTCTTACTGGAAATTGACCTGAAATTTTCATTATTGACACTGTCATTTATGCAGTTTCCTTGGTTTGGTACAATCAATATGTTTCATTCATACCTTGGCATGCAAAGGATTTCATGGAAGAATTCCAATGCGATGAACTTGGCATGCCTCTTGTTGTTCTGAAGAAGGCTAATAAAAGGAGAAATAGGTGTAGATTGGGAGACGTAGACTCTGCATTGCCCATCAAACTGCATGCATTTCACAATGATTCTAGCCAGAGAGATGGATTCTTCAGCACCTGAGTCTCTCGCCACATCTAGTAGCCCGTGAAGGACTTTGGGAGAGTTGAGTGCTGCGAGGTGTGCACTGTTGGTGGCATTGTCAAATGCGGTGACCAATATTTCAATGATCATCAGTGATGCGATTGGAGGCGTCAACAAGACGGATGTCCGCTTGAGCTTATAACTGCTCCAAGTGCATACTATCTCCACAAGATTAGGCAGCAATTCCAGAGTCTTGATTTCTGTAGGAGATGGATTGATCAGATAAATCAGAATCGCTGCCTCGTGCACGTTTCTTTTCAGAGCACTCGCCAAGTCACACAATTGAAGACCCTTCTTTCTTATGTCGCATAAAACCGACTGGTTGGTTAAAGCGATAGTGGTCAAGATAGAAACCGACATTCGAATCACCCTTTCCTCTTTGGAAGTCGAGATAGCTTTTAGCAGCTGATCCAGAAGCACATCCTTCAGCGCTGCATGCTTAACTCCGTTCTTGTTGTTCAGAGTCTCGTATATTGCTGTGATCTCGACGATGTTTTCATCATTGAGTTTCCTCAATCCTTCCGAGAAACATAGTTGCGAAACTGCCTTCTCAAATATCCCCATCAGGTCATGATGGGAAGGTTTCTCTGAATACAAACCTTCTCCTGTCAACTTATTCTGCACACACAATTTGTTATCTTTCCGAGCAAGAGACTTCCGGGTACTCTTGCGTGCAGCCCTATGATTCCTCCGCGATATAGCAGCTATTTGATTGAAGAGCTGTCGATCGTGTTGCTCAGATGTCTCCAACTCATCCATATGAAGATTCCAACTGGCATTACCGTTCTGCTTTCTGTCTCTGAGCTTCAAGATGGATTCATTAAAGTCACCAAAGGAATCGGGTAATGTTTCGGCGAAGATCCTAGCGATGTTCACTTCTGCAGCCCCCCGACATCGATGCTGGGGAGAACGGGGAAGAGCTGCCGTGCATATTGCTTTGCCTTCAGGCTCTGAAGTACAGCATGGACCTTGCTGCTTCCTATTCAAAACACATGCCATTCATATTTCGTGAAAAAAGAGTTAAAAGACTTTTGTAATCAACACTGGTAATTCAGGTTAAAACTTGGCTGTGTGAGAAACTGACCTACAATAAGTGTCCATTTCTTGGAGTTCCACATCCATTCTCATCCTTCTAATTGAGCTTTCAATATCCTCATTAGCTTCCTAATCAATGATGACAGTTTCGCTGTAAGTTTCTCTCATTTTCAGTCACATGAATAAAACCGTTTAGCAGAATATAACGGTACTGAATATGGCTGTGATAACCTTCGAATTACCTCCGTGTCACCTTCTTCGGCGGAATCACCTTGTATCGAGTTCACAGAAGTTGATGAATCTGACTGGGGTTCCTCCAGCATGTCCTGAAGACATCTGGTGCTTTCGTTTTCTTTTATTTCTCCATTGTAGACGAGAGACTTTGGTGCTTTTCCTAAATGCTTACAGTCATCCGCACAATTCGCAAATGCTGCACCATTGCCGCACATCGTGTTATCCCTAGAGTCTTTCTCGGGATAAAGTGGATGCACTTTCTGAAACTGCATCGATATTTTGTCACGTGAGAAAGGTCTGATCCGGAAGCATGAAGTTAAAAGAAAGAACTGAACATGTATTTTCTTTAGATCGTGCTTAATGTCCGACATTGTGTTTGTTGCATAATGATCGATGACACGGTTTTCTTATCCCCGATGACCCAGCAGAATCAGATAGAAACTAATTGGACATGGACAGAGGTTTTTCCAGGGCTTACCTCACTGTCGTGTAGCCAATCGTGTCCACTTCCAATTGAGAACGAACATTCAATGCGTGCAGACTGCTCATCCCTGTTTAAGATTAACATCCCATTAACGACGATCAGCGAGAATCACACATTTTCTGATCAAACTTGTCCTGATTCTGACTGGAAATTGACAAACAGACGATGATACAGAGAATTTCATGTTCAGGGTGACATGTAACACTAATTTTTTGGGTGAATGCACCATATATGTTTCAATTAATCCTCAAATTGCAGACACAGCATCTTCAACTAATTGAAAGACCCCAATCTGCTATCGAATTTGAAGAGAGGAAGAAAAAGAGAGAACTTACAACGAACAGTCTGTGTTATTCTGAAGGGACAGGAGTTCTCTGGAGCCACAATTCCACTGAGGGGTCTCACCATACAGCATGACCTGATAGTACATCAACCAACCTTTGAACTCCCTGGCCATCTGTTTCATGGGCTCGAGAGCTTCTTCTCCGTTCGAGTCGATAGGCCGAACTGACTCGGAACTTCTATGTCCGCCCATTCTCTTGCTTTTGGACCGTGCAGCCCCGGACAGGAAGAGCAATTCGCAGAGTTCCGGCGCGAACACATCCCTGACAAGCTCGGGACACACCGAGAGCGCCTGAAGAAAATGCAAAGCGACCTGCCAGTCTTCCCCCTGAAGGCTCTTGACGACACATAGGTAAAAGTACGAGAAGGCAATCAAATCACGGTTCGCTATCCCAGACGTCATGCCTCCCTCGTCCAGCAACGCCGGGACCTGCAGCAGCCCCTCCGAGCTCCTCAGCCTGGACTCGCGCTCCCCGGGCCACTCGGCCCAGATCGCTGCCTCAATGTTGTCGATGCCCCAGTAGAGATTAGACAGCACCGAGTGCTCCGAGAACTCGAAGAACTCATGCTTCTGGGCCTGGAGCATTGAAATGCTAGCCGACTTGACGGCATTCCAAGAACGGCCGCCGTCGGCCAGGAATTGCCGGACGAATTTGTTCACCAGGACGACAACCGCGCGGATCGACTCGAGGTCGGGCCGGTCGTGATCGTGGGGTGGCGGAGGCGAAGGCGAAGGGAGAGACATGGTTGTAGCCCGAGGATAAGAGAGACAGAGAGAGAGAGGGAGAGAGAGAGAGAGAGAGGAGGAGAGGAAGGGGAGTGATGTTATGGAGCTTCTTGCAGAGAGTGTTGTAACATTGTTTGTGGTTGCATCGCACTTTCCCTCGTGACTGTTTCCCGGGAAATTCCAAAGGCCAAGCCGGTCCCTCTCTGTCCTGCTGCTACACGACAATGTTCTGACCGTTGCCTCCATTGATGAAAGGAAAGCTTTGGAAGGAAAACTTACAAGGGAGATCATTCTCTTCACTAACGCCCTAAAAAGGGAAAACGAATTGTCCCATCGATCTTGAGTGGTAGATAGAGTTAATCACCGTAGCAACGATTAGTTTTGATTTGCTAGGATGGCATCTAGAGCGTACGTGACAAAATTTCTGGAACATAAATTGATTTCTTATTAGAAATTGATTTCTCAATTTTTATTTCAGAAATTAAGAAGTTAAAAATTTTAGCTTCTAATTTCTTCTTCATATCAATTTCTACAATAGAAACTTATTCCAAAAATAGAAAAATCAAATTACGTTACCAAACGGATTTCTGTTTCAAACCTATTTCAGGGAACAGAGAAACAGAGAAATAGAGAAGTAGAAATTTTATCATACGCAGCCCTAATTACTAAACATATTCTCTACGACGCATGGCCCTTTGAGTCACTGAAGCTTAATGTACGATACAAATTGGAGTAACATCAGAAGGCAAAGACGTGTCTATAAAATTGGTTACAAAATGATGTTAAGAAATAGCAAGTGTGACAGTCCAAGAGCTCATTTTGTATTAGGTTCGAGGGACGGCCTAATCAAACTAGGACTCAAGAAATTTGAGCAAGTTTGGTTGGATGGGTTCGACCGTGGCAGATCCAAACTTTCGATGTCTCGCGTGCTCCTTTCTTTTTCACAACCCTACCAACAAGACAATGTATTGCATCAAAATTATATGGAGTCAGATATGTTCTCGATAAAGGTTTTGTTAGGATAACAGTTTTTGAATTATTATAAGAATTAACAATTTATTTTGAATCACAAATTTTTAAAAGTGAGCTCTATAATATTTTATAATTATGTGTTATTTGATTTTATTTTTTTTGTGGTCCAAAAGAGACAGGTTATTTTTACAGTAAATTATAAAGTGTTACCCAGTCATTTCTCTTTTGATAATGTGCAGCTAGATTGGTGCCATGCAACCTCAAACTAGTAAGTTTAACAAAGCGTTGAAGAGGTTTCGGAAGAGGGCTTGGTGAAGACGATCGAAAATGTTGGTCATGTCAGCAAAACAGTTCGATTTGTTTAATCTTCATTGCCCTACTTTTCGAGGTCTAATCGGTGTCAAATTTTGATAGCCAATCACTTTCCTAAGAGACCCAGAAATAATTCTCGACAATAATTGCCTTCATAATCAAGAATTTATGTGTACTATGATAGAAGAATTTCTTAGAGGGGGGGTGAGCTGGGTGATTATGTTTTCTTGCGTAGGCCTCTTGAAGAGATTGCCTGGAAGGGCACTGATCAGTGCCCGTGCCACATTGCCAATCAATTCTTCAAATAATTCAACATAGCCCGACCTTTTTCATTCTTTTTTCTTTAATATTTTTTTTAAAATGCTGGATTTTTTTTCCTCACGAGACAAGATTCAACATGCACTGTCGATTTAGTCACGAGACAAGGTTCAACCTTCGACGCTGAAATTAAGATATAATGATGTCATCATGCATGTCTTGGTTGACTCGATCGGGTACTCATAGCTAGGGCATTCCCTAGTACTATCTTCTATTTTTTTTTCCCTTTTTTTCCTTTGTTTTTCTTTTTTATAATTAGTCTGAGGATATAGAATTGGGTTAGTAGTAGAATAATGTCGATTGAAAATGATCTTTTTCTGCTTCTGAGTACTTGCATGCCTTCGCATGCGTGCGCAGCTACGTGGAATTGCAGACTTTGCATGTTGACTCGTCAGAGACAAACTTGGTCGTAATTAGCTGGGCCGACCAAGGAACCCTTGAACATATATGTAGGTTTCATTTCATTTTTTGAATAACAATAATAAAGGTGATTTATTTTTTCAGCGAATTTTTCCCAGGGTGATTCTAGTGCAAAATGCAAGCTGAACAGAATATCCTTTTTCATTTCTTCGGGTATTGTTTTTGGCATAATTCTTGTTGCGTGGTACTACATGGATAGAACAGTGATGGGCAATTTTTCGTAGCTAGCCAAATATCGAATACACTTGTTCAAATTCAACCAATAATTTCTCAAATGCTTCGAGTTGGGATCCAACATGTGTCCAAAAAAGGTCGGTGTCGAGCACAAGATAAGAGGAGCTCGTCGAGGCAAGCAAAGATGACCTTTGCCTACATCGACATTATCTGGCAACATAGCATCGCGCCTAGCGAGAACTTTCACTTCGTACAGAAATTCCTCTAAAATGTAATAAATAAGTAAATAAATAAAGGACCATAAGATATTTCTCGACCACAATTTTTTTCCCTGACATCCGTGGAAATAAATACTACGGTCCCCACATGCAGCATCCGAGACGGAAATTCAGGTTAGATTGTCACATTGCACAAGGCCAGAGTCATGATCATTCCTTGGCTGTCGTTTTTTTGGGGATTTTAGAAGATGTGCATGAGAAAGCATTTCTCGTGCTCTTTGCCTGTGCAGGGTTGTCAAGAAAAGGACATGACTCGGAAGACTTTAGCAGAAACCCTGGGCTGTTGCTTCGTTCAAGGCCTTTTGATCGAGCGCCTTGCTGATAGTCAGTGTGTTCAGAAAGAGAGGTGTTTGAACCCTAGGATTAGAAAGTCCATGATCCCAAACAAGAGATTGAGATTGATCACTGATCAGTCCATCAGTCCTGAGATTTCAGCACCATCCGTGATTGCAGTTGCTGATCCAAAATCATGCTTGGATGGTGTTGTTGTGCTCTATCATATTGGCCTTTTTGCCGGCCTGCACTTTGTTTCTTCACGGCATGTCTCATGTAAGATTAAAATTTACCAAAAATTTAGAAACTCACAATGAACAAATTAAAAATTTAGGGAAAACATTGCACGTTGAACTAAAATTTAGATATCACATTGAACCAATTAAAAGTAAAAGGACGACATTACATATTGAGCCGAAATTCAAAAACTATTTGTGTAATCACCCCCTTCTTCTCGGCAATGTACTAACACTATTAATGAAACTGTTGTGATAAACTATTATAGGGTGTGTCACATCACCGGCTTAGCTAGCCGGTCCATGGAATTGATCATTCTTCATAAGCAACAATCTAATGAAGAAAAATGCTAAGTATTGAAGCCCGGACTAAGTCCGGATCAAGGCGGGTACATATCACTAAATTTGCATCACATATAAAATGGTCGGTTCGAGTCTGACCTTTGCGTTTAAGTTTTGTTTCTCCTCCGTTTTCCTTTTCCTCTCCGTTCAGGAAATAAAAGAAAACCGCTTTTGCGTATCCAGTCGGGTGCTGCCCATTTGTGGCCTATCTGTGGCCCAAATAATAATTTATCTTTGACATGATCTTCTATGATACCAACTGTCGACTTGTATATATGTTAGATTAATGGGATACATATAGTATTAGTGAAAGTTAGATCATTTTAGTATTAAATAAAGATAAAATCAACTTTTCAATTTGGTATCGACCCCGAAAATCCTCATGTTCTCAACATAAAAAAGAAACAAAGGAAAAAAGTCAGATGTTATTAATACAAACTTGAGCTAAAAAGTCTTATGAGTTACTTTAATATAAAAGACTAGATAACACATAAGAATTGTTGAAATAATTATACATAGTTCATTTTCTCTTCTATTGTAGGTATTACAAAATAATTAATAATAATTGTCCAAATAATAGTTATTAAACCACACTTTCATCTAGTAACTTAAACTTTTACGGCAGTTAGCAATTGTTGCACAAAATCTTACATAATATCAAAGCCAGAAGTTATGAGTTTAAATTTTTCTATATCTCATTTACCTCACCAATTAAATATATCCTCACTCAATACTTCTCAAAAAGACCAAATTAGGCATGATAAGATATTGGAATAATTAAAGGGTAAAAGCCACCAAAAACCCCAAAATTTGCCTATCGTAATATACTTATTCCAAAAAAAATTTATAACACAGAAAATCCCAAATGTATATAGTATAATACATTTACCCCAAATTTGCTTTTCGTAACACCAAAAACCATTAAAAAAAAAGGTACCAAAAAATCACAAACTTGTATTTGCATGACACATTTAAGCACAAAAAAAGTTTAGGATTTTTTGTATCATAAAAAAAAAAATTTGGGATGAGTGTGTCACACAACTAAAAGTTTGGGATTTTTTTGTGTCGTATAAAAAATGTGAAATAAATGCGTAACAATGCATAAAGTTCGGAATTTGTGATGTCACAAAAAATGATTTATGATAAATATGTCTGGGTAAAATATGGTGTTTTTTATAGCTTTTTTTCATAATTAAATCCAACCAATCATTAGCTTGGCGGCATTGCAATGCTAGTACGAACAGCTCGGAGTCTTAGGTCTTTGGTGGGTCTAATCCAATAACTCACTTGATTGTACGAGCTTATATTATTTGGTGGTGTTTTGAGGATGAAAAAATATTCTAAGTACACTAACATATGTGGTTGAGTGTGCAGAGAATACTGCCCCTACTCCACAATTTATGTTCAAATTGTAAAATAACCTTCGTTTTAAAAAAATCAGCATAATCCCTGATGTAAAAATTGCAGGCAAAAGAAATTAAGAAATACACTTTGGCACTTTTAAAAATCAATTACTTTATTTGGAATATTTTTTAAAAGTCTCTTTTCAGATTCCTTATCAAGGATGATTCAATTTTCTGATTCAAGCGGTAGGTGCGTGCATCGATCAAATCACGGGTCAAATCAAGAATTGTGATTTTGTCGAATAATCTGTACCAACATGCAACACATGCAATCTAATTACCAGCACGCCCTGGATCTAAGCTTTGACGTCTCCGGTGGACCCCCTATTATCATGCGACCCGGACCACTTTTGTCTGTCACGGGCACAATCTCTATACACTTTGAGTACTTTCCAAGTGTGACTGTTTCTAAATTAATCACAAAATAATATTAAGTCTTCCTAGAGTAATTTTTTGTTTGTTTTCTTTCGCACGTTATAAAAAAGCAATATTAGGATCAATTACATGTTGATTTCTAAAGCATAAAAAGAAACATATTTTTCTACAAATAGATTTAATGTGTGACTCCACATGTGTACTTGGGCAAATATTTCAGTAAAACTTAATGGGGCTAGATTCAAGTGAGAATTGGGACAGAAGTTGAAGTTGTTGCTTTTTTAAAAGATAAAAAAGTTTAGGCCAAAATTGAGATTGAATTTAAAATTGATGTATTTTTACGAGATGAAATTAATACCGGGATGAACTCGGACTAAAATTTGTGTCTTTCAAAAGAATTGGCCTATTTTCATTATTAACTAGAGGAAAAGGTTTTCTGTTAATTTTTTTTTCTTTAAGGGATATCAACAATAATTTTTTTTTTTAAAAGTAGTTTCAAATTATCAATTTTTCGTGAAACAAATGCTTTCAAAAACATCTTCTTCTACTATTCAACACCTAATCAAGTAGACAACCACAAATCAAGCTTGTGAACATAGCCATATGCTTCAAAAAGTATCTCCCGTGTCAAGGTTCTCACTTGTAGAGGAAAATTGCCAAAATAATCATAAATTTATTATAATTTTTCCAATTCATTCCGAAACATTTTTTCCCAATGCTAACATGGCAAAATTTTAATGTTGTTAATTTTTTTTCCTTATTTCTTTGTCTTTCTTTCTTTTTTCCTTTTCTTCTTCCTCTAGCAAGAGGCTAGGGCCGAGGAGGGTGAACCTCAACCGCTCTTGGTGAGGTGTCGCCCTCACCGTCATTGGGCTAGGGCTAAGGGCAAGCCTTGCCATGGCTGTGGGCGAGGTTCGTTGGCAAGGTGTCACCCTCATCTTTGCCAATAACAATGAAAATGAGCCTCCCTAGTGGCCAGTGAGGTCAACCTCGCTGACCCTAGTCTTTGGCTGGCCGCCAAACCTGCCAAAGGAAGAAGGAAAAGGAAAAGATATTAGAAAATAAAAAAATTGTCACGTCAACGTTAGTCAAATGGTTGGCGCTGACCAACATCCATGTTGGCGTCGGCTTGCTAAGTTTTACCGAATTGGCTAAATTGACATAAATGCAAAAAGTATAAAATTGAAATTGCAAAAAAAAAGTTTAGAATTAAATTGAGAAAATTGTAATAGGTTTATGATAATTTTAGTAATTTTCCCTCATTCGTAGGGATGAACGGTTCCGGGTTCCGTTCAACTTCTATTTAAAACTTACCTATTGAAATAGGTTTCTCATTTTTTGGAACCTATAATCTAACTTACATACCTTAGAATCTCGAACCTTACCCTATCATAGGTTCTAGGGTCTACCTAGGTTCTATTTGTATTATTAATCGAACAATTATAATGAGTCATCACATTTAATGATTATGGCTTGTTTCTACAACTCACTAATCACAACTTATATTTAAACTCACAATTATAAAATGAAAGATCAGACTAATGCTTTTAAATTACACATTCATAATCAGATGCTATAGAATACTGAAGGATATTGCAAAGATAGAAACCGAGAAAAACACAAAAACTCATTCCAAGTTCTAGATTTCACCTATCTAAAATTTGGAACCTACTTGTCGAAATATGTTTTCTAATTTTTGGAACTTGAAATCTACCTTGCATACTCTAAAGTTTAGAACCATATAGGTTCCTATCAATCCAATTCTCAGATCCTAGGTTCTACCTTGAAGTCTTGTTTTCCCCCTACTTATTGTTCACTAATTAAAAGTTCCGATTATTTAAACTTAAAAACAAAATTTCTCGTTTATTGTAAAGATAGAAGCACTTCGTTAACCATGCAAGTTATTTCAGAAGCGCTCTTTTGATGCAAATGAGCTTATAAAAAAGCTTAAAGAGTTTGTGATATGGTGTTAATATATTTTTGGTATGAGTTAGATCTATTAGAATGGGTTACAAACCTTTTTTAAACCCATATTACATGGGCAGAGTTGTATATTAGTTACATTAGATGAATTGGTTTAGAAGGGTTAAACAAAAAGAAATATAGGTGTTGACGGGTTCACAGCTTATTCAAATTCAAGTCACTTCTATAATTCTCTCTTGCTCTCACTTGGTTTCATGCTCACTCATTTTGTGCTATCATCTCAATTTGTGTAAATATTTTCCTAGATTAAGTTAAATTTGGTGCGTTAGGTATGTGTTAGGTTCAGTATATATTGCTAAATTTGTATGGTATAGAAATGAGTTGAAATGGGTTAAATGGAATAATGCAAGCCTAATCATTTTTGACTTAGTCCATACGTTTAAAGAGTTTAGTACAAATTAATTGATTGTCAATAGGTTATTTATCGTGTAAGATGGCCAGGCTGGGATTGAGCTTACATTGTACTTTCTGGGCCGTGACTTGGGACCACATTGCATGACAGTTTCCTGCTTAGCTTGACCAAGTTTGGACTGTCAGTTGCCTGGCCACACCCACGTTAAGACAAAAATTTCGAAATTTTCTATTCAACGAAAATAAGTGAAAATATGCATATTAGCATTTTTAGCAATTCATTGGCCCCAAAAAAAACCTAGAATCATTTCTTTTCAGCAAAAATAAATGCTTGCTATGCATCTCGCATAAAAAAAAAAAAATACTAGACATACAATTTTAGCCCTTTTAATGAGAAATACTTGTTAAAAAAAGGATTAATACAATGAAAAACCAAAAACTAGCATATCTATGGCAAATTTATCCAAAACTACCATTTTGACCACCAAATTTGTAACAAATTTAGCATTTATTAATTTTCATTAAGTTTAATTAGTATCACAAAAAATCACAAAACTAATGCACCTCCAAGAAACGGAGGGTAAAATCCCAAATTGATATAACTGTCAATGATCACGTGTTATTCAACTCATCAATTTGATAATAAAATATCACAAAAATTAACTAAGAATAAATTAATCACAAATATGTAAGCACGATGTTTTTCGTGGAATGAAAATAAAAATAATAAGAAGGTACTTTAAAGGGGGGGGGGGGGGGATGGGCCGGACTCTACGTAACCCGGGCATGTGCTTCTAGGTCGATCCTAAAATCAACACGAATGATTTGACAATTTTAACCTTGAGGCTCGACGGAAATCACGTAAAGACCATCGTCTGTCGAGAATTCAACGAAAATAAGTGTGAATATGCATATTTGCATTTTTGGCAATTATTGGGCCCAAAAAAAACCTAGAATCATTTATTTTTAGCAAAAATAATTGCTTTCTATGCATCTCGCATATAAAAAAGATACTAAATATACAATTATAGCCCTTTCAATGAGAAGTACTTGTTAAAAAAGGATTAATACAATAAAAAATCAAAAACTGACATATTTGTGACAAATTCATTTAAAATTACTATTTTGACTACTGAACTTGTGACAAATTTATTGTAGTTAATTTCCATTAAATTTAATTAGTACCACGAAAAATCACAAAATTAATACACCTACAACAAATTGAGGGTAAAACTTTAAATTGTTCAACGGGCACATATTATTCAAATCAGTAATTTGCTAGTAAAATATCATGAAAATTAATAAAACGTAAATTTATCACAAACATACGAGGTTTTTCGTGGAATAAAAACAAAAAGAATAAGAAGGTACCTGAAGGGGGGGAATGGGCCGGAATCTACGTAACCCGGGCATGTGCTTTTGGGCCGATCCGGACCAGAAAAAGAACGCGAACGATTTGACAATTATAACCCTGAGGCTCGACCGAAATCACGTAAAGACCATCGTCCGTCGAGAATTCTGAAATGCGGGTTGCTCGCTTGTCCGGACAAACCAAAACTCAGAAACCCTCGCTCGCTTAGCTCTCTCAGAGGTTTGGCCTGCTAATCTCCCGAAGCTCAGCTCCGGTGATTGTCGTTCCCTTTTCGTGTCGTGCTTTTTCTCTTTGTCTTGAGTGATTTCTGTGTGCTTTTCTTGATCTTGTTTTGCTCTTTTGTTGGGCATCGTGGGGGGTGACGTTTCGATGTTGGGGGATTGAGATATTTGGCGTTTCTTGATTGCGTAGTCGTGCCAACCCTTTGGCGTTAGAAGCTAGATGACGTCGATTATGTGAAGCAGGGGATTGTGGAATCTTGGCTTATGATGTGGGTCGTGCGTTCTATTTCTTTGATGGGTTTTGTTCTAAAATCTTGAATCTTGAATAGCGGCGGCGCGGCGCTTGTTTCGTCTGCTATTTCGGTGGGTTTTTTTTTTTTATTTGGGTTGTTTGGGTCTTTGAAGTGGCATTCCCATTTTGAGTGACCTTTGTTTGAGGGGCGTACAATTTTTAAGGCTTCAATTCTGTAAGGTTTGATTGATGAATCTATGAAACCTTCATCACATATTTGGTTCCCTATTGTTTTATTTCTGAGGCTCTTCTTGCTTCAAATCCACTTTTCCAGTTAACATCCATGTGAGATTTTGTCTTGTATATGACAGTAGGGTCTGTAATATGCTCAACAAAGATGATATGTTATTAATATGTTTGATTAATGTTATCTACTCAATCTCGAGTGTGTTGAACTGCTGATTCCAAGTTTCTAGCGTGATCAAGAAGGTGAAGCAGGAAAGCTTATGCTCCCCAATATCTTTCGTTCTCATTCATTTTTACATGTTGCATTGTCTATTGAGCTTCAATGGGATATAATTGGTGGGGTTTCGCTGTTACTTGGTCCTGCCACCGAAACCAAGTTAATGGTTTTCAAAACCACCTTCCAATAGCTTCAATTTTTTTGGAGGTGTCAGTTTGTACCATAACTCAGTGTACTTTGCTTATGTGGTTGAAAGGTATCTGTGTGAATGCATGTTCTTTTAACATTGTAGACCGTGAATCATCATTCCACTTTCTTTGATGCATTGGCAGTTTGTTTGTCTCACCTCTCATGAAGTTGACTGTTTTTGTAGTCCTCCCATTCTTTGAGCAAGGATCATTTAGGAACAAGCCAAAATGTCTCGGAAGGGTTTGATGGAGCAGGACTTAAGTAAATTGGATGTTACAAAACTCACTCCACTCTCTCCAGAAGTAATCTCGCGGCAGGCAACCATAAATATCGGTCTGTACATACAGTGATGTATTTATTCCATCTTCTGTAATTATGAGCTAAAAATTTCTCTTAGTTAGCAAGTTACTTAAATCCACATTGCTCTCTATCAGGCACTATAGGTCATGTGGCGCATGGAAAGTCAACAGTTGTGAAGGCAATTTCCGGTGTGCAGGTAACTATGCCCTTTGTTATTTAGTTCAATGTTTATGTTTTCTTCGAAACAAGAGTTTCCATCTTCCCTATTTTGGCAAGGATTAGTGACCATATTCATTCAGGGCTTTATGTTTTGTTTGGAGAAAGCCTGGTGTTAGTCTGCATTCTATGGTTAAAATTGATTGTGGTCAAAGTCCGTGGAGAGCAAAGGAAAATTTGCTGCTAGGGCTTATTAGTCTTATACATTTTTATCTGTTCTCATGACAATGCCTCTGCTTCAGGTCCCGTCAATTGAGGTAGTTGTTGTGTCCCTTTTGGAGAGAAAAGTTGTTCATGTAGTTGTAGTTATTTTGATATGGAACATCATATAATATCATCTGATGCATGGGGCATTCTTTTTTATTTCTGATCAGCTTCTCATTTATCTGAAATGTGGAAGGATTTTAGAGGTGCATCTTGGCTTTTTGCAGACTGTTCGTTTTAAGAATGAGTTGGAGCGTAACATTACAATTAAGCTTGGATATGCAAATGCAAAGATTTACAAGTGCGAGGATGAACGATGTCCACGCCCTACGTGCTACAAGTGGGTTAATGTTCACACTCTGCACTTACTATTGAGTTGGAACTTGACCATTTACATGTGTTCAGTGATTATTTTCAGGGCTTATGGAAGTGGAAAGGAAGACAGTCCTCTGTGTGATGTCCCTGGTTTTGAGAATTGCCGTATGAAGCTGCTAAGGCATGTTTCCTTTGTGGATTGTCCGGTAAGGTTCTTATGATATATTGTGTGATTTCTTTATCATTTTCATCAAGTGTGTTGAAGTTGTGTCTAATTTGGATGTTGACATAATTGGATCAGTACAAGCTTTTGTATTTGAGTTTCTTGTCCATAAGTTGAGTTCTGTGGAGTGAGCTATAATAATAGACTTGTCTAAACTGATTTTAAAGTAAATTTGTCATTTATAGTCTTTTTGTCTATTGACTTTTTATATTTGTCTTCACTGATGTGTAAATGTTACTGTACCTGGAACTCATTGATCCCTCCATTTTATTGGCACTTGATGATCCCTCCATATTTCAAGGATCACATACCGAAAAAGGAAACCAGCATGAAATGTGGGATTAGGCAAGGATAGGAAAAGGCAAGACAAGGTTATATCAGTAAACCATTCTTGCGGAGGATATCATGGTTTTGGACCCCTGCTTGACCCCCTGAAAAATGAAAAATATTAACAAGATGAGATAAAGGACCATCCCCAAGCCCAAAGTAAAACAAGGGGAAAAGAAAGGAGAAACAAAAATGCACGTGCTGACAGATGTCCGAACAGTAGTTTTCAGTCTGTGTTAACAGAATCCATTCTTTTATTAGTACACTTATCTGTCCTCTATTTAAAATTCCGATTATTCAGCAAAAGATTTAACATTTGATTTATCTTCAGGGCCACGATATTCTCATGGCTACTATGCTTAATGGAGCTGCTATCATGGATGGAGCATTACTTCTTATAGCTGCCAATGAAAGCTGTCCCCAGCCTCAGACTTCTGAGCACTTGGCAGCTGTTGAAATTATGCGCCTGCAGCATATAATAATCCTTCAGAATAAAGTCGACCTTATTCAAGAAAATGTAGCGATCAACCAGCATGAAGCAATTCAAAAATTCATTCAGGTAAGTGGTTTATGTATAGTTTAAATGGTCATATATTACGCAGCATCCATCAGATCCACTAAAGTTCGTCTTATCAGGGAACTGTTGCCGATGGTGCTCCAGTTGTCCCAATCTCTGCGCAGTTGAAGTATAACATTGATGTTGTCTGTGAGTATATTGTCAAAAAGATCCCCATTCCAGAGAGAAATTTTGTGTCACCACCAAATATGATTGTAATCCGGTCTTTCGATGTGAACAAGCCTGGCTATGAAGTTGACGACATAAGAGGTGGTGTGGCCGGTGGGAGTATCCTAAGGGTATGTTTTATTTTGTGCTCTGGCTTACCTTGTGGGAGATGGTTGATTTTCTTTGGTTGCTGACCACTTCAGCATTTATATCTCATGCTTCTTTTTGGCTTGGGGTATTGCAGGGTGTTTTGAAGGTAAATCAAATGATTGAAGTTCGCCCTGGGATTATTGTGAAAGATGAGAATGGGAATAGCAAATGCACACCAATATACTCCAGAATTGTTTCATTGTATGCGGAGCAAAATGAGCTACAATTTGCAGTGCCTGGAGGCCTTATCGGTGTTGGGACCACCATGGACCCCACTTTGACACGAGCTGATAGATTGGTGGGTCAGGTTCTTGGGGAGGTTGGGTCACTTCCTGAAATCTTCGTTGAGCTTGAGGTAAGAGCTGGTAGAATTGATGAAAACCTTATATGAAAGCTTAGCTCTCTCTCTCTCTCTCTCTCTCTCTCTCTCTCTCTGGTTTTTTCAAGCTAAGTTAGCTCTGAAGTGGTGTTTTTCGACACATTTGTCATGTTCTCACTGCACTCTATGTGGAGTGCAGGGCAGCTGCTTGCATTCTGAATATATGCTGTCAACTGTTGCTTGAATCCTTACTCTCTGTTTTGCAGGTTAACTTCTTCCTACTGCGACGGCTTCTTGGTGTGAGGACAAAGGGCTCAGAAAGGCAGGGAAAGGTCTCAAAGCTGGCTAAAGGAGAGATTCTCATGTTGAATATTGGGTCAATGTCGACGGGGGCTCGAGTTGTTGCTGTGAGGAACGATTTAGCTAAACTGCAACTCACGTCTCCAGTCTGCACTAGCAAAAATGAGAAAATTGCACTCAGTCGCCGAGTCGAGAAGCATTGGCGTCTGATTGGCTGGGGCCAGATTCAAGCGGGAATGACCCTCGATATCCCGCCTGCCCCGTTCTGATTTACTAGTGTCGAAAAAAGGCTAAGAAGAAGAAACAAAAGAGGTTATTGTCGGAGGAACCGGGGGAGATGTGGCGAGGCAGGGATTTGTTAGGAACAATTTTCGTTAGGAGTAGAAATTGTCTTTGTCGAATTTCTTTGCTTTGCTCTTTTTCCCATTACCATGCGGCCCGGGTACGTTGTTTCTGGTTGAGTCTCCAAGATGCGATCGTTATGAGTGAGTTTTGGGGCATTTTGTTCATGAAGCACATCATTCATTGTACTTCTATTTCTTCTCCGCATGCTGGATATCAAATGGCATATGTTAGGGTTTCTGCAAATTTATTTGTTCGATCAATTATTTGATGCCTTACGATGAGCAGGAAGAGAACTTTTGAAGGCTAGAATGCGTTTGCATGCATAGTTTTCATGTGTTAGGAGAGTAATTTTTCAGAATTTTTTTTTTTTTTTCATTTTTTGTTCATTTTAGTTGAGAGTTGGGGGAGAGTTTCTTTTATGACTTTTGTCTATTATTTTTATTTTGGGAAAGGTGGCGAGTGACTTTTCAAGATAATTTCTTATGTTCACTCCTTGATCGACACAACTCTTGCTATTACGGACCCAAAAAAAGGAAAAACTTTTGCTATTGTTCCTTTCTTTTTCAATTACATAACTAGGATTGAAAGATTAATTCGACTAAAAAATTTTCAAGGTTTGAACGTGGTTCTTTTTTTTTTTATTTCAAAAAAATACGCAAATCATTATTGGGTGGCACTCTTAATTCTTATCTGTTTATGTACCACATCTTAAATTGATTTTTGACTGACAAAAAAAAAAATGATTTTTGGGAAATGATTTTTTTCTTTATGGATATAAATTTGTCATTAAAAAAGAAAAGAAACATTTCAGAGTGAAATTGATTTTGGGACTATCGAATTTGAAATTGAATGTTTGATTATTAATTATTTTGAAAGGAAATAAATAATTTGTTACTATGAGTGCTGTGATCAATCCAAGTATTGAACTATTCGTTTGCTATACTTTCAAAACTTAATTTATTTTCATTCTCATCTATGCTCATAAGTAGTGACCTATCTATTATAGTATAAACGGGTAGACCTTTTTCAGATAATTCCAATCTAACTTAATTGAATTTTTGGGACTATTTTTATATAATCCGACTAACTTCATAATTCCCCATTGTTCTCTAACAACCGGATTGCTGAAAATCTTTAAAAGAAAAATTCAATTGTATAACTAAATCTTCAAATGTAATATGACATAAGCGAAATAGATGTGTTCATTTGGTTCAAGAAATTCCATTTTCAATTATTTTATTAGCTTGATTTTTTCCCAATGGGTCTTATAGATGTATAACTAAATCCCACTATTTCCCAATGGTTCTCATAGAATTCAACTGAAAATCCATCAGGTCTTGGGGCCTTGCCTTTGGCCAGAGAGAACAGAGTGCTCTTTATTTCAGCATCGGTTACCGGCTCACAAAGGGAGCGAACCTAATCTTGTGAAAGCAAGTGGCGAATAAACCGTTTCAAGTCTTGAAGGGACGGCCTGGCTAAGGCCTTGTGGGGGGATAACAGCTTAGAGAAAAAACTGACGAACACTTATGGCACCAAAGCCGGATTGGTGATTACAGCGCCGGAGGGATCTTTAACAGAGATGATCCGATTGGTTAGATGTCTTCTCTTCACCAAATGGTGAAAAAACTTGGTATTCCTGTCCCCTTCTTTTAACCATTTGATTCTAGACTTCTGTCTATAAAATGATTCTTCTTGATTCCTAAGATCAACAAACACATGGCGCTGACTTCTCTCCAATTCAACGAGAGCAAAGTTTGTTGGATCCGATTGGAGATCTATTTGGATGGTACTAAGGGCCTCTCTAGCCTCGATCGTTCTTATCGAGATATCAGAAAAAGTGTCCTAGTTAAGAAGCCTGAGACAAGCTTTCAACAGCTTAAGCTTGGATACTAGCTTGTACATAGGAACGCCCCTCACTGAGCTGTCCCACACCTACTGGATGATCGACTTAAAGTTCAAATGCTCAACCCAGAACTCAAAATACTTAAAATGTTTCCTCTTATGGACCGACTAGAGAACTTTGACAACCATAGGCAAATGGTCCGATATGCTAGGATTAAGAAACGCCGCCTTTGAAAAAGAGAAGTCAAGGTTCCACTTGTTGTTAACTAAGACACGGTCTATCTTCCTCATCTTTCTCGCACTCTCTGCCGAGGTAGACCAAGTGTAGCGGAGGCCAACAAATCTGAGATCCATCAGTTATGTTTGTGCCAAACAATAAGCGAACTCATCAAAATAAGGGATCCAGTTGGTCGAACTTCCAACATGGTCTAAGGGGTCCTTAATTGCGTTAAAATCACTGGCAACAAGCCACGTAGAATCCTGAAGGAGCTCATTGTAATGTTGGAGGTCCTCCCACAAAGGTCTTCGACGAGCAAAAGAATGTTCTCCATAGACAGCAGAAATACAACAGCTCAAACCAGAAAGGTTAAACTTAAGGCTACCATGCACAGCTTGGTCATTGATAGAGATGGGCACAAAGGAAACCCGATCTGGGTTCCGCCCGACCCAAATCCTCCCTCGGGGAGAGAAATCATAGTTAGCAAGCCACTTCCAGCCCCTAATGAGGGTGGATGAGACTGAATCAAAAAACTCCTTAGGCACTTTAGTCTCAAACAAACCGATCAAACATAGCTTATTTACAGCAACAAAACGCCTGATCTTAGCACGCCTAAGAGGGTCAAGAATGCCTCTAATATTCCAAAAACCGATTATCATCAAAAAGATAGGGAACAGAATTACCTCCTTCTAGAGGTCCTCCTGCCCGCAGCAGGCGCTTTCAAACCCACTGAGGGAGGAGGATTAGGAAGAAGCAGCAGAAGCTGGTCCTAAAGATTTGCGACTCTCGCCAGGGTTGGTCCTTTCGGCATAGGGGTTTCGATAGACCGTAAGTCATCTTCGCTCGAGTCCACGTGAACACTTGAGTTGTAGATTTCATCCGAGCTCTCAGACGATGCCAAAGGAACAACAAACCTAGGAGTATATGCCTTCATGGGAGGATCCGTCCTCTTAGGTATAGGCTCAGATATATTAGGAGGTTCCTTGGGATCAATGGCTTTTAGCTTCAGAGCTTGGCCTTCTTCAGTAGGCGGGGAGAGGCTGAAAGAAGCAGCAGCAGTAGCAGCCTCCCTTGTTGCCGTCTTCTTCTTTTTTCTTGTTCTTACGCTTAACCTGTTTCCATCCCATATCAGCAGAAGTTGTTTCAAATTCAGCAGGAATAGAGCAGCTAGCAGGATGGGTAGTCTTCGGTTCGTAGGGTCCCTATGGGACCATCGGCGAACTCGACTCCCCAACATAAGTGGTTTTGTCAATAGCCACACCAGCAGTAGGATCCTCAGAGACCAACACAGTTTGACGATCGAAGGGAAAATCTAGATGATCCGCATTAGATGGAGGTGGCGAAGCCACCTCTTTGCCTTTAGCCAAATGAGACCCATCTTCAGGATTCAACGCCTAGATGGCTTCTGCAGCCTTAGATCCGTCTGCAGGTCGGCCAGAGAGGGACCGAGAGCAGAAATCCTGCAATTGTGACCAAACATGCCGCACTTCAAACAAGCCAACGGCTTCCATTCATACTCAACTTCCACTTCAACCGATTTTCCATTCATACACACACCCGGGCGAAGGTTAGCATTGACATATGCTCTATTCTTTGATTCACATAGAGTGATTTTCCTAGCGCACTTGCCACCTTCCCGATGGACTGAGCAGACCAGTAAAAGAATGGTAGGTTCCTCAGCCTGACCCAAACCGGAACAGACAAGCGAGTGTCTTTATTGAGTTCAACTCCTGGTTTCCATTACTGAAAAACCAAAGGAATCCTTGCAACAGTGATGGGTCCACCTTCTAGGATTTTCCTTCTGAATTCTCTATCAGCAATTCGCAATAAAAATAGTCCACGACTATTAGACATAACTTCCAGCAAACTCGGACCCCATGCTTTCTTAAGGGCCTCATCAACAACCTTAAAAGGCAATCGCCTCCCAATAAAATAACCCACAAGACAATCGAATAACTTGGGGTCAGCAGCTTCTAAATCAGAGTCATCCATCTGTATAACAAGTTTGTTATTCACAAAGTTCGGAGGTGTGAATTCAAGACCATATCCCTTGTTCGCACCACTAGCAACAGCAGCCCAAGAGCGGCCTTCAAGTTTTTGCGAACCACCCCTAAATTGAGGCCGCTTAGATTTGGATCTCTCTCTGCTATTATGACAGCCCCTTGTAAACACAAGAGGAGGTCGTGATTCTGCGACTCCACCAGATGGGGTTGGAGGCTTACGGCTCTAAGCATTCAACAAAGGATCAATCAACGAAGGTCGTCCATTTCCAGGAGGAGAGGGGCTTCGATTACTTGGCCCCTCATCATTCAACCAGGCCTGCACAGATTTAGACCCCATATCAGCAGGAGCTCGAGCAGCAGAATTCGAACAAACCCTAACCCATCGCGATCGAAAAGGCCCACGAAAGAGAAACGTACCAGGCTACGCTTTAGAAGGGTTTGAAGAGCAGTAGAATGCGCCTCTTGCCACCGAATTTCGGCCCCAACCAACGGTCAAAACATGCAAAATCAGCAAAGCAAGAATCGCAGGAACAATGCTCCAATCGCCTGGCTAGAGAGTATTTGTGAACAGTGCTCTGAGAATTCCGAAATGGCCAAGCCTATGCTTTCGCAGTTGTTTTTTTTTTTTTTTTTTTTTTGGTAAAGGTAAGATATGTATAGATTTTGCAAAAAATTACAAGGAGGGGGATGCCAGGCACCAACAAAACAGACACTCAAAAAGACCGAAGTCAGGAAAGAGTGTAGGGGTGCCTTGGGATCCAACGAACAACAAAGAATGCCCTAAACAACAAAGACTAAGCTAAAACTGAACAACCCTCCATCATTCAAAGATAGACGGACTCAAGTCCCAGCTCTATTGCAGCCTTATGTTCTTTAGGGTAACCAAGACATGATTGAAGGTCATCGCTTTGTCTTTAATTGCCTTGTGGAGATGCATCTTCATTGCCGGGATAAAAAGAGTCTGATTCCGGAAGATGATATTGTTACGTTCTTTCCAAATGATATAGCAAATGGCTCCAAAACTGAACCGAGCCAGAGAGTGATAAAAGCTCTTTTCAGAGAAGCGTTTAGAGGCCCAATCAAGGTTCTCACGCCATGATTTGTTTCGCCACAAGATATTAAACTTAGCAGCCCAGAAGGAGGCGAGATTACCCGGGGTTTGGTACGCAAAAAAGAGGTGGTCCACTGAGTCAAGCCTGCTTGAGCAAAACGGATAGGTAGTTGCTGGAATCGTAGTATAGGAGGAGAGCAAAATCTGAGTTGGCAGCCTATTACGGGTGATAAGCCACAGGTGGGTTTGGTATCTCGGCGGCATGGAGGAGCTCCACACGAACGAGGACCAAGGCACCACATTTCCTTTGGGTTTGAAAAGATCCCAAGCAGATGCTATCGAGAATCGCCCCGAGGGATGCCGTATCCATTGGAATCGATCTTCTTGTTGGTTGAACTCAGGTAAGGGATCCCACCAATTAGCCATAATATTAATAACATACCAACCTAGGGGCGTAGAGAAAGCATTAGCTGCAGAGGCAACCCGAGAGATGCCTGAACGATAGATTTCTTGGTTGGAAAATAGTCGATTAAGCGGTCCATTTAGGTGCCACGGATCAAACCAAAATGACACAGATCTACCATTGCCTATCTTCCATCTAAAATACTGCTGGTACACACCTCAAAGGCGAAGGAGCTTTTTCCAAGCCCAAGAACAATAAGTAGGAATAGGAGTAACCCAAAAATTCTTGCGATTTAAAAAGGTGGAGTGAATCCACTTACACCAAAGGGATTCTTTGTCCGAGAAGAGCTTCCAGATATGCTTGAGCATCAGGGCCATATTATTTTCCTTCAAAGTCCGAATTCCGAGTCCTCCCTCCTCTCTCGAGGGGCATACATCGCTCCAAGCAACTTTGGCCCCACTCGAACCCATTATCGATCCTTTCCATAGGAATTGGCGGAGGATTTTCTTAATACAATCAAGCACAGCACACGGCAGAAAAAATACGCTTGCCCAGAAGACTTGAATAGAGTAGAGCACGGACTTAATGAGCTGAAGTCTACAGCCAAACAACAGGAATCTATGGGTCCAAGATTGGACCCGAGCTGTTATCGCATTAACCAACGTTACACAATCCGCCTTCCCTAGTCTTGCGAATATGACAGGGACTCCAAGATACCGAAAGGGAAGGGAGCCAACTTGGAATCCTAGCTTGTTCACGATATCATTCCGAAGGCCAGACGATCCGCTTGGATAATGCCTCGTGCGGGGCTAACAAAGAAGAGAAGAAATTGATGAACACTTAGGGCACAACCAGAGGGTCCGAAGTTACCACACCAGATGGATCTTTGACGGAGAGGATCCTATTATTGAGCTGCCTCCTCTTCACAGAATGATGGAAGAATTTCGTGTTCTTATCTCCCTCTTTCAACCATCTAATTCTCGACTTCTAGCAGTAGAAAGACTCTTCATGATTTCTCAATTCAATAAAAGCACGACGACAAGATGCTTCTCTTTCAGCAAGATGAAGATTCGTGGGATCAACTTGGAGATCAAATTGAACAGCATATAGGGCCTCTCTGGCCTCAACAGCTCTTAACGAAATCTCCGAAAAGGCATCTTGGTTGAGGCGCCTAAAGCGAGCCTTAAGCATCTTAAGCTTGGAGACTAATTGGAACATTGGAACGCCTCTAACCGGTGAGCTCCAGACCTGATGCAGAATGGTCTTGAAGTTGGGATGATCCTCCCAGAATTCAAAATATTTGAAGGGCTTCCTCCTTCGGGGAGGGTGAAAAACTCTAACCACAATTGGAGTGTGATCAGAGATATCTGGATTAAGGAAAGCCGCTTTAGAGAATCAGAAGTCAATGTTCCACTTGTTGTTAACCATAGCACGATCTATCTTCCTCAAATTTCCGGAGGAGGTAGTCCAAGAGTAACGAAGCCCAACAAATCTAAGGTCCGTAAGCTCTGTTTGAGTCAAGCAATTGGCAAATTCATCGAAGTAAGGAATCCAATTGGTGGAGCTTCCAACACGATCAGATGGATCTTTTATCGCATTGAAGTCGCCCGCAACTAACCACGCAACATCTTGGAAGATTTCATTGTAGTGCTGAAGGTCCTCCCAGAGAGGCCTCCTACGGACAAAAGTGTGTTCTCCATAAACAGTAGAAACGGAACAACTCCAACCGGATAGGATACAGTTTAGAGAACCATGAATAGCTTGGTTCGTAATAGATATAGGACAAAAGGAGACAATTTCCGGGTTCCACCCAACCCAAATCCTCCCGCGAGGAAAGCAATTGTAATTAGCAATCCAACACCACCCCCTAATTAGTGAGGAGGATATAGAATCAAAAAACTCCTCAGGCACTTTGGTTTCAAGCAAACCAATGAGGCACAACTTATTTACCGTAACAAAATGCCTCACTTCGGCACGCCTAAGCGGATCCAGAATACCCATTATATTCCAAAACCCAAAAAACATCCAAAAAATGAGGGGCGGGAGGCTTACCTCTTTTTAGAGGCTTTGGAGGCCGTAGCGGCCTTCTTCGAACCCATTGGAAGGGGAGAGTCGTCTAGCAATTTGGCCAACTGATCCTGGATATTTGCAGCTAGTTGCACAGGCGGTTTTTTTGGTGAAGGCTCCCCATCAACCGAGCTATCATCATCAGACGAATCATGTATGCTGGAATTGTAGATGTCTTCAAAAGTGTCTTGGACCACCAAAGCAGACTCCAAAGCAACCGAGTCTGCTGGAGAAGGCAGTGTAGTACGAGGATTATGCTGCACTTCTTGAGGGTCATCCTCTTGAGCCTTGGAGTCTAGCTTTAGAGCCTGACCTTCTTCCGTTAAGGGAGACAGGCCAAAGGATGCAGTAGCATTGGAAGCCTTGCGAGACGCTTCAACAGCCGCTGCAGCTCGTGCTGCCTGCTTCTTTTTCTTCTTCTTATTCTTGCGTTTCACTTGCTTCCACCGTGGATCATCCGATTCTGCAGGTTCAGTGGGAACATTATTGTGAGGAGCCATCATCTTGGACGGAGCAGGAGCCGTCTGGGGAGAACTAGATTCTCCAATATGTACTGATCTAATGTTATTTACACCAGCAGTATGTTCTGCAGAAGTCGATTCCAATTGGAGGTTGTGGAGGTTATCCCTATCATGCACATGTGGAGGTTGTAAGGCCACTTCCTTCCCTTTGGCTCGCTTAGCAATGGCTTCAGGATTCCCCTTAAGAGTACCCGCATTCACCTCTTCTGCAGATGTATCAGCAACAGATGCAGGAGCAACATTCTTACACGAATGGCCAAATATACCACATTTAAGACAAGCTAGTGGTTTCCATTCAAACTCCACTTCTACAATATCAGCTTTTCCATCCATAATTAACTCAATCGTTTCATAAATGGGATGTTGTACTGTTATCTCTACACAGACGCGAGCGAAGGATATCATGGACATCTTCTCAGTTCTTTGGTCCACATATAGTGGCCTTCCAATAGCACTCGCCACTTTGCCAATAGATTAAGTAGACCAATAGGCAAGAGGAAGATTTCTCAGTCTTATCCATACGGGGACAGTCATATGCGAGTCATTTCTGAGCTCCACACCCGGTTGCCATTGCTGCAGCATGAGAGGAATTCTAGCGACAGTAATAGGACCGCCTTCGAGGATCTTACGCCTGAAATCCTTATCTGTAATGCGCAGAAGGAAGACTCCCCTGCTATTGGATAGAACTTCCTGCAACGCCGGTCCCCAGGCTCTTCTAAGGGACTCCTCGACGACCTTAAACGGAAGGTTTTTCCCGATAAGGTAACCCACTAGACAATCGTAGAGCTTTGGATCAGCTGCCTGTATATCGAAATCATCCATATGAACAATGGGCTTGTTACTTATAATCAGCAGTGGCGAATACTCCAGATCATATCCTTTGTTTGCCGCACTTGCAACCGCAGCCCAAGAACGAGGAGTAGCGGTTCTAGAGGCACCTCTTGAAGAGGGCCGTTTAGACTTCGATCTACCCCTGTTCGGTCCTCTACCAGCTACAGGGAAAAGGCGCGAATTCGCTGGAGCACTAGATGCAGAAGGAACCCAACGGTTTCCCGCAACCAAGGAAGGGCCAACCGAGGGGTTTCACATACTCATATGGGGGGAAGAAGGTCGAGAACTCAACCCCTTATCCTCCCCATGGTTCCGAATCGCATCATTTTCCATTGCAGAAGAATTCGAAAACCAGAACAGCAAAACAGCAAACCCTAACCCATCGATCACCAATCCGTCCGCAAGAAGAAGACGTACCAGGAAATGCTTCGGATGGGTTGAAAGAGCAACACAAGGCGCCTCTTGTCACCAAATTTTGGGCCAAACCGTCGGCTAAACCGAGCAGGATCACGATCTCCAGCTACGCAGGAACAGTGCAGAAATCGGGCAGATTGAGAGCATCCGTGAACAGTACCCGGGAGAATCCGAAATGGCCATATGCTTTCGCAGTTTTTTTTTTTTTTTTTGGTAAAAGGTAATTATATTAAGAGCTTGGACAAATTACAAAGGATCGGATCCAAAACCCACACTCTGAGCAATGAAAGCAAAGTGAGGGGATCCGATGAAAAAGCACAAGGCTACAAGAGAACTAGAGAAACACGAAAAAGATAGAAGGAAGAGCCTACAAAGAGAGGCCACCGAACCTCCAGCAATCAACCTAAAAGGCTAAGAACGGAGATAAAGACAGTCAGCCAAAATTTGAAGGAGCGTCCGAATTGGTGGAGAAGACCGCCGGATCAAAGCCCCACCCCTTTTAAAGTCGCTTATTCCTCGGAGAGGGTTGGACATTCTTGAAGGTGATAACTTTGTCCCTAACCACCTTAATTAGATGGTTTTTAAGAGCCGGAAGCACCAACGATTCACCACGGAAGATCATAGCATTCATTTTCTTCCATATGAGATAGCAAAGAGCATCGAAGGAGAACCGAGCTATTTTGTGGTAAAAGCTCTTACCGGAAAGAAATTTCTTGGCCCAGGAGAGCACTTCATCCCAACATCTATTCCTCCAAGGTAGATTACACCTGACGGCCCAAAAGAAGGCCAGGGAAGCCGAGGTGCGACACCCGAAGTACATATGGTCTATAGAATCAGGTATTTCGCTACAAAAGACACATACATGAAAGTCAATTCGTCCATAAGATAGGAGCATAACCTGTGTGGGAAGACGTTTCTTTGCAATAAGCCAAAGAATAAACTGGTGGCGGGGGGCAATGTCATTGTCCCAAATCAGAGGCGCCCAACCAACAAGAGGCTTCTTGGATTTGATGAAATTCCAAGCCGATGAGACCGAGAAGGCTCCAGACGAATGCTCACACCAGATGAACTGATCATTGCATGCGAACAACACCGGCAAAGATATACCCCATCTAGCAAGGAATCCCCTTGCCGAGAGACCCATAGGAGTAAATAAATCGGCAACCACAGCATGCTCAGGAATATGGAGGTTAGATCTAAAGGATAGAGGCACGAACACATCGAGAGGGCCATAGGGCAACCAAAAATCATGCCATAAAGACACCGAAAAACAATTTCTAATTTTCCATCTAAAGGATGTTCGGAACTGACCTCTTAGCTGGAGAATCTTTTTCCAGGACCAAGAGCAAGTCCCCGGCTGCGATGCAATCCAGAAATTTCTTTTAGGTAAGAAAACCGAGTGGATCCATCGGCACCACAAGGATTCTCTATCGGCGAAGAGTATCCAAATGAATTTAAGCATAACCGCTTTGTTACAGTCTTTGAGATTCCGAATTCCAAGACCACTTTCAGATTTTGGCCGACACACTTCCTCCCATGCAACCTTGGCTCCACCACGACCAAGGGCCGTTCCTTTCCATAGGAATTGCCTCATAGTTCGTTCAACACTGGCTAGGACCGAAGAGGGGAGGGTAAACACACTCGTCCAGAAAGCTTGGATGGAGTGAAGAACCGACCGCACAAGTTGTAGTCTACCTGCAAAGGAGAGGAAATGATGTGCCTAGGACTGGATCCTAGATGTGATACGGTCCGTCAATGCAATGTAGTCCGCTTTATTCAGCCTAGAAGATATAATGGGAACACCCAAGTAGCGAACAGGGAGTTTTCCCTCTTGAAAGCCAAAAGCCCAGAGAATTTTATTCCGAATGGACAAGTCACCACCTGATATGAAAATCTTGCTCTTGCTTCTATTAGGGAACAGACCACTCCAGGAGGAGAAGATATCAAGCCCTCTCTTGAGCATGGACACCGAAGACCAATCCGCTTGAGAAAAGAGGAAAACGTCGTCGGCGAAAAACAAATGAGAGAGTTGAACCAATTTACACCTCCAGTAATACTTGAACTTATGATTAGCCGTGCGAGACACCAGAATACCGGAGAAAATTTCCATAACCAAAGTGAACAGGTAAGGGGACATAAGATCCCCTTGCCTGAGGCCACGCCCTCCCGGAAAGAACCCATGGAGATCGCCATTAATGGCTATAGAGTAGTATGGCGTTCGGACACAGGCCATTACCAACCGGACAAATCCTTCAGGAAATCTGAAAGCTAGAAGAACATTTTCTAAAAAATCCCAATCGACAGTGTCATAGGCCTTATGGAAATCAACCTTGACCGCACACTTTGGTAGATATGGCCTGAGATGAAAGCCCGCAAACAATTCCTGGGCAAGGAGAATATTATCCCTAATTCTCCTTCCCTTCACAAAAGCATTTTGAGATTGACTGACTAGATCATTTAGGACCATCGCTATACGGTTAGCTAAAATCTTTGTAATCACTTTGTAAATAGTGTTACCGCATGCAATCGATCTGAAGTCTGAGACAGCAGTAGCATTCGGAACCTTGGGAATAAGTGCTAGGATTGTAGTGTTTACCTCTTTGAGGAGCCTCTCGGTTTGAAAGAAGTCCCGAACAGCCAACGCCACTAATGGCCCAACAATTTCCCAGTTAGATTTAAAGAATTCAACGAAGAACCCATCCGGCCCGGGGGCCTTACCCTTCGCTAGAGAGAAAACCGTATCTTTAATGACAGCATCAGAGACAGGATCATTGAGGGCACAGATTTGATCCTCAAGCAGAGGCCGACGAATAACCGCTTGTAGTTCTTCAATGGTCGGCTTAGATACGGTCTCATGAGAAGACAATAAGGAAGAAAAGAAGTTGATGAACACCTGAGGAACCCGCATCGGGTCAGAAATAATAGATCCAGCCGAGTCTTTGACTGTGAGGATTCTATTGATAAGCTGCCTCCTTTTCACCGAGTGGTGAAAGAATTTAGTGTTCTTATCCCCTTCTTTTAGCCAAGTAATCCTCGACTTCTGTCGATAAAAGGACTCCTCATGTTTTCTCAATTCAATGAAGTCCTGGCAGCACGATCTCTCCCTATTCGCAAGCTGCAAGTTGGTAGGATCCGCTTGGAGATGAGCGTGAAGCGCAGATAGGGCCACTCTCGCCTCCTCCGTCCTACAAGAGATATCTGAGAACGACTCCTGATTAAGAATCCTGAGGCGGGCCTTAAGCATTTTAAGCTTGGAGACTAGCTGAAACATAGGAACACCAGAAACCGGGGTATTCCAGACTTGCTGCACAATGGATTTAAAATCCGGATGATGCTCCCAACATTCAAAATACTTGAACGGTTTTCTTTTACAGGGCGGCTGCAAGACTCTGACCATTATTGGCGTATGGTCCGAGATGCCTGGAGTTAAGAAAGACACCTCCGAGAATGAGAATCGAAGGTTCCACTCATTGTTGACTAGGGCACGATCTATCTTCCTCAGTTTTTTCAAGTTTCCAGCTGAAGTGGACCAAGAGTAGCGAAGCCCGACATATCTAAGATCCACTAAATCAGTTTGCTCCAAGCATTGGGCAAGTTCATCAAAATAAGGAATCCAATTGGTGGCACCACCAACACGATCTGACGGATCTTTTATCGCATTGAAATCTCCCGCAACTAACCAAGGAACATCCTGAAATATCTCATTATAGTGCTGTAAATCATCCCAAAGCGGTCTTCGACGGATAAAGGAGTGCTCTCCATAAACGGTAGAGACAGAACAAGAGAGACCAGAGATGATACAGGTGATAGAGCCATGAATAACTTGGTCAGAAATAGAAATAGGGCAAAACGAGACAAGGTCAGGATTCCACCCAACCCAGATCCTCCCCCGAGGGGAGCAATTGTAATTCGCAATCCATTTCCACCCCCTAACCAAAGTGGAAGAGATCGATTCAAAAGAATCTTCCGAAACTTTAGTCTCAAGCACACCGACAAGGCACAGCTTATTTATTGCTATAAAATGCCTAAGCTCGGCTCGCCTTAAAGGATCAAGAATACCTCTGATGTTCCAGAATCCAAAAAACATCCAAAAAACAGTCTAAGGGAAAGATTTACCTCCTTTTGGAGGTCTTAGAGGCCGTAGAGGCCTTTTTAGGACCCCCAGGAAGTGGGGTCTCATCCAAAAGCTGGAGGAATTTGTCCTGGAGATTAGCATTTCGCTGGAGGGGCGGTTTTTTCACTCCAGACTTAGCAGTAATAGGCGAATCATCATTGGAAGAGTCCTCATTAGCGCTTGGGTTGCAGATGTCTTCAGAACTCTCCTCCACAACCAAGGACGAATCAACATTAGGAGATTCAGTCGAGGAATGAGGATCAGCGCTTACAAGGGCTTGCTGCATACTTCGTGGAGTTTCCGAATGAGAGGTAGAGTCTCGTTTTAAGGCATGCCCTTCCTCCGTAAGAGGTGAAAGGCCAAAAGAAGCCTTATCATTTGCATCCTTTTTAGCGGCCTCAGCCGCTGCCGCTTCTCTTCTAGCTTGCTTTCTTCTTTTCTTCTTGTTTTTCCGCTTAACCTGCTTCCATTCCATATCTTCAGGTTCAGAGGACTCAGCAATGGAATGGTGATCAGCCAAAGACTGAGCTAGTCGAGAAGGGTCTGCCTAAGGAGCACTCGTCTCACCACATAGCAGGGTTCTTTGATCATTCGCCACCCCTAAAGGTTCTGCAGCAGCTCGGTTCGCTTGGAGACCGAGTGGAATATCTCCATCTTGTGAGGATGATGGCGGTAGAGCCACTCCTTTGCCTTTGGCCAACAATGGAGTAGATTGAGGTGCATCCTTAGAGGTATCTGCATTAACAGTATCTGCAAATGCTCCAGAACCAGAAACACCAGCAACAGGAACAGAAACAGTATCCTTGTAGGTGTGACCGAAAATACCACATTTAAGGCAGACCAGAGGCTTCCATTCAAATTCCACTTCAACTACATCAATATTACCATATGTGGAAAGATCTATAGTTTCATACAGAGGTTGTTGTGCCGAAATTTCGACACAAACACGCGCAAATGCCAACATAGACATGTTTTCTGTTCTCTGATCCACATACAATGGCTTACCAATAGCGCTCGCCACTTTGCCAATCGCTTGAGCCGACCAATAGGCAAGGGGAAGGCTTCTCAATCTTACCCAGACTGGAACAGACATATGGATATCCTTTTTTAGCTCGACGCCCGGCTGCCATTGCTGCAGGACAAACGGAATTCTGGCCACTGTCATATGACCGCCCTCCAGTATTTTCCTTCTAAAATCCTTATCAGCAATACGAAGGAGATAAACTCCTCTACCGTTTGACATAACTTCAAGCAACGCATGACCCCATGCCCTTTTGAGGGACTCCTCTACAACCTTAAACGGTAATTTTTTACCGATGAAGTATCCAACAAGGCAGTCGAATAGTTTAGGATCAGCTGCCTATTTATCCGATTCATCCATATGAACGACAGGCTTGCCATCAATAATCTGAGGGCGCGAATACTCCAGGTCGTAACCCTTATTGGCCTCACTCACCACTGCAGCCCAAGAACGAGCACCAGGATTCTTCGAGGCGCCTCTAGAAAAGGACCGCTTAGTCTTAGACCGTCCCCTACTGTTTGGCCTTCCTCTAACAGACAAAGGAGGAATTCGCGAATTTGCAGGTCCAAAAGGAGCATGAAGAGCATTACGGTTTCCAACATTCACCGAAGGGGCAACCGATGGGGGTCGCTCCATCCTAGGGGAAGGGGAAGGCCGAGTACTCATTCCCTCATTATTCGTTCGGTTCTTCACCGAATCATCATCCATTACAGCAGAATCGCACAACAGAACCCAGAAACCTAGAAACCCTAATCCATCGATCCCAATACCACCGACGAAGAGGGAACGTACCAGGAAATGGATCGGAGGGGTTGATAGAGCAGGGAAAGGCGCCTCTTGTCACCAAAAATTAGCCTCAACCGTCGGCCAAACCAAGCGGACGCAACACCAGCAGAATCGCGAGCTACAGTGCAGCGATCGGGCAGCTAAAGAGCAAACTGTGAACAGTACCAGGCAAATTCCGAAATGGCCAAAACCCATTATGCTTTCGCAGTTGTTTTTTTTTTTTTTTTTGGTGACCCAGGGAACCTCCGAACGCCGCTTCGCGGGGAGAGTAAACCCTAGGGAGACACGTGGGAAACCACCACCCACGTGCCCCGGGTAAGGCGCGGCTAGCACTAAAGCAACGACGACGCCGTGGATCGAGCTTGGGACCTCTCGTGAAAAGTTCCCTTGCTCAACCACCTACGCCACCACCACGAGTGGTTACGCTTTCGCAGTTGTTTTTTTTTTGGTAAAGGTAAATATATTAAGAGCTTGGACAAATACAAAGAAACGGATCAGAAACCCTCACTCTGAACAAAGAAGACAAAGTGAGGGGAATCCGCCGAAAAACACAAGGCTACAAGAAAAAAGAAAAGAAAAGGAGAAGCCAACAAGGCCACCAAACCTCCATCAAACAACCTAAAAGGCTAAGAACGGAGATACAAACAATCAGCGAAAGCTAGCAGGAGCATCCGAATCAGTGGAGAAGACGGCCGGATCAAAGCCCCATCCCTTTTGAAGTCGCGAGTTCCTCGGAGAGGGTTGGACATTCTTGAAGGTGATGACTTTGTCCTTGACCATCTTAATTAGATGGTTCTTGAGAGCCGGGAGCACCAGCGATTCACCATGGAAGATCATATCGTTCCTCTTTTTCCATATAAGGTAGCACAGCGCACCGAAGGAGAACCGAGCTATTTTATGATAAAAGCTCTTACCGGCAAGAAATTTCTTGGCCCAGGCAAGAACTTCATCCCAAGATCTGTTTCTCCAAGGTAGGTTACACCTAGCGGCCCAAAAGAAGGCCAAGGAAGCCGAGGTGCGACACCCGAAGTACAGATGATCTATAGAATCAGGAATCTCGCTACAAAAGGCACAGACACGATAGTCAATACGTCCATAGGAAAGGAGCATAACCTGTGTGGGAAGACGCTTCTTTGCAATAAGCCAAAGAATAAATTGATGGCGTGGAGTTATGTCTTTGGACCAGATAAGATGAGCCCACCGAACAATAGGCTTCTTAGTTCTGATAAGATTCCAAGCGGAAGAAACCGAGAAGATTCCAGACGAATGCTCACACCAGATAAACCTATCATTGAATTCGGACAAAGCCGGCAAGGGTAAACCCCATCTATGAAGGAATTCCCTTATCGGGAGACCGATAGGCGTGAATAGATCAGCGACCACAGCATGCTCAGGAACATGAAAATTATGTCTAAATGACAAAGGCACGAAGACATCAAGCGGTCCGCAGGGTAGCCAATGATCATGCCATAAAGACACCGAGAAACCATTCCCAATTTTCTATTTAAAGGATGAATGGAACTGACCTCTTAGTTGTATAATCTTTTTCCAGGACCAAGAGCACGTCCCGGCTGTGATGCAATCTAGAAATTCCTTCTAGGTAAGAAAACCGAATGGATCCAGCGGCACCACAAGGATTCTCTATCGGCAAAGAGGATCCATATAAATTTAAGCATAGAGGCTCTATTACAGTCTTTGAGACTCCGAATTCCAAGGCCGCCTTCTGATTTTGGTCGACACACTTCTTCCCAAGCAACCTTGGCTCCACCACATCCGAGGGCCGTTCCTTTCCATAGGAATTGCCTCATAATTCGTTCAACACTAGCTAGAACCGAAGAAGGAGGGTGAACACACTCGTCCAAAAGGCTTGGATAAAGTGAAGAACCGATCGCACCAGCTGAAGTTTGCCTGCAAAGGAGAGGAACCGATGTGCCCAGGATTGAATCCTAGATGTAATGCGATCCGTCAACGCAATGCAATCGGCTTTAGTCAGCCTGGAAGAGATAATGGGAACACCCAAATACCGAACAGGTAGTTTTCCCTCTTGAAAGCCGAAAGCCCATAGAATTTTATTTCGAATGGAGAGGTCACCACCCGAAATGAAGATCTCGCTTTTACTTCTATTAGGGAACAGACCACTCCAAGATGAAAAAACATCAAGCCCTCTCTTTAGCATGGACACCGACGACCAATCCGCTTGAGAAAAGAGGAAGACGTCATCGGCGAAAAACAAGTGAGAGAGTTGAACCGATTTGCACCTCCAATAATACTTGAATTCATGATTAGCCGTGCGAGACGCTAGGATACCAGAGAATATTTCCATAACCAAGGTAAACAGATAGGGGGACATAGGGTCCCCTTGCCTGAGGCCACGCCCTCCCGGAAGAAACCCATGTAAATCACCGTTAATGGATATGGAGAAGTATGGCGTTCGGACACAAGCCATAACCAACCGAACAAAACATTGAGGAAATCTAAAGGCTATCAGAACCTTTTCCATAAAATCCCAATCCACAGTATCATAAGCTTTATGAAAATCAACCTTGACTGCACACTTAGACAGATAAGGCCGAAGATGAAAGCCAGCAAACAATTCCTGGGCGAGGAGAATGTTATCTCTAATCCTTCTCCCCTTCACAAAAGCATTTTGCGATTGGCTGACTAGATCATTTAGGACCATCGCTATACGATTCGCTAAAATCTTTGTAATCACTTTGTAAATGGTGTTACAGCAAGCAATCGGTCTAAAGTCTGAGACAGCCGTAGCATTCGGAATCTTGGGAATGAGAGCTAGGATTGTAGTATTTACCTCTTTAAGAAGCTTTCCAGTTTGGAAGAAATCCCGAACAGCCAACACCACCAACGGTCCAACAACTTCCTAGTTAGATTTGAAGAATTCAACGGAGAAACCATCCGGCCCAGGGGCCTTGCCCTTCGCTAGAGTGAATACCGTATCTTTAATGACAGCATCAGAAACAGGATCACTCAAGGAACGGATTTGATCCTCATTCAGAGGGCGTCGGATAACCGCTTGAATATCTTGAACGGTCGGCTTAGAACCGGTCTCATTCGGAGCCAATAAGGAAGAGAAGAAGTTAATGAATACCTGAGGAACCTGCATTGGTTCAGTAATGAGGAGTCCCGCCGAGTCTTTGACCGTGAGGATCCTATTGACAAGCTGCCTCCTTTTCACCGAATGGTGAAAAAATTTGGTGTTTTTGTCTCCCTCTTTAAGCCACGTAATCCTTGATTTTTGACGGTAAAAGGATTCCTCCTGCTTTCTCAATTCAATAAACTCTTGTCGGCTCAATCTCTCTCTATCCACAAGTTGCAGGTTGGAAGGATCCGCTTGAAGCTGAGCATGAAGAACTGAAAGGGCCACTCTCGCTTGCTGAGTCCTGCAAGAGATGTCCGAGAACGACTCTTGATTAAGAGTCTTGAGGCGAGTCTTGAGCAACTTAAGCTTAGAGACCAGCTGAAACATTGGCACTCCAGAAACCGGAGTATTCCAGGTTTGCTGTACGATGGATTTAAAGTCCGGGTGTCGTTCCCAATATTCAAAATACTTGAAAGGTTTTCCTTTGTGGGGCGGCTGCAGTACCTTGACCGTTATTGGCGAATGATCCGAGATGCCCGGAGTTAAAAACGAAGCCTCCGAGAATGAGAATCAAAGGTTCCACTCATTATTGACGAGGGCACGATCAATCTTCCTTAGCTTTCTCAAATTTCCAGCTGATGTAGACCAAGAGTATCGAAGGCCGACATATCTTAGATCCACTAAGTCCGTTTGCTCCAAACATTGGGCGAATTCATCAAAACAAAGGATCCAATTAGTAGCACCTCCCACACGGTCGGACGGATCTTTTATCGCATTGAAATCACCCGCAACGAGCCAAGGAACATCCTGAAACATCTCACTGTGGTGCTGTAAATCCACCCAGAGCGGTCTACGACGGACAAAAGAGTGTTCTCCATACACGGTAGAAACAGAACACGAGAGGCCAGAAACAATAGATGTGATAGAGCCATGAATAGCTTGGTCGGAAACGGAAATAGGGGTGAACAAAAGAAGGTCAGGGTTCCACCCGACCCAAATCCTCCCACGGGGGGAGCAATTGTAATTCGCAATCCACTTCCACCCCCTAACCAGATTGGAAGAGATTGAATCAAAAGATTCTTCTGGAACTTTAGTCTCGAGCACACCGACAAGGCACAACTTATTTATTGTAATGAAGCGCCTAAGCTCGGCTCGCCTTAAAGGATCAAGTATACCTCTGATGTTCCAGAATCCAAAAAACATTCAAAAATATATCGGAAGGGCGACTTACCTCCTTTTGGAGGTCTTGGCGGCCGTGGATGTCTTTTTGGAGCCCTCAGGAAGCGGGGACTCATCCAACAGCTGGACGAATTTATCCTGGAGATTGGCATTTCGCTGGATGGGCGGCTTTTTTAATCCAGGTTTCACCGTGATAGGCGAATCCTCATCAGAGGACTCCTCGTTGGCACTCGGGTTACAGGTGTCTTCCGAGCTCTCCTCTACAACCAGTGAGGAGTCAATAGTAGGTGATTCAGATGAGGGAGGAAGCTCAGTGGATTGGGGAGCTTGGTGCGTGATTCGTGAGATTTCCACGTTAGAGTTAGAGTCACGCTTTAGGACTTGTCCTTCCTCCGTAAGAAGCGAGAGACCAAAAGATGCCTTCTCATTTGCGGCTTTTCTTGCAGCTTCTGCTGCAGCCGCTTCTCTTTTAGCTTGCTTTCTTTTCTTCTTCTTGTTTTTGCGTTTGACTTGCTTCCATTCCGTATCTTCAGGATCAGAGGATTCAGCACCGGAATGGCGATCTGCCAGAGTTTGAACTGGTCGAGAAGGGCCAACTTGTGGAGCACTCGTCTCACCACATTGCAGAGTTCTTTCCGCATTAACAAACCCTGACGGATTAACAGCAGGGCAGTTCGCTTGGGAGGGGATAGGAGCATCTCCATGTAGTGAGGATGGTGGTGGTAAGGCCACTCCTTTGCCCTTAGCCAACAATGAAGAAGATTGATGCGCCCCTTCAGCGGTATCTGCACTAACAGCATATGCAACTACTCAATTCCCAGCTTCATCAGCAGCAAGAACAGTATCCTTACAGGTGTGACCGAAGACACCACACTTAAGGCAAGCTAAAGGCTTCCATTCAAATTCCATATCAACTACGTCAATATTACCATCCGTAGAGATGTCTATGGATTCATGGAGAGGTTGTCTTGCCGAGATTTCTACACAAACCCGCGCAAATGCCAGCATGGACATGTTCTCTGTCCTCTGATCTACGTACAAAGGCTTCCCGATTGCGCTTGCCACTTTACCGATCGCTTGGGCTGACTAGTAGGCAAGAGGAAGATTCCTCAACCTTACCTAGACCGGGACCGATATATGGACGTCCTTTTTGAGTTCAATGCCTGGCTTCCATTGTTGCAAGAGAAACGGAATTCTGGCAACTGTCATGTGACCGCCTTCCAGAATTTTCCTTCTAAAGTCCTTATCAGCAATGCGAAGGAGGTAGACTCCTCTTCCATTGGACAGAACTTCAAGTAATGCATGACCCCATGCCCTCTTGAGAGATTCCTCTACAACCTTAAAAGGTAATTTTTTCCCGATGAAATATCCGACAAGGCAATTGAACAGCTTAGGGTCGGCTGCCTGTATATCCGATTCGTCCATATGAACAATCGGTTTACCATGAACAATTTCTGGGCAGGAGTACTCAAGGTCATAACCTTTATTAGTTGCACTCACCACAGCAGCCCAAGACCGAACACCAGGGTTCCTCGAGACGCCTCTAGAGAGAGCTCTGTTAGTCTTAGATCGACCTCTGTTGTTCGACCTTCCTCTAACAAACGAACGATGGATTCGCAAACCTGCAGGTCCAAAAGGAACAGGACTATCGTTTTGGTTTCCAGCATTCACCACGGGACCAACTGAAGGGGTACGATCCGTTCTAGGGGAAGGGGAAGACCGAATACTCATTCCCTCCTTATTCGATCGATTCTTTACCGAATCAACATCCATCTCAGCAAAATCGCACAGCAGACAACAGAAAAACCCAGAAACCCTAATCCATCGGTTTCAATCCAGCAAACGGAGAGGGAGCATACCAGGAAATGGATCGGAAGGGTTGAAAGGGCAGGGAGAGGCGCCTCTTATCACCGAAAATTAGCTCAATTCGCCGGCCAGAACAGGCGAACGCATCGCCTGTAGAATCGCGAGCTACAGTGATCCGATCGGCCAGCTAGAGAGAAAACCGTGAACAGTACCAGGTGGATTCCGAAATGGCCAAACCCACGCTTTCGCAGTTGTTCGTCTTTCATAAATCCAAGAATTTCACCTCTGACTATGAAATACGAATGTCCCCGACTATCCCTATTAATCATTACTCCGATCTCAAAAGCCAACACAATAGGATCGGAATCCTATGATGTTATCCCATGCTAATGTATACAGAGCGTAAGCTTGCTTTGAGCACTCTAATTTCTTCAAAATAACAGCACCGGAGGCACGACCTAGCCAATTAAGGCCAAGAGCGTATCACTAGTAGAAGAGACGAGCCAATCGATGCACACCATGAGGCGGACCAGTCGACCCAACCCAAGGTCCAACTACAAGCTTTTTAATTGCAACAACTTAAATATATGCTAGTGGAGCTAGAATTACCGCGACTGCTGCACCAGACTTGCCCTCCAATGGATCCTCATTAAGGGATTTATATTGTACTCATTCCAATTACTAGCTCAAAGAGCCTGGTATTATTATTTATTGTCACTACCTCCTTGTGTCAGGATTGGGTAATTTGCGCACCTGTTGCCTTCCTTGGATGTGGTAGTTGTTTCTCATGCTCCCTCTCCACAATCGAACCCTAATTCTCCGTCACCCGTCACCACCATAGTAAGCCACTATTCTACCATCAAAAGTTGATAGGGCAGAAATTTGAATGATGCGTCGCCGGCACGATCACCATGCGATCCGTCAAGTTATCATGAATCATCAGAGCAACGGGCAAAACCCGCGTTGACCTTTTATCTAATAAATGCATCACTTCCAAAAGTCGGGGTTTATTGCACGTATTAGCACTAGAATTACTAGGGTTATCCAAGTAGCAAATACCATCAAACAAACTATAACTGATTTAATGAGCCATTCGCAGTTTCACATTGTGAATTAGTTCATACTTACACATGCATGGCTTAATCTTTGAGACAAGCATATGACTACTGGTAGGATCAACCAAGTAGCATTCCTTCACGACGTCCGCCGAGCATGATCCATCGCGATGCCCAAGGGCTTCGTGTGATCAAGGATAAGGCAAGATCGTCATTCAGAAGAAGTGATAGACGCTTAACGATTAGGGAACAAGGGCCAATGACCCCACTCCCATTATGAGAGTTCCGTATCCGAGAGAACGAGTAGGCACTCGTGGTCCATCCGAACGATCGAACGAGACGACATTCGTAGAACACAAGCCCCACTATTCGGTCCAACCGAGCATCCGAGAGGACCCCATGATGGAAAGGATGACCGAAGGCATACATTTCGGTCGCAATAGGTACGCAACACAAGAACCCATGTCTTGCATCCAACGTTTAGCTCATGGAGCAACAACTGATCGAAAGTGAGGGAAGCAGTTCGATGCACCAGCATAAAGCCTGCCTACGCACACATTCTTATTGTCTCTTACACGCCATCATGCACACTGGAAATGAACCAAGCCAACTTATATGTAACTCCTCAAGCATGAGAACTCGAGGAACACACGAAGTCATTGAACGAGGTCACATCCACACCACTAGACGCAAGAACACCAATGTCTTGTTCGGGTCGTGGATCGATATAACACATGGCTCGTTCATTCATGCTCGAGGCACGATCTCGTCTTACCGAAGAGACTCATAGATTCGTCAATTCCCAAGTGACTCAGTCATCAATTCATCCTCTATGGCTGCTTGGCTTGAAAACGACTCATGCGCTCGGCCATGATGTCTGCATGAGGGGAGCCACGCGATGCATCCATCTTTGTCTAGAGGCGCTCTTTTCGATCGGCCAGGACCTATTTAAGGGATTATTGAACATTATTATGACTCATTTTTAACTCATTCTTGTGCCCGTGACATGAGTCATGCATCATGCGATGATGGCCCGTAGGCTATCCATAGCCTGTGAGCACCATTACCCCCCTAAAAAGCTTTAGGGGCATTTTTGCCCCCAGCAAGAGGAGATATTCACCATGTTTAAGTAGGCACCACCTCTCTAAAACATTGTAGAAATTGAATTTTGATAAGATTTGTTTATAGAGGTAGTTAATAGAACTTTAAAGGTATTGTTACGTACTATTATTAAAAAGAACATAAAATCTTGGGAAGATTGTTTGCCACATGTTGAATTTGCATATAATAGGAGCATGCATTCTGCTACTAAATTTACACCATTTGAGGTTGTCTATGGTTTTAATCCGTTAACTTCGTTAAATTTAACCTCTTTACCTGTTGATGAGCGTGTGGATTTAGATGAAGCAAAGAAAGCCAAATTTTTCAAGGCGTTACATGAGAAGACGCGCACAAATATTGAGCACAAGACTGAGTAATATGCAAGGCAAGCCAACAAATAACTCAAGAAAGTAGTGTTTGAACCTAGCAATTGGATTTGGGTTCATATGCGCAAGGAGCGATTTCCTGAGCATTGCATTCTAAGTTATTACTACAAGGGGATGGACCATTCATGGTGTTGGAAAGAGTTAACAATAATGTATACAAGCTTGATCTTCCAGGTAATTATGACGTTAGTGCTACATTTAATGTTTCTGACTTGACTCTTTTCGATGCAAGTGATGATTTGAGGGCAAATCCTTTGCACGGGGGAGGAAATGATGTGGATATCGAGCCATATCGAGGAGGTGATGCTAGGGACCTATTATCTATTCCTACTGGTTCGATTATTCGAGCGCGGGCCAAGCAATTCAGGTAAGCTATTGGCGTCATGGTTCGTGATCTTCAGCATGGAGATGACCTTGGATTAATTTGATTATCTGGTCACCAAATATTTGACTATTTCTTCTTGCTTAGGTATATTCTAGAATATGACGCATTAGATTTCTAGGGTTGGTTTTAGGGCTTGTGTGGTGGCTAAAATGCCTATTTTAAAGACTGACTGAATTTCTTTGGGGGATATATTTTTTTGAAGGAAAAAAAGTTAAGAGATTCTCTTTATTGTTCTTTTGAAGACTTGATCTTATCAAGGTTCCCTTGTCACAATCGATTCGACTTATCGAGCGAGTTTGTCAACAAGTCATGTTCATACCGAGGTTGCCAATCAAAGGTTTGATTGGAGGTCGAGGTTCGCAATTTGCACCATCCAGGCTTTCGTAAAACGATCTTTCCGCAATGATTCACATCACCTTCAATTCTATTGTTTAGCAAGCCTAGGAGTATTCGATTAAAGGGGTTCCCATGTTTAGGCTTGTTTGTAAGCTGAAGGCCCTGAGAGGCCGACTCAAATAGCTCAACAGAAAGGCGTTCTCTAATACTTCAGTGAGAACTGCAGAAGTAAGGAATGCTCTTCAACTTACCCAACTTGGTCTCCAGCAAGACCCAAACGATGTTACTCTTGCAGAACTGGAGAAGTCTCAGCGTCGGCTCTTTGTGAATTTACAAAGTCAAGAAGAATCCTCTTATAGGCAGAAGTCAAGAGTCAGGTAGCTTAAGGAATGAGATCGGAATATCAAGTTTTTTCATCATTCTATCAACAAAAGACAACTCAGGAATATGATTCTCTCAATTAGGGATCCCTCAGGTTCCATGGTCACGAATCCTGGCTTGGTGCCGCATGTTTTTGTCTCATTTTTAGAGACCTTCTAACGCTGCAGGCAGTCCTCACTAAGCCTTCGCTGTAGGAGTTGAAGGAGTTCATTCAACGACTGCTGTCGAATGATCAAGTTGGTACCCTCGCTCGTCCGGTTCTTGATTTTGAGATCCGTGACACTATTTTTTCCCTTGCCCGAGGTAAAGATTCTGGGCTGGACGAATTTACAGTTGAGTTCTACAAGAGTAATTCGGAGATTGTAGGGTTGTTGTCATAGAGGCAGTGAAGGATTTTTTTCTCATCAGATCATCTGTTAAGGGAGGTAAACAACACGATCCTAGCTTTGGTACCTAAGATTCTTAACGCCTATGCTATTTCTGATTTTAGACCCATTGCTTGTTGTAATACTATCTACAAAGCTATCACTAAGGTTTTGGCTAACCGTTTAGCTGTTGTCCTGAATGACTTGATAAGCCCATCCCAGAATGCCTTTGTTAAGGGTGAAAGGATTAGGGATAACATTCTTTTGGCCTAGGAGCTGTTTGTTGGTTTCCACTTCGACCTTTATTTGCCTAAATGTGCAATTAAGATGGATTTCTAGAAGGCTTATGATATTGTGGATTTGGATTTCCTTGAGCTAACCCTTTCAGCTTTCGGCTTCCCTGAGTGTTCGACTCATCATGGTTTGCGTACGTACTTCAAAGTATTCCATTTCGATCAATAGTGAGTTACATGGGTTTTTCTCAAGTGGACGAGGCCTTAGGCAGGGGGACCCAATGTCTCCCTATCTTTTTGCCTTGGTGATGGAGGTCTTTTCTAGGGTTTTGAGTTCTTGCACTTCACATTAGGATTTCAAGTATTTCTGGAGGTGCAAAGCTGTGAAGCTTTCTCACATTTTCTTCGCCGACGACGTCTTTCTCTTCTGTTAGGTAGATCGAGCTTCTGTGTCATTACTAAAAAGAGGCCTTGATATTTTCTCCTCTTGGAATGGGATGTTGCCAAATAAAAACAAAAGCGAGGTCTTTCTTGCAGGAGGGTCTTCTTCCTTACGAAATTATATTCTTATGGCTCTTGGTTTCCAGGAAGGGAAGCTGCCGATGCAGTATCTGGGGGTGCCTATTATCTCCTCAAGGCTTGGTAAAGTGGATTGCATCACCCTTATTGACCGTATCACAGCCAGGGTCCAATCCTGGGCTCAGAGGTTTCTATCCTTTGTAGGAAAACTCCAGTTGATCAAGTCAGTCCTACACTTTATCCAAGAATTTTGGGCTAGTGTTGTTTCCCTTCCTTATTCGGTGTTAGATCGTGTAAAGCAAATTTTGAGGCAGTTCCTCTCGAAAGGCCCTACCCTTGGTCAGAGCGAGGCTAAAGTCTCCTGGGAGGATGTTTGTCTCCCAAAGGAGGAGGGTGGTCTTGGCATTCGCGGGTTGAGAGATTGCAATAAAGCATCCATGCTTAAGGATATTTGGATTCTGTTCATGAATAAAGAATCCTTGTGGTGTTGGTGGATTCACACCAATTTCTTAAGAAGGGAAAATTTTGGGGTCTCCATCAAACCTTCCGTGTGTTTGTGGGCTTGGAAGAAGATCCTACAACTAAGGAGGGATATTCGGTTATCCTTTCAATGGAGAGTTGGTGATGGCATGGTTTGACCACTGGCACCAGGATGGCCCGTTAAACTTATTTGTTCCGAATTCTCTTATTGATAACTCGGGCCTTTCTAGGCATGCGACAATGGCGGATCTCCTTTCCCCGTCGGGTCGTGTCTTCAAGACTCTCTTGGAGTGTTGGGATGTTTCCCTTCCGGTTCTCTGTCACACCCATGACCGGTTTTCTTGACTTGGGAACTCTTCCGGTTCCTTCATGATGGCCTCAACCTGGGAGGCCATTAGGAGTAAGAAGAACCGAGTCCCTTGGGCCTCGTTTATATGGAACAATGCCATCACTCCCAGATTTCAATTCAACCTCTGGTTGACTATTAAAAATCGCCTACCTACTTAGGTTCTTCTCCTATCTTATGGAAGAATTGACTATGTGTTATGCGCCTTTTGTAATGCCATGCCAGACTCTATCGACCATCTTTTCTTTGATTGTCACATCTTGAAGACTCTTTACTTTTTTTTGGGCTGCTAGATGTAATCTTTTTTGTTGTAATAGGTTTTGGGCGGAGAATCTCCATTGGGCTTTGAAGTTCCTTTCTAGTAAAGATTTTTCCATTACATTGCACAGTTCTCTTTTAGTGCTATGTGCCATTTAATTTGGAAGACAATTAATAGTATTATCTTCCGAGGGGAAGCATTGGTGGTTTCGACTTTGAAAAACCATCTTATAAAAGTCGTCAAGGACAAGGCTTTGACCTTCAATAATGTGCCAAATAACTTAAGAAATAGGAGACTCCAGCGAGGATGGGGATTCGACACGTTCATTTTATATGGTCCCACTCCTCCTATATAGCGCTAGATGTCTTGGTGGCCTTGGTTCCTTCGCTGTTTGGGCTTTGACCTTCTTCGTTATTCCTTCCTCATCTGTCGCCTCGGGTTGGTCCACAGTTTATGCTATTTGAGCAACTGCTTGCTGCCTCGCCTTGTGCTGCCGCTTGTCCCCGTTCCTTGAAGGTAGGGTTTTGCTTGGTTGTTGCCTTGGTGGCGTTTTTATGTAGCTCTTTCTGCCTGTTGTTTGGGCTACTTTGGTTTGTTCTATTTGTTGCCTATTTGTGGCTCTATTTTACTTCGGCTCCTTTCCACTCATTTTGCCTTTTGGCACTATGAGTGAAAGTTTTTGGTGCTGAATTTTTTGTATAGTTGACTATAGCTCAATATATTATTACCTTTACCAAAATAAAAAATGACAGAAACTAACAAAAGCTTAATTTGTCATAAGTGTATCATTTTAGATAAATTTATCAATGGTGTACTAGTTTTGGGTTTTTAGTTGTTAAAAAAAATTAGTTTTAGATAAATTCATCACATGTATATAAATTTAAGATTTTTGTGATATCACTCCCTAAATTTATGTAAGTTAATGCAAAATCTACAGAACTATATTATGAGACGCAAAACGTATATCCATACTTTACTTGCACAATGTTGCTCGTGTTTTGTGACTCAATATTATTATTGGAATAAAAATATTATGATTGACATAAACTTGTAATCTACTATATAATACATTATTTTCTATCTCAATGCGTTAGTAACATATAGAATTCCAATAAAACTCTAAAGGAAAATTATAGATTTCTTAAACCCTATAGATAGATAAATTCCAAGTTTCAAAGTAGTTTCAAGAATTTATATGGTGGATTTTAGGTTTCAAAATTTTTGAACGATTGTTCATGTTGTCCTTTATAGAACGGGACAAAACATTTTAGATAAAGGCAAATACTCTACCTAATTTAAAATACGCATGATTATAATTGTTTAAGTATGAGCTTGAGATTTCAAGGTGGAGTAAAGCTTGCACCTTGCCAACGAAGACTAATAAGGAACTTATTCCGCTAACATCTCAGTAGGGTTGCAATACAATTTCAACCATCTCGAAAATCCTTGTCGGGGGCACATTTCCTTAGTAGGTATATAGTTCTAGTCGAATATTCAATAACGCATGTATTTAAACTCGATCATAAGCTCGGCAGCTCATAAGCCCGTCTAACCCCGGCACGAGCCATAAGGGGCTTGAAGACCTTTTCTTGTGGGCCTAGGCAAAAGGGTAATTATTGGGAAAGCTCGGCCCTATTGGAGCCAAACTCAATTTGACCTAATGAAAAATAAAGAAATTACCAAAAAAAGAAAAGAAAAGGAAGATATACATGGGCTGGGCCATGAGGTGGCAAGTGCTCCATGATAGTCTTCAAGCCCACAGGGCCCAAAGCATCTTCTTCGGGCGACTTAAAAATCCTGCAAAACCCTAAGTCACCCCCTCGTCTTCATCTCTCCCATCTCCGCCGCGCACTCAGAAACCCTAGAATCACCAGGTTCTCTCTCTCTCTCTCTCTCTCTCTCTCTCTCTCTAGTTGGTCTCGCATGGCGGCTAATGCCGGTTTCTTGATTTCGCGTCGGCAGTGATTTGAACCATCGGCCGGGGAGCGATGAGGAAAGGAGGGAGCGGCGCGGCGGCGGCGGCGGCGGCGGGAGGCGCGAAGGGCGGGAAGAAGAAGGGGGCGAGCTTCGTGATCGACTGCGCGAAGCCGGTGGAGGACAAGATCATGGACATCGCCTCCCTCGAGAAGTTCCTCCAGGAGCGCATCAAGGTCGACGGCAAGGCCGGCGCCCTCGGCGACGTCGTCTCCGTCGCCCGCGACAAGTCCAAGATCACCGTCACCTCCGACTCCAACTTCTCCAAGAGGTGATTTTTTTTTTCTTTTTCTTTTTGTCTTTTCCCCTCATCATTTGGATTGACTTCAGGTGATGTGATGTGACATTGGAGATCGCTTTTTAGCTTAATTTGGGAGTCCGTTTCACTTGAACGAGCGGCCGGGGATCTGTCTTCCTCGTTGGAACATGTCTTGCGTGAATAATCTGGTCCGAGCAAGCACCTTAGAACATGGGGCTGTTTGGATCTGCTTGAATTGCTTTGTCGTGTTTTAAAATATGAGAATTTGTGCTTTCTGGAGGTTAGATGAAATGTGTGGAAGTTGATCGTTTGAGTAGGAGACATTGGGCAGTGGTCTTGGATACCTTGATGTGCAATTTGAGTATTGCAGTAGTAGTTGGCTTCTTTGTTTGCATGTTTCCTTTTCGAATTACTAGATCATGTATCTAGTCATGGAATGGCTTTTTAATTGATTTGTCTTGTGGAAAGGTTGGCGCATGAAGGGTTTGAGCATGTTGTCGATCGTAAGTTGCTAAAAATGGTCTTTCGGGACAGTGTTGTTTCCTTGTTTGCGATGTACTGACAATGTGGCCTTGCCCATATAAATTTGACTCTGATCTTTTGTTTTGTTGTTGACTGTTGGATTGATTTTTGATTTTCCGAGCTTTTGGGTTCCCTTGCTAGTCATGCTGATCAAGGTGTTGGGATTCAGTAAGGCAGTTTAGATCACGGATCACTTTCCTTTGTGCTTAACTTGCTCTATGTTGTTGTCGCCTTTAATATTCTGACTTGCTCTTGAGCTGCTTTTGTTTCAATCGCCATCTGTTTGTTTTTGTGAAGTGTGGTCCGTTTCTTGCGCTTCCGCTTAATCGTTTTTAGTTCTAGGATAGTAATGGGATTCCATTCAGTTGATTAAGCTGTGAGATTTACTCGAAAGGCAATCTGCCTCACATCCCTTTGCTGTTTTCATGTATGTTGGGAACGTCTTGTGCCTTTTTTTCTAGGTAGCTTACTCGTTGCTTCTTCAACTGTCCAATTTTTCAGGTACCTCAAGTACTTGACAAAGAAGTACTTGAAGAAGCACAACGTCCGGGATTGGCTTCGGGTGATTGCTTCCAACAAGGACCGCAATGTTTATGAGCTTAGGTACTTCAACATTGCTGAGAATGAGGGAGAGGAAGAAGATTAAGATTCCACATCGGGTAGTTGTTTTCTGGTTCTATGTCCTCTCTATGTCGTGAGAACATTTTTGACGTCTTAGTTTATATGTTTGCCTAGAATTGGTTTTGATGATTTACTTGTAGACGAATCATTCATCTTTTTTGTTTGTACGTCTCTCTTTGCAATGTGAGTTGAATGATTCTGTGGAGGGGATCTGCTTCTATTCATCATTTTCTGGCGGTAAATGTCATATGTGATCCCGTGATCGTTTTGGTGACGGAATTTTCTGACGTGGCTTTTCCGAACAATCAATGTGTATGAGGATTTATTCATGGTCAAATAAGTAGCAAACAACAAAATCTTAAGAGCAGAAAACTCAGAAAGGCCAGAAGAGACCTAGGTGCACAAGCCGAGAAGAGAGACATAAGAAAAGAAAGGCCCAACCCGTGTTACAGGAAGATGTATTTCCCGCAGGAAAGGAATTGATTCTTCTAAGTGGCAAAGTTTGGTAGACGATGTTGTCATAAATGAAATTTGAATTTCATTCTTTTCAATTATTACTATGGATTCCTGTTAGAGAAATCTCTTTGTTTTGTCTCATTACGGCATGATGTGGTTTAAGATGGGAAATGATATTTTTTTAGCTTTGTTTTGATAATTTTTTTATGGAACTTGATAATCGTTTAAATGGGACAATAACTCTATAGACCATATGGTTCTTGAATTTTTAGGACAATAGGAAAATTAGATTTTTATCCACTATAATCTGTCATAATAAGTCATTAGTGTGAGTAAATTTTCAGTGAATATGTAATGTTACCAAAATAACACTAGGGTCATTAGTAAAGGGCAATCATGCCATCTAAAATGCACCAGTAAATTATATCTCGAGTCAGAAATAATTACTCGTTATTACTCCTTATATTTCACACTTAGAAGCACCATTACGGCAGCACGTAACTCTTTATGTTGAAATTTCATTTCTTGTCAGAAGTTCTTAAAAGTACATCCTAAAAGTTCTTATGTCAAGAAAATTTGAAAATCCTGGTGGGGCCACGGTTTAAATTCCACCGTGAATTTCGTGACTCGCAATTCGGAAAGTCGAATAAATAAATTTGTCTCCAGCTTTTCTTTTCTTTTTTTTTAATTGGAGATGGTGAAAAAATAGAAATGGAGCGAAAATAGTCCATACCGTGAGTCGAAGCCCCTAGTCTTTTTTCTTTGTTTGGATTTTATTGGGGGAGAATGAGCAACAAATCGTGAGTGTACAACAATCCTATTTTTTCTCAGTTTCCTTCGACAGTTAAATTTCATTAAAAATGGAAAAATTATAACTTTCACCTATGTTACTTTCTAATCCGTCCTTATAGTTCTAATTTGTTTGATAAAGTCCTATTTTTCACAGATTTTCTTATATAATCCCTCCTACACTAACTGATTTAGCCAGCCGACGATACCAAGTATACTACAAATTAAAATATTTGGATCCCCACGTGAACATGTATGAAAATTTAAGCCAATGGGACAGCATCATAACATGAGATGAATAAATTATAGCCGGTGTGAATGCCTACATGGACGTTCGTATTGAAAATTTTTTATTCATATCACACTATGATGTCATTAGATGAGCCTATCAGTTAGATTTGATGTCAAAAGAACTTGATTAGCAAATTTATGAGAGTAGAGGGACTTGATTAAATAAATTAAGAATACGAGATTTTACTTGGAAAATGCGTGAAAGTTTGGGAATTCAAAGTAGAAGTTTTCCAAAAATATATTTTCATTTCATTTAGGAATATGACATGACAATAATGTTTTCCTATTGTTTTTTAACGTACCATAACAATAGTTACTTCTTGTTGGCAACGTACTTTTTCCATGATTTCTAAACATTGAATTGGAATACTTAATTCTTTTTTTTTTTTTTTTTTTTTTTGCTATCAAAATCGAAATACTCATATCACCCTTTCTCTTTCCATTTTGGGTGATCTTCAAACATGTGTCATGGGTCGGTCGATTATGAACGATCACACATCCGTGTGGCCTTAGAATTACAATCCCAATTTAACCTCACATGCACTCAACTCACAAGAACGAAGTATGGAAGTGAAGCTGGAATGTATTATTCTTGAGCAAGAGGTACATCTGAAGGGGAAGAGTCCCATATATATATATAAGCAGGCTTGATCCTAGCCGTTAATCCCCTCTCAATCCAATGGTCATATTCAAAGATGTCAAGAGGTCCTAGGGCATGGGGAAGCCCAACAAATGCCTGTCATAGGTCTATAGGATTAGTCCATGGAGAATCCAAAGGGTCACTTGACACAAGGAGCTGAACGGTCACGGGCTTGTCTCTTATTGCGCATGGGTTGACTCTTGTGTTGATCCCAAATCACTTGTGGGTTGTTCACAGGCAGTTCGTGGGCTGGTTTGTGCATGGGACATGACCCTATCATTTGGACGGCATAATCACCCTTACTTTGTTTTAGTTACGAGTATAGCTAAGTGAAGACATTAGTAATAAGTAGATATGTTGAATGGGTGAGTCAAATAAAAAATAGTTCGATCCAAATTAATACACTTAATTCATTACGACCCATTTTAATATAATACAAATTTAATGAAGAACATCAATCCGTACCTAATTTATACTTGACTTGACCTGACTTGATCAATATTGTTAAAATATTTTTATATTAAACTAAATTTGAAAAAAAAAAAAAAAAACTCATAGGAAGACAGAGTGAGCAAATGCGAAAGAAAACAGAAAATCATAAATGTGAGTTAAATCTGAATAAATTGTAAATTTATAAGCTGCAAACTCAACTCATCAAATATAAATTAAAAAAATTAATTTATAACCCATTTTGATAAATCTAATAATAAGCATAAATGTTACTTTGAATCGATTCTTCTTTTGATTTCTAGTTGAGTTCAAGTCGACTCATTTGAGCATTTTGTCGAGTCAAGCTCCAGGCCCATATGCTCAACTCGATCGGTTCACGATCGTAATCGAATCTCTATTGATTTTTCCAAAACACGTTTCAAAAATATAAAATTCCCTACAATTACATATACTTTCCCGCATACATTATTACCAATAAGATGCGTGGGGAACTGCTCGAATCGAGCTTCGAGTGCATCGAGCTTTCGGCTCGAGACTTGAGCAGACACGTGTCCCCATTTCATTTGACGTGCTGTTTGCGTGGAGAATGACTCAGCTCGCCACGTGCCAGTCGCAGCGATCGGGCGGTGCCGGAAATCAAATTTTAAATTGGCCTTTTTCTATTTCCCAATGCCCGGAACGCCTCGATATGCGATCCGGGCCGTCCAATATGCGGTCTCCGTCTTCGCTATCCAACGGCGGTGGGCCTTCACGGGTGTGGACGGACGGTGCGATCTCAGCCCTTCCCGCGCATCTCGACGGCCATGACGCCGCCGCGATCTCCCATGTCGGCTAAGAACGCGTGTCATCTACGTTTTAAGGTTTGCCCGCACTTCCATCTTTTTTTTTATTTGACCCTTTCTTGAATTTTCTATTCCGTCCATGATTGGAGATGCTTTTGCTCGGTGATTCGTATTTTATTCTAACTAAGTTCATACTTTTATTTTTTTAATTGAAGTAGTTAATTTCAAGAATTTTTTAAGATATTGGTATTTTCTATTAAGAAAAAATCATTTTGAAATCTTTTAGTATTTAGATGAATTATAAGCACGATTAATCTAGACTTGGTTTTCATTTTCATAATGTCTCGAGCCGTGTATGAAGACATGAGTTAAGCAACTTATAATTTAATTATGTAGCTCCCAAATAGAGGTGCAAAATGGATTGGAAACCCATTTATTAACCCATTTATGATGAGTTAGATCATCTATGGATTAGCTAAATTTTGTTAAATGATTTAATATGGATTGAGTAATAAAGTTCAATAAAACACGATTTTTTTAATGGGTCTAAAGCACAATCCACCTGCAGTCGTTTCTTCGCTTGTCTTTATGTTCAAGTTGAGGGTTTTTCCGGGTGGGGAAACTTATTTTCTAGTTTTTTTTTTTTAAACTTGTGATCTTCTTCTTTTCAAAATTGAAAAATATTAAAAAGGCATGATCTTTCATGCTTTAAAAAATGGTAAAAATTAATATCTAATTATACATGACAATATTACTTACCGTTCTTAAGAAATGTCCGATATTTTATTATAAAACTCAAAAAATTTGTAATAAAGAAAAAGTAGCAAACTTTTTTGGAACCTTTTAAAACTATTAAAAAATTTATATTGTACACATTGCAAGCATCGCATAAATTTTTTTGTTTTTAAATATGTGTGTTTTAGTATTGTGGGTTGGGTCGGGAAGGGTCATTGAATTTGTATTGCAAAATAGGTAAAATTTGTCAATTAGGGACGGTCCATTTTCGACCCGACCCAACTCATTTGATAGCCCTACTTTTGAGGTTGACTCTGCTAGAAGTCGCGTACTGCGTTTTATATGCTTTCGACACCTTTTACGTGCTTGAGTGGCCTTCTCCCAATAGGTTTCGCTCACCCATCTATCTTCTCTCATCTTCGCTAAGAAAGAACTCAGTCTTTGCCAAAATAGAGTTTATGCAAAATTTCTCAACACCTGACAGAAATAATTCGTACGAGCCAAATAAATAAAGAACACGACACACCCCATTTTGAATTAAATGACCAAAAGTTATGTTTAGTTCCCAAGATAAAAGGAAACTTCAACCTTAGTTTCAATTTTACTCAAGTATTATTTTTGAAAAGTCTTTCTTTACGTCACACCATGTGAATATCGGGGGTTGCTTTGCAAGAACGTCAAAAGAGGAGGCAAACGTCACCACAAATAAAACCACTTTTTCTCTTCTCCCTAGAAGGTCCCGGCTCCTCTCTCTCTCTCTCCCTCGTTATAAAAGCACCCCTCCACCACTTGCAAACCCTAATTTTCAAAGCTCCTCGCACGCCACCTTTCGACCCCCCACCAGTCCTCGCCTGCTGCTGCGGAGAAGAAGCTCTCTTCTTCGTCTTCTTCCCCTCTCTGGGGTTCCCGAGAAGACGAGCTTCCCTCTGCAGCAGCGCCCCCTACACCCACAACACGAGTCCTATCTCGGCTTTCTATATATATAAATAAGAACGGATATGGCTCGCTCTCTCACCTCCTTCTCCAAGCTCGTCCCCGCTGCGATCGCGGTCAGGCTCTCCCTCGCCGTCGCTCGGTGAGTGTTTTTGTCGCGCCTGTCCTTGTTGGGTTTGCTCGTTGCTGTCGTGTGATGAGAACTGAATTATGCTAAAGAAGATAATCGGGTTCGTAGAAAAATGGTTAGCTGATATTGCGATAATGAATGTAAGCCCAAAGGCAGTTTGAGTAATTTAGACCGACGAATCCGTTCGCAGGCGGGGCTTCGCGGCGTCGGCGCCTGGTGCGGCGTCGGCCGGATTCGGTAGGGGAGGATCCAGGGCAGGCCTCGTCGGGAAAGTGGAGGAGATGGCGGCGATGAAGGAGCATTCCGGGGGGGCCTCGTCGGCGTGGGCCCCGGACCCGGTGACCGGGTACTACAGGCCGGCGAACCGCGCGGCGGAGATCGATGCGGCGGAGCTCCGGGCGATGCTTCTCAATCACAAAGTCAGGACGCAGTAGAGGAGAGGAGGTAGCGGGTTGAGACTTGAGAGCAGTTTGGGTTGCGCTTTGTCTTGTGTCGAAATGTTTGTATCGGTTGTCGTTTCGTGTGTCGTTTCTCCATTGGTCCAAGGTGGCACTATCCAAAAGTTTGACTAAACACGACTCTCTCTCTCTCTCTTCCCTTCCCTCCCTCCCTAATTTAAATGCTTAAATCGTGTTAAGAGTTAAATCTTCTCTTCTCAAAAGAAGTGGGATTGGTTTGTACTCTGCTAAAAGCAACAGGTACTTCTTTTTTCCTCTATTGAAAATATTATGTAAACTTTAGAAAATTGTAAAGAAATTTAATGTGTGAATATTAGTATATATGCAAAAGTTTCAGGGATTTTCAATTTAGAAAAAAATTGGAAGTGCACAAGCTGTAGATATGTAAAATATTAAAGTCGTTAGTAACTTTATTAGCCATACTCGATTGATATATCAAATGATTTAGATGTAGGTCATGGAACTGAAACCAAGACATGACTCTAAATATCACTTCAGAAGTACAGTTCAAATTGATGGATTGGGGAGTACTAGAAAGCCAGCCAACTCAAATAAAATAAAGAGAAATTTTCACCGAGCTAAAAGGAGTGAGGGATTCAGATAGTTTTCTTTTACGAACCTTACTATTTTTCAAGATCGGAGCCATCAACTACTCGGCAATCTCTCTTAAAGACGATTTCTGTTATATTTTTATTTCACCGATAAAACATGGCGATATGAGTTAATATCATCACCATATATATAATGCAAACGCAATATATTGCGTCAAAGTATTTGGGAAGTAACTTCAACTGATATTGAGTCAATATTCTAGCTAATTGAAAATGGGGCACGTGAACAATTCGCCACTTGTACCTCACAAAATTACTGGGATTCGCCCTAATGGCCACCCTTCCAACATGGAAGGAGGAGGTGAGGGGTTCAAATCCCCACATTCTCGGGGGATGGGGTGGGGACGCATAAGTTTCAAGAGTGGATTTCGATTCCCACGCCCTGCAAGAGATATGGCAAAAGTCTGAGAGTGAGTGTAGAATATGAATAGAGTAGGACTGACAAAAAAAAATATATATATATAGTGGGGAATCAAAGTCGTATGCAATATTTTCTCGAATGGCCGGTGCAAATTTTTTCCATATGCCAAATATCTCTCGGTTTCAGTGTAACATCAATCTCAATCCCATTCGATAATAGTGAGGATAATTACTAAATCGATCCTAAACCTATTGTAGTTCAGTAAAAAAAATTCAATGTTGCTAATAAAACCCTAAATCTTTGCGTAGAATTTCAACGCAGTCTTTTTGATTAATTGTCACCGGAAATGACTGATATAGTATAAAACTATCACTAGTTGTCCTATAGGCGTGGAGTGGACAACTTTATTCAAAATGACTTCGTGTGTGGATCGCTACATGGATGGTTTCCTACAATGCTAGGAGAATTATATTGGAATTTTGTGCAAATGTTCAAGATTGCATTAACAAAATCGAGAAGTTTGTGACTAAGATTAACATCCATACAATAGATTTAAAATAGATTTAGTAATTTTGAAGCGATATTTGTATTCGATTTTCTTCAAGTCTTAGGTATGGACTCGGGATCATTCCAATTATCTCCATATCATTTTAATTTTATTGGATGTCTCAAAAGATACCGGGGCCCTTGTTATGAAACTAGCCGAGGTACTCCAAATCATTGTACTTGATCATGAGAACCCTTCCGAAAACCTCTATTGGGTAAAGTCTTGAATTTCGAGAGGCCCATTAAAGTGGCGAATAAAACATGATTTGGAGCTTGGACTAAGTCGACCGCCCATCATCAAGTCTGGTCTTGGACCATTATTTGGCCAGACATACGTTGTAGATGTGGAGATGGGGGCATGCGAAGTTAGGTCAGAGGTTCATCCCAATTTAATCTGTCATATAACAGAAGGGCCTCCCTATTTAAACGCTTAAATGATGTTTGAGAGTTAAATATTCTATTCTCAAAAGAAGTGCAATTTGTTTTTTTTTTTTTTTTTTTTTTTTTTGTGACCCAGGACGATGCCGTGGATCGAACTTGGGAACTCTCGTGAAAAGTTCCCTTGCTCAACCACCTACGCCACCACCACGGGTGGTAAGAAGTGCAATTTGTTCATACTCGTCTAAAAGCAAAAAGTACTTTTTCCCCCTTATTGAAAATATTATTTAAACTTTAGAGAACTGTCAAGAAATTTATATGTGAATCTAACTATATATGTGAAAGTTTCGAGAATTTTGATTTTTGTTTTTACTTTTTAAAAGTCCAAGTGCGCAAGTCATAGATACATATAAATTAAAATTCACTCTAAACAAGTCAGGAACTTTATTTGCCAAAGTTGAATATATCAAATGATTTAGAAGCTAAAACAAAACATGACTCTACATCTCATTTTGAAAGTCCAATTCAAAAGCTTATATTGATAAATTGAGGAGATCATATCTATACAAAGAGAATATACTATCCTTTATGTCTGAGATATCGCTTGTGAGATAGCATTTGAACATGAATGCTTGTGTTTGATGTGCTGAGTCAATATTATAGCGAAGTGAAAACGTGGTACATGAACAATTGGCCACGTGTGCCAGACAAAATTAGTGAGATTCCATTGAAGGTACGTCAATTGGACAAAGAAATTGAAAGATATAATGTAATGGGTAATCGAAATCAATAAATACCAATGTTGCACAACCCACATGAGCAAGTTTAAGAATGGTGGGAGAAAATATTGCATACGAGTCTCGTTTTATGTCTCCTTGCAAGAGTCAAGTGTTGTTGGTGGGCCCACCACCAGAAATTCTGACCCCCCCCCTTTTACTTCACGACTTTGCTTACTCTTCGTTCTCTTTCTCATTTCTTTCCCTTTAGCCTTTAGCTAATACTTGCCCATGGCTGGCCACAAGCAAGGATGTAGCCGCCCTCGATGACCATGGGTGAGGGTTACTTTCCTAAATTTGACATGTGCTTGACCCTCACGACTAGGACAAGGGTCATCCTCGCAACCTTTGGCGAGGGTCACCTTGCAACCTCCTGGGTGAGGGCTAGCTAGATTTAGAAGTTGTGGAGGGAGGCAATGACATTGAAGCCATAATGGACCTTGAGGATGTAGGTGCTAAGGGAGGGCTTGGGGTCGTGGGTGATGATGACGAGGGGCTTGGGCTTGTTCTTGGATGGCAGATGAGGTGAAGGCAGTGATGGCAGAGAGCAAAGCTACATCGTGAGTTGGAAGGACAGAGGCAAAGCATGTCACACAGAGAGCGTCGTGCGAGAGAGGAGAAAGAGGGCTGCCAAAATTTCTGATGTCGAGCCCATAAATGACACATGTCGTTCAATCAGTGGACTCTTGACAAGGGTGATGTGAAATCACAATTATATGTAATATATATATATAAACCAATAAGCTATACAGTTGTACAGCAAGGGACCCGACACCAAAACTTACACTCAAGGTGATAAAGAAGTCAAACCGAGTGGAAGGGTGTCGAGACAATGAGGGAAGAGTAGAAAAGGAGAAAAAAAACCAACAAAAAGCAAACAACCAAATGATGGCCACAAACAAACGAAGAGGGGGGTATCTAGCAAACGACACAAAACCACCCCAAGTAAAACAAAATAAAGCAAGGACAGGAATAAAGACTAAGGAGACGACACCGTTGAGGAGGATCGGACGATATCAGCTTCCGAAAAAGAGAAGACATCCAATCGCAACTCTGAAGGCCGCGAGCACCTCCATCTTCAAAAAGTCCAAGCCTCCATCTTCAAAGAGCGCACTTCCAGTAACTAGTTAGCAACGACCCAGCACAGAGGAGGATCTAGCGTAAGATCAATCTCAACAATGAGGGAAGAGTAGAAAAGGAGAAAAAAAAAACCAGCAAAAAGCAAACAACCAAACGATGGTCACAAACAAATGGAGAGGGGAGTATCCAGCAAACAACACAGAACCACCCCAAGTAAAACAAAACAAAGCAAGGACAGGAATAAAGACTAAGGAGACGACACCGTAGAGGAGGATCAGACGATATCAGCTTCCAAAAAAGAGAAGACATCCAACTGCAACTCTGAAGACCGTGAGCACCTCCATCTTCAAAAAGTCCAAGCCTCCATCTTCAAAGAGTGCACTTCCAATAACTAGTTAGCAATGACCCAGCACAGAGGAGGATCTAGTGTAACATCAATCTCAATCCCATCCAATAGTAGTGAGGATAATTACCAAATCAATCCTCAACCTATTGTAAGATACATATTCAATCATAAAAATTTCAATTTTACTAATAAAACGCTAACCCTTGTGTGAAATTTCAATATAATTCTTTTGGCCAATTGTACCAAAATTATTGATGTAGCGTAAAACCATCGCTAGCTCTCCTATTGATGTGAAAAACTTTATTCAAAATAACTTCCTACGTGGATTCTTGCAACAATTGGTTGAGAGAATAGTATTGGAATTTCTTGCAAATGTTTAGAATTGCATTGGCAATATCGAAAAGTTTATCACTGAAATTAGCATCCATACAATAGGTTAAGGACAGATTTAGTAATTTTGAAGTGATATCCATATTCGATTTTTCTCTGAGTTTGAGCTACAGATTCGGGATCGTGCCAATTATCTTCGTATCGTCTTAATTTCACCAACATCTCAAAAGATATCGAAGCTTCGTGTCATGAAACTACTCAAGGTACTCCAAATCATTGTACTTACTACTTGATAACAAGGACCCTCCCTAAAACCTCATTTGGGTAAAAAATCTTGAATTTTGAACAATCTAGAGGCCCATCATTAGAGCGGTGAACAAAAACATCTGACTTGGAACTTGGACTAGGTCGCATCCCCATCATCAAATTTTGGTCTCGGACCACTAGAGCTAGGAAACTGCACATGATGTGATGAGCATGAGTTTTTGGTCAGGCCTTAGGTCGTAGATGTGGAGATGGGGGCATGTGAACTTAGCTCAGAGGTTCTACCACAATTTAATCTGTCATGTAGCGGGAGGGCCTCCATATTTATTAGCATCGTCTCGTAACCCACATGACTCTCCAGATTTTCCTCAGATTTTTTTTGGCCCAGGACCCGCCTCTGTGCACTAGCAGTCTAGCACATGCAGACCTGCTCATCAAATTTTCGTTACTAGTACATTTAAGGAACTTTCTTTGTATTACGGTCTCACCCCATGACTCTAATAATAATAATAATAATAATTATTATTATTATTATTATTATTTGGAAAATTATACAAAACCCTATAAACTTTGAGCGTGGCACACGTTTGCCCACGAACTACCAATTGTTTCACAATATCCCCTCGACTTTCATGATACTACATTCGTAAGCTTTATTTTATTTTTCAGTTAGCATGTGCCATGCAAATGACATTTTAATGGTAAAAGTCTATTTTTATTTCATTCTCTAAGTAAATCTCTCGTTTATCATTAATATCGTAAAAAATGAAAAAAATATATATATATATATATAGATGAGGTATTTGAAGGAAAATAATAAATGCAAATTAATAAAAAGGGAAATGGCATCAATAACAAACTGCCCAGATGACAAAATTTGCTTACTCATTATGTATATTTATAGGGATCGTTCATATGAAAAACGATTGACTGGTACAAATATTCTAATAGATGAGAAAGGGAAATGAATAACCGAAATCCAGTATGAAAATTTTAAATACCTTTTATTCATCAATTATTTTTCATTAATTAACATTTTAAAGGTACATAATGAGTATCTTATTTTTCTAATTTGACCTTTCTATTGAGGTATTTTCCACTTTACCTGTTGTGTTGCCTTTTCTTAAGATGTCTTATGATAATACATTCATCCTCTCAACTTTTTTTATCTTTAAATATTGCTATTGATATATCTCTTTTACGATGTGAATATTTGAGTTCATTTGTTTTCTCCAATTTCTTTATTTTTCTAGTTTCCTTTTTACAAAGATGGGGTAAAAGAGATTTCTTATAAAAAAAATAAATGAAAATACACTTTTACCCCTAAAAAGTAATATGCATTACACATTACCAATTGTAACGAAATGGAGGGAAGAATGGGCAATAGCTGACGTATGTTACTCCCCAAATTTGAATTAGTTTTATGTAATTTTCCCTATTGTTATTATCGTTATACATTTTTCCTATTTTGTAGTTAACATAATTGGGAGGATCTTATGGTTATTCTGTGTAATTCCATGCATGTATTTCGACGCTACCCTAGTTTGATATTTTGCCCACTATTAATAAATACTTTCTGACATTAGGGACATAAGATAGTTAAAGAAAATATTTGCATAAGATGTCCTAACAATTACTATTTAATGATATTCGAATGTGGATTTAATTTTCCAAATTTTATTGTCTTCACGGTATTACACGCTCTTGAGTTCTCTTGAAGTCATGGATAGCAATGGCCAAAGAAATCTTTTCATGAAAACGTACTTTCACATTCTTGGAAAGATTGATTTACTATCCAAAAAGCGCCTTTACTTCTTATCCAAAATGTAGTACCACACCAATACAGATCTTTAATGAAAGATCAAAATCTATTGTTCTATGATCCTAAGGTTACCGAAGGTCGAGATTCAGATTTTCAAGATTCTCATAAATGTCATATGAGTAGGAGGACCACTAGCAAAACCACGAGCCTTGGGGCCCTTGGATTAGAAAAGGCCTTTAGTGCTTATGCTTCCCGCAAGGTTTATGTCCGTACTTTTCCAAGGTCTCCATAAACACAAAAAAATAAAATAAAATAAAAAATCTAACCTGAAATTCTCCTCTTTCTTTTTTTTTTTATCCCCCACGTCCGAAATAGAAAATGCAGGCGTTTTAGAGAGGGGGAGGGGGGGTTGAAGTGAAAAGGGTGAGATTCTGAGGGGGCCCCTAATTAATAATTGACCTGCGATTTACAGAGTCCCACGTTCCGCAGCTTTTCCGGTGTCTTGTTCCTACGACCTCTGTACTTTGACAAGGGCCAGGAGACTTGTCGTGTTTTTCTGTGTGCTTTTTCCACGAATTTTCATGGCCCCTCCCAATAAAAAATGACCATGACCAGTCATTTTCGGAAAAGATTACGAGACCGCGATTCAATATATTTTTGCCTAGGCCTGGTTTCTCTGGGTACGATTTGCACCATTTCTTATTGTAGAATTAAAAAATACTAAAGGTTGTACTGCCCTGACTCCCGAAGATACTCCTGATCCTGCATTTCCCCGTTGCTACTATTGAAAATCTCAAGTTAAACGTTCACGATCCGTTTTACCCAAAATTAATATGATAGCATATTTAATTAAAATTAATTTTTATCTCACGAAAATTAATTATGATTAAATATAAATTGGAAAAATTGGTTTGGGATTTTTGATGAGATGAAAATTAGTTTATGTGTTTTCTCTTTGGCTTAAGTTAATATAATTCTTACCATTTACCAAAAAAAATAGAGAAATAGTTTAGGTGTACATGTGATGAGATGTTAATTTAAGATTTTTAATGGGATTAATCTTATATTGTTTTATGAAAAAGAATATTAAGGACGAGAAAAGATGCTACGCTAATCTAGGACTACTCTAGATACATGGGAAATCGAGTCTAGTTATTTGTCTTGTCGAGAAATTCACGCTTGTTAGAACTCGCCTCGATGGGCTTGGAAGACTAATCAAAACCTAATCTAGCTTTCAAATTTTTTATTTTTTTTTAGATGCACTTTATAATTACAAAAATAGACACGAAATACCTGACTTTACCCAGTATTTGAGCTTCAAAAACTCAAGCCTATTTATACGATTTTAATCGAGTCAAGTTCAAACATATCTATTTTCTAATTGGGTCGTGCTAAAGCTTATGAGCACCAACAACGTGATTCCAGTCGACTTGGCTCAATTACACCCCTAATTTTGAGACAGGGATAGAAGAAGAAGATGCCGTGTCAACATTTTCTCCATGAGGTTGCAACCCTGTTTTCTTGTTTTTTTTCCCCCGGAAATTTCCTCGTCCTTGCTCGTACGCGATATGGTCAAGGGCAATTATCATCGTTCAGTCCCATTAGATATCATGTAGGCACCAACTACTCTTGTCCAAAGAGATCTCCATTACGACACCATCCAATCCTTTTCTTTCCTACCTACTTAACTGAAAATACACTAATGAACTCGTTAAGTTAGCATCTCCCAAATTTCCCAATTGACGTAACTCAGCAAAGAAAAGAAAAAAGTGACACATACCCATCAAAATTTTCACACGCATCAATAAAAAAGACGGGAAGAAAAACACAACCAATTGCCCAAGAAAAAACAATGAAATGTCAAAAACATTTTCACGTGAAATTACAGTACTGGATTCATCCGTAGCGTTTAGATCTTCCAAATCCAGAGTTTGACTAAGTTCCCCCACGAGAACAAGCCAAATTTCACGGGCTGGGCCAACAAAAACAGTACCAAAACATGGACCAGCACGTGTGCGCAGGCGACCCCAACACGAACACCTGATGCAGCGGTCCATCTCTCGTTCGTCGACCACACCAATCAAACAAGATTCGACAGCAACATCATCATCAAACGTCGGTCGAATTACACGAGTGATATGATAAGCTGAAGAAACAACGTTCGTCTCTCTCTTTCTCTCTCTCTCTCTGCGCTCTGCGCTCTTTCACTGACGATAATACCAGTTCTCATTCCACTGATCTTGAAGCGGAAACCATACAAGTTATTACTCGATCCACATCAAAGACCAGAAGTAATCAAACCCCAAGAAAGTTTTTCTTAAGCTTAACGCGCAAAAGAGCAAAATTTAAGAGTAAATACACACTTCTGCTGTAGTGGAGACGGAAGACGGAGAGAGAGAGAGAGAGAGATTCAAAGAGTATTCCTGTAGTCTTCAGCCTCTCACGGCCAAAAGTGAAGGAATCGCAGCCAGATTGGGGCTTGTCGTGGCGTTATTGCGGTTTCTATTGGCGACGACACTCCTCTCTCTCTTCGCATCCTTGGTATACGCAGGCCTCCCGAAAGCTCTCATGGGGCTCGTAAACGCCCAGCCCCAGCTCCTATGACCCCTCGCTCCTCCTCCGTGAACGACGGCCGCCGTCGCCGACGACCTGCTGCTGCTGCTGTGGGCCATTTCCTGATCGGCCGAACAACCTGTCGACACCCAGTGTGACGAAGAAGATGAGGACGACGACGACGAGGCCATCGCCGCGAACCCGCCGAAGATCCCCCCGCACCTCACCCTCTCGCCGCCGTGCGCGGCGGAGATCCTGGGCTTCTGGTGGCTGCGGCCGCCGGCCTCTCGCTGGGACTCGACCCTCCTGAGGGTGCAGTCCCCGAACCCAGTCGAGATCCGCTCGAAGAAGTCGCCCGAGAAGCTCCTGCTTCCGCACCCCACCGATCTGGATCTCGAGACTTTCCTCTCGAACGACGTCGCCGCCGAAGCCGAACTGGAGCCTGCATTGTCGCTGTTGCCGTCTTCGACGATGGGCCCGTTCATTGCATTGGACGTGTACTGCGACTGCGAGTGTGACTTCGAGTCTCTCCTCGCGACCGCACTGCCAGAGCCAGAGCCAGAGCCAGAGCCAGAAGCAGCAGAGTAAGAGGAGGGATAGAAGAAAGACCAGAACCCACCTCGCCGCCTAGGGCTAAAGTCGTCGTTGCCCGCCTCCTCGTCCAGGAACCGCCCGCCACCCCTCCTCGGAGTCGCCGTGGACTTGCTCCTCTTAAACGAGATCATCTCCGCCGCCGGCGTCGTGGCCCCGGCGGCGGCTTTCTTCTTCTTCCTGCTCTTGTTCTTGGCCAAGAGGAAGGGCACGATCCTCGACGCCCTACGGGCGTGGTAAACGTCGCCGCCGCCGCCCCCGCCGCCGTCTTGGCGGTTGGAGGTAAGGGAAACGGCGGGGTTGACGGAGACGGAGGAGGCGGCGGGGGCGGGGGCGAACGCGGCGGCGTAGCCGCGGGGGTCGGCACCGGATCTGAAGGGAGGAGAGGAGGAGGCGGAAGAGGAGGAGGAGGGGCGGGGGAGGGGAGAGGGGAGGAGGAGGAGACGAGCTTGCCGAGCTTCTCTTGGAGGCAGAAGGCGCAGATCCCCCCGAGGTTGCCGCGGAAGGGGTGGTCGGCGCACTGCATTCCGTCGCCGGCGTCTTGGTCTTGGTCCGCGGCGACGCCGCTGATCTCGTTGCCTCCTTCTCTGAGAGCCTCCATTATTATGCTTTCTTCTTCTTCTTCTTCTTCTTCTGCGCTAGCTAGGGCTCTTTTCTCTTCTTTTCTTCTACTTTTGAGATTGTGGGTTGTTTCTTCTGGTGGGGATCTCTCTGGTTTCGAGGGCTAAAAGATGTTTCGTTCGTCTGCTGCTATTTTTCTCTGGGGTTACGGCTGATGGGGTTTCTTGATAATGTGATGCGTGCGACTGAGAGAGAGAAGAGAGAGAGAGAGAGCGAGAGAGTCCCTAGGAGCACATGGACGACTGACTTCCTCCCATGCATTAAGAGAGACGGAGAGAGAGAGAGAGAGAGAGAGAGAGAGAGGCAGAGAATAAGACAAGTCATGTGGAGATTTTCCGGACGAGTCCTAAAGTAAAACATTGCTTTGCTGCAAACATGCTTAGATTGGATGAATCCGAGAAGGTGACCGTATATGCAGGGGTTTTGTTAAGGAGCACTAGTTAATTTTTTTTTTTGACCCGAAAATCACCATATAGTTGGCGGCCGGTGGCGTAAACCCGGGATGACCTGAGAGAACCCACATCCTCCGGACCACGGGTAAATCGCATAAGCGACCACGAGAATTCAAACTCACTTCCTTCTGGAAGAGAGATTGAGCACAAACCATATAATCACTAATGGGATAGGTAAATCTTATTTCTATTATGGATTAATATCACAAAAAATCCAAAAGTCATATACCTAAAATTAATTTATTTAAAATTAATTTATTGATAAAAATCTCAAACTAATGTACCTATAATAAATTTACTCTTTATTAGTTCCGTTAAATTTTACTATTAAATTACTAAATATAATGATATGTGGAATTTGATATATTTACCAACTTAAGATTTTATTCTCCGTTTGTCATTGATATATCAATTTTGCAATATTTTGTGATATTAATCCAATTTAATTGAGATAAATGAAAAATATATTTGTTATAAATATATCAATTTAGATTTTGTAGTTAAAAAAATAGTGTAGCATAAATTTGTCATAAATGTATCAATTTGAAATTTTTCATAGTAAAAAAATTAATTTAAAATAAATTTATTACATGCGTACCACTTTAGAGTTTTTTTTTTTTTGTGGTATTTACCATTCCATTAATTCCAACAGCCAAAAGGAGGATTTGTGTGCATCTTAAGGTCTAAAGCTGATGTAATAAGACACAAAGTTTTGTTAGCTTCTTTCACCAAAAAAAAAAAAAAGTTTTGTTAGCTTCGCTTGTCTCAATGAGGGAAAAATTTTGACTTGAACTTCTTAAATATTTTGGAACATTTGACATTGATGCTGGAGTGAAATGCGCATCACCTTTGTTGAGATGCCTACGAGCTATATTAGCATAGTCTAATTGGAGACTTGACATGATTTGAAATAGTTAATATATCTTAATTGGCTTATAATTCATTGATTTAAATTTTTTAACAAAAGCATGTTTAATTGATATGTCGACATATTCGAACTTGGGCTTTCTATTACCAATCTCTCTAAGGTGAAAATATCGAACTTCTATTGTATGCTATCAACAAATGGTATCAAAGCCGTTATCTCAAAAAAATTGAGATGCACGTGTGAATTGAATGAACTCACATTAGAGAATTGAGGTGGTGTGATGTAAAGTATATAATATTATCCTGTCTATAATTTGTTCGCTTAAACTTTTGAATAAAAGTAAATCTAACTTGATAAATATACTTGGATTCTTTATTGGTGATCTCCCTCAAGTGAAGGCATTGGATGTCTACTAAGTTCTCCCAATAGTCCCATCCCATAGGGGTGATCGGGTCCAAGGTGGATAGGGTTTATATCTGAATTATGTAGCCGACCCTATTATAATCGGTTCCCCTTTTTTGGATCATGCACCTGACCTTGTTTATATTTGACTCTATACCTGACCTACCATGTTTTTCCGGTTTGGTTCTAGAGTTAACCCTATCTCCATTAGAACCTATTTTGCAACCTTCTGATATCCAACACGACTTCAAATTTTATATTAATATGCAAGAAAATAACGTAATCCTCCTAGTTTGTATTGAAACATTAAGCGCTTGTAATAAATAAATACATGAACTTTTTTACTAAACAAAAAATTAATAATTCACAGGACTAATTATAATAAATAAAATCATAAGGCAAAGCAAAATTCATAACATTGCATAAACATTAGCAACAAATGTGAGTCTAATATTAGTCTTATTCTCACAACTACTATATGAAACTATTCATTTATGTAAGCATAACTCCTCCTACAAAAGAGAAATTATGCGAGCCAATCCACGTGGTATACAAAAATTTGGCGGCGACGAACACCATCCATTTGTCATATAGTGCGAGAGGGAGCCGATGAGGGAGGGAAGTGAGTGAGGAAGAGGAACGGCGAAGGAGGAGTGTCGTGCATGTCTGAGAGAGCCAAGAAGAAAAACGCCATGTGATTGCAGGAGTAAAAATAGAAATCAGGGGAAAAAAATAGAGTTTTGGACTTCTACTTACAAAATCGGTTCGAGAACCGGCTCCAAAACTGGTTCGGGAATTGGTTCTTGGGTGGGTAATCACTCGGAATTAGTTCTCAGACTGGTTTAAACCAGTTCTGAAATTTGGGAACCGGTTCTCGACTTTGTTTTCAGGGTGAGCCAGTCCAGTTCTCGAGTATACCCAGTCCGATTGAACACCCCTACCATCCCAAGCAACACCAAGGCAATGAGAACATGTGTGAGCTCAACAACATTGGGAAACACCCCCTATCATCTCCGACCTCTCGCCCCATTGTTCAATGGTTTGTCTCCCACTTTAACCCCCACTCTCGTGGCCATCCTCTTTAGCTTGTTTGTCATGCCCCGACCCTACCCCTGGCAGGTTAGTATTGACATCCTAGGCACGTCGAATGTCCCAAAATCTTTTAATTTGAATAAGCACATGCATAAGCAAGTCAAAAAAAAAAAAAAAAATCCCCATACAAACAAACATGGAAGTTGGACAAAGCATATACAAGCCAAGCAAACAAAAACACATATATTTATACATATCAAAAGCTGTTATAATCACATGCCATGTCCTAGTCTTGGGTTATGTATCTTTGTTACCATACATCAACAATCCAAAAGGCTAGGGTAGCTTAGCTCTTCTACCGAGCTTCTCCCAAAAATGGCCCCCATCGACTTCTCCTCTTACAAAGTTCCTATGGGATCCATCGGAGGGATGAAGCCATGGATGAGACCTATGAAGTCTTTCGTCAGGGGGATCCCATTTCTCCCTATCTTTTCACTTTGGTTATGGAGGTTTTCTCCGGGATCCTTAGTGCTCATGCTAGACAACCGGGTTTCAAGTTTTTCTGGAGAATTGAGTTTATCTCACCTGTTCTCTGCGGATGATGTCTTCTTGTTTTGTGAAGCTGATTTGGTCTTGATCTCTCTCTTGAAGAAAGTTTTGAATGCCTTCTTCGCATGGAGTGGACGGAAGCCAAACACCAATAAAAGTGAGATCTTTCTTGCTGGAGGGTCGGTTGAGTTGCGGAGTGAGATTTTTCTTGCCATTGGTTTCCTTGAAGGGAAATTGCTAGTGCGTTATTTGGGAGTTCCTATTATTTTCTCATGGCTCGGCAAGGCGGACTGTGTTTCCCTAATTGATTGTATAACGACTAGGGTCTAATCTTGGACCCAATGCTTCTCTCCTTTGCTAGCCGTCTTCAGCTAATAAAACCAATACTTCATGTAATCCAAGCTTATTGGGCGAGTGTATTTACTATCCCTGTTGTAGTTTTGGACTGTATTGAGCAGATCTTGATACATTTTCTCTAGAAGGGCCCGAGCCTAGGGAGGGGTGGAGCCAAAGTTTCCTAGGAAGATGTATGCCTTCCGAAGGAGGAATGAGGACTAGGCATTTGTAGATTGAGGGATTGTAATAAGGTAGCGATGCTAAAGTACATCTGGATCCTGTTTATAGACGATGAGTCATTGTGGTGCAAGTAGATCCATTCGACTTTCTTGAAAATGAAGAGTTTTTGGGTGGTTAAGAAGCCTACATTTTGCTCTCGGGCTTGGAAGAGAATCCTCTATCTCAAAACCGAGTTTCCTTCCTTCCTTTGGAGGTTAGGGGATGGCATCTCTGTCTCCTTATGGTTTGATCATTGGCGCCCAAGAGGCCCCCTTAATCTTTTATTCTCAGACTCTTTGATCTATAGTTATGGTTTACCTAGGCATGCTACGGTGGTTGATCTTTTTTCACCATCTGGATAGTCCATGAGGACAGTGTTAGAGTCTTGGGAGTAGCCCATTCCTTTTCTTTCTCAGGTATTGGACAGTTTTACTTGGCTAGAAAGTTCTTCCGGTTTATTCTCGGTTGCTTTGGCATGGCATGCCATAGAAGGAAGAAGGCTTGGGTTGATTGGGCATCCTTGATCTAGAGCAATGTTATCACTCCAAGATATCAGATCAATCTCTAGCTTATTACCAATAATCATCTTCCCACTCAGGCCTTATTTTTATCGTATGGTAGGATTGGGGATGCGTTGTGTGCTTTCTGCAAACTGACGTCGGACTCCATCAATCATCTGTTTTTTGGTTGTTGCATCACAACCAAATTTGCTTTCTTTTGGGCTGCTAGATGCAACCTCCCTTGGCGCAATAGGGCTTGGTTAGAGAATCTTTGTTGGGCTTTGAAGTTCCTTTCCGGTAATGATTTCTATCATTCCATTGCCCGTTTTTCTTTTGGTGCTCTTTTCCAACTTATTTGGAAGTACATGAACGAGATTTTGCTTAGAAGCCATACATTGGCGGTTCTGGCCGTGAAAAACTACCTCATTAAAGTTGTTAAGGACAATGCCTTAACGTTCATAAATGTTGAGGATAACTCGAGGAACAAGAGACTTCAACGTAGTTAGGGGATTGATCATTGCATTTTCTCTTCTAATCCTGCTGATCCTTAGTGTTCCTGCTTGTGGGCGCTGTTTTTTTGCTATTGGATGGCTTGGTGCTGCTGAGTTTTCACTGTTGGGGTTGTGGCGCAAGTGGTGGAATTGTTGGTGGGTAGTCTGCTAGCTCGGTTCGCTTCGCTTTTGCCATGGAATGCTTCGCTGTTTGCTGTTCGTAGAGAATGGCGGCGCTCTTGCTTAGGGGTTTTTATGGGCGTGGGTAGCCATTGTTTGGCAAGCCGATTGCCTTCTTTTGTTAGTTGGTCCTTGTTCTAGTTGTTGCCTTGGTTGAGCTAGCTTTTGACATGTAGCTTCTTGTGCCTTTGTTGGCTTTTCTATTTTTTTTTCTTTTTCTTTTAGCACCCTTCTACTCATTATGCATTTGTTTCATTTTGAGTGTAAGTTTTGGTGCCATTCGCTTGTATATGTTGGTTAAAGCTCAATACAAAAGATTCTTTTTTTTTTTTTTGGGTGAAAAAAAGGTTTATACACATTTGTTTATTGTAATGTCTAATTGTTAATTTCCTTATATTGTGAGTTATAAAATAGCATAACTTTTTACTGCTATTTACAGCCATCCATTTTGACTAAGTATCACATTGGATTTTTTAAGGCCATCTTAGAATATCTTAATAAGTTAAATCCTTAAAGTCCAATTTTATCTAAACATGCATTGTTAAATCTCCACTGGCATTTCTATAAGTAAATGAAAAAATTGGGAATAAAATTTGTTAGGATTGTACCAAAGGCATTTTTGTTCTTTTTCTTATTCAAGGAATATAAATTTCTCCTACTCAAAAACTCGTATAAGGAATAAAAATAAAAATAAAAAGTATTTTAAAATAGAATCTTTTTCTAAGAATAGAATTGTTACCATATACATCCCAAGGGTGCCGTTGTCCCCTTCCTCGCTTTAACTTATTTTTCATTTTCGTTCTTCTTCTTCTTCATTTTCTTTTTTTTTTTGGCAATTTCACTGATGTTGCTCCTACTTAATAATTTATCAGCACCATGTGTCTATTAAAAATTCAATATGCATTTTTCCATTACTCAAGATAGACAGAATCAATAAAAGTATATTGATCGCACTTTTTAGATAAGTTTTAGACTTAATTATAGTATTTGAAGGTTTCGGGACTTGATTATTTTGTACTACAAAATTTAAGAATTTAGATACGTTAATCATATGAAAAGCGGAAAATCCTCCTCCCTTTTAACTTAGCCACCATACTAGAAAATTTCAACTTTCCCCCCAAAAAGGTCCTTGCCATCATTTTAAATTAAAAAATAATCCAAAAGTCGCTTCAATGAGAGAATGCTTGCCGGGACCTGGCTTTAGCCATCATTGCCCTACGTAATCGTAGCCGCATCCTTCGTCGGACTTAGTACTAGTTATCTCAGCTGGGACACACACAGACACACGCACTCTCACGCTCCATGACATCCTAAAAAACCACATCAAGGATATCAACGACCTCGATCTTAGGTGGTCGAGAACTTAAAACAGCATCCTCAGAGAGAGAGAGATGGGCCGAGGGTGGCTGCATTGAGACGATTGCCAGAGGCTGTGGAGGCAACGTCGAATGAAGATGAGTGGCGGCGTTGGAGGAGGCTAGGTTTTGCGGGCGTTAGAAGTTTTCGGAATTCTGGTTCGGAGACCTAGGAGTTACGACATTTGTTATTGGTAATTTCGGAATTAGGTAAGTTTGGTATTTCATGGAAATGGCAATTTGGTGGCGATGAGGTTTTGTCGCTAGTTACAAAGCGATATTTCTAGAAAGAGAATATTGAATATCAAAGTCGCACAGCTCTGATAACACTCTCACAAGATAAGCTATTAATGAATGAGATGAATACCTTAGATATATGAAAAGACATGTCTAAATAAATAGTAATAATGGTACTTTAATATGTGTGTCAAAAAGACTTATGTTGGAAAATGAATAACCTTTCAATCAAAACACAAAGAGTCACGAGAGATAGGCGGTGATATCTTCAATAGAGAAGAGACAAATTGGCATCAAGTCAATGTATAATGATAACTTTTCCCTTTTTTTCCTTAATAAAAAGGTTTTAGATAACATTTTTTGACAAAAATTAAGATTTTACTTTATAATTGAAAATTTTAGAGCTTACTTTACGACACCCTCAGAAAGAGCCCATAGAGTGATATAAAGTTGATAAACACCTCCAGTTGGTCAACACCTTGCATGGTCATACCTAAGTGCTCATTTTGGAAGTTTGACTCGCACGGATCGAGTTGAGTCATTACAAGATGTAGTAAAACTTCTCCCTATGTATATATAATTTGCAATGTTGAGGAGCAATTGTCAGATGAGAGAGTTTGGATAAGGTATATCTCCATATAGGCTTTTAGGTTAACGAAGGCAAGTGATTGAATCATACACCAAATTAAGGTCGGACTATAATAGATGACGCTAATCTTAGTGCTTTAAGTAAAGGAATTTGTGAGATCCCCAATCCACATGCATTAAGTGTGAGCTCATTACGTCATAAGTAAGTTCATTGCTCTTTCCTAAATAGTCATCAACCTGTATGGTTACACTTGAGTACACTTTTTGAGAGGTTGGTTCACATGGAGAGTTGGTTCGTTGCACCAAAAAAAAAAAAAAAAAATTTAAAGCTTTTGATGTGATATCTTTATGATGTTTATGAGCTGTCGGGGTCAAGCTCAAGTTGTTAATTGGACACGATTCAACACTCCATGACAATAAAAGGTAGGGACTGGCCGTGGGGTTTACAATTAAGCTCAAGTAGTTGTAGCTTGAATGTTTAAGTGGTTGTAGACCATACATTGAAGATGAATATCTTTGCTTTGTGGTAATCTAACTGTTTGGAGGAAGCATGACATGAAGCCTCATGGACCAAGGTGGTGGCCGTTCTTATCTTGTCGAACCCGCGTTTCATGCATAAGGATTCAATCGTTTATTTCCCGGTTTCAAATGGCCAGATAACACCTCGAGCGAATCCTTGATTCGAGAAGAGCAAACAAAAAACCATGTCGAGCACAACAACGACAGCAGCAATCTATCCATGGAGACCCCGCATGGACGTATCCATGGAGATGCATGTTTGGCCACAGGACCTACAGCGTCTCGATCTGGGAAACTCAGGCGATGCTTTTTGCAACCGAAAATGTCAATGTACGCATCAATCAGAGGAAAACATTATCTCTAAAAGCACTGTTTTTCCTTTTGGATGCTCTCATCACTTGCTAAATAGGCCTCGAAGATGTGACCTAAGATCACTGGGGAGTCATCGTTTCCTCAAGTCCATGAACTGACCCTACCAAAAGGAAGAAGATGGGTTTGGAGGGGATGGGCGGGATCCCAATGCTGAAGTTGACAATTCTTTGGGTTAGTGTCCCTGTAGCAGATCTAAATAGTAACTTTCTGTTGTGTGCAACTGCAGCTTCAATGCTGCTTATCCTTGCTGTCCTATTGACATGTATTGTCATGGTATATTGACAATGGATAAGTGTTTTTCGAAGTCCGTGTTCGTTCATTGGGTTGAAGGATATGATTCATGTGGATGGGACGGTTTGCCTACCTTTATGGAGGTTGGTCGAGATGAAATGTTCGGATGCCTAATATCATCCAAGAATAAGAAGTTGAAAGAAAGTAATAATTGAACTCAAAGTAATTTTAAGAGGTGCAAAAACCGAGTATGAAAAGTGAACGTGAAGAAATTTCGTAGAAAGTCTATTGAAATTGATTGGAACGATGAAAAGTAAAGGTAATGAAAACTCAAAGAATTGAATTTGGAATTGACAGAAAATGGAGAATATCCTAGCAAGGTGAAAGTACCCGAATTTTGGTCTATTTTTCAATCAAGTACCTAATTTTTTTTTTTATTAAGTACTTCAAGTTTTCAATAACTCAATGTAGTATTTCTGTTTAAATGAAAGCTATGTCACAAGATTTTTGTTCGAAAGTATCTCAACTTTTCCGAGTTTGCATACATTCATTGTTGAATGATGTATGTGGATGTAATGATTTGTGTGCATTCACGAAGATTAATTGAATTGAGAAGCTCGAATTCCCAATGTAATCCAAAGAAAATCCTTAAAATTATAATTTGAGTTGTATGGAAAAAGAAGGAAAAATAAATTTGCACAAATACTTAAGTGGGCCTAGGGGAAAACAATCATATGGGTTGTAATTGTAAAAAAGAAGAAGAGGGGACTAGGGTGAATTACTTCTCTTCCAAATCATAAATTAAATTTGAATTCCTTCGATCAACCAAATCTAAACATCAAATGATGGTCCTCATCGTGAGTTTTTAAGCGGGAGAGCGTTAAAGGAAGAGCAAGTTTTTCCAATAATTGAATGAGTCGAATATGTTGTATCGACTACTAATAAAGCATAGTCAACATCTCCAACTCTCTTATAATCGATCAATTATTATTGTCCGCACATTATGAATTTAATTTAATTTGACACTATGTGCGTCACGTATCTCCTTTTTTAATTGACTTATTAAATTACATGTCACCGCCACATGATGTATCCGTAACATAAAATACTTATTTTTTGTTGCTAGACCTTTTTGGTTTCCAAAAATTTAGGCTGTCAGGAAACAGGTCCATTTAAGCTCTTAATAAACAAGCCAACAATGTATTTGTAACATATGACTTAGCATGTCCCCTCATAACATTCGACTTAATAGTTAACACCACTTTTAACAGATAAATTGACAAGTCTCCCGTGTGTATGACGGTCTTACATGCACAAGACAAGTTGGAGGATGAAACTACTTCCATAAGATAACTAGTGAAACAGAAAAAGAGACAGAATGACAAGACTAACAAATAGGAGACCGTATCAAGACTCGAATCCTTGACCTAAAACGGGTCAATTGTGTATTCATAGCATATGACTTAAATTGCATTCTTGCTCTAAGGAGAAGTTGGAGCAAATGGTTTTTCTCGCTTAATGACTAAGCTCGAATCATAATATTAGTGCATTTTCTTCTAATAAACCCAAGAGTACGCATCTATGTGTTTTTAATAATTACCCGAAATCTCCAACAATGCGACTATCATATCTGGTGAAATTTAGCAGAATGCATTAGAGAATTGTGATGCCCTATTAAAAACTGTAATTACCCATGTCAGTAAATTTGAGTAGGGATCTGACGGCTTCTTGAAATGTCAAGGTTGTACAAAGAAGGGCACATGATGATTGGCAGTGGCATGTACAAAACACTATTTTTGGGCTGTCGATGAGTCCCCATCCATGTATTTTCGGTCTCTTGCCGTGCCCACACAAGCACACCGTCCGATCATGAAAAGCTTTGACCATCGACTTCAATGTCCCCAGCAATGAATTCTTCGAAATCCTACTAACCCCCCATCGCATCTACCATAAGTCTTGTTGGGTCCTCCGCTCATAAAATGGCAACAGGCATTTCATTAATTGCTGTTTTTTTCTGACTGGAATTTCATCAATTGCAGTTATTTGGAAAAATAAAAGGTGGTTTTGTTAATGGATGGCTTACAGACACTCTCGAGCGATTCTAGGTTGAATTACGAATGTTTTCATGTTCTGCACAAAATATGGTCAAGTGTACCGAAAAAGAGATAATTCCAGTACGGTAAGAGTTCTTTTTTTTCGTATTAACAAGTACTTTAGGGTATTGGTTCAACTTACTTAATTAGATATTGTTAAATTTATTTAGTTAGAAATAATTCAAATTCCAAGTAATCAATCATGCAGAATACCAGAATATATCATGTATTTACTGGAAACAGAGAATTTTAATTAATTAGTTGCTAAAAGAGCGCCCTAAAGCACTTGTTAACAACGAACCAAGCATTTCTTCTCGGCTACACTCTCATGGAAACGACGATTTTCACTTCATCAATAATGCCATAGAATACATACTGAACTCATAGCATTAGGATATTTTAGTTTCTAATTTCTCTTTCTTTGTAGATCAAGAGTGCTCTCATGGATTGAAACCAAAGATTTACTAGAGAAGATATAGCATGTCAAGCAGCGAAGGGGTTAATGATAATTGCGCTCAAGGCAATCTTTGTAATGTGTTTCAATTATCGAATCTATGGACTAAGGCATCTAATAGACAATTAATTGTAACGTATAATAAAATTTATATTATCGAAGTTTGTAACAAAAATCCATTTGATAACGTAATTTGATTTTTCAATTTCTGGAATAAATTTCTATTCGTAAATAAATTTGAAGAAATTTTTTTTTAACTTCTCAGGTAAATCAATTTGTGTAAAAATCCGAAATTTTGTCATAATAAAAATCCGATAATATGGAAGTCTCTTTTTGAGCACGCAGTACATGCGTGCATAGTTTCTTCATGCTCTTTTTCACACTTGAAAAAAGTTCAATCAATATTGATATTCGAAAGATTGTGTATATGAATCGAACAATCAAAATGAGTAATGCGTGAATTAAGAAACCCATAATTAACTGATGCAGAGACATCACAAGTAAGAAGTTAGTTGCGATGTATATTGCTTGAAATTACGAGTAGCTACCATCTCGTGAATTAGTGGATGAATGGAATCAAGAATTATGGATGGTCGTCAATAATTTGAGTTAGAAGATCAACAGCATGCATTTCCTTACAGCCTCGATCTTTTAGCGAGTGATAAGAGCTCGATTAGAATAATAGATCTTAAAAAATGATAGGACTGGACAATAAATTGATTTTTTTTTTAATTGTCAGGGGCCTAATTCCCTAAAAGACCATAACTTTAGGTCCAGTCATAGTTTCATCCTTAAATTTTTTGTCTAAAAAACACATAACTTTATTTCCAACCCAATTTTATCCCAAACTTCTTTCTATAAAAATAATAATAATTTAAATCCAATCCCAAATATATTTCTTTTTATTATTAGTGGCCTAATCCCCTAGAAAGACATAACTTTAGGTCTAGTCACAATTTCGCCCTTAAATTTTTTGTCTAAAAAAAATCATAACTTTATTTCCAATCCCAATTTTATCCCAAACTTCTTTCTATAAGAAAAACCAAATTTTAAATCAAGTCCCAAATCTGTCTCGAATTTTTTTGTCTAAAAAATTTCACCAAGTTTAACTCTAGTCCCAAATATGCCCAAAACTTTGTTTGTTTGTTTTCTACTTACCAACTTTCAATCTAGTATCAAATTTGCCTCCGTTAATCCTGCATCCAAAAATCACCATTAGTTCTTTATCATGGTATTTCCACGGTAATGAAAATTAGGGGATTAGGAATGACTAACGGCAATTTTTGGACTAAGGGCTAATGGCAGCAGATATGGGACTGGAGTTGAAGTTCGAGGTGGATTTATGACTAAATTTGAAGTTTTTTTTAACAAAAAATAATTTTATTTTCAGATAAAAAAATTTTTAGATAAAAAAAAGAAGTTCGAGTAGAATTAATATTGCACCTAAAGTTGAGAGTTTCCTTAGGGGATCGGACCTATTATGAGCACAGATGATATAAAAAGGTTTGTTAGAGGCTACACCCTTTCCTTCCCACAATAAACAAGTGGTCGACCGCCTCTGACAATAAATATTTGTATCGAGATTAAAATCAATAAATCAGCAAATGCTTGGAATTTTCTATTAATTTGCAAAACATGGATGGTCAAGATTCATGAGAACAATATGTTTATTCTCTTGCTGGCAGATCATTTGCTTACGCTTAAAGCGGCCGTGCTGAAAGTTGTATAAGAAATCATTTATTAATCGCAATAAACTAAGGCCCCCCATGACTATTTTTTTCTTTTAAATAAATGAAAAGTTCATGTTGCTACTGGGGGCGCCCCCCGGGGGGGGGGGGGGGGACCATGTCTACTTCTAGGGCACGATTGCACGCAAATACATTAATGAAATTCCTAATGGTTTGTTTATTTGCATGGACCACATGTGCACGTGGCATCGCCGAGACAGATCTCAAGTGCCAATTTTATTGCTATGTTATTCATCAGATTCCTGTGGGTAATTGAGCAAAATTATGGGGTTCTCTTTCTTTATTCTGGTTAAGTGGTAGTTGACTGATTGATTGTTTGATGCAAATATAAACGGTCAAACGCTCGAAAAAAGCATTAAAAGTTGTATACACAAGACAAGAGTAATCGCACTTTTGAAATGACAAAAAATTATGAAGTTTTGCTTGAGGGACAAAAATATCTGCCGGATTCCAAATAAAGCGTGAAATTATACCTTTAGGACTAAACTAACCACATTTTTCAAACAAATCCCCCCCTCCCCCTCCCCTTTAGCGACAAAAATATCCATTGTTAACTGCACTAGCAATTGGCATGTCTAATAGTGTACAATAGACATGTCACTTTTGCCAAACTGATACTGTAATTTTAAACAAAGACAACGTTTCGGTGTGTTTTGTTTTGTTCTTTTTAAGTAACAGTCAAAGAAAAAGAGTATAACCTCAAATGTAGATCCCAGATTGGATGGCTAAGATTTTGCCCCAAAACAAATTTGCAATTTGGAGTTTCATATAATTGACTATGAGCTAATTTGTGGAATTCAAACAAATTATGAAGTTCAGTTATTGTCGTGAATTCTCAATTTATCAATTTCGAAGGAAGTGGAACAAAAAATTCATTATGATTTGAGCGGAATGACATTCATATGGCTCAAATGACATGTTTGTTGTTCACATCACCGCCTTTAATCACATCAAATGACAAATAAGCTTCTCTAGAAGGAAGGAAGGTCTTACTGTTTTTATTGTTGTTTCTCTAGTGAAAATTAATGCTATTTTTTTGTTCATTTGAAAAGTGGAGTAATTTTTGTTGCAAAGGTAAAAAGTTCATCCTTTTTGTGAGATCCAACGGATATTTTCGTCTATCGAGTAAAATTTGTTTTTTTTTTTTTTTTTTTTGGGTTTCAATAGTGAGATTATTTTTGCTCTAAGTGTTTTAGTTTGTTCTTTATTGTGGGTTCCGATCGAGATTACTTTTGCCCGAATTTCGTGTTTTAGTCCCTCTTTTTAGGCATTGGGCCGTAGATAAATTGATCTAGAGTGGAAAAAGCCCAAGGGACCATGTTTATGGGCCTTAGGCCATACTTTGTGGCACAAGCCATTTTGCCTTTCTCAGACGTGGAGCCCAAGCAAAAGCTGGGCCCACTCATTTTCAGACCTTGATTGATGGTACTTACTCGCGACAAATAGATTACGTGACCGACATTTTGCTTATTTCAAAAGGATACTCGTAGATCTCGTGCTAAATAAGCGCCCGAAACACTATGGGGCTAATTACATACATGAACATCACCTAAATTAGATTTACTTAAATTTTGCCGTAGATAGAGTTAATAACTTATATCTTATCAATCGGAAATATAGATCCTCCAATAAGGTGTGAAGGAAAGTACATCACTTAATAAATATAAAATTATCTGCATGTCATTTGCATGAAAATAAGAAGATATTCATTTCAAAATACCACAAAGTATTCAAAGTAGCCTCTGACGCTACAACAAAAGAAGGGAAAAATAAAAAGTTGTGCTCGAGAAAACTTGGCATAGGCGTGCCAGAAGAGATAATTGAAAAAAGAAAGAAAGAAAGTAAAGTGACTGAGCTCATGAGATCTAACTTTAGGCGATTAGAGAGCGACTGAGATTGCTTGTAGTTCCTCAATTAATGACAAAGTTACGCCTGGGACGTTAGATGGAAGGGTGAAACTACATGAATCTAATTGCGAGATAAAACAAATTGAATTGTAAATGAATTTTTTTAACTTTGAAATGACAAGGAATGAGGTAATACGAAAATAAAGTGGGTCTAACTGAAAATTGTAACGAAAAGTAAAGAGTTGTGCATATATTTGGCTTCTTCTGAGAAAATATTCTGTGATTGCATAGTGTTACATCAGCTGTTGATGTGGTACGGGCCTATTACTTATGTCTAATTAAATCTCGACATGCAAACATTGGGTAAATTGTCTAAAAAGTTACATATCTATTGAACTTTTTTCAATTCAATCCCAAATCTTTTAATTTTACCAATACAGTTCTAAACTTTTTCACTTCTTATCAATTTAGTCCATTGATAAGTTTTTACTGAAAATTATTAATATGGATGGCATACGCTAACGCGGCACTTTTTTAATAATATTTTGAAATTTTTATGGTCTTTTCTTTTTTTTTTTAACTTTTTTTTTTTTCACTTTTTTTTTTTTTTTGGGTTTCAGATCTAGTTGACAAGGGTTGGCGGCCAACCCTCACCGGCCACAAGTGAGGGCCAGTCGATCCTTGTTGGCTTTGGGTAAGGGCTACAATGTGGGCCATTGCCTAGTCAAATCTGGTGAGGGCATTGCGGCCCTCGCCATTTCTAGTCGACGGCTCATGTGCCTCACCTTCGCTAGTGAGGGCATCGTGGCCCTCATTGTTGTGCGCCCCACCCAAGTTGGCTAGCCCTTCGCCTATGGCTGGCAAGGGTCATCGGCTATATTTGAAACAAAAAAAAAAAAAAAAAAAGGGCCAAAAAGTAAAAAAAAAAACCGCGAAAACCAAAATATTAATAAAAGTTTTTTAAAAAAGTGTCACATCAGTGTTAGCCATCCACATTATCAATTTCTGGCTGAAATTGGCGGATGGATTCAATTGACAAGAAGCAAAAATGTTTATGATTGAATTGACAAAATGTGAAAAATATTTAGGACTAAATTGGATAGATTGAAAAGTTTAAGACTGAAATGGCAAAAATGCAATAAATTTAGGACTATTTAGACAATTTTCCTGCAAATTTTATTATGAAATCAAGCATTCAAATTAAAAACGCTCAAACCACTCACCTTTCTCTCTCATCCCCCTCCTCCATCCCTAACCATCTTTGAGGCCAACATTCATGCGTCCCCCCTCCATTGTCACCGGTTGAGACGCCACCGCCTCGTCTAGGTCTGCATTGCTATGCGTTGGTTTGAGGAGGCAACCCACTTCTTTTTTCCTACCCGTTACTCTACTTTCTTCCTTTTTCTTCCTCAGCGACAACCTGAGCAAGAAGCTCGCCCTGAACCAACTACAACAGACTCTGACTGTCAAGAGGTGGGACGACAGCCCCAAGCGGAAGCACGAGATGCGATTTGAGTGGAAGCTTGCTCTAAACCGGCGGTAACGGACTCTAAATGTCAGGATTTGAACCAGACGTGGGCGAACTTACGGATCTGCTTGAGATTTGGGCCACGAAGGCGTCCGTGGCTGCAATGGTCGAGATCCTGAGGGCGAATTTCTAGATCTGAAGCTATGGTCATGTCCTTCAGATCTGGCAATGACCGGCGCGTCCATAGCTGCGGCTGGCGAGATGGAGGGGCGGTGGGTTTAAGGGTGAAGATTGCGGTGGCCTGGGCAATAGAGATGGCCGGACATGATTCTCCAATCTAGCCGAACGGGCCGTGGCTACGAATGGTGAAGAGAGAGAGAGAGAGAGAGAGAGAGAGAGAGAATATTTTGGGGAAAGTACCAAAAAATTTGTAAACATGTTGCATTGGTATTAATTCAATTTTAAACCTTTCAATTGAACCAATTTAATTCTAAGTTTTTTCACAATTGTATCAATTCAATCAATATGGCAATTTAGGTTGAAAAGTGATGATGTGGATGTTGATTATTCCATGTGACGTGGACATTTAAATTACTAATTTTTTAATTTTTAAATCTATTGTAGTAGTACCAATTCAATTATAAACCTCTCAATTAAACTAATTTAATCCATAGTATTTTTACATTTGCATCAAATCAGTCAATCCATCCTATAATTTAGGCCGGAAATTGATGATGTAGATTCTGACGATTCTATGTGGCACGGACATTTTAAAATGATTTTTTACTTTTTTGTATTTGTATTTGTATTTGTATTTGTATTTTATTTTTCCTTTCTTTGGATTGTGGTAGGTATCGGCCATTACTGGCAACCAACCACATGGGGGGCTAATGAGGGATGTCGTGGTCCCCGTCGGCCACAGGCGAGGGTGAGACCCTCGCGGCCTAGGTAGGGGCAGCACTCATTGAATCGAGCAAGGTCTCGAGCCTCGCTTGTTGCCAATACTGACCACAGTCCAAAGAAAAGGAAAAAAAAAAGGAAAAAAAAAAGGAAAAAAAAGAAAAAATGATTTTTTTAAAATAATAACAAATCGAAAAACTAGCAAAAAATCATTTAAAAATGTTCATGTCAGTGCCGGAGATGTCACGTAGGATCACCGACGTCCACGTCATTGATTTCTGACTTAAATTAGCCGGATGTGCTAAATTGGTACTAATGTGAAATTAATTCAATTGAAATGTTTATAATTGAATTTATACCAATGTGATAGGTTAAAGACTTTTTTTTTTTTTTTTTTGTACTTTTCCCCGAATTTTTTATATTTATTCTAAATCAATAGACATGTGTAAAGTTGTAGTTGGACATGAGTAAATAAGGGTCCGCTACATCTGGATGCGATGCTATGAAACCATTGAATAATGGGCTCAACCAAAATAACGTAACTCTAGCGAAAAGCATTTTCATATCATCAACATAAAATGCATGTCATTCTAGTGATAACCTTCAGCTTTTTACGAGATAATGCACACATTTACGTTGATCAATTTTCCTAACTCCATCAAGTGTTGAAGTGCCGACTATTTTCTGCTTCTACAGAATTCAAAGGGATGACAGGTTAGTATTATTGAGCTAATTCCTTCTATAATAGCAGTTTATCATCTATTGTAAGTTTGACCAATAATTCATTACCAACTTTAAGACCAAGAACAATCGAGAGTCCAGGACTATTCTTGAGATAATAGAGATTTAGCAAGCACTCCACTCTAGACCACGGAGATGTATGATTACTCATTGCAATTTGGTGCACAACCAGCTCGACAGATTACCAATGTTGTTTTCGTAGTGGAATACAATGATTTCTTGCATAGCCATGCATTCATCGTGTGTCTTTAGCTTGTTGCTTCTCTTGCCAGCTCAGGATCCTCAGTCACAATGTTTTGATTAATGATCGTCTTCACTAAGTCCTAAGGTTCTTGACTCAAGTGCCTCTAACCATGTATTTTGGAAACTTAATACGTTCTCATTTAGTCAGACATCTTTCATCACAATACATTACATTATAGGGTTTTGATATCTTTACACCTGCTTCATCATCATGATTTTTTCCTATCCTAAGATTGCCATGCTCAGCAATAGAATTGCAAAAAAATCAGATAGACGAGGGAGAAATTATTTTTACGGATCAAACATCGAATTTTTTTGACATTTTGATGAAAGCTTTGACAGACCGAATGAATTCGGATTTTGATTGTCTTTATACTACTAGAAAGATTATGATCTTAACTACATATCTTATGCAGACATGTTTCGCCAATTTGTTTTAGATTTTTCCAAAAAAATCAATGTACATACAAAGGTTAGGTCAGACTCCAATTCCATTAGTAATTCTTTTGTATTTTCAAACACACCCAAGAATTTTCAACTTATATTCTAAGCACTTTTCCAGAATTAGAGCATCTTAAAACTCTTTCTATGAATTTTCAAACTATCATTCAAAAATTCAACATATAAAAATCATTAAATCTTATAACAATTTGACAAAAACTCTAAGAAATCAACATGAAAACTCAATCCCTTCACTCCTAATTATCAAGTATCTAACATACATCAATCCCAGGGCTAATTAGCGTCAAATGAACATCAAAATTCATGCTAAGAAGTCCCGCTGAAATTGAATTCTAGAAGAATTGAACATACCAAATTACAGTTAAACATATGCTAAGCTTAATTTCAAAGGTTTTCTATCTGAACATGCACAATCTAACTCAATCAGCGTGCTATTATCAACGATCAATACCGATAGTCATCTTTATAAAACTTGGCCAAGAAAAAATTGAAGGTCCTAAGGTGCTCTATCATGCAATTGACTAGGATTTCATCAAAAACTCCTAAATTGATAGTTAATTACACTCTTTATGAAACTTGGCAAAGAGGGATATTTCTCATTCTTCCTATCTGTAAAAGGACCATCGAAGAAAATAATAATTGTGAGCATTTTCTATATGCAATTGTGCTTGCTTTCTTCAAGAAAGTAGGACCATCGAAGAAAATAATAATTGCGAGCAATTTTCTATATATATATATCTCTCTTGCTTAATTTCAAAGGTTTTCTATCTGAACATGCAAAACCTAACTCAATCAACATGTTATTATCAACGATCAATATTGATAGTCATCTTTATAAAGCTTGGCCAAGAAAAAATTGAAGGTCCTAAGGTGCTCTATCATGCAATTAAATATGATTTCATCAAAAACTCCTAAATCAATAGTTAATTACGCTCTTTATAAAACTTGGCAAAGAGGGATTTTCCTCATTCTTCCTATCTGTAAAAGCACCATCGAAGAAAATAACAATTGCGGGCATTTTCTATCTGCAATTGTGCTTGCTTTCTTTGAGAAGGTAGCTCTCTCTCTCCCCTCCCCTTCTCTCTCTACTTACTTTTTCTCTTTCGTTCTCCCACCTCTTCGTCTTGTCCCCCTTTCTCTCTCTCTTTCCTTTTTTTTTTTTTTCAAAATACTCCCACAATTATAGGGTAGCGTTTTGATAGATGAAATTCTATTCTTGTGCTTTGAAATGTCGTAATCTTTGTGAAGTGAGCTGCTTTAGTCACAAGAGTTCTTCTGGCTTTCCTCGCATTGGTATCCTCCCTCCCTCCCTCCCTCCTTCCCTCCCTCCCTCTGCCTTTGTTGGCATCTTGGAGAAAGAGAAGAAGATGAACGTGTTAATTAATGAGTCCATTCACCACCGTCCTTTGCTGTTGGCAGTGGCTGCTTAAAATAATAAAATAAAATCAAAGCAAATTATCTCCCATTTCATTCAAGCGGACTTCAGACACTTCCAACAGCATCCTAACGTCATCTTGCTGATTAATACAAATGTACAACACAACTGTATGGGAGATCAGGCTCCAAACAAACAATGCACAAAATGATTGATAGTCATCGAACAAATTTGTCCTTTCAATGACTATATAGTCATGGGAACCAGGATGCATTGTTAGAACACTATCCTAATCATAAAAAAATTCAAAAAATCAATCCAGCGACCATAACCACAACTTACTTCGGAGAATAATCCTCCAAAATGAGATTGATGCACCTTTCTCCCCACCATTTGCATCTCAGCAAAGTGCAGTTTCCTCAATCTTTCTTTGAACCCAGCCCTCTTCGACTCCTGCAATAATTCTAACCCCTTCTTCAGGAATCCCTCGTCCCAGCTGCCAATCCTAAACTTATGCAATACATCAATAAATGCCTCCGGACTTAGGGGAAGTGACAAACTTGCTAGCACGAATTTCTTCTTTGTCATCGCCATTCTTCTCAATTCGTCGCCATTCTTCTCACCCCAGATCTTCTCGGACAACTCAAAAATTTTCTGCTGGTGAAGATTAGAAAATACCATGTCCTCTCCAGCCTTTCCCTTATTATTATTGTACTTCCTCTTCAAAACCCGAGCCTTAGTAGCTAATTGATCGTCCATGAAGCCTCGCATGAGTAATCCCTGAGCATAATGCCGGATTGCGCTAGCACTTGTCAAGGGGTTCCCTTCCTTCTTATTATCAATCATGCCCTCCAAAAGGGCTGTCTCCTGTTCGTCATTCCATGTCCTCTGAAAGGGTGGCTCCTACTCATTTTGTGCTGATGAAGACCCCGGCTGAGATTTTGGATGATCAGGCTTGGGCTGTGAGGAATTATATTTTACCTACTTCTTCAAGTGAGATGGGTCCTCACTGTTGGGCAGTGAGGGATTTGTCTTTGCTTTCTTTGTCTTCATCGAGTGGTCCATTTCAAGTCTCACCCTTCTCAAATCGTACCGATGAGAGAGAAATTCCGAATGTTAACGCTCACGCTCGTATTTCTGGACATGTGATTGTGCAATTTCAGGACTACTTTGATTGATAGGGGGTGGGCTAAGTGGAAGAAGTTTTTGTAGTCTTTTTGTATATTTATCCATGCACAAACGTGATTTTAGGTATCTAATCAAGTCATATAATTTATGATCACGATGCTTGTCCAGATATTATAATGCTTAAAAACACCCACTAAACTTTGATATCTTGCCAAATTATACAGCTATTTACGTAACAATTGGTGATGCAGAAACTGGCTTCTGCCCTCTTCTCACCTCTTTCTGTTCCCCCATTTGCGCCTACATACTCAGAGTTCCATGTGATCTTCGATTGCTAGATAAAATCCCTCATCCACTTACGCATGTCCTCGATTGGTAACATGTGCTATGCACATGAAGAAGTTTCATCACGGTTTGGAAAAAGATAACGCAAAGAAATCTAGGACATCATTTGGAAAACATATTTAAAATAATTACATTTTTGTTACTCGAAGGAAATTACAACTCGAAGACTCAAGATATGTAAGTAAATAGATAATATTATTAATGATGAATTATCTTTGGAGTTGATATGATATTTCAAATGGAAAATAGCTCAATGAAAAAGAAAATGATTTACATCATATAGATAATGCTTAAGTTTCCAATAAACAATTACATTTTAGCCCTATGGCCTTCTGAAATCCTAGAATCTATCGCATATGATACCGTTATTCGGTTTCTTTTAGCTAAATAGAAACTATATTTGAATAAATTGTGCTGTTAATTTGTGAACTTTAATGTTGATTCAATTTTAAACTCAAACATATGTATTAGCTGAAATTCTCACAAAAATCGTTGAACTTTGATTAATTCGATAGGATATATTAGGTATTACTATACCTTTCATTATGCTTTTCCTGCTGGAATGGATCTTCTGTCCAATACTTCTTAATTTTTATAGCTTACCAATATAATCTGAACATTAATCTCCTTTATTTTGTCTTCTGGGTTGTACTCGTAACACTTACCAATGGAAAAAAAAATATGATATCAATTTTCTTAATTTACCAAAAAGAATGAATTTTTGACTTATTCCGTTTATTGGCATCCTTGAGCTTTAATTTGGCATATAAACAGAAATTTGGTACTAATGCTAAAGCAAAAATTATTCAACAGTTGAAATTTAATACACCGATGGTTTCTTAAGTAAATTTTCCAATTCATTTCCCTTCTAATTCGCTTTGTTCTTTTTTGCGTGTTGGCTATTCATAATTGGTCTCATAATCTTGATAAATATAGTTCGCGCAATAGATCTTTAACAAATATAAAATCCTCTATAATAAAATATTTTAGGATCACTGGCATGATGTCTAAATATACGAGCAAGGGCCATTGACGAGTAAAATGGGCCGATAGTAATAGCAGTAACGGGCCAAATGTGGTGGCAGCCATGCAACAACGAGGGCTCGTAATGGCCATTTGGTTAAGTACCTGTCCATGGCTCCTTTGGTTCAATGCGAATTGAATTCCTCAATGAACGAACTCTTTGATATTTTTTCATGTTTGGAAAGGAATCTAAATGTGGATACGGAAAAATCCTTTAAAAAAAATGTGGAATTGGATTGCCTTGCCATAGATAGTATTGAAATTCCAATAGACATCTCAATTTTAAATTTAGAATTTTCAGATTTGACCAACTTGTCCCAAGATCAAACTCAATTGAAAATGAAAACCTGATCAAATAGTGTTATTGGACAATATAAGTCAGAGAGCTTTTCGATGATATTCCAATTCGCCCAAATGTGATGTCCAAATCACGAGATATCACGTCTTTTAATGAGCCATCCTACCTCAATGATACCGGCAAATCTGTTAATTTTCTCCTATTCATAGTCATTTTTATAAAGTTCAAAGTTTTTTGGTCGGCATTTATATAATGTTTAAGTCAAAAGCCTTGTCTCGTATTAAGAATTGGGTTCAAAAGAAGAATAAACTTTCTAAAACAAAATTACCGGCTGTGGTGGCTTTGTTGGGTAGGCTCATAACCTTCCTCTCAAAGTCAGGAGTTTGAAGCCCTTGCAACGCAAATTTGCAAGAAGGTTGGCAGGCTATTAGGTGATTTACGCATGGCGCCCTAATGGTGGGTCATGGGCTAGCGTCACCTGGGAGTTTACGTGGCGGCTGTCGGCCAAATCAGTTATTCCAGTATAATTTTTTTTATAAACAAAACTACAAATAATCGAATTGGGAATGAAACAATAGAAAGATATTTAAAAAAAGAAGAAAGAAAGATTGTTTTAAGACACATTTTGGAAATCAATCATCAAAATCCATCTCGACTGATATAAGGTGGGGTTCTAATGAAGGTTGTACGTAGTGACTCCAATGAAGGCAATGTGAAAAATTTCAAGATCGTTGAGGTTGAGATTTTATGTCTTGTTTATGGGTAATTTGCAATCGAGTGCCCTAAACCAATTTGGCTTAACAATTTGTGACAGTTTTAAACTTGAAATATATCTCTAAATAACAGGGCACACAAGTCGACATGACCTTATTTCCAGTAGATATCCTCACGTTATAACTAATTTAGGCTTGATTAAGACATAAATTCCCTATGCACATTCTACTTACTGAGAAATTTATAATAATAATAATAATAACAATAATAATAAAAGAAGTACAGAGCCCCACTTGAGAAAAGGCCAAAGGTAAAAGCAAGCCTTGCATGCACCCGGTGCACGTGAGCTCATTCATTCTGAACCTGGAAATCATGTTGTCTTTCACATCATATAATGACCGAGATGAAGTAATTTCACATATTTCTGGTAGATCTAAGAATCGTTTCAAAAATCAAGGGTTGAAATTATCCCCTTTTTATTTATTAAAATGAATTGAAAGCAAGGAGAAATTTACAAGTGTAATAGAGAGCAACAGGATATGTGATGATGTTGAGAAAGAGTACTGGAGAAGTAGAGCATCCACTCATATTGACCGGTGGATTGAGGTGCCGATACTGTGGGTACAAACCGATAGCTACTATCTTTGAGTGTTTGTACTGAAAGGTTCTGCTTTATCTTCATCAGTGTCGCGATTAAAATTTCGGGTGCACCACCTAAAACTAGGTTAATGGACTGCTAAGCTTTTAGACTTAGCTCAGGCTCTCCCAAGCCCATACCAATTCGCGACTTAAGGTTCAAATAACATGAATGGACCTAGACTTAGGATCAGGGAAGGAGAGTAAATTTCCTGCAGGTATGCATCCCACATTGGGCGAACAACTCCCGTTCAAGCCCTTCAGGGACAGCCTTTTAGCAGAAAACCACTCAGCCCTTTAATCCAGAGCCTAGAGACACTCAGAAGATGCCAGGATGGAAACGTTTCTAATTTACCCAAGCTGCATTTCTCGAAGGATCCTACCAGGTTGGAGAAGAAGAGAGATTTAGAAAGCCATAGAGGGATTTCACAAAGCACACTCTTTACTTCAGGGGACTCTGCCCAAAACGATACAACAACAAAGCCTTATATAGGCAAACTAAAGGCTACAGGGACACACACAGGGACCAACTCACGGGTCCAGATAAAACAACAGCACCGAAAACATCCGGGAGGGGAATTATTCGCACACTATGAACAGTAACTGTACTGTGAACAGTACCTTCCCTAGCCTAGTGCTACAGTAAAAGCGAACAGTACTTTGCTACAGTGAAATTGTACGGACTCAACGATCTCGTCCGTCACGAGCATTGTAGCTACATACTGAGTCGTCATCTGAACTGTCTTCTAGGAGATGTGCCTCATATTTTTGCTGGAGGGCTTCAAGGTCTTGAGGTGACAGGATCTGGTTCAGCCTTTGAGATGAGGATGCTTCATGAGCCCAATGGGATGCTTATTCTTCTGCCCAGTTTGTATTTTCACTTGTAGTGTTGGCAGGAATGTTTGGCATGCTTGGCTGAGGCCAATTGGATGGCTGTGCATAAAAAGATGTGTCCATGTTTTGGAATGAGGACGAAGATCCCTGTTCGTAGGGATTCTGGGACAGGGGTCCTCCAAAGCGTGCATAGGGGTCTTGAGTGGGACTGGACAATGTCTTCTTCGCTGTCATTTCATGTTCCGGGACGATGCAGCTTGTCGTATTGCCCTAGTGCTTCCTTAGCCTCGGTGCTAGATCATAATGATCCCACGTAGTGGGTGCATTATTCGGACATCTTCGGGAATGGTCTTGTTTTCTGGCATAGGATTCTCGGAGTTCTCGATATTCATGTTCACAAAATCTAACGAGATCTTGGATAAGATTTGTGAATCCGGGCTTCTCGGTTGTTCGAGTGAGGTTTATAGGCTGTGGTTCCTATTTCGAGTGGTGCATCGAGAATACCGCCATTATTTCTAAAAAAATTCCATGGACGTCTAAAAAACGGGATGGTGTGAACCTCGGGATTAGGTGTCATGGTTCTTAATTCTATTTCCAAGTCTTGTTTCCAACATGTAGGATGATAGAACCAATTTAGAAAATCTAAAGAATTCTTATCACTTTTCTTTTCGATGTTTCTTCCGAGCATGAATATCCTGGTGAGATTGGCAATAAATCGTCTGGTGGGAACTTCAATGGCTATGAAGTACTTATTGGTTAAGTACCATAACAGTGTTTTGAGCTGATCAGGGAAATCATCTTCCTTCTAGATAAGAGGATGAATAAAAGGATAATTCAAGTTTAACCCGAAAGGATAAAGAACCGAACCTTCATTGAATTTGAAAAGGTCTGTGTGACATTGCCACATGAGGTTCTCCATGTTCTCAGTAAGACTGTCATTCTAGATTTGCTGAATAATCTCCTGGGGATATTTCTGGCTTGGCAAATCTTTGATCTTCTCGATCTTGTATTTGACTCCATGATTAAGCATATGGAAAGCAGGTCTTTTGATGTACATGTTGATTTCAGCTGGTGCTTTGGGTCTTGACAAAAAGTCAGCAAGGACATTCTTTTTCCCAGGAATATGTTTGGTTTCAAAAGGGTATTTTGAGAACCATTCAGCCCATCGAAGCAACTGAGGGTTTGGAATCTGTTTCTGTTTAAACTTGGTCATCTGAGGGAAATATGCCATGTCTAGTTTGACCAGGAAGTGATGGCCGATGAGATGAAATTCAAATCTTTTGATTCCATTTTTGACTGCTAGGATTTCTTTAAAAGTGGAATGGTAATGCATTTCAGCCGGGGAAAACTTTCCACTCTTGTGGGCACAAATGTGTTTCTTACCATCAATTTCTTCGAATAGGACGGCTGCCAAGTATTCATCACTGGCGTCAGTTTGAAGAATTCTTTTGCCTGTTGATGGTATGTGCAATGGTGGGAGATTCTGCATAATCTCCTTGAGCTCAAGAATCGCTTTAGTCGGATCTTTCCCCAAGGCGGGAGTTCTTTTTCAGCATGGATTGCAAAGGAATCGAAGCTTTGCAATGTTCGGGACAAAAACCCGAGATAATTAATTATCCCAAGAAATTGCTGAACTTGTTTTGTCGTGAAGTTATCTTCGGGAAACTTCAGTAGTTCTTGAGCAATGTGTGGCCCTGGATAGTATGTACCTTTGTTGAGGTGCATACCAAGAAATTCAATTTCTGTTTGGGCAATATTCATTTTTCTTTGAGAAAGCATAATGCCATGCTTTTTCACGATTTCTGCAAACTTCTCAAAGAGTTGACAATGGCTCTGTTCATCAGGACTGTAAAGCAGAATATCGTCGATATACACTGCTGCAGTTGACAGAATGGGTTGGAAAATGCGACACATGGCCTTTTGGAAAATGGATGGTGCAACCTTTAAGCCAAAAGGAAGAACTTTCCACTGGAAGTGCTGGTTGGGGATACTGAGAATCTGTTTTGGTTCGTCTTCGGGATGAATGCCCAATTGCCAAAATCCGGCTTTGAGGTCGAATTTGGAATAGATATGGGCCTTGGTTAAACCACTAAAGAGAGAATCTCTGGATGGTAAAGGAACTTATCATCTTGGAGAAAAAGATTAAGAGGTTGGTAGTTGATTACCGGTCTCATTTTTCCTCTGTTTTGCTCGGCTCGCTTATTGACATAAAAGGCTTCACAAGCCCATTGAGAATCGAAACTTCAATAAGGCTTTGTTGTAATAATTTTGAGCATTCCCTTTGAGCTAAAGCCAAGTGTTCTGGCTTCATTCCCGCATGACTCGCCTTTGTTGGGTTGATGTCTTCATTTTTTTTGAAGGGGAGGCGAACAAAGAATTCTGGATTTTCCCATAAAGGATGAGAACATTTTTGAGAGAATTCTGAGTGGGATTCCGAACAAGATTCTAATAGCTTCTGCATGATTGGGTCTAATAAACTCATTTGGATGGAAAAGAGTCTCTGGATATCAACGAACTCAGAGAATTGATTTTTGTATCTAAGACCCTTTCCAGGAATGATGCGGAGTTAAGAGATTTGAGTCATGATGTCCCACCCAATTAGCAAATCTTTATTGGGGAGATTTGATCCAAAGATCTTTGCCTTTATGGAGCACTGGGGGAAGAACTGGACAGTAACTGGAGTTGTTCTGACATTTGTGGAGAAAGTATCTCCAGAAGCGGAATTGAAGTATCGGATATGAGGAGTCCAATATTCTTCAGGCAGAACTTTAGTGTCCAGAATGGAACAACTTGCTCCGGTATCAATGAAAGCAATGACATTCATAGGCTTGGCGAACTTTGAGGTGAAGATTTTTACAGGGAAATGAGGACAGTGAGTTTGACTTGAAAATATGTCAGGATTTGGTTCTGAAGATGTAGGAGATATGTGAAAAATGTCTTCAGATTCTGATTCATCAGACTCATTTTCACTGGAAGTTTGATAGAATGGGATAACACAAAGGGTTTGCTCTGTCGGCTCTTCATCGCGAGAAAATAAGGATTCAATATCATCATTTTCAAGAGAAATACTGTTTCATTTTCGATCAAATGATTCGACCTTTTTTCGCTCGAGGACAATTTTTGGCAAAATGTCCTTTCTTGTTGCAAATGTAGCAACGACTTGACTTCTTATGGCTGTGTGATCTTTTCTCTTGCGTAGGTATCGCCATTTCTTCTTTTTCCGGAAATGCTTGGTGCCATGTTTGGATTTTTTAATCGAGTACTTCTTGTAGTGCTTTTTCTTCCGGGAATAATGACCACAAGTACCATCACAATCTTGTTTGGAGCATTTGATTTTTAGCTTCTGATGGGAACAGGCTAATTCAAGACGCTTGTCATCTGTGATGTATGTTCGGACCATTCGGCGTTTTAAGCATAATTCTTCGAGACATAGATGGACTTCTTGTTGAATTTCCCCCAAGGGAACGTCTTGTATCCTTCTTTGCTTTCCAAAGAAAGATCTTTCAACCATCTGTGTTAACTCTTTAGGAATAGAAGTGAGGAAGACATGCTTTAGATTTGGATCTGCGCCAATTTGGTAGAAGAGTTGAAGCATTAGTCGATAATGCTTATCAAGATGCTTTTTCTGAAGGGAGCAGCATCTTCTTTCAAAGAATTCTCTTCTTTTTAGCTCTTTGAGATCTCCGGGAGTTCCCACAGAAACATGGTATAGGTAAGTAAGGGCATGGCTGAAATTGAGTGACAAAAGAAACGTAAGCTGGTCTTGTTCTGTGAGTGATTGCCACCAAAATTTAAGGCTCCCTGTGAACCTTGTAACAAAATTGTAAAGGACATCATTCATATCATGGTTGGTGATGGACTGTGTACTCAACCAAGTATGAAACTCTTCAAGTCTTTCTGGCCATTTTGGATAAGGAATATCATCAATGGAGAAGAATTGTTTAGATGCCATAGACACATGCCTGGCAGAATTGTTTCTGTTGGGATTACTTGTCTGTCCAAATTCTGGATCTGGATCAGAATAGTTTGATTGCATTTCGTAGTCTGAAAGAGTGTCAGCCATGAGTATTTGCGAAGTTGGTGGAACGATAGGGGGAGAATCGACTATTTGTTCTGAGAAGGATGAAGAAGAAGAAAGAGATACTGAATCTGATGTAGTATCAGAAGTTTGTTCAGTGAACATAATATGTTTTTCCGGGATAGCAGGATCAGGTTCAGGCTGTTGGGTAATAGGATCAATTTCTTGCTTACCCAAATCCTTTAAAAAGGATTCTAATGGATTTGATAACATCATATGGTCTGGCCTTTCTCTTATAACAATTGAGCTTGATTCTGTAGGTGGTGTTTTCTCTTTCCCCTTTTCCTTCTTCAAGGCTTTGAGACGATTTCGTAGATTTGATTTTCTTCTGGAGGGATCTTCTGGGATATTGGCAAAAACAGAGACACTTGTGGTCTTTGGGGATACATACCTAGTTTGAACAGGAGGTGCCAATGGATCGAAAGGTCTGAACCTTCCTTCTTCAAGAAGTTGAATCTGCTTCTTGAGTTTGTCTATTTCTGGTTTTGGACTTTCAAGATAATGGTACCCAAGATGTTGTCCTGATTCCAAGGCATGAAGCCTTTTCTGGAACTCAGAAAGTATCTTCTTGGTACCCTCATCATATCTTCGGAGATCTTGTTGCACATTCCGATCTTGGAATCAATAGCCTTGAAGGCATTGTTGTGTGCTAACAGAGTCTCTGATTGCTAGTTTAGAACGGCTTCAGCAGCAGGGGTTTTCTTCTGTCTTCCATGTTCGTCCACATCAGTGGGGGTAGGTATTTTGGGAACATGGCGGTACCTGCCATGTGGATCAATAAACTCTTCTATAGCAGGGAACGAGAGTTTAGAGCTTTCCTTGACAAGAGGAGGAAAATCAGTATCCTGGAACATGGCAATAGAAGAAGTGGGTGGTGCTTCTGCTGGGATTTTGAGGGGGTAAGAATGTTTCTTAGCCCATTTGAGGATTGGCTTATAGAATGGAGAGAGGGCTTGCTTTTTTTGGGGAGGAGAAGGTGGAGGAGATTTTGGTAGATCTGGTAAGGTTTGGAACGTAGCACTGGATTCTGGTGGTGGAGGTGGTGCATAAGAGACCATGAACTGGTATTTGTCACACTCACCAAGAGTATCTACGGAGGAATCTCCGTCTAAGTACCTTTGGTACATCTTATCCTTGGACTTTTTTCGTCGGGGAGGAGATCTTGCAAGAGGATCTACCTCATCGGGAGAATTTATACAGTAGGAACATTGGCAAAAAGGATCCCAAAAACAATGACCATAACTGTCTTTATAGTAATGAACATGATGTCCATCACCGTCGAAGTGTCGAACATGCTTCTTTGGATCTGGTTCTGAAATGGATTCAGGAATACATGGTTCGATCATGAGAATGGTCTGGAAGATGGAGGGACCTTCTTCCTTTTCCTTGCCAAATTTGATGGAAACAGTTCCATCTTTTTTCCGTACGAATTCTGAGTCTGTGGACTGGAACGACTTGTTATGCTGGTGTAGCTTTTCATAGTTGGTGATCCAAGTCTCTGGAAGGAGCTTGGCCAACGTATCCTTTGGGATCTGTCGGGGGACATGGATGCAGGATGCCTGGTCATTCTGCATGGAGATGAACAACGCATCTTCATTACCATTGTTGAAGTTGAGGTCAAGAGCATGGTTCTGCACTCGATAAACCATCTGGTAATGTAGAGTTGCAGCTACAGAGTCAGCAGTTTGGGGTGCTCCAGTGAGCTGGACATGAACTTTCAAAAAAGAGAGAAGTTGGGGATCTGAAATGGCGATGTTGAAGTTTGGATACAGAGTCACAAAGACTGTTCCGGCATTCAGAGTGGTTTGAACAGTACCGATGCAAGCATGCTGGTATTGTAAAAACCTGGTATCTAACAACGCGATTCTTGCCACTACTGGCAAGCCTTTACGACCATGGAAGGTGAGAGCAAGACGAACAGCTCCATAATGGACATGAGAATATCCCTGTTGGACCCATTGTCTGGGAAATTCTGGAGGGATCTGAAGAGTAACAGTACTCTTTTCGTGCTTGAGGATGGGATGCTGGTCAAACTTGGAGGATTGAACATACTCCTTTACTTGCTTCGGGGTTTGGTGAATCAATTGACGAATAGAGCGGATAGGTGAGAATGATGAGGTTGGTTTAGCAAAAGCTGAATAGGGGTTCATAAGAGGAAGCTGAGTTTATGAGATCTTGGTTTCAACCCTAAGAGAGACTTCGTAAAGATAATCTATCTTAAAAGCATTTGAAACACGAAATTCTGAGAGAGCTGAGGATGAAGAAGAAGAAGCAAGCCCTCTCTCCATTCTATAAGCCAATCCTCAAATGGGTTTATTAGACCCAATCATGCAGAAGCTGTTAGAATCTTGTTCGGAATCCCACTCAGAATTCTCTCAAAAATGTTCTCATCCTTTATGAGAAAATCCAGAATTCTTTGTTCGCCTCCCCTTCAAAAAAAAATGAAGACATCAACCCAACAAAGGCGAGTCATGCGGGAATGAAGCCAGAACACTTGGCTTTAGCTCAAAGGGAATGCTCGAATTATTACAACAAAGCCTTATTGAAGTTTCGATTCTCAATGGGCTTGTGAAGCCTTTTATGTCAATAAGCGAGCCGAGCAAAACAGAGGAAAAATGAGACTGGTAATCAACTACCAACCTCTTAATCTTTTTCTCCAAGATAATCAACTACGGAGATTCCTCCGTAGGTTCAGACTTTTCGATCCATTGGCACCTCCTGTTCAAACTGGGTATGTATCCCCAGCACCACAAGTGTCTGTTTTTGCCAATATCCCAGAAGATCCCTCCAGAAGAAAATCAAATCTACGAAATCGTCTCAAAGCCTTGAAGAAGGAAAAGGGGAAAGAGAAAACACCACCTACAGAATCAAGCTCAATTGTTATAAGAGAAAGGCCAGACAGATGATGTTATCAAATCCATTAGAATCCTTTTTAAAGGATTTGGGTAAGCAAGAAATTGATCCTATTACCCAACAGCCTGAACCTGATCCTGCTATCCCGGAAAAACAGATTCTGTTCACTGAACAAACTTCTGATACTACATCAGATTCAGTATCTCTTTCTTCTTCTTCATCCTTCTCAGAACAAATAGTCGATTCTCCCCCTATCGTTCCACCAACTTCGCAAATACTCATGGCTGACACTCTTTCAGACTACGAAATGCAATCAAACTATTCGATCCGGATCCGAATTTGGACGGACAAGTAATCCCAACAGAAACAATTCTGCCAGGCATGTGTCTATGGCATCTAAACAATTCTTCTCCATTGATGATATTCCTTATCCAAAATGGCCAGAAAGACTTGAAGAGTTTCATACTTGGTTGAGTACACAGTCCATCACCAACCATGATATGAATGATGTCTTTTACAATTTTGTTACAAGGTTCACAGGGAGCCTTAAATTTTGGTGGCAATCACTCACAGAATAAGACCATCTTACGTTTCTGTTGTCACCCAATTTCAGCCATGCCCTTACTTACCTATACCATGTTTCTGTGGGAACTCCCGGAGATCTCAAAGAGCTAAAAAGAAGAGAATTCTTTGAAAGAAGATGCTGCTCCCTTCAGAAAAAGCATCTTGATAAGAATTATCGACTAATGCTTCAGCTCTTCTACCAAATTGGCGCAGATCCAAATCTAAAGCATGTCTTCCTCACTTCTATTCCTAAAGAGTTAACACAGATGGTTGAAAGATCTTTCTTTGGAAAGCAAAGAAGGATACAAGACGTTCCCTTGGGGGAAATTCAACAAGAAGTCCATCTATGTCTCGAAGAATTATGCTTAAAACGCCGAATGGTCTGAACATACATCACAGATGACAAGCGTCTTGAATCAGCCTGTTCCCATCAGAAGCTAAAAATCAAATGCTCTAAACAGGATTGTGATGGTACTTGTGGTCATTATTCCCGGAAGAAAAAGCACTACAAGAAGTACTCGATTAAAAAATCCAAACATGGCACCAAGCATTTCCGGAAAAAGAAGAAATGGCGATACCTACGCAAGAGAAAAGATCACACAGGCCATAAGAAGTCAAGTCGTTGCTACATTTGCAACAAGAAAGGACATTTTGCCAAAAATTGTCCTCAGGCGAAAAAAGGTCAGAATCATTTGATCGAAAATGAAACAGGTATTTCTCTTGAAAATGATGATATTGAATCCTTATTTTCTGCTGATGAAGAGCCGACAGAGCAAACCCTTTGTGTTATCCCATTCTATCAAACTTCCAGTGAAAATGAGTCTGATGAATCAAAATCTGAAGACATTTTTCACATATCTCCTACATCTTCAGAACCAAATCCTGATATATTTTCAAGTCAAACTCACTGTCCTCATTTCCCTGTAAAAATCTTCACCTCAAAGTTCGCCAAGCCTATGAATGTCATTGCTCTCATTGATACCGGAGCAAGTTGTTCCATTCGGACACTAAAGTTACTTTGAAGAATATTGGACTCCTCATATCCGATACTTCAATTCCGCACGGAGATATTTTCTCCACAAATGTCGAGAACAACTCCGATTCTTGTCAGTTCTTCCCCCAGTGCTCCATAAAGGCAAAGATCTTTGGATCAAATCTCCCTAATAAAGATTTGCTAATTGGGTGGGACATCATGACTCAAATCTCTTAACTCCGCATCATTCCTGGAAAGGGTCTTAGATACAAAAATCAATTCTCTGAGTTCGTTGATATCCAGAGACTCTTTTCCATCCAAATGAGTTTATTAGACCCAATCATGCAGAAGCTGTTAGAATCTTGTTCGGAATCCCACTCAGAATTCTCTCAAAAATGTTCTCATCCTTTATGGGAAAATCCAGAATTCTTTGTTCGCCTCCCCTTCAAAAAAAATGAAGACATCAACCCAACAAAGGCGAGTCATGCGGGAATGAAGCCAGAACACTTGGCTTTAGCTCAAAGGGAATGCTCAAAATTATTACAACAAAGCCTTATTGAAGTTTCTGATTCTCAATGGGCTTGTGAAGCCTTTTATGTCAATAAGCGAGCCGAGCAAAACAGAGGAAAAATGAGACTGGTAATCAACTACCAACCTCTTAATCTTTTTCTCCAAGATGATAAGTTCCCTTTACCATCCAGAGATTCTCTCTTTAGTGGTTTAACCAAGGCCCATATCTATTCCAAATTCGACCTCAAAGCCGGATTTTGGCAATTGGGCATTCATCCTGAAGACAAAACCAAAACAGGATTCTGTATCCCCAACCAGCACTTCCAGTGGAAAGTTCTTTCTTTTGGCTTAAAGGTTGCACCATCCCTTTTCCAAAAGGCCATGTGTCGCATTTTCCAACCCATTCTGTCAACTGCAGCAGTGTATATCGATGATATTCTGCTTTACAGTCCTGATGAACAGAGCCATTGTCAACTCCTTGAGAAGTTTGCAGAAATCGTGAAAAAGCATGGCATTATGCTTTCTCAAAGAAAAATGAATATTGCCCAAACAGAAATTGAATTTCTTGGTATGCACCTCAACAAAGGTACATACTATCCAGGGCCACACATTGCTCAAGAACTACTGAAGTTTCCCGAAGATAACTTCACGACAAAACAAGTTCAGCAATTTCTTGGGATAATTAATTATCTCAGGGTTTTTGTCCCGAACATTGCAAAGCTTCTGATTCCTTTGCAATCCATGCTGAAAAAGAACTCCCCGCCTTGGGGAAAGATCCAGACTAAAGCAGTTGCTGAGCTCAAGGAGATTATGCAGAATCTCCCACCATTGCACATACCATCAACATGCAAAAGAATTCTTCAAATTGACGCCAGTGATGAATACTGGGCAGCCGTCCTATTCGAAGAAATTGATGGTAAGAAACACATTTGTGCCCACAATAGTGGAAAGTTTTCCCCGGCTGAAATGCATTACCATTCCACTTTTAAAGAAATCCTAGCAGTCAAAAATGGAATCAAAAGATTTGAATTTCATCTCATCAGCCATCACTTCCTGGTCGAACTAGACATGGCATCTTTCCCTAAGATGACCAAGTTTAAACAGAAACAGATTCCAAACCCTCAACTGCTTCGATGGGCTGAATGGTTCTCAAAATACTCTTTTGAAACCAAACATATTCCTGGGAAAAAGAATGTCCTTGCTGACTTTTTGTCAAGACTCAAAGCACCAGCTGAAATCAACATGTACATCAAAAGACCTGCTTTCCATATGCTTAATCATGGAGTCAAATACAAGATCGAGAAGATCAAAGATTTGCCAAGCCAGAAATATCCCCAGGAGATTATTAAGCAAATCCAGAATGACAGTCTTACTTAGAACATGGAGAACCTCATGTGGCAATGTCACACAGACCTTTTCAAATTCAATGGAGGTTCGGTTCTTTATCCTTTCGGGTTAAACTTGAATTATCCTTTTATTCATCCTCTTATCTAGAAGGAAGATGATTTCCCTGATCAGCTCAAAACACTGTTATGGTACTTAACCAATAAGTACTTCATAGCCATTGAAGTTCCCACCAGACGATTTATTGCCAATCTCACCAGGATATTCATGCTCGGAAGAAACATCGAAAAGGAAAGTGATAAGAATTCTTTAGATTTTCTAAATTGGTTCTATCATCCTACATGTTGGAAACAAGACTTGGAAATAGAATTAAGAACCATGACACCTAATCCCGAGGTTCACACCATCCTGTTTTTTAGACGTCCATGGAATTTTTTTAGAAATAATGGCGGTATTCTCGATGCACCACTCGAAATAGGAACCACAGCCTATAAACCTCACTCGAACAACCGAGAAGCCCGGATTCACAAATCTTATCCAAGATCTGTTAGATTTTGTGAACATGAATATCGAGAACTCCAGAGAATCCTATGCCAGGAAAACAAGACCATTCCCGAAGATGTCTGGAATAATGCACCCACTACGTGGGATCATTATGATCTAGCACCAGAGGCTAAGGAAGCACTAGGGCAATACAGACAAGCTGCATCGTCCCAGGAACATGAAATGACAGGCGAAGAAGACATTGTCCAGTCCACTCAAGACCCCTATGCACGCTTTGGAGGACCCCTGTCCCAGAATCCCTACGAACAGGGATCTTCGTCCTCATTCCAAAACATGGACACATCTTTTTATGCACAGCCATCCAATTGGCCTCAGCCAAGCATGCCAAACATTCCTGCCAACACTACAAGTGAAAATACAAACTGGGCAGAAGAATAAGCATCCCATTGGGCTCATGAAGCATCCTCATCTCAAAGGCTGAACCAGATCCTGTCACCTCAAGACCTTGAAGCCCTCCAGCAAAAATATGAGGCACATCTCCTAGAAGACAGTTCAGATGACGACTCAGTATGTAGCTACAATGCTCGTGACGGACGAGATCGTTGAGTCCGTACAATTTCACTGTAGCAAAAATGCTTCGTTCGCTTTACCGTAGCACTAGGCTAGGGAAGGTCGTTCACGTACGATTCTTGTTCATAGTGTGCGAATAATTCCCCTCCCGGATGTTTCCGGTGCTGTTGTTTTATCTGGACCCGTGAGTTGGTCCCTGTGTGTGTCCCTGTAGCCTTTAGTTTGCCTATATAAGGCTTTGTTGTTGTATCGTTTTGGGCAGAGTCCCCTGAAGTAAAGAGTGTGCTTTGTGAAATCCCTCTATGGCTTTCTAAATCTCTCTTCTTCTCCAGCCTAGTAGGATCCTTCGAGAAATGCAGCTTGGGTAGATTAGAAATGTTTCCATCCTAGCATCTTCTGAGTGTCTCTAGGCTCTGGATTAAAGGGCTGAGTGGTTTTCTGCTAAAAGGCTGTCCCTGAAGGGCTTGAACGGGAGTTGTTCGCCCAATGTGGGATGCATACCTGAAGGAAATTTACTCTCATTCCCTGGTCCTAAGTCTAGGTCCATTCAGCAAAATGTTATTAATTATGAGTCGCCACTAATCGGTTTATGGTAAGTCGATTAGACATCTAAGTAAAATAAATTGAGATTTATTTTACTCATACGAACCAGAGACTGAGGGTATGGGGACTTGGTTACACTAGATTTCTCTAATGCCATTTCGGTACCATTTCTTTTTAATTTTTCAAAATGTTTTTGCAAGGAGCTGATTTATTTCAACCTAAATTACTATCATGTAAATTGCGATGACCACACAGGTGCTCATCCATTATTAAAACATTCAAATAAATAAATTGCATCACACAAAGCAAGTAATCATTTTTTTGGGTTTTCTTAAAAATTAGAATTCTTTTATGAAAATGCATTTTCAAACTAAATGACTTAATCTTATTAATATGCAAATTCTAATTAAATGGGTCTATTATGCGAACTAATTATTATGCACCTCATGACCTAATTTCACTAATTAACAAGCTTTGATTAAATGCCTCTATTATGCAAACTAGTTAACATGCACCTCGTATTTTTGGATTTTTTTAATTGAAATTCATAATTCATAAAAATCCTAATTAATCTATCTAAAAAGGGATAATTTTCTAATTTTTTCTAGGGATTAAATTTGACTTAAACCCTATCTTGTCTTAGAAAAATATTTTTATTATTTTATTTTAAAAAGAGGATGATAATATGAAAATGTGCCAATTATATCTAAGACTCTAAAAAGGCTATTTAAGTCTAATCCTAAGTTATTTCTTTTAAAATATCTAAAAATGTAGTCCTAAAAATATTATCTAAAAATGCAATCCTAGAAATATAATCCTAAAAAATTGATTAATTAAACCCGCGTGTCTATTATATTAAACCCTAATGTTCTATATGCTCATGCAATTTTTTTGAATTTTTTGAATTTTTGAATTTTTAGTTTCTTTTTGGTTTTTTTAAAGCTGAATAATTGTTAAATTAGGGTTAAATCTAAACAATTAATATAATCACTAAATAAAGGATCAAAATAATTGAAAAAATAACCTGTCGTCTCACAGATTAAATTAACAATTATTCTAACCTTAATCATCACAACAACTCAAAATAATTAAAAATTCTAGTCTGAAGTCTTACGGACCAAATTAAATAATTATTATGATTAAACAATTGAGATTCTACCAAAAAACCCAAAAATTAAAAATAATTAGAAAAATGATCCGATGTCTCTCGGATCAAATTAATAATTATATTAATTTCGGACAAAATCCCTGCAGATAATGCATACTAAATTCACAAATATTAACATCAAATGTTACAACTTAAATAGATAAACTAAAATGAGATAAAATAGAAAAGAATAAATAAAAGAAAAAGCTAAACCACCTAAAGAAAAGAGGGGCTTGCTGCAGCGTTGATGGGCGCCGGACGGATGGTGGCCGGCGTCGGGACTTCGGTGAGCGGCGGCGCGATGGCGCGAGGGGACCGGCGGTGCAAGGGTGGCGAGTCCGGCGGAGTGTCGGCGGACGGCGAGTGGAGTGACAAGGAGCATTGCAGGCATCGGCGTGGCAGCAGCGGCGTGCGACTCGAGCTTAGAGCAGCGGCGGGGCCTGCAGCAGAGGAGGGCCCTGGCGACAGTAGATGGCGTGGAGGTGCTGGCTCGAGCGGATGCAGTGGCACGGCGTCGGGTCGTTGGGTGGTGTGCGCGAGTTGCTGCGGGTCGCAAGTTGCTGCGCGGCGAGGCTTGCGGGTGCTAGTGCGCGGAGGTGTGGCGGAGGCGAGCGGACCAGCGAGGTTGCGGTGATGGAGGCGCAGCGGAGGCCGACGGTGCAGCTCGGAGGCCGACGGTGCAGGGGCTGGTCACGCGGAGAAGATGAGCAGTGGCGTTTCTCTTACTTTTCTTTTTTTGGGTTTTTCTCTCTCTCTCCTTCACGTCTCTCTCACGTCGCCTCTCCCCCTTTTCTCTGTACCTTCTGCTGTCCCTTCCTCAGTCAAAAAGACACTGCCCTCTTGACTTTTTTATAAAAATTATGCTCTTCTATTTTCAACTCCACCGAAGGAAATCGCTCATTTTTTCTACACGAATTTTTTTTGCACGAATTTTCTCTCCGAAACTTTTTGCTCTCAATTTTTGAAAAATCCCCCCTTAGTCACGAAAAATGTAACTCTCTTTTATAGTGATTCCAGACGGCTACTTTGTATGGTATTTTCCGAGTTTCCATCTTCCGTCGCATTAAATCAAGCTTGCAAATTGGAGCGTGATTTCGCAATCAGCTCGATTTTGCTTGATTCCTTCCATTGTATCGAAATCATTACCCTTAATTCGCTTGATTTTTCAATTGTTTTTGCATTTATCAAAATCTAAATACTCATCAGAATTTCAAACTTTCATGCATAATCAATCAAATCAATTTTCCCATTTTTTTTTTTTTTTCTTTACAAAATATAATTTTATTTTTTCAAAATTAGGTGTCAACAATTAGTATTCACGCTAGTATTCGACCACAATGGCCAGGAGCTAAGACCATTGCAAGACAAGTGCCCGTGCTATAATGTTCCATTAGGGTTGTTAATTGGTGGGCTGGGTCGGGTTTAACATGGTCCAACCCATTTTGATACCTTTATGTTCCATATGTCCTTGGCGTGTTCATGGTTTGTCCTATCGCTGCCGAACTTGTATGATCCTGCTGTGTCCAGAATTGACATCCTCGTCCATCTCTGCAGGAAAAGCGAACAAGCCAACCGTAATTACGCCTTAGAAAGCATTTGCATAATTCACTCCAAAGACCAGTACGTAAAAATGGTTTTGTACATCGATCGCCTTTTGGTCTCGATATGCCTCATCAACTTCTTGACAGGAGATGTAACTGGGAAAGTTTGTCTCGCTCCCCACGAGAAAATAATCCGATCGACCAAAACCTTCCTCCGAAGAACTTATCAGCTCATCGTAATTGCAGTGCCCAAAAACACCAATTTGGGCGAATGTTTCGACTTCTTGGAATCGTGGGTCAGAGACAAACTAGATGTAGAGGATGTATTTAGTTAATTTCAACCCAGCTACAATTTATCCCTTATCCAAAAGGCTTCAGCTATTAAGGGCCTGTTTGTTTGCATTTATTTTTTCTATTTTTGAACACTTTTTCTATTTTTTTGTTCCTGGAAACAAAAAAGGAACAAAAACGCGTTTGGATGCGTTTCTGTTCCTTTTTTATTTTTTTGTTCCCGAAAACAAAAATGGAACATAAATAAAAAACAACAAAAAGTTGTTTCTTATTTCTAAAACAAACTTTATAAACACTTTTTCATTTTCTTCTTCTTTTTTCTTTCGTCGGTCGCCGGCCTCGGCCATGGCCGACAACCGGCCGATGAGGGCCGGTGGCCTTGCCCAGCCCCGGCAAGGCTCGCCGTAGCTCGGCGAGGCGAGCTCGCCCAGCGGCCGGCGAGGCTCGGCCTCGCGGAGCCACCGCCAGGTCGGCGTCGCCTGGCGATGGCCTGGTGAGGCCGAGCCTCGCCGGCCGCTGGGCGAGCTTGGCCTTGCCAGATCTGGGCGAGCTCGAGCTCGACCTCGCCTCGCCCAGCTACGGCGAGGCTCGGCCTCGCTAGTGGTCGCTATGGCCGAGGCCGGTGACCGGCCAAAAGAAGAAAAAAGGAAAAAGAAAAAAAATAGAAAAAATAAAATAGAAAAAATTAAAAATAAAAGGAATAAAAAAATTATACAAATTTACCAAACGTGTTTCCGTTTATTTTTTACTCCCGGAACAAGTTTAACAAACGCGTTTTTTTGTTCAAAAATTGTTCCCCGGAACAGAAATACTTTTTTCTATTTCTGTTTCCTGAAATAATTTTTAAATAGAAACGTTACCAAACGCACCTTAATTGACAAACCTTAATCAAGCATCGTATCCCATGGCACCACCACTCGAGTGTCCGTGAAGTCTTACATATGAACAAAATGACGATGCAACCTTATGAAACAAACAACCGAATACAAGAATATAGAACGAAAGGGATTCTAATTAAAGTAGCGATAAGAGCCGGTCTGTATTCTCGACTTGAGTTTTAATGACATAGTACTCAATTGTCTGCCTCAAAGGCTGAAGTCAAATAGGTCACAAAGGATTTAGTACGTCATCAGAGTTCTCATGGTTTTTAGGTTGTTGATAGGTAGACGTACCCCTTCCCTCTGCTCCTCTTTTTTCTGTAATCCTTAGGAAAAAGATAGAGAAAGAGACTCTGATTGAATTCACCCTACATTTCAACCATTTTATCTTTCGAAAATCTTCTATTAGTTCAGGTTAGCTTGCCACTGAAGCGAGACGAAATACTGATAGGGTTATGACAGTTATTTGTTGAAAAAGTTTGTTGAAAAAGTTCATCACCTTCTATCTTTAAAAGCATCTTGACCAAGTTTTTAGTCACGAAATTTCGGGTTCTTTTGAATTCACAATGCATTATAGTAATTATAATTGACTGATTATGTGTTAATTACTTCACGACTTATGTTTTCAAAAATCCAATAAGTAGTTAAATACATTAGAACCTTCGTTTCAATATCAATTATGCTGGTGGCTATCGAAATTCATAGATAGCATTGATAGGCAGCTATTTTTAACATAGTAGCTAGCAACATGCATTTGGATCTTAAACTTACCACTATATAGTTAATAAGTAAGTTATTATTGACTTTCCAAATTCATTATTAATATAGATATCAAGATACTGTAGACATTTGCAAAACTTGTTATGCTATGATGTGAGACAAAAACGCCGTGCCCCTAGCAGAAAATAAATGTGACATCCAAAAATTCTTCCTTTACTTTTGGACTGGAGGTACTTGATTTTAATAGGACCATATGATCCCGTTAGGGCGTATACATGAGAAGAAGTCATTTAAGTTTGTTTTTCTCTTTCATCTTGAGTCATCTTGAGAGACATTTCAACAATTACTCATGATATTTGTCTAGCTTCACAACGTAAATCTCCAGACATTGATCGCAGAACACCCCCCCCCCCCCCCCCCCCCCCAAAAAAAAAAAAAAAAAGGGTTTGGTATCGACTACAAAGAAGTAAAATTATTTGGTAAGAAACGTGATGCGGTTGATCCCAGACATGGATCCTCCTTCTATTGTGGAAGAGGAAAAACTCGATAATATGTTTCATTGAGACATCATTGTTCAACGATCTCAGTCTGTATTTGCTTGAATGATGCCATAAATCTCTGTGTTAGTTTGTCCATCCCAGCAATATACACTAGTGGCAATAACTTACCAGTGGATCATATGCGATCACCATAGAACGGGATAACATGCGTATGAGAATTTGCGCAGCACCAAAGGGTTTGGCATTCGTCGTTGTCCCAAATTCTGCAATTTCTCCACAGTTTCCGAGCCATGTCAAGGATTGATGACATCTGTAAAATCTATGGCATATCCTCCAGTGAAAATACACTCACAACAGGGCTGACTGCTGAGGACGAGTATTATGTTGATTATTATGTTATTACTGAGAGAGATTGTGGAAAAAAATTGAAATAGATTCCATAATAAATGAATGCCGTGTACGACTTCAGTGAATTGATGTCTGTGTTTTCTTTTTGTATAAGTCATAGCTTGATATTTTTATGTTACAGTTAACTCATTTGATGATGACAAAATATAATGTCAAAATGCAGAAACTTCCGCCATGTTTTTGGTTAAGTTACTCATAAATCTACACTCTTCAGTTACTCCACTGACGAACGTGCATATCGGAACGCTCATCATCCGACAAAACAATATACAAAAAGTCATACAAAAAGTCAAGACAGTAAAAAGGTTTCAATAGAGAATTCATGCTACTTAAAGAGATCACATTATAGAAATCATGGAGTTTATCATACAATGTCTAGCATCGTCTACTAATTATCCATCAAATACATCAATAATGGTACTTGAGCTCGTGGTAGTCTAGCTTATACTCACAAGGCAGAGAAGACAGAATTTATCCATGTCTATAAGGAAATGAGCAACTTGATGTCACAATCGAGAGTTGGCTTGATCTGACGACAAACTCTGCAACGGAATCAATACAGATATTTGAGAAGTGATGGGGGTGCATGAAAATTAAAGCTACCATGTTCTTATACACTGATGATTGCAACTTATCTACATATATCATAATGCTCTTCTGAGGATGACCAATCACGCATCTACAATTCTAGGTCCATGCAATGGAGCGCCCTAAGTTCGATGGATCTCTAGCAACTTTAAATTGAACTAAAATTGATCTGAGCTTAGCAAACATAATCAAAGGCGTGTAGTTCAGAATTTCTCACCAGAGGAATCCCTTTGGCCGCTCTTTCAGCCAAATAAGGGCAAGGCTTAAAGAAATCTCCATACATCTTTGACCATTCATCCAATCTTGAACAAATGTGCTTGGAACCCAGTGAATCGGCCCAAAAGACAATGCCTCCCCTGCACGGCACATCTTTAGATTTTACATGAATAGAATAAAGCAGGACTTGTGAGCACTTAAAATTACACACCGATAAGGTGGAAAGCCCCTGCCCATAACAGCAGCTATGTCAAGGTCCGTCGCCTTGACAGCGATTCCTTCGGCAAGGATTCGACAGGCCTCATTTACCACAGGGAAGAATATCATCTCCACGATGTCGTCTTCTGCTATGTTTACTAGCTGTTTATTACAAACTTAATATTAGGGAAGAAGAATGATAGTCATCAATAGGATAAGACTGCAACTTCAAAAAGTTGCCAACTACTTCTGAGCTTTTCACAGAAATACAGAATAAAATTCATAAAGAAGATATCATAACTCGACTAGCTTGAAATGGTGTTGATTTTCTTTACTCTTCTGTTTTTCCCTGTGGGTACAGATTAATGGTTATCCACACGAAGATTTTAGAGCAGAAGCAAGGATGACCAATCAGTTTTGAGCTATTCGATATGATTTAAACTTCAGAAAGAAGCTATCCAAACTCAACCTACATGACAGGCATCAATTTTCTTTTCTTTTTCTTTTCTTTTCTTTTTTTCCTGGATATGGGTTAATGGTCATCCCCTTCCAAGTTGTAGGGTACAAGCAAATGTGGTCAATCAATTGGAGAGAGAGGGGGAGGGGGGGAAAGAGAGAGAGAGAGAAAGAAAGAGACAGAGACAGAGACAGGCCTTAGAGTCCACAGTAACACCAGAAATGCTTCTGGCCTTTTCAATAAATTTTTCTAGATCAGGATCAGCAGTAGCTTTGCGCCTTTGGTCATACTGATAAAAACCTTTGTTGGTAGATTCTCCTGCAACAAGAGCAAGAAGAATCAAGAGTAGAAAAGAAAACCGAAGGGCTGAAAAAAGCCAACTCCCAATTTTTTATGCCCCATTAAATATTTCATTTCATGTGTGGTTCTTATTTGTCTTATCTTTGGTTTGATAATTGGCAGTGTCGTCCTTTGTCCGGTTTACACAGGGTGCTAAAAGTATATATCACATCACTCATCTACAGTGTTTGATAGGGCTTATATGCATGAAGTCTCCCTCCACCTAATGTTTTTAGGCTTTTTGGGTGAGACTTCCTAAAAAGATTGAGATTCAGGTCATGATGCATCAGTAACAGTTTTACCAGTTCTCTTATCCTCCTGCAAGATGGGGATAAGCATTGATTTATACGATCTTTCAGGGAATTTCTCCAGGAATTGTATGCCAGTAGCAATTGCAACCCCAAAACCAACAAGGTCAGCTAATCTGCCAGCATACAGTAAAACTCAGTCAAACATTAGACCATTTTGGAGAGCAAAACGAAAATAATTCAAATTCTAGAATGCTTTAAGACCTGAAAGGACCCATTGGCATCCCAAATTTGGTAATCGCGTCATCGATCCTATAGGGATTGGTGCCACGCTCAACAAGCAAAAGAGCAGCTTGTGTGTATGGGAAGAACATCCTGTTCACAGCAAAGCCTGTACAATTCCCAACCACCACTGGGATTTTCTTGATCTTTTTCCCAATATTAAGCAAGTCGACAACAACCTGGGGAGATGTATGCTGAGTACGAACAATTTCCAAAAGAGGCATGACGTGTGCAGGACTGCATTGGAAGTAGCTCCCAGTATTTTAGCAAATGGAAGGCAGGAAAAAGAAAACAAAAATAAAAATCTCACACTATAGATCACCTGAAAAAATGGGCCCCAGCAATCCGATCTAGAGAATTGGTTCTCTCGCCAATGATGGTCAAATCAATAGTGGAGGTGTTGCTAGCGAGTATACAACATGGAGGGCAATATTTTTCGAGCTCAGCAAAAATATGTTGCTTCAAGGAAACATCCTCGATAACAGCCTGTTTAAAGCATCAGGTACAAGTACCTTAGGATCTTCCCATAGTCCTACATAAGGTGAAAACTGTTGGAGAAGATCTTCTAACTACCTCAATAACCAGGTCCACAGTTCTGAAGCTTTCATAGTCAAGCACACCCCTTAGAAGGGACATTGTTCTTTCAAGCTTCTCCTCGGTCATTTGACCTTTCTTAACATGGCTTTCCAGATTTGCTGAAAGGACATAAAAGTTAACAAATGGCAGGCCCAAAAAAGTAAAAGCTAACAGCAACACAAAGGTGCTTGAATGTGAATAATAAGATGCACCAAAATAATACTATTGTTACCTCTGACTCGTCCTATACCAGCATGTAAATACTTCTCGTTTACTTCTTTGAGGATCACAGAATAATTACTAAGTATCAATGCTGTTGCTATTCCAGATCCCATTAGTCCTCCACCAAGAACAGCAATCTTGTTGAGTGGCCTAGGCATCAAACCTCCGTCTGTGATACCAGGGACCTATTTCACAGCTGTGAAGGGTCAATATACCCGAGTTTCTAAAAAAATCAGTAAGTCAAGATGAGTAACATTGACTTTCAAAAGCTTTCATCCACTACAATCCAGTCAGGGCCATGTACCATTATAAAGGGCCATCTAATCAAGTTCCTTCTATGTTTAGAGAAAGCAATAACTCCTTGAGCTTCTGTGAACACAGACGGGTTTGATGAAGCTAATTACAATCTTTTTCCACCAATACAGTTTAATGGTCAAAAGAATTGTAGAAGCCACATCTGAAAAAGTAACATGTCATTAAAAATGGAGAGAGACATGTACTACATTGAGGAAAGAATATGGTGAAATCGTTATTAGATCTAAAAGAACTGAAATCAAACCGATAACCTGCCCTGAAAAATAGGGTAAGGGTGGACTTTTCGACAATCCGCGAAAAACCAAGTCAAACCTGACCAGGGCATTTCTGGGTTGGTTTGGGGCAAACTGGTTCAACCTGATATGACCCAACGTGTGAAGAAACATTTTTTTCTTTTGTGCTTGATCATGGTTGAAACTTTTGAAGAGTCAGAATGATACAATATCTGGTCTTGTTAGCTTAACATTTGAATGTTATCTGAGGAAATATGTAATCTATATATTTCATTTATTGGATGGATGAATCAAAATAATTTGAATAATGCTAGATATAGTAAAAATCATAGTAAATTTGCTTGGCTAAGTCATGTGATAACTTTTCAATTGGACACTTGAATGGGTATACTAGCTCAAATAACTATTTGCAGATTTTCACATTACTTAACAAACTAATTTACAATACAAATCTTAATACCTCTAGCATTGCTCAGACAATTTACAAGTTAGGTCAGATTGACCTAATTTAACCCAATTTGACTTGATGTGCGATTTTTTTTTTAGCTTAAATCATAGTTACTGGAGTAGTCATAATTATGAAATATTCAGTCTTGTAAGCGAATATATGCGTAATATCATAACAAAATATGCGATTCTTGTAACTTTCAAGAGGTGTCAATTTTTCCATTAGAAGCTAAGTTGGATGGTTCATAAGTGCTCTATCGTGTTTTAAATTTTTTGGCTAAAAAATTTAGTATTTGCTACAAATGCTTTTGACGATATATACTTTAACAGGATCAGCTTTATTATAGTTTTAAGATATTTTTTTGTTTAACAGTGCTATACTTATTTGATTGTAGGAATTGTGAAATCAAATTTCTCAAATATTATGATGTGTGCAGCTAACTAATTTGTGCGGTTATTTAGAACCAATTGTAGATCTGCAATCAACACATGAATTTTCTATCTATTAGTTTGGCAAAGATATTTATCATCTAAAGTTTTCGCATAATAAAAGCATGTCTTTTAAGGAAGATCAAATAATAGGTCAAAAAAGGATCACCCCAGTATGGGCTGATCAAATCTCAACCCATTAGTGGGCCCACTTTATAAGTCATACCCATATTGACCCAGAACCCAATCCACTCAGTTGCCAAGTCAACCATTGAACCTTCACATGAATTAAAAAATCAGACATCTTTTGCATGAAGGTAATCCACACTACCAGGTGACAAATCATAAAACAATCTTTGATTAAACCACTTCAAGTAACCAAAAGCCAATTTGAAATTCATACTAGCCATTCTAAAGGATATGGATAGAATTTCATGAAGATTGCCCCAGAATGTTTTGGGAAAAAATATAGCATTCATGAAACCTTGCGATTGCCCAAAGCATGTAAAATTCCAAATTCAAAACCAAGAGCTTTGTTGTATCCTCCCTTTATTCTACGCCTAATCAACAGTCTTACAAACAGTAGTTATGTTCAAACCTTCGAAGCTCCACGTTGAGCAAAGAAGACGTGGACCAAGCACTTGGTGGTGTAAGATTTTTGAAGCTGTTGAGACTCTTGAGTCTCCTGCAAATATAGGATCTGGTTCACAATATTTCACAATTTGCTCCAATAAGAAGGCTACAAAAGCTAGATTAGGCATTACCTTCCAAAGTCCAGCCTGTGGACCAGAGATTATACCCTCTTCAACAACGTCAATGCAGATCAGAGGATGGTTGACATTAAGAGCCTGTTTTTTGATTTGAGATCTTGCAAACTTAAGTATTTGTCTCGTGTCCTTAAGGGATCCTAGCCTGTCAGTCCTGTAAAGAGAAGCAACCCATGGTCTCCTGCACTGTGAGATATCCAGAGCCCATTTACAGGCAGTTGGTAGCAGTTCATTTGGTGATACAACAGCATCTACAAGGCCCAAACTGCATGCTTCTGTCCCTTCCACTGCCTTTGAGGTCTATGTGGTAAATCATTGGGGAAGCTAGAGCAAGTTACTCAACATATTCAGAACAAGTAGAGAAGCAAAATAATAAAAAACCCATAAGGCCAAAGGGTACCAGCATCATCTCAAGTGACCTGGAGAGACCAACAAGGCGTGGAAGCCGCTGTGTTCCTGATGCAGTTCAGGTGCATGACCTTAATAATATATAAATAGATAAAAATGGAGAATCACAATAAGTGTATGCTAGTGCATGTAATAAGATCAAGCTTTAGGTTAAGCCATCATAAGAACTGTATGCCGTACTAAAGAGGTCATTATAATACCACCACTCAGGAAATGCAGTAACCCTTGTTCTTCAGGCACCTTCATATTTCACTTTGTAACAAAAAAAATGTCCCAGTCCAGAATTTAGCATTTTAATCATGGATTATAACCGAGAGAACATAGATTGTCAATTCTAACATTCACTTGCTAATGGACCATTTAAATATGCAAGACGATATACAAAAGTAAAGAGATGCAAAAAACTGAAATAAAACATAGCTGTCTTTATTGTCCTGCTATAGTTTCATTGGTGGTCACTAAAGTTTAGTAGATTTTGTGTTTAAGTCACTACTCAATGCACAAACTTTCATTTCTTTGTACTTTTTCAATTGATGCACTTTGAGTGATATCCAGTCAATTTTTCCTTGGTGTAGTGGCCACATTGTGTCCAGAAAATTTTCCTGTTTTCGGAAATGTCATTATTTTACTGGAAAAGAGGCTGGGTTCCAGTAAAAGGGCATCAATTGCAAAGAAATGAAAGTTCAATGCATGGGTCATTAAATGCATATCTATCTGTATTTATCTTTTTGAGTGATTTGCGTAATGTGAGACCATGGTATCTCAACAAAGAAAATAATAAGTGCAACTTATGCCCAAAAAATAGAGAAATTCAACAGTGCAAAGAACAGATCCTAGTCCTTATTGAGAGACATATGCTAAGCAGTTAGAATCCCGGTCTCTATCATCCTCAAATAGCCTAATGCCACACTTAATAACTAAAAGCATTTGATCAGACTGATAACAAGCACGCTACATTAATGTGCCGAGCTCTCTGTCAAGATCCACGCATGATGTGGCACTAGATTGCCAACATGCAAGACAGATCAAGAAGTATCTTGGTTTGAATTCAAAGAAACAAAATCATACAGATGGACTTTGTATTATCCTATACACATCTATCCCAAGTCCAGGTTCTGGATAAAAGCTTCCATTGCCCAATGCTTCTTCTGTTACTGCTTAGGTCCCTTGCTCTATGGCTAAAATTCCATTGAATCTACTGAGGTCCCAAAGGGGAAAATGCCAAAGAAATCGTATATAACTCAAGTGTGATGGATATGGAAAACTCAGAATTTAGCACTATAGGCTTAGAAAACTAGTTATTTGCACCTTGACATGTTGGCTATCTCTAAGTTTCCAGCTACCTTCATATGCACAAGTCACTAGAACGAGGACCTTATATTCCTTGGGGCAACATGGCAGTTAAAAGGAAAAAAGAAAGAAAGCAATCTGCAGCATTTTGTAAAATGATTTTGCTTCAATTTCATCTATTATTCATTGTTTACAAGTATCAAAAACCAATGTGGAGTCAGATAATTATCATGAGCAATAAAAACATCATATGCACCCGATCTCAGTTTGCATTCGAGAATTGCATGAACTTAAATAATTAAAAAAATAACTGAACATACTTAGAAGAAATGATGTTTATTCAGTTAAAATTAGTGAAGGGAAGCTGATTCGGGTCATGAAGTATTGCATTGACATTCACCTTACAGATGATGTACAGCATACCCAGTCAAACATATATCTAGAATGCTCAACTTGAATTATGGCTATACCTCCAAGTCCAGGAATGACACCCAGCTGAAGTTCAGGGAGGCCTAATTGCGCGGTAGGAGTCGATATTCTTGCATGGCATACCTGATTGAGAAAAACTAAAAATTGACAACTGAAAAATAATGTTCTCTACCCACAAAACAAAAATGATCTATAAACAAAAATGTACTAGCACCATAGCAAGTTCTAATCCTCCACCCAAAGCGACGCCATCAATAGCAGCAACGGAAGGCTTCTTAGCCCCTAAAAAGAAAGCACACGATTGAATAAGCAAGAACTGAAGTAGAAAGCAATAAAAGTCAAGCACATACCTTCAAGTCCATCAGTGAAGAAATCAACTAATGTATAACCAGGCTTGGTTTGTTCTGCCAGAATTCAGACAAAGAAAAGGACATGATAACGTTACAATGTCGAGAGTCAAGTAATAGAGTGTGAAACAAACATGCAGCTAAAATACCTTCCTGGCGTTTTTGTCCACCAAAACCGCCAATGTCAAAGCCCCCACAGAAAATGCCTTTTGCACCTGTTTCAGAAAAGAAATGTCCCAGCATTATAATCGTTCTGGATGCAAGATGTACAAGAGGAAAAAAGAAGCCTGATGAATACCTGTTACTACAATTGCTTTCACATCTTCTCTCCCCAAAGCCTGCTCGTAACTCTCACTTAAGCTGTGGAATACTGGAAAGTCAAACGAAGAGATCAATTAGACTTTTCCAGGCATTGTAGAGATCTAAATGTTAATATGAACTTTGGTAAAAACACATATCCTAAAGACTGACTTGAAATGTGCCAACAGGAAGCTCCATACACAGAGTTTAGTGAAAGTAAATGAAGGTCAGATATTATGCCACATTCAACTCAACAGGTACAACTTATTCCCCATCACCCTCTTCTAACAGCAGCTTCCTGTCCGCTAATGTTCCATATCAGCGAGTAATTCGCCATGAAGTGAATTGAGTTGATGCAAGTGCATGAGTTTTATCGTTATCTCTCTTCTGCAGAAATTTCAACTCAAGTCTACCATACTTGATTAAACTACGTAACAAACGGGATAAAGTACACTAGAATTATGAAGCTTGCACACATAGTGCAATCAAGTCCGAACCTTTCAATTGTCACAATCAAGTCCCAAATCTTTTTTCTGAATATGTTACAATCACACCATTCCAGTCATCACTTCTCCAATAGCTAACACCTGGCAACCTCCACCACACAGGAAATTTTCTCCTGCCCAGTGCGCGATTTGCAAGGGACAGATTTCATTTGCCATTTTTGGTAAAAAGTTCGTGACTTGCTCGCGTCAATTGGACGATTCGGGACTTAATCAGGCTCCGAACCGACGGTCTGGGACTTTCAGTCAACTCTTCACACAACAAATATTGGGATATGCTTACTCCAACCGGACACGATCTGAATCCATATGATACATATAGGAAATAAAAGCGACCCAAGTGCTTCAGTTCATCATCCAATGACTGAAACGAAAGCTTTTGACTGCATGCAAAGTGAGGCCAAGAGATGCATTCCATTCTCAACTAAAACTCAAAAAAGCTCTAACTAGTTGATGAACGCAAGGTCAGTTTATCATGATCACCTCGAAATTATTTTATCCACAACAAGCAACTGAAAAACATGAAGAAACTCCACAGACCCACAAAGGAAAAAATGTCGGCGAGGACGGCAAAGCCAGTCGAGGCAGCAACTTTCGAGAAATCGAAGGACGTCGGAAAGGAAACAGAGGACGTACTGTCGGCGGTGAGTGCATTGACAGGAGGGTTGACGATGGTGATGAGAGCGACGCCATCGTCGCCCACTTCCAAAACCGTCGTCCTCTTCGCTTCGCGACTCATTTGTCGTCTCGTTTTGCTTTGAGCTGCGACGTGCGGCGTGGGATTTCATCGGGCATTTATATGCTCACGTGCTCTTTTCGTTTGGTGATATGCATTGAATTCACCCGATGCCATAGTACCCATTTTGGATCGTCTAGTGCCAAAGTCGCTGGGTGAATAAGTCGCCAATTCCTAAAACGGACTATGGAATGTGTTTTATCTGCTGGTGCCGACAAAGCGAATTGAAAGTTTTTTCAACATGCGTCAAAATTACCAATGGCATGTGAGTATTAAGAACGGATGAAAGAAAGGAGACATATAAAATTTGTTGCTTTTTCCGTATGAAGAAAGTAAGAGTAGTGAAAAGTTACTTTGATGCCTACGGAAGTTACCGTAGCAGCCCTTTCAAAGTGAACATCAAGAGAGATTGGAGACTGTTGGCTGGAGCAAGATAAATCCAAATATGGCATCTTTGTTTTGACTATCTCAAACTTTATTGATCGCGAATTTTTTAATGTAATTGGTGAATGGAGTCCTTAAGAGATAGGAGGCCAAGTAGTAGAAAATCCTTCATGCATAAATCTCCCATAGAGCCATTGATTGGATTGTTTACTCGGGATATGGAGCACTTCGATATTTAATCACTACCAATTAATAAATGGATAAGGCACAAATAATTTGGGGGTTTGCTTGTGGAAACCGGAAACGCATAAAGTGAACGACCCATAGAGCCATTCGTTGGATCGTTTACTCGGGATATGAAACACCTCGATATTTGATCACTACCGATTAATAAATGGATAAGGCACAAATAACTTGGGGGTTTGCTTGTGGAAATCAGAAACACACGTAAAGCGAACGGCGGTGTATAAAATATGCGTTGGAATTGTGTGTAAACAAAAAAAAAAAGAAAATTATTTTTTACCAAAATAATATAAAGTAGTAGGGACTCAAAAACCAGTGGCCACAGCCGATGGTTGACTAAACCAAGAGTTTAATTAAGTGGAGACTCTGACACATAGAATAGGACAAATGGGTATATAAAAAAAAAACGTTTTCAATTACACTATAGAAACTTTTAGTTGGACTAATCTCTAGAAATGTATACAAATTACTCTGTCTACATGCATTATGAAAGGCTCCATTACTAAAAGTGGTGAGTGAGATTCTTTAGATTGAGTGACGCTATGATTTAAATATAAATATTACACCATTTTTCCTAAGTCCGGTAAGCCCCCCAAATCCAATGTATGACATGAATATGTGAAAAAATAGAGACAGCACCACGTGGAAGCGCCAGCTTTTATCTATTGTACTTATTTATTTTTGTGGGTCCATGTCGTGTGAGATGACTCACATTGTTGGAGTAAATTCGGATCTTGCGCATATGGAGAGGGGGCTTGATTTTTTAAGCCTCTTGCAAATGTAATACGTAACTTGCAAACAATCTTCGTTTGACCTCATTGAAGGAATATGGTACTTATTTATTACACTAGACGGGACGGAAAAGAATTTTAGGATACAATTGGGTTGAATAAAAAGAAAATTAAGATTGGATGCGTCGCCAACAGTGGGCTCCACTTAGCACCAATAATTTGTACTGACCCGCCATGTTTATGGAAGATTTTCGGGCGAAAATAAAATAAGTGGGTCAGAATAATAAATTAAAAAAGGCTTTGATTGGTGGCCCAAAAAGTAAGGCTAAAAATAATCTATTCATTTTATCACTACGACTAAAAATTGGAAGAAAAAAAAATTTCCTGCTTGAAAAACAGGTCTTAATGAAAATTCATGATGTTTCAAAGTTGCGATATTAATTATTTAGCACACGAGAATAACGTGTTAAAAGACCTAGCCATACACAGGCATCTAAAATCCAAAACTCTAATATATTGTATGTTGGCAAAATGTCTACATCTTTTAGTTGGTGAAAGAATCTTTTGGTTGGCGGTGGATGAGGAAGAAAAGTATCCAATGCATTTCTTGACATCATGAAACGATGACTCATCCACTATAATCCGACTCGGAGTAGATATGACCGTGTTCAAAGTAATTTACTAATTGATAGTATCATTTAATCTGTCCTCTAATATGAGTTAATTGATTTGCACAGCCATGAAGGATTGGTAGGAAATTTTTTGAAGTAAGTTAGAACAGTATTCTGAGTCAATTTACAGAAGATAGAAGTTTCAAATGTTTAAACACATAATTCACTAGTAATTAATTGTGAATGGGTCACATATGGTAGCTTTGAGTTGACCGAAATTACGTAAGAATCCTGTTAAATACAATGCTGAGAAGAGTAGATTCAGTATATGATACTGATCCTATATTACCACAAGAGACCATGCAGTCTCATTTTTTTCTTGTTCGGACACGCTAATACCCTCTCTCTCTCTCTCTCTCTGCATGGTCCGATGGTTTCCAGAGCAATACCTAAACAAACATCCCATTTTGTTCCTAACAACTCTGCTACCCATGAGGTATAAAAGGAAGAAAGGGACATGTATTGCTCGATATGGATGGACTGAGATGAGAATTGTTCTGAAATGACCTGGCATCTACTACCGCTTCTAGATCTAGCGACAAATGAGCTCGACCGCGGGCATTGACAAATGGGTCGCTCCGGCATAAAGGGTCAATCACTGCAAGCCGCCACAACAACTAATAAGGTGGCTCCTCCATGGACCATAACTCCAAAACTAGCAGTGGACGAGCCCGGGCGCGAGCGATGACGAAGTGGATAACCTGACCATGGATGGGCAACGCAGCCCGGGACGTGAAGCAGTGGCCGATGTAGCACCTGTAATTCCGCGAGTGACTACGTACGGAGGAGGTGCTACGATAGCGGAGATAGAAGAGAGAATAAAAGGCTCATGTTTTTGATGTCATGTCATAGGCACGTGTCAAATTGTGATTAGATTTTGGTATAAAATACTTACCCTGTGAACCTATAATGTGGTACCGTGCAACCACTAAGTACTTTCCCGTCCTTTTTCTTTTTCTCATGTTCTTCCTACTTACTCACAGAGCAGCGTCAACTGGGCATCGGCGAAAGGAAAGGCTCGTGGTCCCAAGAACTGTAGTGGGTCTAGCTGAACCAATCCAAGCAATGACCAGACCGGTCCGATCACGGGATCTGTCGGCCACAATCTCATTAGTGACCATTGGTCAACAAGGGCATGCATGACAATTTTTGGCTATAAATTGATTTTTCAATTTCGGTTTTTTGCACAAATTTATAAACAAAAAAACGCGTTTGATAACAATTCAACATTTTTATTTTTGGAATAGAAATTCCTTTGATAATAGAATACAATTTCTATTTCTAAGGGAGCAGCGGCAGCCATCCAGTGATCGATAGCTGGCGTCCGATAGCGGGCATCTGATGGCAGGCATCCAACATCTCACAGACTAGTGAAGTTCTTGATGCTTGGTGGTCTAGATAGATTCTAGAGAGCTTCTTGAAACAAAAAAGAAAAATGACGGTTGAAATTGTCTTAGTTCCCTTTTTTTTTTTTCTTGAATTTTTCTATTTAATCTCTCTTTTTGGCGGTTAATGAACAAGCGAAAAGAGACATTAGAATTATATGTAGATGATATATATTGTAAAAACGAAACTAGATAAGTGATTTTCACACTACCTAGTCAACGTGATCAATTTGATGTAAATAAAAAGTAGTATTTGTACTTAATCATGTTTTTAATGATACAATTATTATATTTTCCTACATTAATACCCATGTCTATTTTTTTTGGCTACAAAATTATGACACCTACATATCCGAGAATATGCGTGGAAAGGTTGCGAAATGAAGCGAAATGAAAGTTTGCTCCAGGGGAGAACAAGGCTTTCATCGCACACTTGCTACCTTCTCCTATTCCATTTTGGTTACTTGAAGTGATTGATTCCTTCTTTTGGCTTTGCCATTTTGTCGAGGAGTATAGAAAGTGAAAAAGTTGTGCTTCACTTCATTTTCATCACAATAATTGACAAAGCTTTGGTCATCAAATTCTCCTAAATGATCAGTTCTGAAAGTGGTGATGCTGTATCCTTTCTCATTTTGAATTTATCGTGCAAATTTCTCAAATGAGTGAAATGCTTCATTCTTATGAGATAATAACATTACCCGTGTAAATTGTGAGAAATAGTCAACCACCACGAGGCAGTACTTTCTTCAACCTAAATGGTAGTTCATGTTACTCTAAATAGGTCCATATGTAGTAGCTGTAAAGATTTGTTAGTAGCAATAGTTTTTGTTGATTTGAAAAAAACTTCTTATCTGCTTTCCCAAAGTATAGGCATTGCAAGAATCACATTTATTGTAGTTGATCTTTGATAATCGACGAACAAGATCTTTTCAAAATATTTTTTGAATCCACTTGGCATTAATATGACATAATTCCTTGTGCCATAGATTACACTCTTCCTTGATAGACATTAGACAATAAGATTCTTCAAAGTTGATATCAAGTAAGTAAATATTGTCATACCTTTTTCTAGTGAATGATTGAGAATTGTCCTTACTAGTGCCAATGCACTTACCTTTTTCGAAGCTTATTTTGTATCCCTTGTCACATGGTTGGCTAATGTCTATGAGATTGTGCTTCAATCCTTTGACAAATGAAACATCTTCAATGATCAGATTTCCCAACTTGATGTTTCCTTTGCCGATGATTTTATCTTTGTCTTTTCCCCCAAAAGTAACAGTTCCTCCGTTTATGGTGGTGAGTGTTAAGAATTTGGTGCTGTCTCTAGTCATATGTTTAGAACACCCACTGTCCAAATGCCACTTGTTTTTTCTTCAAAATCACTTGCAATAAAAGAAAATCTCATCTTTTCTTTGGCACCCACATAAACTTAGGGCCTTTGTGGTTAGGCTTTCATTTAGGGCCAAAGGACTAGCGAGTTTTCTTGGACCTCTTCTACTGTTTTGGACAGTCCATTTTGAAATGGTCATATTCATAAGAGTTTGAGCACTCAGGGAATCTTTAGCCAGTAGCTCCTATGAATTGTCTATTAAAGTGATATTTATAACAACGTTCAAGAGATTTGTGCTTCAATCTATCGTTTTCTTTTGGGAAGGGAATCTTCTCATCTTCATTTTCCTTACATCCCATTCCACTCTTGTTATAGTGAGGAATTTGAATCGAGAGGATATGCTTCAATGTTTTTGAACTGAGAGAAAACTTGGTGTTGATTTTTGAAATTTCATCCCTGAGACTCTCATTTTTGAGTCGAAGAAGATTTACTTCTCTCACTTGGAGATCATATTCCTTCTTCAATTCGTCAATAAGAACTTTACCAGTGAAGTTTCCAATAGTGAGATCATAAACTTCATTTTATAAATAGAAATCCTTTTTGAAGCTCTTTAGTGTTCTTCAAACATTTCCCTTAAAAACTCTTGTAACTCTTTATAAGATGGTTCGGAATCTTTTACCTTATCTTCTTCCTCATGTTCTAAGTTAGCCATAAGACAAATATTAGCTTCCTCTTCATCTCTTGACTCACAATTGGTGTCACTCCATGTTTCTGCCTTTAGCGTCTTTTTCTTCTTCTTGAACTTTCCTTTCTTTTTCTTGAGAGATGGGCAATTTGGCTTTATGTGACCTGGTTTCTTGTATTCATGGTACACGATGTCCTTATTGTTGGATTCTTCTTTGTTTCCATAAGGCTTCTTATCATTTGAATGCTTAGATGATTTTTTTCCTTTATAGTTTTCTTCTTTCCTTATGAAATTCTTGAACCTCTTTATCAATAATGCCATGTCTTCATCGCTTTCTTCTTTATCTGAAGACATTGGTCCACTTGCATTATCGTGATCGACTTTAAATGCAACAATTTTCTTACCTTTTGAGTTGTTTTCCTCATTCTGAAGCTCAACTTTATAGGGCATGAAGGTTTCTATCAACTCATTCATCGTGATTGGTTGAATCCTTATTATTTCTCTCAATGAAGTCTTCACAATGCTCGATTCTTTGGGCAAGGCTCGCAGCAGCTTGTTCACCTTTCAGCATAAGTATAGACTTTTCCTTGAAGAGTAAAACATTCACTATCTTAGCGAATCGAGTGAACATTGGTATTACTATTTCATCAGATTTAACCTTGAATAGCTCGTAGCTTCCAAGTAGGATGTTTAGCTTTGTTTCTTTCACCCTGTCTATTCCTTCAAATGTCAGAAAGATGCAATCCCATATTTCCATTGCTATGGTATAGGAAGCATTTCTGTTAAACTCAGATGGTGTAAAAGCACAGTATAATAGATGTTTAGCTTTAGCATTAAGAGAAGTTTTTTTCAAACTTCTTCAGTGTTATTAACAGCAATGGCTTCTTGACCATCTTGGAGAGTAAGAGCTTATGCACTTCTACCCCTTTTTCAACTACATCCTACATATCCAAATTTGTGGTTTCGATGTATAATTTCATTCTTTGCTTCCAGTATCCATAGTTGCTTTTATCAAAGTAGGTGGTTTGTTGGGAGCTTGAGTATCGTTGGTAAAGAAGTTGCTAAGGTTAGCCATATGTAAAGATCTTTATACTCAAAAGAAATACACTTCAAATAACAAGCAACAAGGCTCTAATACCAATTGTTGGTGGCTAACAATACATCATAGAGGAGGTTGAATAGGTTGTTTTAGGAAATTTGATGATATTTCACGAAAATTAGCTAATTGTTAAGTAAAGATTAGGCTTACGTGATGTTTCGAAAAGTTGTGAAGTAACTATGTGCAAATAAGAATAAATAGATGAAAACAACATCACATAGAGAATTATAGTGGTTCGGCTTTATCCATAAGCGTATGTCAACTTTTCAAACTAATAGCTGCAAGACGGGCTGGATTCCACTAGGATTTTGCTTAGAAAGTTATAAATGACTAGCACTCATCCTTTACTCTTGAAGGTGAGTCGGGCCTTCGATCATGAGGTTAAGTTGTGGATTGATCCCGCACCATCATGAACACGAAGCGCGATCATGGATCAGTTATGTGTGGACGGTGCACCGTCGTAGTTGATTTCACACGAAAATTGGCCATGAACGATCCATGAGTTGATCCTGTTTGGTGACGAATCGGTTGCGGATTGATTGAGTCCACATGACCAAGTGAAAATCAAGAGTTGATCATGGGAATTGATGGCATAAACCTTGGATAGACCAAGGCATGACATGTTTGGCCATGGACCTGGTTCGCCCGACCGAGACTCGATTAGGGTGAATGATCGAGGTCGACCACAAATGTCATTTTTAAGACATCCATTGGACCAATTCTAATTGTAAATGGTCACAAACAAGTTCAAGAGGGCTACTGACTTAGTTGCACTCATTTGATTAAAATTTAGTGAATCCTTGGCACGAACCTCAGTGCTCATAGAATCATCGATCGTGTGCAAATATGAACGACTTCTCCAATGAGGCGACACCCTATGTTAGTCTCATAAATTCCTTGAATGAATTTCAAATGCAAACTATTAATGCGGGGATAAGTTATTGGACAAATATCAAGAGATGATAAGAATTCTAGAACCTTCCATGACTTTTTTGACATAGTCCATCCTATCCATTAAGAGCCACATGCCCACTTCAAGAGAGAAGGAGAAAACTTGCTTTCCAAGTAGCTTGGCAAAAACATCTAGACCTCATTTAATAACTTTGGACTTTAGTTCATTAATGGCATGGATGAATCACCATACTTAGGTGTCCCCTAGAATTTTAGGTTGCGATGACCCTAAAAATATAGCCTTGGTGAACAAGGCAAGGCCCAACTGATTAGAAAAGGACATTAGTCATCTAAAGGGCTTATGTGTCTCCTAGGGCCATAGGCAAATTATGAACGTAAATTGAGCCTTGGAGAATAAGCCAATAGATGGACCAATAATAGGTTAACATCAAGGGACATAGGTGCCAACTCAAGAGGATAGATAGGTCAACTTGTCTCCTAGGTGTAATCATGAGCTTGCATTAAAAATCTAAGAGGATGAGGCCTATAAATAGGAGCCACCCTTACATTTTAAGGATTAGCCATTTTCTCTCCTCTTCCTCTCCTCCTCAAAGCCGCCCAAGAGCCGAGCGGTTCCCAAAGAAGCATCTTGGAGCTAGGTCCAAAAAATTGTAAGTGGAATTTCCTAACTCTTTGATGGGGTGATGTACTACATGTATCGATTTTAGGATCTTGTCATCATTTACTTGCTTTGGCTTGTATTATTATGCTTGTTGTGTTTCCATATGTTTGTTGTTGTATCAAGTAAATTCATGATCTCACATGAGTGTCAAGCACACTTGAATGTTGAGGAAATGTCTCGGTGACTTTAGACGTGTGCTGAGGTGGGCGCATGATTCACACTTGGTTTTCGGACAACATTGAGGCTTGTTGTTACTCAGGACAAGCATCGGGTTGATGCTGAAGCCGAAGCGAACGATTCCAAGTCAAGACCATGAGCATGACACTCATGCGAGACCATGAATTTACTTGATACAACAACATGAGTCTAGTTTAATAGGGCATAAAGGACACGCGGACCCCTGGAGTGCCATAACTTGGCAGAAAGGAACACTTAAGTGCCATAACTTACGAAATGTACACTTAAGTGCCAAAATCGGAGTAAAATGGATCACTTGAGTGCTAATCCGGCCAAAAGACTGACGTGGCATTTTTCCAGCGAAGCGAGCCCAAAACGATGCCGTTTTGCGCGTTGACGTGGCCAAATAATGCAAAAACGGCGTTGTTTTGGGGCCGACATGGTAAACAAATAATATAAAAAATAATTAAATTAAATTTAGTTAAAATATTAGAAAATAATAATTTTAAAATTAAATTTAGTTAAAATAGTAAAAAATAATAATTTTAAAATTTCAAAAATTAAAAAAAGAAAAAGAAAATGGTCAGACGATGGCCGAGGGCTCGGCCCCTCGCCCGTCGCCGCCTCCCCGCCGTCCGGGAAGGGCTAGCGACGGGGGCGAGAGGGTTTCCGGGGTCGCCGGTCCTTGGCCAAGGGCCGGCAACCTTGGCTAATCGACGGCAAGGGCTCGTGAGCCCTCGCCTTAGATCGAGGTGAGGGTTGCAGCTCTTGCCTAGATCCGGCGAGGGTCGGTGGCCCTCGCCCGGCCGGGCCAAGGGCCGCCGCTCGTCGGGGCAACCCCCGGTGGGATGGCGGCCCTTGGCTTGGTCGGGCGAGGGCCGCCGACCGTCGCCGGATCCGGGTGAGGGCTGCGACCCCTCGCCACTTGCCGGATCCGGGCGAGGGCCGCAACCCTCACCGTCGATCGGGGGCGGCGGTGGCCGAGGGTTGAGCCCTCGCCACCGCCCGACCATTTTTTTATTTAAAATTTTAATTAAATTTATTTGATTTTTATATTATTTTTTATCATGTCAGCCCAAAACGACATCGTTTTTGCATTATTTGGCCACATCAGCGTGAAAACGGCGTCGTTTTGGGCTCGCTTTACCAGAAAAATGACACATCAGCTTTTTGGCCAGACTTTGGCTAGAGTGGCACTTAAGTGATCCGTTTTTCTTCGAATGTGGCACTTAAGTGTACCTTTCATAAGTTATGGTACTTAAGTGTCTCTTTGTGCCAAGTTATGGCACTTGAAGCGTTCTTTTGCCGGGCATAAAGTCATTGATTAACTTTGCATGGCATGCCTTCGGGCCTTTACATTTGGTTAAAGATTCAAGATGAAATGAATTAATTAATGCTTGATATACATGAACACATGATGGACTTTTACTACTGACACTGAGGAATGTTGGGTTGTTGCCTAGGGTAAAACCCCGGATGCCATCTCGATATTGAGATTATGGACAATGCCGGCTCGGGTGAGGTTGATGCATGGGGTCGTCTAGGATGCCGTCCTAATAATAAGATCAAGATGATGCAGGTTGCCAAGAGGGGGACCGATGCCTATTTGATAATGAAAGAGTCAATGAATTTCGATTAACTGAAACTGATTGAAATAAATTGGAAGTCCATGTGTGGTTCTTGACTGATACATGTGTGGTGTTTGAATTGATGCTTGCAAAAGTTGGGTTTGTTTGATATTGATTGTTGAGTTCTTGCATCATTTTGAACATATGTTTGCATTGGGTCGCTTGGTGCATAAACAAGTCTTGCGTGTTGCATGCATCCTTCTAGAACTAAAATGGTAGTAAGTCACGAATCTTTGAAAAGCTTGTTTTTATGCACTAACTTTTTGTCTTTAATCCTCGAAAGCACATAGAAGATTAAGAGGTTTTCATATGCATAAGTAAGGCAAGTCATGAGCCTTGCTATTGATTTGTCATCGACAGGTAGGCGGTGATTTTGTACCTGAAGATTGACGATGAGATGTCCTCTTATAGAGGAATTAGGAATTTCTACTTACTAAGTCATCGACTCACTCTTGTTGCATTCATCATTTTAAATGTGTGATGGATGAGCCAACCTTACCGCCCGTCCATCTTGGCCTTCCTATTGATATGGTTAATACTATGATAGATATAGTAGACTTAGAAGGGGATGTCACTTACCAAGAGTATAATATTGCCATATGGGTCCAAGAAGGGCTAGACACATTGGTTCCCCACACGTATGAGGTTTGGTGCCTCATTTTTTATAGGGACATCATCGGTCCCATCCATGGCTTCATTCCTTCGGAAGATCCTATGGGAGCTTTGTAGGAAGTTGGGTCTTGGATGGGGGCCATTTTTAGAGGAGCTCGATGGAGGAGCTAGGCTACTCTAGCCTTTTGATTGACTATGTGTGGTAATGAAAATAGATAGCTCAAGACTAGGATAGGCATGTAATTATAATAGCTTTTGGTATGTATAAACATGCGTTTACTTTGTTGCTTGGCTTGTATATGTTTTACCTGACCCAATGAACATCGTCAGATGTCTGTAGTTGTCACAGCACCATCGACTTGATCTTTACAATTTCGACACAAACATCAATTGCTGATTCTTTAGGTCTATTGGTGTGACATCTTGAAATTTGATCCCGTCTCGAATATATAAAATGGGCATTTCGTTGACGCGCCTATGGTCTTTCTTCTTTGAGTTGGCCACTCACAAGTTAACTAATCTATTATGTGAGAATTCAATCGGAAATCGATTGAGAATTCAATTAGAAATCGATTGCTTGACCATAATAATCTACAAGGGTTAATATGACACCATTATAATTGATTAGTGATTGGATATAGGTCAATTCGATGGAATGACGTAATTGAATTGCGGGTGATTTTGCTTGATTGTGAAATTTGCGTCGAATGATACTAACCTGATTTTATGTCAAAATTATATTTGGTACACGTAATTGAAATCTTGTGATTTTTATGATAATCAAGAGTTGTCTACGAGTCGGAGATGCACAAACATGGATCGAAAATTATTAACCACAGGTCAAACACGTTAAAACCCTTAAAAGCTACCCGATAAGTTAGGTTGTACTAAAATCGTATTTGGTCAATTTTAATCACGAAATTGAATTCGGTTTCAAGAATCAGACGTTTGAGCGTGTGGCATCCCAAAATTCATAACGACCTCTAGTTACATTGAAGTCTATGAATAGGTGATGAAAGTACCATCAAGTTATGGCCATTTAATCCATAATTTGCAATAAGATTTATGGCCAAGCTTTTAATGGATAATTATTTGATAGGAAAGAAAATCCTATCATTGGCCATGTGTTTTATAAGTTGGAATTTATGGATTTATGATTTCAAGATTTATGGCCATATGAAATCATAATATAGTATTTATATAAGTGGGGATTTAAGGTAAATTATTGAAAGTAAAATGGACTTATTTAAGAAAATTTTGGGCCATTAAAGCTTGGACTTTAGGCCCAAGTGAGATAGGCCTAAAGTGGGCCATAAGCCCGGCCCATTGTCGACGCATGGAGGGGGGGGGGGGGTAGAAGGAGGAGCCGCATGGCCTCCAAGTGTCTTCAACAAAGGAGACACTTGTCTCCTCCTTGGGGACAAGTGTCCCTCATGCAAAATAAGAATGCATGCATATATATACAACCAAAAAGAGAAAAGAGAGAGAGAGAGAGAGAGAGAGAGAGAGAGAGAGAGAGAGAGAGAGAGAGAGAGAGAGAGAGAGAGAGAGAGAGAGAGAGAGAGAGAGAGTGGCTGGTGGAGAATTCGGCTAAAGGGAGAGAGAGGAGGTTGCGAGAGAGAGGGAGTGGCGAGAGAGAAGGGGAAGCCGAGAGAAGGAGCTGTCCGCCCATCGCCGCCCGTTTGCCGCCCATGTGCCGTTGTTCTCTTGATCTTAGAGGCAAGTTGGGACTGATTTCCACTCTTGCATGTGTGCCTTGCATGTGTGATTTGTTGGTGGTAGGTTTCGGATCATAGGGAAGGCAAAACCGAAGCTAGAGTGTGACTTGTTCTTGAGTTTGCATGCTGTTTTCGTATGAACCGCCTGAACCAGAATCTTGTGAGAGCTTACATGCATGTTTCAAGTTTGATTTTGACCTTGATTCCTTCATGAAAGTTGTAGCCAACATCTTAAGCTACAACATAATAAAATTTGGGACAAAATGGTGGAGATTTAAGAGGTCAAAACCTCTTCCTATGAAGACACTAGATCTGGAACTGCTTTACTGACCTTTTGGTAGATTTGTGGGTTGCATGTAAATTTTTATCAAGAATCTCTCTTCGACTTCTTCATGAAACTTGTAGAGAACATCCTAAATACTAACATACTCAAATTTGAAGTAAAATGAGCAAGTTTAGCCTAGTGAAACTTGTAGAGAACATCCTAAATACGAACATACTCAAATTTGAAGTAAAATGAGCAAGTTTAGCCTAGTGAATCGACTTACTCTTGAAGACGGTTAATCTGGAAATACGGTACTGGACACCAGAGACTTCTTGGACTCATATGGTGACTATTCTTTGGAAATTTGACTTAGATCCATTAATAAAAGTTGTAGGGGACCTTTTGAAGTACAACATATCCAAATTTCAGAGGAAAAAAAGAAGAATAAGTGGGTGAAAATGCAATATTTCAGAGATAACTACACTGGACGTTTCGGTGCTAGAATCAGAAGCTTCGAATGACTGTAGAAAATTATCTAGAACGAATATGGCCTAGATGTCTTCAGGAAAAATCTAATTTAGTGTCTTAAATATAACCTGGTAAAATTTCATAATTTTTGGACGTCATTTGGGTATTTTAATCGAATTATTTCAAAAAATGTGCAATCTGTTTCTATCCGAAATTGCATGCTGTATTTGTGTGGATTATATCTTCTTGTGTGAAACTCGTTTGGGCATGTGTTCTTCATAAAATTGTTATCTTATTGTCTTTTCTATCACTTGTCCTGATTTTATGATTTTTGAGAATCATATGGATATTTACTTTAAATGCTTTCAAAAATTGTACAAGCTGGAATTTAATAAACTTCAAAAAGGCATGACATATGGACTATTCTAAATTGTATGGATTTCATGAATTGTGTTGTTATGAATGATTATGTCTTGCTGCATGTATGATGATGAATGGAGATGCATGTATGATTCAAAGGATGAAAATGAGCTTGATTGCCATCACATCACATGCCCGGTTGTATCTTGAATACATGTCCGAAGGTTCCTCGTGATGCCAGTTGGGATACGAGATGCTCGGAATGTGGGGGTGCCGGATGCCTGGTTGTATCTTGGATACATGCTCGGAGGGTTCTCGCGATGCCAGGATTGGGCGCGAGTGATGAATGTGGGAGGCAAACATTGGTCCTGGGAAAGAAAATGTGGCGGTCCAAAATGAAATTGAAATCAAATTATGCATGATGGTATATGTATGACATGATGATGATGTTACATGCATGGATGCATGGTAATGATGTTGGTACATGTGATATGATGATATGGTGATGATGTTACATGCATGGATGCATGGTAATGATGATGGTACATGTGATATGATGATATGGTGATGATGTTACATGCATGGATGCATGGTAATGATGATGGTACATGTGATATGATGATATGGTGATGATGTTACATGCATGGATGCATGGTAATGATGATGGTACATGTGATATGCTGATATGGTGATGATGTTACATGCATGGATGCATGGTAATGATGATGGTACATGTGATATGATGATATGATGATGATGTTACATGCATGAATGCATGGTAATGATGATGGTACATGTAATATGGTGATAAGATGATGTTGTTATACGCATGGATGCATGGTAAGGATGATGCCATATGTGACATGATGACGGTAAGTGTATGATATGATGGTGATGTCTATATGATGATGATGGTACATGAGGTATGATGACATGTGCATGATGCCATGGTATGTTGTGCATGGATGCTTGTATGACATGTGATGCTATGATTGTGATGATTGCATGGCATGATGTATTGAGTGGTTTATTGGTCATTTACCTGCTGATTGGTTGTATTCAATCCTTCGGGGACCAACATTTCAGATTAGTAGATGGATTGAGCGGTTGGATATGACCGCGAGGAGGAGAATAGTAAAGGAGGGAACTTTTGGATGCCAACACTGGTTGATGGACCTTAAGCATACGATTGTGGGAGGAGATGTCGATCATTTTTTGAAGTATAGCCGAGTATAGAAGACTGCGGCATTTTGATATACCGATTTAATGATGTCCATCTGGTTTAAGTAAATAAAAGTGTTCGGCTTTAACTTTTATAAGATGTTTAGTTGGTGTGCAACGTTTTCTAAATATAGGGAAGGGAGTTGTTGGATGTGCTTTCGTATATAAACTGCGCAAGGGACCGATTTAAAAGATGTAAACCCCCAGATTGTATGGACCCACTGCAATTGAAATGGTATCAGAGTGACATGTTATAAGGGAAAGTGAAAGGGACACGAACTGTGGTGACCCTAACGGATCGGGGGCCGTCGAGGGGTGCCACAGAGCGTGTCATGATTCATTTTTAGGACATCGTCTCATCTTTTGGAGAAATTCCGTGGGAAAAATCAATTTTGGACAAATCGGAAAAGCAATGGAAATTCGGATGGGCAAAATTAAGGGACTTTTGTCTGCCAAAATGGTTAATTTTGTGGAAATTGAAGCTAATTTCTTAGTGGTTGGTGTGGCATCCCAAAATTTAATGACAAGCCATAAGGTATGTTAAAGTCTCTAATTAGGTGATAAAATTTCTCTTGGCTTATGCTTTAGCCATTAGTCTTTTAATTAGATGATTTGTGCATATGATTGTGAGAATTTAAATATGATAAATTAATAATCTATGCTTGGCCATATGTTTTATAAATTGAATTTCAATAAACAAAATGTCACAAGACTTTGGCCATATTGGAAATTAAAATTTAAAAATATTTATAGAAGATTTTCAAAAAAAAGGGGGGGAAAAGTTAATTTTTATTTGGTTGGGCCTTAGGCCCATTGGCCTAAGCTTAGTGGGCCGATGGCCAGCCCAATTAGGCCCGCGGAAGGGGCTGTCACCAGCCCAAGAGGAGGCCTAAGCCCATCTTGCATGTGGTGACAAGTGGCAAGAAGGGGATCTTCATGCATTGGCTAATTTGAGAGGCAATCTAATGATTGCAAATGATTAGGAAATGGGGGAATAAAAGGGAAGAGAGAGAGAAGGGTGGCCGGTTCCTTCATTCGGCCAAGAGAGAGAGAGAGAGAGAGAGAGAGAGAGGAGAAGCCGAGAGGGAGGAGGAGGAGCCGCTCGCCATGCGCTGCCGTGTTCGCCGCTGTGTGCCATCGTCCGTCTGGTCTAGAGGCAAGTGGGAGTCCTCTAGCTTCTCTTGCATGCTTGTATGTTGTTTGCATGTCGAATTCTTGAGTGTTAGATGAGAAAAACCGAAGCATGGATGAGTTGTGTGTGAATGGTGTGACTGTTCTTGCTCGGATCGTGTGAGTCAGAAACTTTTTTGAGCTTGCATGTGTGTTTAGAGTCCGATTTTGGCTTCGATTTCTTCATGAGAGTTGTAGCTAACATCTTGAACTACAACATACTAAAATTTCGTGGAAAATGATGGAGATTTGAGGGGTTAAAGTCTCATTCTACGGAGACCTCAGATCTGGAAAGTTTTTACTGACCTTTTGCTGGATTCGTGGTTGCATGTTGGTTTGTGTTGAAAATTTCTCTTCGATTTCTTCATGAAAGTTATAGGGGATATCTTAAACTACAACAGACTCAGATTTGAAGTGAAATGAACAAGTATAGCTTAGTAAATCGACTAGATCTTGAAGATAGAAATTCTGGAGATGTATTTCAAGACACCCGAGATTTCAAGGACCTAAATGATGACTATACTTTGGTTATTTGACTTAGATCTCTTCATGAAAATGGTAAAGAACATCTTTATGTATAACATATCTAAATTTCAGAGAAAAAAAAAAGAGAATAGGTAGGTGAAATCTCAATATTTCGGAGGTGTGTGCACTGGACGATGCAGTAATGGATCGAGAAGCTTCGTGAGACTGTAGAAACTAATCTAGAAAGAATATGGCTTGGAAGTCTTCATGAAAGATGTACGAAAATGTCTTGGCTATGACTCGGTAAAGTTTCGTAATTTTTGGAGGTCGTATGGATATTTTAATCGAATTTCTTCGGAGACTGTGCATTCTGATTTCATCCGAAAATTATATGCTGTTTTGTGTGAATTATGGATTTGTGTGGAAATTCTATTTGGCCATGTATTTGTACGAAATCATTGCCCCATTATCTTGATTATCACTTGCCTTAGTTTTTATGATTTTGAGAATGATATGGGTATTTAAATTAAATATCTTTGAAGGTGATATGAGCTGGAATTTAAATAAATGAAAAATGGCATGATTTATGAATTATTTTAATTGGTACAAATTCCATGAATCTTATTCTATGATAATGGTACCTTGCTGCATGTATGATAAGGTTTGATGCATGCATGACAATGAATTGAGATGCATGTATGAATTCAATGATGAGTATGATTTTGATTTGTCATCACATCACATACCATGATAAATTGAATCATAATGATGTGAATTGAGATAAATGAGGAAGCCGTCGGAGGTGTGAGCCGACGATGCCCTGGGAGTGTCGGGATGCCTGTCTAGAAGGGTACGGCCGGTTGTCCGGTGGTCATGAATGGCCGAATGCCGGAGGGTCCTCGGGAGACCGAGTGGTATCGAGATGCCCGGAGAGTGGGGGAGCTGGAAGCTCGGCATGGTAATTATGCCGAGGGATACCTCGCGATGCCGGATTGGGTTCGAGATGCCTGAACTGAAGGGTGCGACCGGTTGCCCGGTGGCCTTAAATGGCTGGATACCGGAAGGTCCTCGTGATGCCAGTTGGGGTACGAGATGCCCGGAGAGTGGGGGAGCTGGATGATCTGAATTATATCTTGGATACATGTGGGACGCAAACATTGGTCTCGGGAATGAGAAATGTGGCGGTCCAAGATGAAATTGGAATTAAATCATGCATGGTGATATATGTATGACATGATGCATGATGATGATATGCATGATGAAGGTGATGATGATATGCATGATGATATGCATGATGATGATGAGATGCATGATGATGATATGCATGATGATATGCATGATGATATATGATGATATGCATGATGATGATATATGACGATATGCATGATGATATGCATGATGATGATGATGATGATGATGATGATGATGATGATGATGATATGCATGATGAGGATGATGATGATGATGATATATGATGATATGGCATGATGACATGTATGATATGATGATGCCATGATGAAGATGACATGTATGATATGATGATGCATGATAGTATGCGCATGGCTTCAAGGTAAGTAACGCCTGCAATGCATGTATGATTTGTATGATGCATTGAGTTGTTATTGGATTCCTTATCTGCTGAGTGGTTGTACTCACCCCTTTTGGGGACAACATTTCAGATTAGCAGTATGCCGCTTCCTGCCGTCGCGCGGGGTACATTTTACGGGATACCGTCCGATGTTGAGGTAGAGTGTGAGGAGTTCAGCTGTCCTTCTGTGCTTGGACTCACCTACATACGCGTGCGCTATTTTGTCTCTTACGACATAGACCTGGCTGGGGGCCCAGTTGTTCAGGAGTTTGTCTTTGTCCATGTTTGCCGCGATGGGGTGATGAGAGGGATGCTGCCACCGCCACCGCTTGATGCACCGGACTGGGTGTGAGGCCCGAGTGTGACGAGTAGGGTCTGTTGTTTTTTTGGGATAGTTAGCCAACGCCTATGATGGGAGTTGTACACATGTGATGTAGATGGTCGAGGGTTCTTTTTTGAGGTTTTAGGCTGGACATGGCAGAGTCCTAGCTTTTCCTTGTTATGTATCGACCCAAAATGGAGTCCCATCTTAAAAGTATATGTAAATAAGGTGTTGTGGCTTGTTTATAAAATCATGGTGATTAGTGGTGTGTATTTGTATCATGGTTAGGAGGGGGAGAGATGGTGATGTTTGCTTCCGCTAATGAGTCGCGCTGGGACCGCTTTAAAAAAAAATGCCTATGAACAACGATGCTTTTGTTATAAGTATAAGTACAAGAGGGTAATAAGGTGTAACATTGGTGCTTGTGGCGACCGCCGAAGGGTTCGGGGTGCTACAGTTGGCCCCTTGACAAATTGGCTGAAGACTTTTGTGGCTCTTTTATGATTATTTAGATATTTCACCAAGCTTTTAATTGGCCAACAACTTGACTTTCTTCCACTCTCCTTTCCCTCTCTCTCCTTTGCGTGCGTGAGTCCCTATAGCAGCCACCCACCACCTTTTTCTCTCAATCTCTTCCCTCACGCACTCCCTTTTTTTCCTGCCGCAGCCCCACTTTCTTCCCCCATGCCTGCCTTTCTTCCATATGATTTTGTTTCCTTTTATTTCACTGCCTCACGCCAAACACCAACATCAGCCCACCTCACGTCCTTTAATTCCAATGCCACCACCGCCTCAGTCAACAAGCCACCTCACGCCAGCAACTTTCTCTTCATCCTCATAGCTTGTAAACCTCACTTCATGTGGAATACCAGCCACCGCCATTGCACGCCTCCACCCACAGCCCCTCACATGCATTCCCTCACGCCTCTAGTAGCTCCACACGCCCAGCACCTCATCCCATCGCCAGTTGCCTCACTATTCGTGTCCAGCAGCACTTGCAGCCAGCAAGGACCAGCCCAAACAGAACCGAACTCCCTCCTTGGCCGAGAGCCTTGTAAGGCCATTTCCTTCGTCATTGAGCCTCTGTTGGAGACATGGTAGTCTCAGGTCCTCACTGCCGTCACACCACCTTTGGCGTGAGCCTGTTGCCATCGAGTTCCGGTGAGTTAACTCCCTAATCTTTGATTAGGTTGTTAATTGCGCTTAGGGGGTTAGATTAGTACTCATTAGCTTAGTTAAATTAGTATTACGTTAGATTAGCCTTAAGATGGATTAGTGTTAATTTATTTTGGTTATATTAGCCTTAAGATGGATTATTATCGATCTAATTGATTGGATTAGTGCTAATGAGGGTGATTTAGCTTGGTTTAGTGGATTTCTCTCAGATTAGTTTGCTGGATGCTCGCTGCTTGCCATTTTTGTGGGGAAAAATGTGCTATGATTTTGAGGTTACTTCCTTCCTGAGAAATGTTCTAGACATCTTCATATATGAAATGTAGTTTACTCAAGATTTTAGGGATTTAAAAGAATGAGATTTTAGTTTCGTTACTTGCATAACGGAATCTCGAATTGTTCTAGAGACAATGACTTTTTGGTGTTCAAAGGATTTTTATCAACTCTTAGGGTTTGATTTTCAAAAGAGTTTCTTCACAAATTGTTCATCACATCTTGTAGTTTAACATAGTCACATTTCTTATCAAACAAACAAGTTTTGAATCTCGAACCAAACTGATTTTGGAAAACGTAATTTTTAGACACGAACACAATTTTGGTAACAACATGAGCAAATTATTGCTCTTATTCTAGGAAGATTTGGATCAAGGTGTCTCTTAAAAAATGTTCGTTTAAGTGTCTTCTAGAATATATTTAAATTTGAGAATTTTCTGATTTCGTTTGATTATGTTTATGGAGTTAAACTTGAAGACACGCGAATGGCCCGGGTTTTTGCCGATTAGGGCCAATTGTAGTTTTGTAGTTGTTCTCGGTATCTTGCTTGCTGGGAAATGAATATGTTGTAATTTGGGTGACGTTAGGCATGCTGAGAACTTATGTGTGATGTCATGAGGTTGATTGCTCTATGTGGGTTCTGAGTTTTACGGCAAAAGATGGCCTTTTAAGCTTTTAATTAGAAAAACAATTAGGTGTCGGGTTGGACACCAAAACTTATTTGCTCATCAAAACAATGAGGTTTTAAACTAGATGCGTACAAAGTTTGACGGATTAATTTTGAATACGTGAGCATCTACGAATTTATTTCTAAAAGTTTTGAACAAAAAAAATGGGTTACTAGAGATTGTCTTCAAAAAGGGGCGTTTGGAAAAGAAAATAAAAAGTAAATGAGGTGTCGAGTTTGAATGCCAAATTTTATTCATTCAATAAAATGATGAGGTTTTATACTAGATGTGTGCAAAGTTTGGCGGGTTAATTTTAAATACGTGACCCTGTACGAATTTATTTCCGAAAACTTTAAAGAAAAAAAAAAGAGTTGCCAAGTTGATTTTAAAAAGGGATTTTTGGTATTCATGACTATATGAGGGAGGATAAGGTTGACTTGATTGATAAGGTGCCTGCATTGTTAGGTTAATTAAGTGGTTCAGTTTAATTAATCGCGATTTATTTATTTAATTGAGATTTATTTAATTAATTATAATTAGCGTAAAATTGTGAGGGAATAGCCATTTTGCAGAATTTTACGCTGATCGTCGTGGATGAGTTAATATGTGGAATTGACTGTTTAATTGTGCAATTGAGTGCTTGGTGTTCATTATGGATCATTATTGCAAAAATCCGATTTTATGGTATTTAATTAAAAAAATACCAGCTGTTGGTTTTTGACGCCAAAATTTTATATAGTATATAAAATCATGGAATTTAGAAAGGAAAGTGTACCATGCTTGCTAGTTCAATTTAAATGCGTGACCACGCACAATTATTTTACTAGGATGATTTTTAATATGAAGAAAATTGGCCAATTCCATTATTTGAAATGTAGGTATTTGAGTGCAAAGCACGATATTCTTGGCCAAGTATGTGTTAATGTGTGATCACTTACGTACCCTGATGCGTTTACACGGGGTAGTGAACCCTTCCCGATGCGTTTACGCGGGACGATGCTTGATAAAGTTCATATACCATTGACAACAGATGCCGGTCGCAGTGGAGGCTGAGTTGATACTTCTTTATGGAATGCCGTTCTGATGTGTTTACGCGGGACGATACTGTGCTTGACGGAGTGGGACGATGTCCGGTTATGCCAAATGACTACTGACTATTGAATTAGACATGGCCGATGGGTCGTAATAACTGGGACACGTGTGAGTGATTGAGATAGCCGCGCCTGATTATGAGACAAAATTATGTGACATGGAATGAGACGTGTCATAATGGTTTGGCCTTATAATCGGGACCCATGTGATTGTTTGAGAATGAAATGAAGTGTCTTGGTTATTAAATACATTTGCTGTGTGCATATAATATATATGATGAGCTAATGTGTAGGGAGGTGCTGAGGCGAGGTAAGTTGTGTGTGATGCTTGTTTAGGCTGCCTTTGAGTGAATTCTTATTCTAATCAGGGTTTAGGGTATTGACTCGCTAAGATTTTCTCTCACCCCATCATGGTTAACCATTTTTCTAGTCCCTAGCATGGAGAACCTGGAGCCCGAGGCGGCAGGGTTAGGAGTGTAGGTGGCTCAGTAGTTCTTTTTGGTCTCATCTTATGTGTCTATGCTTGTAGGGTTGACCTAATATATATGAGAATAGTAGTTTGTGAAAAAGGTGTTGGCATATGTGTTACTATCCTTGTGTTGCGGTTGTCTGGGTGTTTATTTAATTCGCTTCCACATGTACATAAAAAGAAAGGGTCGGTGACGTGTCTTGGGAACGTCGCATTTTCAGTCGACCATCGAGGGATGTTTGCGCACTCGGGGTTTAGGGCATGACAATTGGTACTGTTTATGGAAAAACCTTATCATGACATTTTGCAAACTTCTTTCCAATCGATCACACCATGGATATTGCATGGTCCTTTAGTCCAAATATCTGCATACCTCATAGCAAATATTATACTAAGTATAGCTTGAACATCATCAAAATCACTTAAAGATGTCTTTCCAACACAGATTGCTTCATTAGGTAAGGAAAATCGATTTCAACAGCTTCTTCAAGACAGCGCTTCACGACATGTACGCCAAATGTGGATGCTTAGTTGCTGTAGGCGAATTTTTGATGATATGAGCCCCCATAAGAGCACTGTCACATGGAATGCCATGATCTCAGCTAGGCAACTCTTTCATTGAATGTTGGAAAAGGATGTGGCCTCTTGGAACTCCATGATTTCTTAATAAGTGTTTTTTTTTTTTTTAGCATGTGGGCATCTTGGCACCCTAGAGATAGGCAACTGGGCTGTGGCTTTTCTCGAGAAAATCATATTAGGCTAGGCACTTACAGATTACAATTTGTTGATTTTCATGTACTCTAAATGTGGAAGCGTTGAAGATGCCTAGCGAATCTTCCAGGAACTAGAAAGGAAAGATGTGGTTTCCTACAATGCCTTGATCTCTTGGGCGTCCATGGTCATGGAAGAGAAGCCTTTGTAATTGATGTCAAAGACGAAAGAGGAAAGAAGACCCTGATTCCATTGTTGCACAAATAATTCCTTAAAATTGTTAGAACAAATTGTGGCACCCCTGAACAACTGAGGTCACCACAGCCTGTCTATCTCTTTATCTCAATAAGAGATCCTTTACTCTACTTTTATATAAAGGGTTTTAAAGAGGACCGAGGTCCTTAGGTATATTTATATATATTTACTTTTTTTTTTAAATGGTCCTAGCTCAACTTATTTGCGGAAGCATAATTGAGTTTCACCATCTCTCACTCCAATAACCATAATGCAATGCACACCAACTACGCACCATAAGAAAAGATAAGGCCGAGCCCCTTTTATTTATATATTTTCATGATAGATTTCTCGGGTCGGTATAACCAAAAAGAAAAGCCAACACTTTTAACTACACTTGGCCACAACCCAAAAGATATCTCGACCCCTATATCGATCACATGTCATCCCCATCTACAAGTGTCGGCTACTCTCGAAAAACGTCAGCTCTCACTCCTCACGTGGCCATCACACCCATCTTGGCGCATCGGGCAGTGGCGGTGGCAACATCCCCCGAATCACTCCATCTTGGCAGATGTGGACCGACAAAAACTCCTGGATGATCGGGCCTCTAGCCAGGCCCACATCATACATGGCCAGCACGCGAACTTGTACAAACGTCAGACCAAGGATGGTAACGCAATCAATCTCCGAACACTCTACCTCCATGTCATATGGGAGGCCGTAAAAAGTACCCCGCGTGACCGGAGTGAGAGGCATCTTCCTAATCTGAAATGTTGGTCTCCGAAGGGGTGAGTACAACCACTTAGCAGGTAAAAGATCCATTAACTACTCAATGCATCACACATTACAATCATAACATCATAGCAATGTACATATCTTTCATGCATTCAAGCATAACTTACCTTGCAGCTATGCATATGTCGTCATATTATATGTGCATACATCATCATGCACTCATCACCAAACATATCATACATCCATGCATACATGTCACCATACCATGCATGATTCAATTTCCACTTTTTATTTTTCAATTTGATCACCACATCTTTCTTTCCCGGGATCAGTAATTGCATCCCACATTTTATCACTCGCACCCCAACCTGGCATCGCGAGAAACCTCTGGCACACACCACCAGGCATCCTAGCACCCCCACATTCCAGGCATCTCGTATCCCAATTGGCATCACGAGGCATTCCCCGGGCACAAACCTCCAAGGCTTCCTGCACCCAACCATTCTAGGCATCTCGAAACTCCTGAGGACATCCGGGCATGTATTGTAATACAACCGAGCATCCGGCACCCCCCCATCCCGGGCATCCTGACACTCCCAGGGCATTGTCGGCTTACCTCCAACAATTTCCTCATTCATCATAATTCATATTCACCAATTCATGTCTCACAATCAACAAGGCACATGATGTAATAGCAACAAAGTCAAATTCAACATTTGATTCTATATGCAATACCAAATATCATCACATGTGCAGCAAGATTTGATCACTTAAATCAATATAATTCATGAGGCTCATCCAAAACAGAATAGTCATAAATTACCGCATTTTGAAAATTCGCTCAATCCTACTTGCACAGTTTTAGAAAATATTTTATTTAAATGCCCAAATGATTTTTAAAAATTATGAAATTCAAACATGTGATAGTCAAGACATAAAGGCAGACATTTCGTGAAGAATACTGCACCAAAATACCCTCATAGCATGCGGTATAGACCGAACATCACAACACCATTATCATAACCACTTAACTTGCACAGTTTTCGAAACATTTTCAGTTAAATAGGCAAATGAACTTAAAAAATTATGAAATTTGAATATGTTTCAGGGAAGACATAAATAAAAATACTTCGTGAAGGAAACTTTGCCGAAAGAACTTCATACAAAATGATATGGTCCACGCATTGAAACTGACTAAGTCCGAACACGTAAGATTACACGGTTTTAGAATTATTTCCGATTAAATATCCTAATGACCTTCAAAATTCATGAAATTCGAATATGTTGTAGTAAATATCCTAAGGTAGGTTTTTAATGAAGGAATCAAAGTCATATTCATCCTAAATAATTAAATATAGATGATTAAAGATTCTGTTTTAATACCGAAGTTTCCAGATCTGACTACTTCCAAAAAACCACGATTTTACCTATCTATTCTTGTTAGTTTTCTCTAAATTTTTGATATGTTAAACCTCAGGATGTCCTTTACATATTTTTTTAAGAAATTGAAGTGAAATTTCAACAAAAAGATAGCCTTACATTCCATGCATTCATCGAAGGTAGTTACCGAAATCTCCAGATCCAGTCTCTCCGAAAAATAAAGATTTCACCCACTTACACTTGTTCGTTTTGTCCCAAATTTGAGTATGTTATATTTAAAGAAGTCCTTAACAACTTTAATTTAGAAGTCATGAGAAAAATCCAACTCAAACAACACATGCAAACCAATAGAACATCCAAGGTCGAACTGTTTTCTCAAGAACAGTTTACTAGTCTCAAACATCCCTCTTAAGACTTCAACTTTTTACACCCTAAACATCCGAAATCTATCACCATTCGAGCACACATACTAGGCACAACATGCAAGAGAAGATTAAGGATCCCAACTTGCCTCTAAACCAAGCAAATAGCAAGCACACGGCGACTTGACACAGCGGCGACGAACGATGGACAATCGGCTTCCTTCTTCTTCCGCACGCTCACTCTCCCTTTCTCTCTCGATTTTTCTCTTTCCCTCGGTATCTCTCTCCCTCTCTTTCTCGCTTAAGCCAGCCATTATTTCCCTTAATTTTTCTTCCCCTCAATGATGACCAATCATTAGATGTGCATGGGGAACACTTGGCAGCTAGGAGGGACAAATGGCCTTCTTCATGCAAGATGGGCCTCCATTTTTCGGCTGGGCTTGGGCCAGCCATGGGCCGACGGCTCCTCCTCCTCCTTGGGCTTCGTGGCTAGGCCCAAACGGCTGAAGGGTGGGGCTTCTTGTGGGTTGGTCTTGAGCTAGAATTTTGGCCCACACCTCATCCTAATAATCCTCCTTAAAACCTAAATTTTATAAACACCTAATTAGAATTTATAATTCATAAAACTTTATGACCTAATTTAATAAAGTCCAATTCATAATCCACATAGCCAAAAAAAAAAAAAAAGGATTTTCCTATCAAATAATTATTCACCAAAAGCTTGGCTAAAGTCTTAATGCAAGACATGAATTAGAGCACCCCTAAAGATTGGCAAGGAATTCTAGTATGCCACACAAACAATTGAGAATAATAATGAAATCAGACTTTGAGGTGCGATATCATTTTCTCGAAGGAATTATTTGTTCTACAACATTGCTAATGGTCATGGGCATAAGTTGGACCATGCGGCGACCATGCAATCTGAAAGAGAGAAAATGGTTGACCGGAACGTGTCACCTTCAAGGAAGACTCCTGCTGGCCATGTGGAGAGGTGGCCGTTCGCTTGCTTCGGGCGTGACACGCACGCCAGCTGTGCCTTCCTCCTGCTGCCAGCGACCAGAGAACTTCGAGACACCTTCAATTGTTGACCATGCAGCCACGTTTTCTTTAGCTGGACATCCGTTTGAAGACTTTGACCGCTGCAGCCACGTTTCCTCCCTCTCTCCCTTGGTGGCCGACGGATGAAGACCCTCACATGCAAGAGGACACGTTCTTGCATGCAGGGGCTGAACGTGGGAGCTGCTTTCACTTCCTGCTGCCACCGAATGCATGTTGTTGACTTGTGGAGTCAACAGCAAGGAAGCAACGCTGCCCTCTTCTTCGTTCGGTGAAGGCCAAAGTTCTCGTTTTTCAATTTCTCTGCCTGTCAACGACGGCAGCGAATCTTCGGCCAAAAACCTCCCATAGCTCAGCTTGTCCTTCTTACTCATAGTCGCCGACGCTGCCCACTATCTTCGTCGCCGTCTCGCCATCCTGTAGCCAGCCACCAGCCATGTCCCCGCTCTACCGATTGCGCCGTCCAGCTCGCCTCAACCGCGCCCGCAGCCCATAGCTCATGATTTATCTCACTGCAGGCGCCGCCGAATCTGAGGCAAGTTGATATCTACTAACCTATACTGGGTAACTCAGTCGCTACTTGATGAAATGCGTTCGGCAAACTAATTCTATTCTAGGATATTTGTGTTGATTTGTGAACTCGGAGGTCGTCAGATCGACCCCAGACTATTTGAGAAAAGATTGTGGTGTTTGAACGGATTGGTTTGAGTTTAGAAACATGTACGTGTTGATCTTGGTATTTCAAAACCTCGATTTCAAAATATTACGGTTGGGACATGAAGACTCGCCGATGTGCCGTTTTCAACATTTCAAGATATATGTACTCTTTTGATGAAAATTATCAAGTTTTGAGGCATGAACACATTTTAAGTCCACACTTATGAATTTTGGACTATGATCGGGGTGGAACGATAAAGATTCATTTTGAATTATTCTGGTATTTAAACTTGGGATTTTATGTGAGGTTTATCACCACTGATTTGGTATATCTCTAAAGTTTACATTGCATGTTGCTTTATACCATGAATTGGCATTTCGAAAACTAAAGTAATTTCACTTATTGTCAGTGCAAAAATGTCTTCGCATTACATTGATTAGACTACTACACCATGGTTGAAACGTTATTGATGCCATCGGACCCCTAAGATGACGATGCCCCGGGTGTCGGGTTGCCTGGAGGATCGTGATGGCAATGCCTCTGGATGCCTGGGGACATCATTGACATGGTGAGCCCCAGAGGTTCCCCGAAAGGCGGGATGTCCGGGAGTGTGACGTAACACGTACCGGATGCCTGGGGACATCACTGACATGGTGAGTCCCAGAGGTTCCTTGTGATGTCAGGTGGGGTGAGAGATGCCTGGAGGTGTGATGTAACACGCTCCGGTTGCTCGGTGATTGAAATATGGAACCAAAGGTCCTCATGATGCTAGGTAGGGTGCGAGAGCCTAGAGGGACACAAACACTGGTCCTCTGGAAGATGGTGGTAGTGGATTTGAGATAAAAAAGAGTTTCTAAATTCTCATTGTTTTTGATATGCTGTTTTGTTATGATATTCTTTTGATTTGATGCATATCCCTTGCTCCAATTGTGTGTTTTGTTTTGGATTGCGTGGAATCGGGTGGTGGTAGATGTGCGTAATATAGTTTAGTAGAACTTGTAAGACATAAAAATTCATAATGCGGAAGCCAGGATTGATTATAGACAAACCTCTAGCCATTGTTTGTATTCACGTTTGTTAAAAAATCCAGAAAATTCAAAGAAATATTGGGCATACGCTACTAACACAATTCCCTCACATATACTAATGTTGTATTCCAAAATAGAGGTTTTGTGTTAGACCTTGTAATTACCCCATTAGAAATGAATGATCGTTCATTTATATACCATCTTCCTTCAAGACGATTATCAAATGGGTGGTTGTCACGAAAATGTACAAAATGTGGAAAAACAATATGTTGAATAACAGCCACTTTAAAGAGAAAATGTGGATCCGGAAATGTGGGATCACAAAAATAAGTAACATTCTCCCACTTAATCCCATCATTTTTATCATGCAGATTATCCTACTAATTCCACGAAAAATTTTATGCTTAAAGAAAAGAAACAAAACACATGGATCATAGCGACATATCCTCTAAGAGTGAGTAATATCTTCTATGTATCACAATACATCTTATTTCTTTAATGTTAGCTTATATGTGACAACATATCTTAATGAATAAACCTCATGTTTATTTTAGAATTAAGGATAAATGTTATTCTCATAAACAACAAAATGTGTACACAAAAATTGAGAATCAACATTACAACAGAATAAGAATTTCATACAACAAAATCGTCCATATGACGACAAATTACATTATGAGACCTACTCCCATACTAGTCACATAATCTTTATATTTCATTGGTGGCATGCCTTTAGTTAAAGGATTAGCTATCATCAATTCAATGCTAATGCGTTCTATGACCACTTTGTTCTCTTTAACATGTTCCCTTATGGCTAAATATTTGATGTCGATATGCTTACTTCGACTGCCATTTTTGGCATTTTTAGCCATAAAAACTGCAGCTGAAATGTCATAATATATTCTTAATGTCCTAGAAATAGAATTAACAATTCTAAGCCCAGTAATGAAACTCTTCAACCATAAACCATGCGAGGTAGCCTTAAAACAAGAAACAAACTCAGGCTCAATAGTGGAAGTAGCAATTAGAGTCTGTTTTGCACTTCTCCATGACATGGCTCTGCCAGCTAACATAAAAATGTATCTAGATATTGATTTTTCATGAATCAACATAGCCCGCGAAGTTCGTACTCAAATAACCGACTACTTCCATGTTGTTGGTTTGTCTATACATAAGCATGTACTCTTTGGTACCTTAAAGGTATCTCATCACTTTTTTTGCAGCTTTCTAGTGGTCTATACCTGGATTACTCTGATATCTTCCCAACATTCCTACATCAAGCTTTCGATAGCAGAAGCATATGGAATGTTGTACATTTGTTGTACATTTGTTTCCTTTCTAGATTGTTCTTCGGGCATTGGCTTAAATTGAACCTATCACCCTTCATAATGGGCGCTATACTTGGTGAACAATTTTTCATCTGAAATCTCTCTAGAACCTTATTGATATAAGTTACTTAAGATAGTCCTAAAATTCATCGAGGTTTATCTCTATGGATCTTAATGTCAATGACATAAAATACCTCACCAATATCCTTCATATCAAAACTTTTAAAGAGAAATTGTTTCACCTCGTGTAGCAATTCCTTATCATTGGTTGCAAGTAAAATATCATCCACATATAGGATAATGAAACAAATTTTGCTCCCACTAACCTTTTGGTATATACATTGTCTATAACATTATCTACAAAATCGAATGAAGAGATGATATTATGGAATCTTAAGTATCATTGGTGGGATGCTTGTTTCAAGTCATATATAGATTTCTTAAGCTTGCACCCAAAATGCTCATATTTACTAGAGGAGAATCCTTCAGGTTGTTTTATATAAACCCCTTCCTCTAGTTCTCCATTGAGCAATGCCGTTTTCACACCCATTTGATGTAATTCCATATCAAAATGGGCAACCAACGCCAAAATAATACGAAGATAATATTTCTTAGATATAGGAGAAAATGTTTCAGTGTAATCAATTCCTTTATTTTGAGTGAATCTTTTGGCAACGAGTCTACCTTTGTATCTTTCAATATTACCCAATGAATCTTTCTTAGTTTTGAAGACCCATTTACAACCAATGGCCTTTGCACCATCATGTAACTCAACCAAATCCCAAACTTCATTAGATGCCATAGAACTCATCTCTTCCTTCATGGCATTGTACCATAAATTGGATTTATTACTATTCATGACTTGTGAAAACGTTTCAGGATCATTCTCAGCTCTAATATTTTAGTCAGACTCTTGTAAATACACAATATAATCACTAGGAATTGCTGATTTCCTTATTCTAGCAAATCTTCTCAATGTTACATTAACATTCTCTTGAGGAGCATGTTGTTCAACTGGTTGTTCAACAGTTTTTGGTAATTGTTGAACAACTGGATCTATTAGATCAATTTCAGTAGATTGAGGAACTTCACCGATTGGTTGTTCAATAACCGGTTGAACTGAAGGGGCATTATGAACAATAACCAACCTTAAACTTAAGGTGAAAGGTTGAGTGTCTGAATAATCTTTCTTAGGAACAAAGTCCTTCGATCGATTGCTCCCACTAATCAAGTCATTTTCAAGAATTATTGCATTTCTTAATTCCACAATTCTAGTGGTGTGAGATGGACAATAAAACCTGTATCCCTTGAACCTTTCCGCATATCCAATAAAATACCCACTTATGATCCTTGGGTCCAATTTTTTTTTTTTTTTTTTTTTTTTTTTTTTGTGGATTGTAAACTCTCACTTTAGATGGGCATCTCCAAATGCGTACATGCTGCAAACTCGGTTTCCAATCTTTAAATAACTCAAAATGTGTCTTCGGGACAACCTTGGTTGGAACTCGGTTTAATATGTACGCTGTCGTCTTAAGTGCTTTAGTCTACAATGACTTAGGAAGTTTAGAGCCACTAAGCATACTATGTATCATGTCTAATAAAGTTCGGTTTCTTCTTTTTGCTACACCAAGTTGATCCGGAGAACCAGGCATAGTATATTGGACAACTATCCCATGCTCTTGAAGAAACTTTGCAAATGGACTAGGTGCTTGTCCATCTTCAGTGTATCTACAATAAAATTCTTCACCTCTATCTAATCTCACGATCTTAATTTGTTTACTACATTGTTTCTCTACTTTTGTCTTAAATATCTTAAAGGCATCTAACGCTTCATATATATTATGAAGCAAGTAGAGATACATGTAACGTGAGTAATCATTTATGAAAGATATGAAGTATTTCTAACCACATGAGTCCATATCCGGACTACATATATCCGTATGTATGATTTCTAATATTCCTTTACTCCTCTTGGCACATTTTTTCGTCTTGTTGGTATGCTTTCCCTTTATATAGTTCACACAAGTATCACAATAAGTAAAATCTAAAGTACTAAGTACTCAATCATTTACCAATAATTTAATTCTTTCTATAGAGATATCCCAATCTTCTGTGCCACAACATAGAGGAATATTCTTTCACAACACATTGTTTTATACCAGCGTTATCATGAACATGCATCGCATATAGTAGACATTATCTTGTAAATTAATTTAAGAAAGACTATCAGACAAAGTACCACTCCTAACAATTTCATATTTAAATGATAAACAAAAGGTTAAATCTGAAAAGTTAAAAGAGTAACCCAAAGGTACAAGTCTTGAAACTAAAATTAAGTTTCTAGACAAACTAGGAACATAAAAGGTCATTTCCAAATTCAAAACAAAACCACTATTGATAATTAGTCTACATATCTCAATAGCTTTTACATGCGAATACATCTTATTTTCTAAATAAATACTTTGTTCACTTCCCATTGGCTTCCTGTGGTTTCGAAAACCCTGCAAGAAATTCGAAATGTGGATTGTAGATCCAGAATCAATCAGCCAAGTGTTGTGACTTACATCATCCATATTAGATTCATAACAAATGGGAGAAGTACACTATTAGTGCCATAAGTTATGTACGGCGCTCACTTTGGTACAAAAAGTTTATGTTGGATCACTTTAGTACCAAAAAGTTTAAAAAACGATCATTTTAGTGACAACTCCGATAAGATTGACCGGAAATTCGACGTGACACTTTTTTATTAAATTTTTTACGTTGATATGGCTTGCCGGAGAGTATAGTCAGCATGTAAACCACAAAACAACATCCTTTGGTGTCTCTACCCCAATTGAAAACCCTAAACCCTAAATATGCTAGATATTCTCGGCCACTGCCTCCCTCTTCGTTCTCATCTCCTCCCTTGCTGTTCTTTTCGCCGCTACCCATGGCGCCGCCAACCACCACCACCTCCTCCACTACCTTGACAAGTTCGGTGATTGCGGCGAGTAAGTCTCCGTCAACCCCTCCACCTCCTTCAAGAACTCGTGCCTCTGCAACGCCTATGTCACCCTCCAGGCCCTGAAGTAGGCCATGCTCTCCGACCCCAACAACTTCACCGCCAATTGGGTCAGCCCCAATGTTTGTGGCTACTCCAATGTCTTCTGCTCCCCCACCCTCGATGACCACAACGTTCACACCGTCACTGATGTCAACCTCAACCACATTGGCATAGCCGGGTAACTCCTTGAGGAGCTCGGTCTGCTTGCCAACCTCACGCCTCTTCCACCTCAACTCTAATCGCTTTTGTGGCAGCGTGCCGCAGAAGTTCCTGAACTTGAAGCGCTCTTCGAGCTGGATCTGAGCAACAACCGGTTCGCCGGGAAGTTCTTGAGGGTCGTGCTAGAGCTCCCGGCACTCAAGTTCTTGGACCTCCAGTTTGACAGGTCGGTCCCACGGGAGCTCTTCGACAAGGATCTAGACGCCATTTTCATCAACGACAACTAGTTTCGGTTTGATGTGCCGGATAATCTCGGTCACTCCCCAGTGTTGTTTTAAATATTATAATGGTTTTCCCTCCTCCTCCCCCTTCAACTACCCACATCCCTCGCCTCCACCTTCGCCAGTGATGGGCCAGTTGCCGTCCTTGACGGCCTTTACGCTCGGTGGCCGAGACTTTGACCTCGACCCTGACCCTGACTTGGCCACTTGGCGGCCAAGTCGAAGGCCATGATCTCGCTCAAGTGCGAATCTCACGTCACCAAGTGACGGTGACTAAGTGAGCTAGGTCGATGGTCGAGCGACGGCGGCCAAGCGAGCTAGGTCTGCAACCGACGAGGATCGGAACCCTAATTTCAATCTCCAAATAATAAAAAAAAAAGAATCCCAAAATGAGTTGTGCGGTGTCGTTTTTGTGAGGCCATCTACTTAGATGGAAAAATGACGTCGTTTTTTAAGGAGGACGGAAAATGATGTTGTTTCTCAAGCCATGTCAATTTTTTTTTTTTTTAAATATAAAAGTCACATAATCATTTTGGCTAGAATCTTCGCCGGTGGTACCAAAGTGATCGTTTTTCCTCCGATTTAGCATTTAAGTGATCCGATTGAAACTTTTGGCACCAAGTGAGCATTGTACACAACTTATGGCACTGATAGTGTACTTCTCCTCATAACAAACACAAGAGGTTGGATTATCTTTCTTCTCAAGCCATGCTTTAAATCTGACGCCATCCATCTTTATATGCCCTTTCATTTTACAGAAGAAACATTTGGATTCTTTCTTAATGTGAGCTTGGGGAGGTATTTTACCTTTTTTCTTATGTTTGCCATGGCCCTTATTCTTTCCTTGTGTTGCTAAATGACCACTTTTCCCAATTCCATAATCAGTCTTTCTTCCTCTTGAACACACATGGTCATGAGTTCATTAATTGACAATTTATTCTTATGTGTGTTGTAAGAGATCTTGAAAGATGTATACTGATGCAGGAGAGTGTTCAAAATATAATACACAAGGAAGGATTTAGATATCTCAACCTTAAGGTTCTTAAGTTGAGCCGCAATATCCCTCATTTGTATGATGTGATCACGCACACCTCTAACACTAATGAGTTTCAATGATGAAAATTTCATAATTAGGGTCATGGCATGCGCCTTCTCAGAACTCTCAGATTGTGTATCTATGGCCTCCAATAAAGCCTTAGCATTGTTATGATGAGCAACTGAATCACGAATACTAGGAGATATCTTAGCCCTTATAAACATAGCACAAATGCGGTTGGACCGCTTCCATTGATTATAAAGGGCTATCTTAACTGTAGTGCTTGAATTGGTAGGAGCAAGTGGTTCGTCTTTCCTTATAGTATAGTCAATGTCCATCCACCCAAATTGAAGAAGAACTAACTCATTCCAAACTTTATAGTTCTCACCATTCGGTATGGGAACATCACATTTAAATTCAGAGAAATTCACAGGTTGCAAAACTGTATATCAAATAATTATGCTTATGTCGCATAATTTGAGCCAAATATACATAAATCATGTTTTACCAATGTAAACATGTCACGAATATGAATCACATAACATTAAAACTGCTTGTTGGCTAAGTTTTCAATTTAAATAGATTTATAATTACATCATGAAGAAACTACCATATTATATACCTTTTCTTAATCCATGTGGGTAAATTAAGAAAAATAATATGATATTCTATCATAATTAATTATATTAATATAATGAAAATTTTTGTGGGATAAAATTCATCATATTAATATAATTAATTACAATCAATGTCCATTTCTAAATATGATCCGGATGCTCTTAATATATAATTTAATTAATTAAAGATGATGTGGCCACTCTCTAATTAATTAAATATATGGATCATTGGAAATTTAATTTCATGCAAAAAATATTCATAAAAATGCATGAAATGAAAAAATAATAAATAAATGTACCAAGGGGCAGAACAGTAAATAAATTGGCCAAGGGTAGGATTGTAAAATTGCAGGAAGGGCAAAACGAGAATTTAAAATATGGCATAGGGGCAAAAGAGTAGAAACAGCACCGCGGTACATCAGGCGTGTGCCCTAGAGGTGAGCATCAGTTTATGCGCGTGCCCTAGGGTTGACCCTAGACTGGCCCAACCCTATTGGTCCTGATCCGATTTCCAGGGAAACTAGGTCGATCCATGGTCCTAGAATTTATGGACCGGCACTATATGGGTCAATCCTCGATCTTGAGAGTTTCGAGTCGGTCTAATTTGAACCAACTCTGAATCTATATATTTTTAATATATTATTTAAAAAAATTTTATATAGAGAAAATCTTAAAAGAAATGGCGTCAATAACATTAAATAGCTCTTTAGTGAGGAGTTTGAGTTTTTTTTTTACATTATTAATTAATAAATTAGATTTTTAATGTCTTTTACGGTGTCAATAGTCATAATTTATGAAGAAGGAAAATATTTTTGTGAGAAGTCATCATGGCGTCCAGAAATGTATAAACAACTCCTTATGGTATCTTCTTCTACTATTCATTATCTTCTATCTTATTTGTCCTCTTAGGTAGCACATGAGAACGTTTCTGTTTCTCATGGCTTCTGTTCTTTTATTCCCTGAAACAAAAAAAGAATAGAAATTCGTTTGGTAACGCCAAGTTGTTTGTCTATTTCCGGGAATAGAAAGTTAGCTCGGGAATAAATTTGGAGCAGAAATGGGAAGCAAAAAAAAATTGTTTCTTGCTCCCGTAAACAATTTTTAGAAATAACCTAATTTTCTTTTGTTTTTAATTTTCTTTTATTTCTCTTTATTGCTGTGGCCACCATCAACCGCCTGGAGCCACCGCCGATCGGCAGCAGGTGACGAGCGGCGTTCGGAGGCAGCGGTGGTGGCGACCAGCGACAGGCGATCGGCGGTGGCGGCGATCCGTGAGTAGGAATAAAAAATGAATAAATATAAAAAAGAAATTGTTGCGTTACCAAATGCATTTCCATTTTTTTTCTATTCACAGAATAGAAATTTTGTGTAGTTATCAAATAGGTTCTTTTACTTAGAAATTGTTCCCCGGAATAGAAATAAAAAAGAACTATATCTAAAAAAGAACTCTTCCCCGGAACAGAAGTGTTGTCATACGCAGCCTTAGTCTTCAATTTGCCAAAATCGAAAGAAACAATTTCTTCGCTCACCACTCGACACTCGCCTCGCTTGCTTTGGGTCACTCGTGTTGCTTGTCGCTCGATGCTCGCTTGGCTTGTTGCTTCCCACTCGACATTCAATGCTCATTCTGTTTGACGCTTACCACACTTGGTCCTCACCGCTTGCCTTTCTTAGCTGATTTCGCTCTTCATTGAATCCATTAGGTCGATACGGTCCTCGGTTACCCTTTCAAGGAGTACAAAAAATGAAATAAAAAATTATTGGTTAGTACTGAATTGACCTTGAAATCAGACTGAACCCATTGGGTCAGTCTAGTCCTCAATCGTTTTTTTTAAAGGAGTACTAAAAATGAAGTAAAAAATTATTGATTGGTCCTAGGTTGACCTTGGAATGGGTTCGGTCCGGTCCTCGGTTCCAAGCTCAATAGGATCGGTCCTTGGTTGCAAAAATTGAGGACTAGCATTGTGCGGATTGGTCCTAGGGTTAAGGGGTGGATCGGCCCAACTCGAATCATGCTCACCCCTAGCGTGCCTACACGCGTGTGTCTAACGCACCTGTCAACTACCATGGGCAGTTTCTCGCGCATGGACTCCACGCGCTAGCAGTTGGCATGCATGTGACGGAGCATGGCGTGTGGGTTCCATGCGCCTGCAACTGTAGCGCACGTGTGGGGCCCACGCGCCTTCTTCCTCGTGTGACAGAGTCGTTTTCTTCGTTTCGCCGCGGTTTCTCCGCCATTTCTTCTCCAGTAGCCCATCTTTGACACAACTAAATAACGGGTTTTGAAGAGCATTCCGGCACAACCACATGGGTCCAAGTTTTGGTAAAAATGAGCAAGAAATTGGCCCCAAATCAAACGAAAATTTCCCAAAACACAAATCCTCCACCATTGCGACTCCCGGCGCTCGATTAGTCTCCGGCGAGCACCGATATGCCGAAATAACTCATGGCTAATGTTCCTCATGGCGGTGTGACTGTGTGGGTCCCAAATCAAGGGGTGGGTCACTGGAATTTGCCTGGAATCGGCGAGTTTCTTTCTTGGCCTTAAAATTCCGAATTACTATTCATCTCTAGAAATGCCTGAAAATACACCATAAATTCGACAAAAACAAGGCAGAGGTACTAAACATGGTTATGATACCAAATGTAAGACATAAAAATTCATAATGCGAAAGCCATGATCAATTATAGACAAACCTCCAGCCATTGTTTGTATTCACTTTCGTCGGAAAATCTTGAAAATTCAAAGAAATATTGGACACACGCTCCTAACACAATTCCCTCACATATACTGATGGTGTATTCCAAAATAGAGGGTTTGTGTTAGACCTTGTAATTACCTCGTTAGAAATGAACAATCGTTCCTTTATATACTGTCTCCCATCAAGACGGTTATCAAATGGACGGTTGTCATAAAAAGGTACGAAATGTTGAAAAACAATATGTCGAATAACTGCCACTTTAAAGAGAAAATGTGGGTCTGGAAATGTGGGATCACAAAAATAAATAACAGAACTTTGACTGTTGAGTAGTTGTACTCACCCCTCGTGGGGCTAACATATTACAGAGTTATAAGGATGCCGTTGTAGCCTGCGTCCTTTGATCCTTTTTATAGTATCCCCATCGATCTTGGATGGGAGCTGTCGGAGTACCTGGACCCCGACCTGGGGATCACCTTCATCAGGATTCAGGTGATTCTTACTATAGATGTCGGACTCACCTTGGGTCCAGTGCACATGGAGTTCGTGGTCCTATACGCTCAAGTGAACGAGCACACCATGGGGCCACTACCACTGCCGGAGGATGACGATGGTGGCTCAAGTGAGGATGACGATGGTGGCTCCGCTACTCCACCCTGCTTGAGCCACCATCGTCATCTCCGGCAGTGGTAGTGGCCCCACGGTGTGCCTGTTCACTCAAGTGTACAAGACCATGAACTCCATGTGCACTAGACCTGAGGTGAGTCCGGCATCTATTGTAAGAATCACCCGAATCCCGATGAAGGTGATCCCCGGGTCGGGGTCAGGGTTCTCCGATAGCTCCCATCCAAGATCGATGGGGATACCATAAAAAGTATTAGAGGATGTGGGCTGTAATGGCATCTTTATAACTCTGTAATGTGTTAGCCCCATGAGGGGTGAGTACGACTACTCAACAATCAAAGTTCTACTAAACTATATTACGCACATCTACCACCACCCGATTCCACACAATCCAAAACAAAACACACAACTGGAGCCAGGGATATGCATCAAATAAGAAGAATATCATAACAAAACGACATATCAGAAACAATGAGAATTTAGAAACTCCTTTTCTTTTTAATTTCAAATCCACTACCACCATCTTCTGGAGGACCAGTGTTTGCATCCCTCCACGCTCTTGCACCCTCTTGCACCCTACCTGGTATCACGAGGACCTTCGGTTCCATATTTCAATCATCAGGCATTCGGAGTGTGTTATGACACACCTTCATGCATCTCGCACCCCACTTGGCATCATGAGGAACCTCCGGGGCTCACTATGTCAATGATGCCCCCATGCATCCAGTATGTGTTACATCACACTCTTGGGCATCCCGCCTTTGGGGTTACCTCTAGGGCTCACCATGTCAATGATGTCCCTAGGCATCTAGAGGCATCACCATCATGATCCTCCAGGCAACCTGACACCTGGGGCATCGTTGTCTTAGGGGTCCAACATCATCAATAACATTTCAACCATGGTATAGTAGTCTAATCGATTTAATGCCAAAATATTTTCGTATCGACAATAAGTGAAATGGCCTTAGTTTTCGAAATACCAATTCATGGTATAAAGCAACATGCAATGAAAACTTTAGAGATATACCAAATCAGTGGCAATAAACCTCACATAAAATCTCAAGTTCAAATACCTGAATAATTTGGAATGAATCTTTATCGTTCCACCCCGATCATAGTCCAAAATTCATAAGTGTGGACTTAAAACGCATTCATGCCTCAAAACTTGATAATTTTCATCAAAACAGTACATATATCTTGAAATGTTGAAAACGACACATTGGCAGGTCAAAAGTTTCGTATCCCGGCCGTAATATTTTGAAATCAAGGTTTTGAAATACCAAGATCAACACATACATGTTTCCAAACTCAAACCAATCCGTTCAAACGCCACAATCTTTTCTCAAATAGTCCGGGGTCGATCCGACGACCTCTGAGTTCACAAATCAATGCAAATATCCTAGAATAGAGTTAGTTTGCGGAACGCATTTCATCAAGAAGCGATTGAGTTACGTGGTATAGGTTAGTAGATATCGACTTGCCTCAAATCCGGTGGCGTCGGCGGCGAGGTAAACTGTGAACTACGGGCTGCGGGCGTGGTTGAAGCGAGCTGGACGGCGACGGCAGCAAGGCGCGAGTGGAACAGCGCTGGAATTTGGGTAAAGTTTGCTGAATTTTGGTGAAGTAGTTGGCCAACTATTATGAGGTATCAAAGGAGAGAACGGTTCTTCTCCTGTTCTGCTCGCTGGTTGACTATCTTAGTCAACAAACCCAAGTTCTGTGGCAGCAAGAGGAGGGGACAAGTGGGGGAGACGTGGCCGCCTTTGGTGGCCCTCTTCGCCACCTTGAAGACACAGCTGAAGCGTGGCTTGCAGCTGATTCAAGTTCTCCCTTTGCTAGCCACCGAAGAAGGAGTTACGTGGCCACTTAGTCAAGTTCTTCATTCTGGTTGACCGGCTGACAAGAGAGGGGAACGTGGCTTCTGCATGTCTCGGTCTTGAGGCTTGCTGGCCACCGAAGAAAAGGCAGCGTGGCCGTTGCTTGAGTCATGCAAGAGAGGGAGGCGTGGCTGCAGCATTCGGGAGTCAACGGTCTTCATTAGCTGCATGGAGGAGGGGCCGTTTAACGTGGCTGCATGGTTCAACGTAGCTGCAAAATTTGGAGTCAATCTTCTATTGACTCCTTGATGGACGTGTGCATAGCTGAAAATATGGTCGCTCGTCCGATGAGAGGAGTGGTTGTGGCGGGGCACACGTGATCCAATCCTTCAGTTCGGTTGGTTGGCGAGGTAGTTCGGGCCAATGTTTCTTTCATAGTAAACGCATTAAGCGGGAAATTTTAGAGAAGGAGCTATTGAGAGGACGTAACAATATGTGACATTTCGTTACGGTGTGGATGGTGATGAAATGGGGTCATAAGCAATACCAATGACGTAGTCTAACGACAAACTCGTCAACCCATCACAAACCTCTACATGTTCGAGGTCCGGCGAAATCCGGATATCACATGGTCACCAAAAAATTTCTTTCAAGAAACAACAAAATCTCGATTGAAAATACTAAATAGCAATTTTAGTATTTTTCCAGGGTCTCTCAAGAGAAATAATTGAAAATAATGGCTATATTTTCTTCTGAAAGAATTAAAATGGAAGAAGAAGATTATAACTAAACAAACACATTCACTAATTAATAGCCAAAAAAAGAAGAAGTTATATCTGAATAGATACAACTTTCTAAGGATTAAAAAGTTGTATTGAAAAGATGAATTCTGAGATAATCACTATAATAAATAATAAAATTTAAAAATAAATAAAAAAATAATCGTAATTCCTTTGTGAATAGTTACACTATTTCAATAGGACACTATGGTTAATTTTTTTATCATTATAAATGCGAATTTTAATAAATAAAAATAATCATCATTGATTAGTACCAAATTTCCTCGTCATGCACACTCACATCTTTTTGACATGGGATAAGGCACATCTTAATTTGTTTTACAGGCAAACTACCCACAGGAATGATAGTTGCGATGGCATCCTCAGTCCTTGGAGTGGTTTTTCGGGAGTGATTGTGACATCTTGAATTTTTCAGTTCTGATTTCAATTAAATTAATTGGGCCTTTCATCGACACGCCTATAGTGCTGTTTTCAAAACCGATCATTCCTGAGATAACTAGTCTATCTGGGGAAGTCACTACGGGATTTTAATGCAATAGACTTGGGAATTAGACCAATAATCGATTACTCGACCGTGCTCATATGTAGAGATCATTCCGGCACAATTAAAAGTCGATTAGAAATTAGAAATAGGTCGGTTTGATAGAGGTGTGTGGCTAAACGTGGGTGATTCCACTAAATTACAAAATTCTCGTCGATCGACATTAGACTGATTTTTCTATCGTTTTGGTATCTTGTGTCCGCATTTGAAATCTCGAGATTTTCATGATCACCAAGAGTCGCCAATGAGTCGAAGAGGTTCATTGTGGCTCAAAGAAAATCGACCAAGGGTCATTTGCACTAAAAATTTCTGAAATTTACTCAGTAGCCTAGGTCACGCTAAAATCGCGCTAGATTGAAATTAACCATGAATTTGAATACAATTTCAAAAATTGAAAGTTTTGTCATGTCACGAGTCATTTTAGGAACGTTGACTCAATTTCCGAAGATTTTTCTGCAAACCGGGATTTTGGTAAAAAAAGTTGACATATGGCGGTTTTCGACCGGGAAATTCCGATGACCATTTTTTATCTTGAAAGTGGGATGCAACTAGGATCAATTGGCGAGGAAAAATACTAATTTGATCGAGGACTCGACGGTTGAATTTTTAGGGGCCAATTTGAGTTGATTCAAGTGAGGATTGAAGTCCAATTTGAGCCAAATGCACCAAAATTCGTATGCCCCCCTTGGACCCAACATATGGACCATCCTCAAAGCTTCCTAGACAAGTTTGTGGCTTCTTTTGGGCTGAGGAATCCAGCTGGGAATGATGGGCCTCACCTAGGGGACAAGAAGATAGAGATCGACCAAGGTGGTCCCCTCCAAGCAAACCGGTTCCCCCTTCCCCTTCCTCTCTCTGTCGACTTCCCCTCCCCCTCTATTACAGCTCTTGAGACTTCCAGCAAAGCCCAGAAAATTGACTAGCACCTCTTCCTCCACTGTCGAAGCCCTGTCGGATCGCCGCTTGTGCCACCATCGCGCTCGGAGCTCGCTCGCCGTCCGCCTGCTCGCGTGTGAGACCCGTGCGTCCTAGGCCACTATTCTGCCTCCACCGTGACCCTAGGATGTCCCTGGAACTAGTTGTAGCTCCCCCACCATTGTTGGAGCCGCTTGGCTGCCCACTTGTCGCTGTGAAGCGTTGCCACACCTCGCCTGGACCCACGACCAGCCCCGTCACTTATTTCAGCCTCAACCGACCACCGTTGCAGCTTCTTCAAGCACCAAGCAGAGATTGAACAGTGTGGGTATTCCAGCCATTGGTTGGCCCATTTTTGTTGCCTTCCAGACCTCGAAAAGCAGTCTCACTTTGGAGTTTGTCGAGCCTCGCTACGTCCTCGTCGTTTTGATCCGAGAGGATCTTTAATCAAGTGAGTTTAACTTACTAATTTTTACTTAGTAAGTTAATGACGTTTAAGGGTTGATTAGTTTAGACTAAGTATGGATTAGGTGGATAGTTAGAATATATTAGCAATTTAATTATTAGAGTAGTGTAATTAGAGCCTAGATAAGTTCTAGTATTTATCTAGAGTGGTTCGAAAATTTTCCAAACCTGCCTTGGCTTTTAATTAGGCTTTTCCGGCCTAAGTTGCATTTATTTGTATTTAATAATTAATTTTTGTAATTAATTAATTAATTAATTTTTGAAAATTAAACCGGGATACTCGGTGATCAAAATTTTATGCTGATTGCAGTGGTGTGATCTATTTATTTAATTGACTGTTATTTGATGCTGATTGAGTGCGATTTGCAATTTTAGATATTTATCAACAAATTTAATAGTTTCATTAATTAATTAGAAAATCACCGGGTATCAATTTACAACGCTAAAAAAATGGAAATGTGGACTGTTGAAATTAGTGGGATTTTAAAAGGTAAAAATATTGTATTTTGGTTAAAGTCGACCGTGTATCCACACATGATTATTTTTATCAAGAATGATAAAAAGGGTAAATTGATTAGATGGTTAGGATAGTATACTATATCAACCTACGGGCTTTGTTTTGTTAGCTTAGTGCGAGCAATATACCGGTATACTATATCAGCTTACGGATTCGAAATGTCAACTTAGAGCGAACAATATACCTTATCATCTTAGAGCGAGCTATATTATTTATCAACTTAGAGTGAGCAGTGTTAGTATATTATATCAGCCTGCAGGCAATATGTCAGTTTAGAGCGAGCAATATACTTTTATCAACTTAGTGCAAGCTATACTATCTACTATCAGCTTAGAGTGAGCAGTCTTGATTATGATCAGACTTTATATATATATTATTAATTGAGATGACCGGGGAATGATCTTGTTGTTATGAAATCGACTAAGTAGATTGACTGATGATTCGATTTGATTGGTTGAAGTGACGGGATAGTTATTTGAATAATATCAATTTGTAGGAAGGAATTGAGGCCAAGGTAAGTCCTTTGACTCGTGCTTATGTTTAGGCAGCCTTGGGGTGTAATTTCTTCCTAGTTAGGTGTTAGGGGGTTGAACTTGCTGAGATATCGTCTCATCCCATTGTGGGATAATATTTAAGGCCTATAGATGGTAGCTCCTCTTGAGCATTTTGGACAGCCGAAGAAAGTCACGGAATAGAGGTTTTACATTCCACTACATGGGAGCCCTAGGAGTTGGACTTATGAGTTGGTAAGATCCGTAGTCTGGGTCGATGCGGGTCTACCCAAAAAGATACCCCATTAATACAGATCATGATATTGCTAGGCTTAGGATGGCTAGAGAGAGGATCCTATACTGGAATCTGAGATACCTCTGTATGTGCTGGAGGTTACTTTTGGGAAAGGTACAATAGATCCTCTTGAAGGCTCGGTTGTAAACGCGGTAGACCCGAATCTTGAAGACCTCGGAAGTTCGGTGTACTCGGCTACATGCTCCAATGTGAGTGAGGATGTGGAGCAGGAGGAAGACTAGTAGCTGCTTGAAAAGCCCCCTTGTTTTGTAGACCCTGTATCTATATATTAGCTTGTATTATATATGACATGGGTTACTCTGTATATATATAAGTGTGGGTTGGTTTTGAAAAAATAAAAATTATTATGGCCCTACTTTCCTATTTCATTTTGTTGTTGTCTGGGGATTATTTATTCACTTCTGTATGTGCATATAAATGAATGGGTCGGCGATGCATCTTAAGACGTCGCTATTTAATCGATCGTAGAGGGATGGGCACACGCTCGGAGGATTGGGGCGTGACAATGATTGTCATTGTGTCTTGAGTTGCTTCTATCTTCTTCGCGGCTGCCATCACTTGAGCCATTGCTATCGGAGATGGTGGATGGTCATGGAGTTTGGAGGAAAAAAGCCGGCGGAGACATACCTTGTGAGATCATGCCGGGAAGGAGCTTTTCTTGAGAAACTTGCAATGCATTTATGTGTGGGGATGCTAATCGTGAACTGCCCGGCAAAAAGATAAAAGTCCTTTCACTTTTTGTCCTCTTTCTATTTGGGTTCCTCGTATTGGCCTCCACTCCAGCCGAAAGTCACCCTTAAGATGTGAAAATTCTTCTCATTTCATTGGGCCAAAACTTCATTCATGTACTCAAATCCTATGATTTTGGCCATCCTTCTGTTGTCATTTGCCATCAAATCTCCATTTGCTTCATTCAACTTTTCTCGGTTGTATTTCTGCACGTGAACGCCCAAATTTGGCCGAGTGAATGAATATCCTTTCATGTTACTGCAAATTCCATCTATTCCTTTCTCAAGCTCACTCATCACCTCCACAATTTTAGGGCCAGCTCATTCCATGAGCATTAACTTCTTGATTCCTTCCCTCAATTTCTCTCTTTTTAACCCCTTGCTAAATCTCCTACCAATCTTGCCTCTTGCCTGCCATATTTTGAGTGAAAATATCTCATTGATTTTTGCGCTTGGCTAGCCATGTTCTCTTTCACAATTTTGCCTCCTCAAATCTTTGAAATTTTCTCATTATAGATTTCAAATAAAATCTCTTAAGTTGACATTGAAGAGAAATAGTTAACTTAAGATACCCAGTTAGCTAGCCATGTTTGATCGCAAATTTGGAAAGCAAGTGGGATCAATTGGTGAGGAAAAATACCAATTGGATCAATGAGGTGTTAATTGATTTTATAGAGGCTGATTTGTGCTGAATTAAGAAGGAAATTAAGTCCAATTGAGGGAGAAACCCATGAAATTCGTAGCTTCCCATTGCCTAAGGCTTTTAGACCATTTCAAAGGTTGTAAAGTGAAGCTTTGGTGGCTAAATTAAGGCCAAGGGACTAGTTATGGATAGGAATTAGTCAAGGGGACAAATTGAGAGAAAAATTAAACCAAGTAGCCCCCTCTTGTCTCCTTTCTTCCTCCTTCTCCCTCGAGCTGGCCGACCAAACCCCCTCATCCTCCTTTTTGCTGTTTTCAAGTGCACCTAGCAACCGAGAAGACCGTCGGAGCAGCCATCCCTAGAGTCAAACGTCGTCCGTTGCCGTTTGCCACATTGCCTTTGCGCGCTTGCCTCCGCCTCCCTCTTGCCCTCATGTTGTTCCAGCATGCTGTCCCGACATTCCAAGAGCTATTCCATGTAGCTCAGGCTATCGTGAGCTGCCTTGGACTGCCCTTGAAGCCCAGAACCCCCCTTTCGAGCTGTTGAAGCCTCTGCCAGTCCATTGTTGCCCTTGCCCCACCAAACCAGCCATTGTTTCTCTCTTTTTTTGCAGCCAAGAGCATAGAGCAACCGAGTGGGTCTCCAGCAAAAGGTTTGGCCCATTTTGAGGTTGTTCCTAGCCCTGAAAGTTAGGCCCGCTTTGGAGAAAGTCGTCCCCTGTTGCTCCTTGTCGATTTGAACCAACCGGATCGCGAATCAAGTGAGTTTAATTCACTAATCATTATTTAGTAGGTTAATCATACTTAAGGGTTGATTAGTTTAAGTTAAGCTAGATTAGGTGGTTCGTTAGATTAGATTATAGAATTTTAATTAATTACTGATGCAAGTTAGGTGGATAGTTAGTGCAATTAGGGTCTATACAAGCTCTAGTATTTATCTAAAGTGATTCAAAAAATTTTCGGGTCCGTCTCGGCGTTCAATTAGGCTTTATTGAGCCTAAGTTGTATTTATTGCATTTAATAATTATTTTCCGTAATTATTTAGTTAATTATTTATTTTCCGTAAATTAGACCGAGATAGCCGGTGACCGAAATTTTATACTGATTATTGTGTTGTAATTTGTTTATTTATTTGTGCTAATTTTGCTTGATTGTGATTTTAGGATTTTATTCATAAATTGATTTAATTTCAATATTGGATTGGAAAATAACCGAGCCTCGGTTTACAATGCCAAAAATATTTTGGTGAACTGATTAAAATGGTAGGATTTATGGAAGTGAAATTATGGTATTTTGGTTAAGGCCGATCGTGTACCGACACACGACTACTTTTATTAGGTATGATAAAAATGGGAAATTAGCTATATGATTGGAGTGGTATACTATTTTGGCCAATGGGCCTAAATTTATCAGCTTTGGGCGAGCATATATAGTATACCATATTATCAGTTTTGGCCGAGCACATATAGTATACTATTTTGGCTTGGGGGCCCTAATCTATCAGCTTTGGGTGAACATATACAATATACTATATTATTAGCTTTGGTTGAGTTATACTATCTATTTTCAGCTTTAGGTGAGTAGTCTTGAATTAATAGAACCTTATAGATAGTATTGAATGTACCGACTAGGGGAAGGTCGTGGTGGCATGTAATCGACTGAATCGATTGATCGATGATTTGATCTGATTGAATAATTATTTGAATTATATTGTCTGACAAGAAGGAATTGAGGCCAAGGTAAGTCCTCTGACTTGTTATTGTGCTTAGGCAGCCCTTAAGGTGTATTTGCTTCCTAATCGGGTCTAGGGGGTAGAACTCGCTGAGACGTTGTCTCACCCCATTGTGGAACAACATTTTCAAGCCCTTAGATGGCTGCACCTCCAGCTCCTCTCGAACATTTTGGTATACCAGAAGAAATTATTGAAATAGGTTATCACATTCCGATACACCACCACCATGAAGGATTGGAATATGTACTGGTGAAATCCACTGTCTTGATTGATTTGGGTGAACCCCAAAAGGTGCCCCATAAATACCGGTTGTGGTATTGCCATTACAATGATGGATGAAGGGTGGACCCTGTATCGAAATCTGTTGTACCTCTATACGTTTCGGAGGTTGCGTTTGAGAAGGGTACAATAGATCCTAAGGATGGATCGGTAGTTGATGTGAAGGATCCCAAGCTCGAGGGCGATTCTGACTTTCCGGTGTACCCAGCCGTGGGCTCTAGCTAGAGCGAGAAAGAAGGAAAGATCATTGAGGAGGAGGAGGACCTGGAGGAGGATCCAGAGGAGGATTGAAACCCCACCACTGTCTTCAGACTTATTTTCTAAGCTCGTTTGATTAGGACCTAGCTTGGTAGTTTACCTTGTATATATTTGCACTATGGTTTGCAATGTATATAAGTGTGTTGATTTTTCAGGTTTGAGATTTTTAGTCCTACTTTCTTATCTCATTATTTTATTGTCTGGGGATATCTTATATGCTTCCGCTTGCGTATTAAAGTGAATGGGTTGGCGATACGTCCTAGGACATCACTATTTAATCAACCAAGCCGGGATGGGCGCATTGTGGCACCCCAAAATACCTTAGGTCACCACAGGCACCTATTGCTACACCTAATGAACTCTAATTACATCTCTTAGAAGAAGCGTCGCAGTTCATAGACGTTATTATTATTATTATTATTATTTATTTTTTTTTGAAAACGGTCCTAGCGCGACTCATTAGCGGAAGCATAATTTAATATCGTCATCTTTCCCTCCAACAATCATGATACAATTGCACACCACTAAACATCATAAGAAAAGATGAAGCCACGACACTTTTATTTACATATTTCCATGATGGGTTTCCTTGGGTTGGTACATCAAAAGAAAGGCCAAGACTTGTAGCTACACTTGGCCATAACCCCAAAAAGAAACACTTGACCCACTATGTCTATCGTGCAAGATCCCCCATCAATTAGTGTCTGCTATCATACCAAAAAGTTGCAGCTCTTACTTCTCATGCACGGGCCCTCACACCCATCCCGGTGCATCAGGCGGTGGCGGCGGCAACATCCCACACATCACTTCATTCCGACAAACATGAACGGATATGAACTCCTGAATGATAGGGCCCTCAGCTAGGCCGACGTCATACATCACTAAGGCACGGACTCGAATAAATGTCAAACCATGAATGGTGGGATAGTTGATCTCCACACACTCGACCTCTACATCCGAAGGAAGGCCGTAAAAGATGCCCCGCGTGATAGCGGGGAGCGGCATCCTGCTAGTCTGAAATGTTGGTCCCCGAAGGAGTGAGTACAACCACTCAGCAGGTGAAGGACCAAGAAACCACTCAATGCATTATGCAATACAATCATCACAATCATAGCATCACATGTCATTAAAGCATCCATGCACAATTTACCTTGATATCATGCACATGCCATCACACCTCATGTACATACATCATCATATAGTCATCACCATCATATCATATACTTGCCATCATCATGTCACATGTACCATCATGCCATAGGTGCACATACATCCATGCACTTACCATTATCATGCATCCATGCGCTCATCATCATCATATCACATATACCATCATCATTACCATGCATCCATGCACTCATCATCATCATATCGCATGTACCATCATCATTACCATGCATCCATGCACATATCATCATGCATAATTCAATTTCAATTTCTCAAATTCATCATTTCATTTTGGACCGCAACATTTCTCTTTCCCGGGATCAATGTTTGCATCCCACATTCATCACTCGCACCCCATCTGGCATCGCGAGAACCATCCGGCACAATACCTGCTGGGCATCCGGCACAATACCTGCTAGGCATTTCGTACCCCAACTGACATCACGAGGCATCCCCTGGCTCAATACTAGCTAGGTTTCCGGCTCCCCCACTCTCTGGGCATCTTGAAACTCCCGAGGACCCTCCGGCATCCGGCCATTCATGGCCACTGGGCAACCGGCCGAACCCTTCTAGCCAGGCATCCCGACACTCCTGGGGCATCGTCGGTTCACACCTCTGACGGCCTTCTCACTCATCTTAATTCACATATTCAATTATAGTTCAATTTTAACATGGCATGTGATGTGATGGCAATCGAGATCATTTTCATCCTTTGATTCATATATGCATTTCCAATCATCATCATGCATGCGGCAAGACACAATCATTCATAACAATACAATTCATGTAGTCCATACAATTTAGAATAGTCCATATATCATGCCTTTTCAAAGTTTATTAAATTCCAGCTTGTACAATTTTTGAAAACATTTAAATTAAATATCCATATGATTCTCAAAAATCATAAAATCAGGACATGTGATAGACAAGACAATAAGATAACAATTTCATGAAGAACACATGCCCAAACAAGTTTCACACAAGAAGATATAATTCACACAAATACAGCATGTAATTTCGGATAGAAACATATTTAGCAGTTTTTGAAATAATTCGATTAAAATACCCGAATGGCCTCCGAAAATTATGAAGTTTTTCCACGTTGTATTTAAGACCCTAAAGTAGATTTTTCATGAAGACATCTAGGCCAAATTCGCTCTAGAAAATTTTCTATAGGCGTCCGAGTCTCCTGTTTCTAGCACCGAAACGTCCAGTATAGCTATCTCCAAAATATCGATTTTTCACCTACTTATCCTTCTTCATTTCCTCTGAAATTTTGATATGTTGTACCTCAAGAGGTCCCCTACAACTTTTATTAAGGGATCTAAGTGCAATTTCCAACGCATAGTCACCATATGGGTCCAAGAAGTCTCGGGTGTCCAGTACCGTGTTTCCAGATTTACCGTCTTCAAGAGAAAGTCGATTCACTAGGCTACACTTGCTCATTTTACCTCAAATTTGAGTATGTTAGTCTTTAGGATGTTATCTACAATTTTGATGAAGAAGTCAAAGGGATATTCTCGGTAAAAAGCAACATGAAACCCACGAAACTACCAAAAGGTCAAGAAAGCAGTTCCAGATCTAGTGTCTTCGTAGGAGAAGGGTTTCACCCCTTAACGCTCATCCTTTGTGTCTCAAATTTTAGTATGTTATACTTTGAGATGCTGTCTACAACTTTCATGAAGGAGTCAAAGTCAAAATCCAACTCGAAACATAGCCTCCACAATTTCTGAGTCAGGCGGTTTACACGAAATCAGCAAGCTTTTTCAAGAACAAGTCGTACTCTATCTTCGGTTTTGCCTACCCTAAACATCCGAGATCTACCACCAACCAATCACACATGCAAGACACACATGCAAGAGTAGAAATTGATCCTAACTTGCCTCTAAGATCAAGCGGACGACGGCACACGGACAGCACACGGACGGCCCACGGACGGACGGACGGTGTGCGGGCGGACGAATGGCGAGCTCCTTCCTCCTCTCTCGGTTCCTCTCTTTCTCTCGCAACTCACACACACACACACACTCTCTCTCTCTCTCTCTCTCTCTCTCTCTCTCTCTCTCTCTCTCTCACTTGGATGGCATCCCTCAACCGGCCACTCTCTTTCCCCTTTTTATTTCCCCTAAGCCACAATCATTAGTAATGATTAGTAGCCACCCTTGATAGCCAATGCATGGGGCCTTCCTCTTGCCACTTGGCAAGACACATGCAAGATGGGCTTGGGCTTGGGCTTGGAAGAAATGGGCCGGCCACTCCTCCCCTCCTTGGTTGACGGCAGCCTCCCCATGGGCTTCATGGGCCGGCCATTTGGCCCACCAAAATCCATACTCCTGGGCGTAAGGCCCAACCTAATTAAACCCACAATTTCACTTTCAGTTATTCATCTTTAATTCTTTCTTTTATAGATTCCAAATTTTAAATTTCACATGGCCAAAATCTTGTAACATTTTATCTATAGGAATTTAGTTTATGAGATGCATGGCCAAGAATAAATCATTCTCATTAATTTATCCTATAATACTAATTTCAAAAATTCATGAACACAAGCATATATCACTTAGTCTTAAGAGGAGACTAATGGCTAAAGCATAAATCATAGGTAATTTCATTACCTAATTATGGGCTTTAATACACCTTAGATCTTGTCTTGAATTTTTCTTTTTTGGGATGCCACACGCATGCCCTAGGATTGGGGCATGACATCCCCGTTTAAGTGGTATCAGAGTAATGGTTTGGAATTGGAGTGATAAGGTGTGATGATTCATGGGATAGTAGTATTATGGATCTTTAAATTCATGCTGGTGCATGTCTGTTTCTAATTTGGTGTGGAATTGGAAGTAGGTTTCAATAGTTAAAGCTGAGCCATGAGTGATCAGGAGCCAAGAACTCTTAGTAAGAGGACCGTTAGGGCCGTGACTTGGGGTAGGACGCCGACCAAGGTCGGTACTTGAAGAGGCTGAGGTCAAGCGCTAGCACAGGCTAGCGCGAGTGGAGTGGCACCTCCTCCCGTTGGTGCCGGGGTAGTAGCCCCTAGTGATCCCAGAATCGAAGGGATCATGCATGCACTAGAAGCCATGGGAGACGTGATGGCACAATAGGCATAGAATCAAGCCACTACTGCTGCTGCCATTGTCACCACTGCTGAGGCCACATCGCTGCCGCACCTGTTACCGCACCTACTAAGGTTCAACCTGAGAACATAGTGGTGCAGAGAGAGATCGATACACAAGCTGGTGGAACAATTTTTGAAGTTGAGCCCGCTAAGATTCACGGGTACTAGAGACCCCAAGGCTGCATCTCTATGGATACAATATCTGGAGAAGGCCTTTGCACTCCTCATGTGCACTAAGGTAGAGAAGGTGAACTTGGCAGTATATCAGTTGCATGGTAATGCATCAGTTGCAAGGCAATGCTAACACCTAGTGAAGAGCCCCTAGAAAGACAGTGTTTCCAAAAGCAGTAGTCCCACTGTGGGATGCATTCCTCCAGGCGTTCAATGAATAGTACTTTTCAAGGAATGCCAGGGAGCAGAAAATAAAAGAATTTTTGTGTCTTTGTTAGGGGACAATGACTGTTGACTAATATGGGGTCAAGTTTGTGGAGCTATCTCAATATGCTCTGAGGTTGATTGAAGATCCTTAAGAGAAGACTCGAAGGTTCAAGAATGGCCTTCGACAAGAGTTAAAGCAGCCGCTGGTGCTGTTCAATTTGGTTGATTATTAAGAAGTCTATCGTTGGGCACAGCTGCTTGAAAGGAGCCTGAGTGAGCAAGTTACCTCGTATGGATCGAAATTTACTTCACATCGAAAAGGAATTCGCCAGGGAAAGAGGCCCATGCTTGGAGGTAGATTCCATATTCTATCCAATAGGAAGGGTGGAGTTAGAAAGTCAAGGCCAAGTTAGAATGGCCCGTGTCACTTCTGTGGAAGGCAACATGGTTTAGTTTCGTGTCCCTGAAAGCTGGGTGTTTGTTTTGGATGTGGCCAATAGGGTCACATGATCAGGGATTGTCTCAACAGACCAAGACGATAACCACAGTTGCCGCTGCCACTACTTATGGGTCAGGTTAGGGGGTATGCATCGTAGATTGCACCGCAAGGAGGACAGAATAGATCACCAGTTTAAGGCACGGTGTATGCCATCACATAGGGTCAGGCAGAAGCTGCGCCTAACGTTATCACAGGTATGGTTTCGTTGAACGACCATCCTGCTTATGCTTTATTTGACTCAGGAGCAACCCATTCCTTTATTGTCGAGCGGTATGTTAAGTTGATAGGAGTAAATCTTGTATTGTTGGAGTCGACAGTTAGCGTATCTACACAATTGAAGGATAAAGTGATAGTTGCTTTGAGTTGTTTTAGTTGCAAGTTAGTGATTGGTGAGCGAGAGGGGAAAATAGACTTGTTAGTCCTAGCCATGTATGACTTTGATTTGATAATTGGCATGGACTGGCTCACTAAGCAACGAGCTAAAGTGGACTGTTATCGCAAGGTGATTTAGTTTGACCCGTTAGAGGGTGAGAGCTTCGAGTTTGTTAGGAATTGAGGAGGACCCTCGATTATCTTGATCTCGTCGCCAGAGGCAACTTGTTTGTTAGACGAGGGTTGTCAAAGTTACTTGGCAATTGTTGTGGATACGACAGTTGAGGAGCTGAAGATGGAAGACATTACTGTGGTACAAGAATTTCCAGATGTATTTCCAAAGGAATTGCCAGGTTACCACAAGAGAGAGAGAAATTGAGTTCGTGATTGAGCTAGCACCCGAGACAGAGCCAATCTGTAAGGTTCCTTACCGAATGGCATTATTTGAGTTGAAGGAATTAAAGGTGTAAATGCAGGAATTATTGGATAAATGATTTATTCATCCCGGTGCATCACCTTGGGGAGCACCGGTTCTGTTTGTAAAGAAGAAAGATGATTCGTTGTACTTGTGCATCCACTATCGGCAACTCAATCAGGTAACGATCAAGAACAAGTATCCACTCCCAAAGATTGATGACTTGTCTGATCAATTACAATGAGCATTGATATTCTCGAAGATCGATTGGAGGACAGGATGTCATCAGCTAAGGATCAAGAAGGAGGACATTCCTAAGTCAGCATTTCGTACTCGGTATGGTAATTACGAGTTCACAGTGATACCATTCACATTGACAAATGCTCCAGCTATCTTCATGGATTTGAGGAACCGAGTATTCAAGAAGTGATGAAGAACATGAGAGTCATATGAGATTAATGCTATAGATGCTAAGAGTTCATCAGTTATACTCCAAGTTTAGCAAGTGCAAGTTTTAGTTGACTAGTGTTGCTTTCTTAGGTCACTGGTTTTAGGCGAATGAATATCTCCCAAGCAAGATTGAAGCTGTGATTAATTGGCCAAGACCGACTACCGTGACATAAATAAGAAGTTATATGGGTTTGATAGGTTATTATATACGGTTCATGGAAAGATTCTCATCATTAGAGTCACCTTTGACAAGACTCCTAAAGAAAGAAGAAAATTTTGTGTGGACAAACAAGTGCGAGAGTAGTTTTCAAGAATTGAAGCAAAAGCTGACTACTGCACCTGTGCTAACGATTTCATATGGTCCTGGAGGATATGAGATCTATAGTGATGCATCGTTCAGAGGACTGGGTTGTGTGTTGATGTAACATGGCAGGGTTGTTGCATATTCCTCCCGTTAGTTGAGGCCTCATGAGCAGAACTATTCAACGGATGACTTAGAGCTCGCGGCAATAATTTTCGCCTTGAAGATTTGGAGACACTTTTTGTGTGGAGAAAGATTCCAGATCTTCACGGATCATCAAAGTCTCAAGTACCTATTCTCTCAGAAGGAGTTGAATATGAGACAACGACGATGGATAGAATTGCTGAAGGACTATGACCGTGATATCCTATATCACCCAGGGAAGGCGAATAATGTCGCCAATGCTTTGAGTCAAAAGTCTTCAATTGCTCACTTGTTAGTGAAGGAGTGGAATTTAATCAAGAAAGCTCGAGATTTTGTATTCAAGCTTGAGATAGGCCACATGTCGAGTCTTATGGCTACCCTCAAAATTGAACCAGATGTCCAAATTAGAATCAAATTACTCCAATCGACAGACCCAAATGTGCAAAAGATCCTTCAAGAGGACATTGAAAAAAGGAAAGCTGACTTTCGGATTTCTAATGAAGGAACACTAAGGTTCCGAGGACGTTTGGTTGTATCTGACGATGTGGAACTTAGAGAGGATATTTTATCAAAAGCACATCATAGTAGCTACAGCATTCATCCTGGTAATACCAAGATGTATCAGAATCTGCGTCAACACTATTGGTGGTAAGGTATGAAGGTGGACATCGCCAAGCATGTCGCCAAGTGTTTGACTTGTTAGTAGGTCAAAGCTTAGTATTGCAAGCTAGGAGGACTTCTGCAATCTCTCGAGATCCCAGAATGGAAATGGGAGCATATTACGACGGACTTCGTAACCGGATTACCAATGAGTCAAAGAGGTAATGATTCGATTTTGGTAGTGGTCGACAGATTAACAAAGTCGGCTCACTTTGTTGCAGTTTGAAAGGATCTTAGTGTGGATAGACACGCAGACTTGTATGCGCCTCAAGTAGTTCATCTACATGGAGTGCCGATGACGATTACTTTAGATCGAGACCCAAGATTTATAGCCACTTTTTGGAAGAGCTTATAGAGTGCCTTAGGTACCGAGCTGCAGTTTAGAATGGCATATCGTCCTCAGACGGATGGCCAGTCTGAGAGGATAATTCAGACCCTCGAGGACATGCTGTGCACTTGTGTACTGGACTTTAAAGGAAGTTGGGAGGAACAAATTCATCTCAGAGAATTTGTCTACAACAACAGTTATCAGCAAAGTATCCAAATGGCTCCATTCGAAGCGTTGTATGGCAAAGTGTGCAGAACACTAGTGTGTTGGGATGAAGTTGGGGAAAAAAGATTACAGACCTAGAATTGGTCCAACAGTTATTGGAAGCCGCTGTAGTGATCAAGGGCAGATTAAAGACCGCTCAAAATAGGCAAAAAAGCTACGCACATAAGCGTCGGAGGCCATTGGAATTCCAAGTTGGTGATCACATTTTTTTTAAGGTGTTACCAAAGATGGGAACTTTGCACTTTGGTAAAAAAAGGAAAATTGCGTCGAGGTACGTAGATCCATTTGAAATTCTAGAGAGAATTGGAACCTTAGCGTATCGTCTTGCGTTGCCGCCGAGATTGGCACAAGTGCACGACGTCTTCCACGTGTCAATGTTGAGGAAGTATGAGCCTAACCCGACCCACGTACTTAATTTCGAGGAATTAAACATGGATGATTGTGTGTCATACATAGAAAGCCCGGTTCAGATTGTGGACAAAAAAGAATAAGTTTTGCGTATAAAGACTATCTTGTTAGTCAAGTGGTCTAGCAACACCATGGTATTGAAGGAGCAACATGGGAAACTGAAGAGTCAACAAGACAGTTGTCCCCCCACCTATTTTCTTAGGTTTTGTAATGGTTTAAATTTCGAGGACGAAATTTTTATAAGAGGGGAACAGTTGTGACATCCCAGATTTTCAATTATGTTTTCCATTGAATAAATCGAGCATTTCATCGATGCACCTATAGGGCTGCTCTCAGAGCTGATTACTTTCGAGATAACTAGACTATCTAGAAAAGCCATTAAGGGATTTTAATGCAATAGACTTGATAATTCGATTAGGAATCGATTACTCAACCGTGCTCATCTTTAGAGGTCAATATGGCACAATTAAAAATCGATTAGAAGTCAGAGATAGGTCGGTTCGACTAAGATGTGTGGCTAAATGTGGGTGACTCCATTAAATTGAAAAATTTTCGTCGACCGGCCCTATACTGATTTTTCTATCATTTTGGTGCCCTGTGTATGTATTTGAATCATCGAGATTTTTACGATAATCGAGAGTCACCAATGTGTCAAGTGGGTTCATTGTGGCTCGAAGAAAATCGACCACGGGTCATTTGTACTAAAAATTTCTGAAAGTTACTCGGTAGCCTAAGTCACGCTAAAATCGCATCGAATTGAAATTAACCATGAAATTGAATCCAATTTCAAAAATTGAAAGTTCTGTCATGTCATAATTAATTCTAGGAGAGTCGACTCAGTCTTAGAAATTTTTTTGCAAACCGAGACTTTTTGGGAAAAAGTCAAGGTAGGGCCGTGTTGTCCTGAAAATGTTGGGGATCGTGTTTGATCGCAAATTTGGGAAACAAGTGGGATCAATTGGTGATGAAAAATATCAACTGGATCAATGAGGTGTTGGTTGATTTTATAGAGGTCGGGTTGTGTTGAATTAAGAAAGAAATTAAGTCCAATTGAGGGAGAAACCAATGAAATTCGTAGCTCTCCCTTGCCTAAGGCTTTTGGACCACTTCAAAGGTTGTCAAGTAAAGCCTTGGTGGCTGAATTGAGGCCAAGGGACCGGATGTGGGTAGGAATTAGTCACGAGGACAAATTGAGAGAAAAATTAGACCAAGTGTCCCCCTCTTGTCTCATTTCTTCCCCTTTCTCCCTCAAGCTGGCCGGCCAAACCCCCTCAGCCTCCTCTTTGCTGTTTTTGAGCACCAATAGCAACCAAGAAGATCGCTGGAGCAGCTGTGCTCGAAGCTGCACGCTGCCCGTCGCCATTCGCTGCATTGCTTTCGCGCGTGCGCCTCCACCTCTCTCTTGCCCTCACATTGTTCTAGTAGGCTGTCCCGATGTTCCAGGAGCTGTTCCGTGTAGCTCAAGTCGCCGTGAGCTGCCTCGAACCACCGTTGAAGCCTGGAACCGCCCCTCCAAGCTGTTGAAGCCTCTGCCGGTCCATTGCTGCCTTGCCCCACCAAACCAGCCCTTGTTTCTCTCTTTTGCAACCAAAAGCAAAGAGCAACCGAGTGGGTCTCCAACAGAAGGTTTGGCCCATTTTGAGGTCATTCCCGGCTCCAAAAGTTAGGCCTGCTTTGGAGAAAGTTGTCCCCCCTTGCGTCCCCGTCAATTTGAACCAACCGGATCATGAATCAAGTGAGTTTAACTCACTGATCCTTGCTTAGTAGGTTAATCATGCTTAGGGTTACTTAGTTTAAGTTAAGCTGGATTAGGTGGTTAGTTATATTAGATTAGAGAATTTTAATTAATTACCAATGCATGTTAGGTGGATAGTTAGTACAATTAGGATCTAGACAAACTTAAGTATTTATCTAGAGTGATTCGGAAATTTTTCGTGTCTGTCTCAACATTCAATTAGCTTTTATCGAGCCTAAGTTGTATTTATTGCATTTAATAATTATTTTTCGTAATTAATTAATTATTTTTTGAAAATTAGATCGGGATAGTTAGTAACCGGAATTTTATGCTGATTATTGTGGTGTAATCTATTCATTTATTTGAACCTTAATTTGTGCTAATTTTTCCTAATTGTGATTTTAGGATTTTATTTTTAAATTGATTTAATTTCAGTACTTAATTGGAAAATAATCGAGCATCAGTTTACAAAGCCAAAAATATTTTGGTGAACTATATAAAATGGTGGGATTTATGGAAGTGAAATTACAACATTTTGGCTAAGGCCGACCGTGTACCTACACATGGTTATTTTTATCGGGTATGATAAAAATGAGAAATTTGTTATATGATTGGAGTGGTGTACTATTTTGGCTAGGGGGCGTAAATTTATCAGCTTTGAGCAAGCATAAATAGTATACCATATTATCAGCTTTGGGTGAGCACATATTATCAATTTTGGGTGAGCATATATAGTATACTATATTGACCTAGGGGCCATAATCTATCAACTTTGGGTGAGCATATATAGTATACTATATTATTAGCTTTGGGCAAGCTATATTATCTATTTTCAGTTTTGGGTGAGCAGTCTTGAATTAATAGGGCCTTATATATAGTATTGAATGTACCAACCAGGGGAAGGTCGTTGTGACATATAATCAACTAAGTCGATTGGTCGATGATTCGATTTAATTGAATAATTGTTTAAATTATATTGTATGATAGGAAGGAACTGAGGCCAAGGTAAGTCCTTTGACTCGTGATTGTACTTAGGTAGTCCTTAGAGTGTATTTGCTTCCTAATCGGGTTTTAGGGGGAAGGTAGAACTTCTGAGACATCGTCTCACCTCGTTGTGAGACAACATTTCAGGTCCTTAGATGGTAGCACCTCTAGCTTCTCCCAAACATTTTGATATACCAGAAGAGATCACAGAAATAGGTTATTACATTCCGATACACCATCATTCGGAAGGATTGGAATATGTAATGGTGAAATCCACCGTCTAGGTTGATGTGGGTGAACCCCAAAAGGTTTCTCATAAATATCGGTTGTGGTATCACCATTACAATGATGTACGAAGGGTGGGCCCTATACTTGAATCTAATGTACCTCTGTACATTTTAGAGGTTGCGTTCGGGAAGGGTAAAACAAATCCTAAGGATGGATCGGAGGTTGATGCGATGGATCCTAAGCTCAAGGGCGATTATGACTTTCTGATGTACTCAGCCGTGTGCTCTAGCTGGAGTGAGGAAGAATGAGAGATCGTTGAGGAGGAGGAGGAGGACCCGAAGGAGGATTAGGAGGAGGATTGAAACCTCACCCTTGTCTTAAGACTTTATTTTCTGAGCTTGTTTGATTAGGACTTGGCTTGGTAGTTTACCTTGTATATATTTGCACTATGGTTTGCAATTATATAAGTGTTTTGGTTTTCCAAGTTTGAGATTTTTAGTCCTACTTTCCTATCCTAGTGTTTTATTATCTAGGAGAATCTTATATGCTGCCGCTTGCATATTAAAATGAATGGGTTGGCGATGCGTTCTTGGATGTCGCTATTTAATCGATCAAGCCGGGATGGGCACGTGCCCAAGAATCAGGGCATGACATTTTCCTATTTGTCTGTTGAAGAAAGGTTAACAACTATCTAGAACTAGATGACATCAATATGCTTGTTATTTAGAAGGCGAATAATCATTCCATCGAGAAGCATGAAAGGACTTGTTCGCGAGCCCACGCAAGAGTCGACTTGGCTTGTTCATTGAACATCCACAGTTGTAGATGATTGTAATTCTATGTTCATGCTAGCGTCGAAATGGAAACAACGTAACAATCTTTACATTTTCGAAGATCACAAATCTTTAAAAGTTCTCATTTATGAAATTGATCTTGGAATGATTGAACTAAAAAGTTTCGCCTCTAATGAATTTCATTATTCTTGAGGTCAATCATGAGAAGAGTAAAAAATTGCGGGAAGCGGAGCTCATAGAATCCCAAGTTAACTTTTACAACTATAGATTATATATTAGCAATATCATGCGCAAATTTTAAGCTTGCAAAGTTTGTAATATCTACCAATTTGAAAAAGAGCAAAAAAGAGAAAAAGAAATAGAGCAGGGTAAGCATGTGAGGCGATGATTGAACTTGCACCAAATACCCATCGTTCCTTGAGAAAAGTTATACGACAATGGAATTTTATTCATAAAAATCGAATTCATGATAACAAATAGGATGACATGTGTTGACACCTAAATTTTAACTATTTTTGTCATTTTATTTTATTTTATTTTTCTTTATTTTTATTAGGGTAACAATGATATTTAACTTATCTCTTAAAAAAGGTTGTTAAAAAATATTTTGTGGAGGAATGAGATTTTGAAGGATTTTCGCATAACGAGCTCATATCAAAAGTTAAGTGAATTATCTTTAAAAAAATCTTCCTAAAGAATTTGGGGGTTATTTTCTTGTTGAGCACATCTCTCCGTTTCGAGGGATGATCCTTAGCGATTAGGTCAATATACGCGAATCTTCGTACGTAGAACAAACTGGGGTTTTCTCTCTATAAATAGGGGGCTTCTCTTCGTTGAATGAGGGGACAAAAAAATTCAGAAAAAGAAAGAGAGAGGGGGCCGTTCGTCGGATCTTTGAGAGAAAGAGAAGAAAGTCTCCTGTAGAAAGTACACAGGGAGTAGAGGAAGAGTGACGTGAGAGAGAGGGAGAAAAAAAAGTCAAAAAGGTGAAAAGTGAAAAAGTAGAACAAGAGATGACGTGAGAAAACAGGAGGAAAAAGAAAAAGAACACTGTTCTTCTTCTCCGGAGGTTTGCTTTCGTCTACCCACGCCTTGTCCGCTCGCTCCTGGCTCTGCACCGCTGCCGCCGCTCCACCACCTGCCGATCATCGTTTCCACGCCATCGCTGCTCCTGCGCCCTGCACAGCCCGGGCCCAACCTCCAATCACCGAGTGCCCCTGCTCCCAGTGCTGCTGATCTGCGCCTGATAGACGACATCGCTGTCGCTGTCTTGATATGCCTGCTTGAGCGCTCGACTCTGGCAGATCTGAGCCGAACTGCTGCTGCCCACACACAGCTGGTTGTCGCACCACCGTGCCCCGGCACTGCGACGCACCATCGCGCTCGGATCTCCGTGCCGCATCTCCACCTGCATCCCTCTGCTTGAGCACCGGCGCCACAGCAACTCGCCTCTCGCCACGCGTATGCTGTCTTCTCACGAAGCCCGCCAGTCGTCGTCCGTGAAGCCCGACGCCGGAGCTTTTCCTCCTGCTCGCTCGGTGGCCGAAGCCCACCGCGCCCGAGCCCCGCTTCGATAGCTTGCACCGCACCGTGCCATCACCGCCCTCTGCTCAGTCCCTGCACCCGCTCGAAGCCTAATCTACCGCACTAGAGCACCAATATCGCTCCCCCGACGTCCTGTCGACCCGCGCCACTCGCCTTCCTGAAGCCAGTCGCGACCACCGCGCCACTCCAAGTCCCCGACGCTTGAGTCTTCCTCCGCCCGAGCGCCTACCGATTGCCATCCGTAAAGCCAATGCCGGTGGCTGTCTGCCCACATGTGATCCGTGCTCCGCATCCCTCTACCGCTGCCGGTCCACCGGCCTACCTTTGTCGAAGCTCTCAACGCCGACGACTCAACCTCCGGTGATCCACCGAAGCCGCTCAGCCGTGGGTGAAGGAAGCAGGAAAAGAAAGAAAAAAGAAAAGAAAAAGGAAATTAGGTAGTTTTATTTTCTTTTTCTATTAACTTTATTTTATTTATTTCTTTTAAGTTTAGTTGTTATTGTGTAAATTTGAAGTGATCTTTATTTCATGGATTTTGTAGGCATTATCCGCAGGGTCTTCCCCATAATTATTGTAATTATTAATTTGATCCGTAAGATATCGGATCATTTTTTTAATTATATTAATTTTTGGGGCTCGTTGATAGTATTTTAAGTGTTGAATCAATCTAACTATTAATTTGATCTGTAAGAATTCAGATCAGATTTTTAGTTATTTTGATCTTGTTGTCGTGATAATTAGGGTTAGGATAATCGTTAATTTGACTCGTGAGACAACGGGTTATTTTTTCGATTATTTTAATCCTTTATTTGATTGAGTGTCCTGATTAGTTTAAATACGATGTTTATTTGATAATTGCTTGTTTTGAAAAAGCACTAAAGAATATCCAAAAAATATTCGAAAAAATATTCGAATTAAGGTTAAGTTTGTTTTAGAATATTCCTAGTCTTAGGGTTAAAATCGCAATCTTATTTCGATTTTTTTTTTTAAATAAGGAAATAAAAAAATCGGAATAAGGATTAGGTTTGTTTGTATTATCTTGCATATTTAGGATTACAATCTTATTACGAATTTTTAAATAAAAAAATCCAAAAAAAGAAAGTGCATTCATTTAGGTTGTTAGTTTTTTTATTTGAATTGCATGTTTAATTATGTGAAGTTTTAATTTCGAATTTCTTAAGGAAAAACACAAGAAAAATCATTTTGCATTTTTTAGATTAGAATTTCATGTTTCATTTTAAATTTAGATCATCTTTTTAGATAAATTGCATCTTAGATTTAGATAATGTCTTAGTTTAAATTAGGATTTAATATGACTTAATCCCTAGTTTAAATTAGATAGAATCTTAATCTAGCTAGATCATTTTTGCATTTTTTAAATTTCGAATTTCATAAAATTTGTCTTAGGATAAATTAGTTGCAATTTCTAGGATAGATTGCATTTTTAGAATTAAAAAAATCATGTGCACGTTATATAGAATTAAGTCCATGAAATGCACGTCATTTTAGTGATTATTGTTAGGTTCACTTCTAATTAGAAATTGCCTGTCATTAGATTAGGTCACTTAATAAATGTCACGTGACATATAGCTCGCGTATTAAATTGTATGTCGTATGTCATTTTAGTTAAAATAATCTTGTACGTCATTGCATTTCATCACACGTCATTAGAATTAAATCGTCCTGGTTAATTTAGATTGCATTTCTTCATGTCATATAGTTTAGGTCATATTGCCATGTCATATTAGATTATTAGCGTGCATCGCATGACTTTCATTAAATAAAGTGAAAAAAAAAATTGAATAATGGCGTGTTAATTATAAATTGTATTTAGGATTGCTAATGTGAATTATGATTTAACAACGCAGATATTTTCGTTGCTTTGTGATAGGTTTTGCATTATTTAATTGCTTTCTTGAGTATTAAATTGGTGGTATGTGCACTCGTATGATCACCTTACATGTTAGGAAGTTAAATTAAAATCAATTCAATTGCCAAACATTTTTTTGAAAATGAAATAGAAAGGTACCGAAAGGGCACTAGGATAGTCTGGTGTAACTAAGTCCCCAAGCTCATAAATCTCTACTTCATATGAGTAAAGTAAATCTCCCGTTACTTTACTTGGGTTTCTAACTGACCCACCAAAAATATATTAGTGGCGACTCCTGATTGAAAATCATTTGCATGTTAAGAATTCAAACCTAAGTCGCGAATTGGTATGGGCTTGGGAGAGCCCGAGCTAAGCTTAAAGACTTAGTAATCCATTAACCTAGTTTTAGGTGGTGAACCGAAAAAATTGAGTTGCGACAACATGGCTTGATATTATGTAATTTCATCTAAGCAGATGTGCAATAACAATGAAAATTTCCGGGTCCTTTGGCCCGGCACTCTCCTGTCGCATGTCCACCGAATTATTGGGTGCAAGTCTGGTTGTAATTCGGGAACATCGAACACAACCGTATGTCCAAAACCCAATTCGTTCCCTCCGCAACTGATGTTCCTGAGATGCACAAAAATTCAGCAAAATTTCAGCGAACAATGTGAGATCCAATATAGATGATAGACACGGTGTTTCAATTTAGAATATTCAAGTTGAGGAAATTGTTTCCACATCCGTATGTCATAGCACAATGATGGGGACATAATTTGAAAAGTCTAGCTAATGTAGGCGTAATTTCCCCAATCGTATAGCACCTCCACATGATTTGCACAAAAAAAGAGGATGTCAAATAACGTTTGCATTTGAATTTTGATACTCTCTGCTTCCTGTTCATCCTTGTGTCCTTTCAATTTTCTGCTGGCAAAGTCTAACTGGATTTGATTGAATTTCTCGATAAAGTCTAAGGAAGCTAAATGGTATAAGGACAACGAAAGTGCTGTATATTTCGTACGGCGTTTATATTATTATTATTATTATTGGGTTTAAACTCCATCTATACATTTTAAAGCTCGCAGAAACAAAACCCAGAAGCAAAGTATCAAAACGAAGCATGTCCCAAAGGGCCTTCGGAGGGCTTGTCAACCACTTATGGGGGAGGGCTTTTTCTTATAGGACTTCACAATCCAATCAGCTACATTATTAGAGGCCCTATTCCAATGAACCATCTCCAAATTAGAGAAAAGAAGCAAGAGCCCACGGAAGCGCACAGTCTCCCCTAGCGAGTGGTCTCTAGACTTCAAGTTGTTCACTAAATTAAGATATTCTAACTTCAAAGTGAATCATTATTGTACGACGCTCACTTGAGTACTATAATAACTTTTTAAACGATCACTTAAGTGTCATACTTTGTCAAAAAAATAAATGTTCATTGCGAATGCCAAGTGAGGGCCATACGAAAGTCATAGTACTCAAATAATCAATTGAAAAGCCATTGCTCTCAAATGAGCACCGTATGGATGTACAAAAGTGATGGCATTTGTATTTTTCCTTTTGTCATGTTAAGGCATAGTTGCGAAGCAGAGAGATATCAGGCAAAGAATGACTACGGATGAAGAAACTCTTCCTAAAGCCATGTTTGTGACCTCTTCTCACTTTTCTTTAAGCTACGATGAGATGAGACAGTGCACCTGGTTGTATGAAATTAACAAAATCCCTACATATATATAGGCAGTACAATCACCACTGCAAACCCCATCTCATTAAGAAGGTGAGGCCATACCATATAAAGTACATGCAAATCTGATATCTAAATCTCTAGAGTTCTTTTTTGGGCAATATGCTGTGATGTGAGATACTTTAAGGGCATGTAATTATTCCATATAGATTGTTCCATTTTGATAAGTTTTTCATAATGCAAAAGCAGACTTAATTTTGTTGTTGTTAGATAATCGAGGACTTGGTTCTATTTTGGTCATTTAAGATTTTAAGGTCATAAATAGTCTCCATATCATGGGCATGTGATATATGATTAGGTGTCATTACCACGTCATATCCCATGTCATTCATATGTGCAATTGTCATGCCCGAATCCTCGAGTACGTGTCCATCACTCACTGGTCGATTAAATAGTGACGTTCCGGGGACATCGCTGACTCATTCATTTTAATACATATGCAGAAGTAGATAAAAAATCCCCAGAAAATAACACAATGGGATATGAAAGTAGGGCCATGTTTTAAAAACCAACATCACACTACAAGCTAGTTTAAGGAAAACAAGTCTAAAAACAAAGGTGGGGGTTTCATAGCACTACGAGTCATCTTCCTCCTCTTCATCATCCTCCATGATTTCACCTTCCTCTACACTCCAGCTGGAGCCTTCAGTAGACTGTATTGGGAACTTTGGTACTGCAAGCGCCGGGTCTACTGCATCTACGATTGAGCCTTGAGGAGGATCAGTTGTGCCCTTCCCAAAAGTGACCTCCAGAGCATATAGAAGAATCTTAGATTCCGGAATAGGTCCCACTCTCTGGCCATCTTGAGCCTGGCGATACCATGATCGGTATCGATGGGGCACCTTATGGTTGAGACCCGCATCGACCCAGACTATGGACCTTACTAACTCATAGTCCCTGAAGGCTTTATTGGTATTGGGCTTAAGGCCCGTCTGCCCAAGTTGGGCCTAGAAAGCCCGGCCCATGGGAATAGGGCCCGTGGAAGGAGAGATGTATAAAAGGGAGGAGAGAGAGAGAAAAAAAACATTGTTTTTGTTTTAGAAAAAAAGACATACATTTTTTCTCTCAACGTACTCTCCCTCTCTCTCTCGTTTTTCTTCAAAGCAAAAAGGAAAACAGTGAAGCGCTCGAACGATTTTGCTTCCTCGGATTGAACAGGGCCTAGTTTCTCTTCCTCTATCGGCGTTGGTGCTTAATCTGTGGCTAACAAGGTACGCTCGAATCCGTGGTATGCTTTACGATCAGTGATACGTGATTTCTCGGGCTTCGTCTTCCGCATTGATTTAGGGGTTCGATTTAGTGTCGAATCCGTTTTTCGGGGATCCGTTATTCCCAACATTGGTATCAGAGCCCTAGTTCACGTTTTTCCGACTTGTTTTGATGTTTTTGATTGATTTTTTCGCAAAAACAATTCGGCCGTAATGATCGGGGTGAGAAATCCCGACACCCGAGCGTTGTTCGGCCATTTTTCCGAGTTTTCATAAGTCGAAATGAAATTGTGATGGCATAGGAAGAAAGGCGACGTCGAGACTAGTCTGGAGATACGTCGAGCGCCGTCGGGAGACGCCGCACGAGCCCACACGCGCGGCTGGAAGGCGCTGCGCGTGGGCGCGACGCGCCTGAAGCGCTGGCATTGGCCAGCGCGTGCGCCACATGCGTCGGCGGCGAACCGGCACGTGCGCGCCGGCGGCCAGCGAACAGGCACGCGCCGGTCGGCGAACCGACGCGTGCTGGCGTCACGCGATGACGTCACCGTGACGTCACCCAACGGTCAGTAACCGCTGGGATGACGTCACCGATGACGTCATCGCCGACGACGTTTCGCCGGGCGGTCACCGGCCGGCGACCCGACAGGTGATCCGACTCGACCCGAACTGCGGAGACATGGCACGCGCTCAGCACGTGCCAGCTGACGTCTGCGTGACGTCAGCCCACGCATGCGCGCGGCACGTGCCGTCGGTTTGCCCGAGTCGGCCCCTCCTGCCCGATCGGGTTGACCGGTCCGACCGGTCCGACGTCCGACATCCGTTGACCACCGTTGACTGTTGACGAGCGTTGACCGTTGACCGTTGACCGACGACCGTTGACCGTTGACCCAAAAAAAAAAAGAGGGGAAAATAATTTCTTTCTTTTTCAATTAAGTCTATGTAGATTATAATGTGATCTCTTATTTGTTCTGCATTTGTTGCATGAACTATGCCTCCCCTAAGGTTGCGCACACCTATTCGCGCGAGCTTCTCGATGAACAATATGATAAATTTGTCTAAGTTGATAATGAGTGATCGATCATCGATGGGAGAGAGGTGACTTAATTGATCATGTCCTTGAAGTCAACGGGAAAATTCAACAGGTCATATGGAATTGTCGTCCTATGTCACAGTCAGAGATGGTGCGATTTTTCATAAACACTCTTCCACCTGAATGGCAAGATGTGTTGAATCGCATATGGGATGTCAACGGAGCTGCTTCCTATAAGAAAATTGTGATAGATTTTGTAAATGAATATTACTGTATTGTTTCAAGGGAAAAGATCAAGAAATTGAACAAAAGAGGATCTTTCCCAATTCGTGTGCTGACTTTGTGTTAGTTGTATTGGCTGATATATGTTAAGTGTGATTTGTGGACATATTATGTAATGATTACTACCTAATTGTGTTAATTGAAAGCATTATTGTTTTATTGGATGTCTATTATATGTTGCTTTCTGTTAATTGCTGGTTGCTGTGGGTAATTAGCTGTGGGTAGTTTTAGAAGTTTTTGTAGCTTCATAGAATTGATTTTGCATATGACAATCATATTAATAGTAGTTTTAAGTTAGGATTTTTGGAGGATGATTGGAAACGTAGTAACCTTTTGATTCTGAAGCCTTACTTGAAATTATTTATTAATATGATGGGTCTATGTAAAAAGGGATGCATAAATGATAGGCATTAATAATTCGTGCATATGTCTGATGTGTTCAGATCAATGGCTTCAGCCACAAAGAGCATAGTTGCTGAGCTGAACAAATGTGAAAAGCTCAATGGTGATAACTATGAAATTTGGCACATGAAAGTCCAATATGTGCTGGAAAAGCAAGAAGCACTAGAAGCTCTTGACCATATTATGGAAGATCTTGAGGATGCCATGCGCCACCTTGAGCTAGTAGAGGACTGCCTAACGGCATTTGAGTCGAAAGTAGACATTTACAATGCTAGTTCTAGCTCAGAAAGGGCTTTGAGCTCTAAGCGCAAGCGTATTGATTCGTTCAATATGTGGGATTGCAAAGGATCAAGTCCTTGTTGCAAGAAATCAAAATTTAACCTACACAAGAGAGGAAAACGTCCTCAAGTGAAGAAAATGTCAAGGGTGAGGTGTTACAATTGTGACAAGAAGGGTCACTATGCTCGCAATTGTCGTGAGCCAAAGAAGGTAAACACCCCTTGTACTTTTTAGAACTTTACTTTTGTGTCGAGTTCTGTATTCTTGACTGAGTCTAATCCTTTGTGGATTGTAGATTCAGGAGCGACAGACCATGTAGCGAAGGATAGAGGATCCTTCGTGGAATTCCGACGAGTACCAACTGGAACTAAGTGGGTCTATGTGGGAAACAACTCGCGAGCTGAAGTAAAAGGAATTGGCACATGCCAACTGAATATGCGTGGTGGATGCACTTTATTCATACATGATGTATTGTATGCTCCGGAGATTCGTCGGAATTTAGTGTCTGTTTTAGTGTTGGTTAGACTAGGTTTTAATATGAACTTCCATAATTGAGGTGTAGATTTGTATTTGGATACAAACTATTATGGTTGTGGTTATTTTCTAGATGGTTTCATTGTATTAGATGTTGAGTATGTTAATGCAAATGTTTGTTATTCCCTTATCACATCTCTTAATACCTATGATAATGATGTGAATGTGTGGCATGCTAGACTTAGTCACATTGGCCAACAACGTATGAATAGACTAGCCAAAGAGGGCTTGTTGGGCAACATTGAAAAAGTCGATCTGCCCATATGTAAGCATTGCTTAGAAGGGAAAACGACAAGGAAACCATTTGGGAAAGGTAAAATAGCTGAATTTCCTCTGCATTTAATCCATTCTAATGTCTGTGGTCCAATGAATGTGAGAGGAAGGCATGGGGCTGTTTATTTCATCACATTTATTGATGATTATACTCGATTCGGATATGTCTATTTGATTTCTCATAAATCCGAAGCAATAAGTTGTTTCAAAAGGTTTATGAACCTGGTAGAGAATCAATTAGACAAGAAAATAAAAGCATTGAGATATGATCGAGGTTGAGAATATTTATCTGATGAGTTCAGAAAATTGTGTGATAAAAAAGGAATAGAAAGACAGTTGTCTATTCCATACACTCCTCAACAAAATGGTGTTGCGGAAAGAAGAAACAGAACCCTACTGGAAATGGTTAGGTCCATGATGGCGCATGCTAACTTACCCATCACCTTTTGGAGTGATGCATTGTTAACTGCTGCCTATATACTTAACCGGGTGCCTTCCAAATCAGTTACTTCCACTCCATATGAGTTATGGACAGGTAGAAAATCGGACTTAAGTTTTCTTAAGTCATGGGGTTGTGCTGCCTATACACATGAGTCCTCTCACAAGTTTGGGAAATTGGGTCCCAGAGGAAAGAAGGGTATTTTCATAAGATACTCGGAACACTCGAAAGGGTATGTGTTCATTGGTGAGCATGAAAGTGGGAGTATAACTGAATTTGAATCACGAGATGTCACATTCTTAGAGGATGAGTTTCCTAAGAAGGGCGAAATAAGGGAAGATCACTCCCTATTTGAGACCTTGGATCAAGATAATGATATTAGTGGAGTTCATCCAAGTGGGAGCATAAATAGGGAATGATGTGCAAAGTGTACAATCTCCCATACGGCGAACAAGTCGCCAAAGTATTCCCCGTCGACGTTTTGACATTGAAGGGGAAACTTTTATGGTTGCTCCACAAGATGAGGATGAGCCAAGAAATATCAATGAGGCTCTGAATTGCCCTAGTAAGGAAAAATGGACTCATGCAATGGAAGAGGAAATTGAGTCAATGAAATCAAATCAAGTCTGGGAACTGGTTGATCTTCCAAAAGGACGCAGAGCTATTGGGAACAAATGGGTTCTCAAAATAAAGCGAAAGGCTGATGGCTCGATTGAAAGGCATAAGGCTCGCCTTGTGGCGAAGGGGTATAATCAACAAGAAGGAATTGATTATGAAGATACGTTTTCTCCTGTAGTAAGATTTACCTCGATTCGCATTATTCTGGCAATAGTGGCAAGTCTGGATCTTGAGTTACATCAGATGGATGTAAAGACTGCTTTCCTCAATGGAGAATTAGAGGAAGAAATACATATGGAACAACGTGCTGGTTTCATAGTGAAAGGTCAAGAAGAAAAAGTATGTCGACTTTTGAGGTCGATATATGGTCTTAAGCGGTCATCAAGACAATGGTATATACGTTTTCATAATGCCATAATGGCATATGATTTTACGATGATTGATGAGGATCATTGTGTATATATCAAAAGATCCAAGGATCAATTCGTGATCATATCATTGTATGTTGATGATATACAGATTGCCGGAAGCAATATGGAGTTGGTTAATACTGTCAAGAGATGGTTGTCTTCTAACTTTGAGATGAAAGATATGGGTGAGGCTGCATACATTCTTGGAGTTAAGATTTCGAGAGATCGTTCGAAGAGATAATTGTCTTTTTCGCAAGAAACCTATATAAATAAGATTCTTGAACGATTTCGTATGCAAGACTGTAAACCCATAGACACTCCTATTGCAAAAGGTGAAGGATTGAGCCACAGACTGTGTCCAAGGACTCCACAAGAGAAGGAACAAATGAAACATGTTCCTTATGCTAGTGCTGTTGGGAGCTTGATGTACGCTATGATATGTACAAGACCCGACATATGTTTTGCAGTTGGAATGGTGAGTAGATACCAATCCAATCCAGGTCCAGCACATTGGAAAGCCGTCAAGAGAATACTGAGGTATCTGAATGGAACTGCTGATTTCAAGTTGAATTACCAATGAAAGGATCTGCGACTTGAAGGTTATTCAAATGCTGATTGGGGAGGAGATTTAGATGAAAGAAAATCTACCTCTGGATTTGCTTTCTTACTGAACAATGGCGTCATATCATGGAGCAGTAAGAAGCAAACGTGTATAACCTTGTCCACGATGAAAGCTGAGTTCGTGGCATTATCAGCAGCGATACAAGAAGGAGTTTGGCTTAAGAGATTTTTGGATCATTTAGGTGTTATTGAGAAAGTTGCAAATCCATTATTGGTTAACTGTGATAGCCAAGCAGCTATAGCGTACACCAAAGATCCAAAATATCATGGCAAGACCAAACATATAGATACCAAGTATAACTTTGTGAAAGATATGGTTGCACGAAAGGATGTGAACTTACAGTACATATCTACGCATAGAATGGTAGTAGATCCTATGACAAAGCCAATACCTAGAGATGTGTTTTGTGGTCATGTAAAATCTCTAGGATTGCGTAGAGTTTGATGTACTGGATATTGTAATTTCCCTGAGTTGTTCACATCAATGAACTTGTGTTGTTTCATTATTAATGCCTATGAATCTTTGTATGATCTTTATACATCTTAATACTCAGTGCATTATTTTAAGTTGAGAAGTATGTCGGACAGATATAAGATTAGCCCACTCACATGGGTAATCGCCTCTGTTTACCGTGCGATAAATAGAGATGAGACTGTTTTTAAGCTTACTATCTAGGTGATAATCGAGAGCTCAAGCTTAAAATACGTATGTCGCATTAACTGAGTGTTAAGATGAGGACATAATACTAAAGATGTCCAAAAGTAAAATAACCCACATATTTTACTTTATCTGTCTATGATGCCAGATGTGAGTTCTAATGAATTTTGTGATTGAGTAGATACGTGAACTCAAGTTAGACATTAGGTATGTCCGAACTATCATCTGTACGGTATTGAAAGGTGTAGACATACGCTCCATGGGAAAGGAGTTAATACCGTAATACGTATTTCATACTACGTATACATGAGACGACCAATAAGAGTGGCAAAAAGTTTGATCTCAACTTTTATGACGTATGAGACTCTTGAGGAAAAGAGTTCCTCAATTTTTAGTCCTCTCATGACTCTTACTTATTCTCAAGATTTCTATTTAGTGTTTGCTATCTTAGGGTGTTGCCAATGATCATGAGTTGATTCGATCTAATGGGGCATTTCTAGAAAAGCGAGCTAGACTGAAATTGAGAGTTTGAAGGAAAGAGGAAGATCGATTTTGGAGAATCACATTGTGGTTTTATATTCACTGGTCGACCAATTATAACTGTCTTTGTGATAATTATAATTGCGAATACAATATATATATATATATATATATATATATATATATATATATATCATTGTTTAAAAGAGATCAAGTGATATATAAATGTGATCGATCGATCTAGGGTACTGCATACTAAATCTACTCGGAGTGTGACGCCCATTATGAGCTGCTATATATTCCTAACATATGTATAGCAACGAGCTCTCAAAGTATGCTGGTCGCACGGATTATTCACCGGTATGAATGTTGAAGAGAGGTAAAGAGAATTCTGTTCAGCCCACCATGTGCGAGTGGGAGATGAAGGCTTTATTGGTATTGGGCTTAAGGCCCGTCCACCCAAGTTGGGCCCAGAAAGCCCGGCCCATGGGAATAGGGCCTGTGGAAGGAGAGAGGTATAAAAGGGAGGAGAGAGAGAGAGAGAGAGAGAGAGAGAGAGAGAGAGAGAGAGAGAGAGAGAAAACACTGTTTTTGTTTTAGAAAAAAAGACGTACATTTTTTCTCTCAACGTACTCTCCCTCTCTCTCTCTCGTTTTTCTTCAAAGCAAAAAGGAAAACAGTGAAGCGCTCGAAGGATTTTGCTTCCTCGAATTGAATAGGGCCTAGTTTCTCTTCCTCTATCGGCGTTGGTGCTTAATCTGTGGCTAACAAGGTACGCTCGAATCCGTGGTGTGCTTTACGATCGGTGATACATGATTTCCCGGGCTTCGTCTTCCGCATTGATTTAGGGGTTCGATTTAGTGTCGAATCCGTTTTTCGAGGATCCGTTATTCCCAACAGTCCCAACCCTTAGGGCCCTGATTCATCGGAATATAAGAGGTCTGCTCTGTCACTTTCTTGGGTCATCCAAAAAACTCAATAACTGCCATCTAAGGACGTGAAATGTTATTCCACAACGGGGTAAGATGACGTCTTGGTAAGTTCTACCCTCTAAGACCCGACTAGGAAGAAAATAGGCCCTGAGGGCTGCCTAAGTACAACATAGGTCGGAGGACTTACCTTGGCCTCAGTCTCCTCCTACAAGTTAGTCTATCTCATAGATACACAAATCACATCAATTCAATTGGATTGAACTATCGATCAATCGACTTAGTTGATTACATGTCATCATGACCTTCCTTTGGTCAGCCCATTCAATACTATCTATTCCTATCAAATAATGATTGTTCACCCTAAGTTGAAGATAGATAGTATAGCTCACCCAAAATTGATAATTTATTACTTGCTCAAAGCTGATAATTTATTGCTCACCAGAAGCTGACCAAAATACCATTTTTATCATACCTGATAAAAATTATCGTGTGTGGATACACAGTCAGCCTTAGCCAAAGTATAATATTTTCATCCTTGAAAATCCCACTAGTTTCAATAGCCCACAAGCATATTTTTGGCGCTGTAAACTGACGCCCAGTGATTTTCTAATTAATTACCTAAATTAATTAATTCTGGGATAAAATACCCCCAACCATAAATCACCCCCAATCAGCACAAATTAGAACTTAATTAAATAAACTTATCACACCATTGCAATCAGCATAAAATTCGGGTCACCGGCTATCTTGGTTTAATTTTTGAAAAATAAAAAGTTAATTAAATAATTACGAAAAATAATAAATAAATGCCAATAAATAGAACTTAGGCCTGTAAAACCTAATTGGAAGCCAAGACTGGCTCAGAAAATTACCAAACCACTTTAGTTAACTACTAGAGCTTGTCTAGGCTCTAACTACATTACTCTAACCACCTAACATGGATCGATAAGTAACTAATTCACTAAACCGTTCTAACTATCCACTTAATCCTAGCTTATTCTAAACTAATCAACCCTTAAACGTCATTAACTTACTAAGTGAGGATTAGTGAGTTAAACTCATTTGATGGATGAATCACTCAATTCAAAACGACGGGGATGCGGAGGAGCTCGACAAAATCCAAAGAAGGACCGCCAACTGGGGTCGGGAACACCTCCAAAATGGGTTGAACAATGGTTGAAAAACCCACAACTTTAGTTGTTGTCTAGGGCCGTGAAAGGTTGAAATAAGAGTGGGTTGAGGCAACAACGGGCTGAGGTGGATAAAGGGGACCGAACCGGGTCCATGCGGCGGCGATGAGAGCTTTGGTGGTGGCTCAGGCATCCTCAGCAACTTGTTGGAGGTGAGAACGGCAGAGACAACACGGCTGGACGGTGGTGAGGTGCTGCGAGCTGGTGAGCACGTGGGGATAGCAAGCAGCGAGGCGATAGTGTTCCGACGGTGGCTCAATAGTGCGGGAGGCTTTTGGTTCAGCTGCTCTGAAATGCTGAGCTCCAAAAACAAAAAAAATGAAGAAGAAGGGGGAGACTCTCGATGGCAGAGGGAGGAAGGAGAGAGGGAGGGAGCAAGGGGGGCCACTAGCCTTATTTTCTCCCAAATTGTCACCTTGAGGGCTCCACCACACCCAAGCTGGCTTCCACTCCAATCTTCAGCCCACAATCTTCCTCAAGAAGCCAAGGAAAAGGTCCAAAAGTGTAGGCAAAAGGGAGCACACGAATTTGCAATGGTTTCTCTCAAATGGACTCTAAATTCCTCTTTGAATCCATCCAATACCGCTTCAATAAATTCTAATACTGAGTTAACAATAAAACTGATATTTTTCCTCATCAATTGAACCATCTTACTTCCTAATTGCGTGATCAAAAACGGTCTCTGACATTTTTTGTACAAAAATGGCCTTATGACGACTTTTTCCCAAAAAGTCTCAGTTTGCAGAAAAATCCTTAGAGACTAAGTCAACGTTTCTAAAATGATTTGTGACATGACAGAACTTTCAATTTTTGAAATCGGATTCAATTTCATAGTTAATTTCACTCTGTTGCGTTTTTAGTGTGATCTAATCTACCGAGTAACTTTCAGAAATTTTTAGTGCAAATGACTTGTGGTCGATTTTCTTCAAGCCACAATGAACCTCTTCGACATATTGGTGACTCTCGGTTGTCGTGAAAATCTCGATGATTCAAATACGGACACAAAGTACCAAAACGATAAAAAAAAAATCAGTCTAGTGCCGATCGACGAGAATTTCTCAATTTGGTGGAATAACCCACGTTTAACCACACATCAAAGTTGAACCGACCTATTTCTGATTTCCAATCGACTTATATCTATGCTGCAATGATCTCTGCAGATGAGCACGGTCAAATAGTCGATTCTTGGTCGAATCCTCAAATCTATTGCGTTAAAATTTCTTAATGACTTCCTTAGTTAGTCTAGTTATCTCAGGAGTTATCAACTCTGAGAACAACACTATAGCCGTGTCGATGAAATGCCCAATTAATTTAATTGGAAGCAGAATTGTAAAATCCAGGATGTCACAGCAATGACATCATACTATGCTTTATCATCATGCCACTATATTAGTGCCATGTCATTGAGTGGTTGCATGTTTAGAGAATTTCAATTAAAATTGCATGCCATGTTAAATAGTTCATTTAATTGTCATTAGAGTTAGGTTATTTAAATTATATGTCAATGTCATTAGAATAATGAGTCATACATGTCTACCCTAGGTTAGAATAGAATAATTTAGCTTTCGTTAGAAAGAAGAACTCAAAAAGAATTAATTGGAATTGCATGATAATTAGATGCCATATGTCACAACCCGACCTCGGCAACCACATTAGTGAGCAACAGCATAAACGTAAGGTTTATATGTGGTTAACCATGAGAGTATCCTCACAGGATGTAACTCCAATGATGCCATCACCTCATCCTTTGGGATTGGTACCACGGGTTCTCTTAATCATGATCTGAGCTCTCCCAAGCTCGCACCTCGCGTGGCAGGAGGGTTTATCGTTACTTGACCTTGATGCTATTTTTGGCAAAAAGGTGTAAAGATAAAGATAAAGTTTAGAAGGTATTTCACTATGAAATTTCATTTAATATACTTCCCCCTAGCAAGATATTGTCACCTCATCTTTTTGTTCGAGTCGCAACCGCTTAAGCTTTCAATCATAGCCATGAGCTTTTCCAAAGCACGTACCTCACGTCGCGGGTAAATTCATTTTAAATTTTTATTTAAACAAGCTAAATGGTATCTAGGAGTCACCACTAGCCTCATTTTTTAGGGTTGGCTAAAGTGCCCAATCGAGAGTTGGGAGTAATCCCTCAACACCTACGCAACTAGAGATCTAGAGTTTGGGGACTTGGGTTATGCTAATCTTGCTATTAGCGCCCTTTCGATACCTAATAGTCAATGTGTCATCTGACATGATCATGCATCTCCTTTTACTTTTTCATGCAAATTTACGAGGTAAAGGTAATCATGCATGGATGATTCGTTCGTGCCATTCCACTCTATTCTAATGGGAACAATAACAAAATAGACAATTAATTGAAAGAAAAAAAATGCGTAAAAGTAAACAACCAAAGCAGTTTAGTAAAAACAAGTAAAGCCCACCCATACGATTTTAAATGCAAGAAAATAAATCTGCAACTTGTCGGATATTTATTTAACGCATGAAAAACCCGAGACACATGTCGGGGAATGAATAGTAAAAATGGTTAGGTCGGATTGCACATTGACCATTCATTGTCTTCGAGTCCTCGGGATCGCCATCTCCACGGACCTATTTCAATTCTAGTCTATTGCTAGAAAAAACTGGAAATTCAAGAGGACGTTTTACATATACAATGCAAGCAACCAAACAAAACATCCAGGGCATTAAAAAGATCACCAATCAATCATGAATGGCCTCGAGGTTGGCCTTTGGATTGTACATGCAACGGCCTACTTATGATGCCTACCCCATTCATTGTAATGTTAGTTATAGCTACTAGCCACCATTTGTGTTCTTTATGGTGACTAAAGCTAAAAGTCCCTAATGTGAGTTCTAAATGTCATCCCAAAGTAACACACGTGATCATGTATTGCACCTAGATCATACATGTAAAAATCACATGTAAAGCGTGTAAGAAAGCATGCACTTGGCCATTTGACCTTATTTCTCAATCAATCAACCAATTGAGTGAGTCAACAATGGATTACTTATTCAATCATCATGACCTTATTTCTCAATCAATCAAACAATTGAGTGAGCCAACAATGGATCACTTATTCTATCATCATGCACCAAACATATCCACATGCATTTCATGGCCAGTGAAACAATCAATATATGACTCATGTGATGCCCAAAAAAGATTTTATGGACAATTGGCAAGAATATGCGTTATTTCAAAAAAAGATTCGATAAAAGGGACATAATTTTGTCAATAATATGGAGCACATTTAGCTATCAAAGCTAGCTTGGGTGCATCAAAGGGCATAACTGATCAATCGTCGCAAACATTTTAAATATGATCCAAACTTCTATCAACTTGTTCACCTAACAATCTCCAATATGGCAACCCCATTCTTGTTATGGAGTACTTGAAATATTCAATTGTCTTACAATTCCCTTTTAATCACAAAGAATCTTGAATTACTCAAATAGATACTCACGTCCATGATTAGTTTTTAATGGCTTTATTGTTTTGTTCAATGGATTCTCTATCAAAACTATATATCGTCTAAAATAATCCAATACTTCGGACTTATGGAAGATCAAAAAAACATAACGAAAACGCGTGAACTCATATATAAAAGTGATGAAATATGAGGCCCCATGCCTCCCCTTCAAATTCAACGAATTACAAATGTCAAATGTATGAGTTGCATTAGAAGTTTCGCTTTGGCTCCTTTACTAAATTGTTTTCTAATTGCTTTTTTTGGCTAGACAATACTTACATATGGGTAGATCAACATTAGTGAATGATCCTAAAACGCATTCTCTTGCTAATCGGTTCATTTTTTGTTATATATCATAAGGAACAATTGCATATTAACACTTCTCAATCTCAAACATGCAAATCAAATCATTCAAGTGGTGAACAGTCACTTAAAAATATTAAGCACAATAATATATAACTCACATGAATGAATCACTTGCACGCATAAAAATCATAAAATTTATATCACTATAGTTAGTCTACATTGTAGCCCTAACAAAAGAAAATTAGAATATAATAGAAAAAGAAACGGAAATATAAATTAAATCTAGCATCTTGAATAAAAGAATAAGAATTCTGTCACCACTTTGTTTTCTCTCCAGAATGCTTGAGAAAAACTTACAATAATAAAAAAAATATAAAAATAAAAACCTAGCTGTCTATATTATCCTATTTATAGGATATATTTAAGAATCCTAATGCAATGCAATTGCTTTTTGATTTGAAATCTTGAATTATAGAGTTTTCCGTTCCTCCATTTTGCCCTTATTTCCTAATTTTCTCCATATATCATTATTCTACATAAATAAGAACAATTTGGGTAAGTAGAAGGAAATCCATATGCTTGTTATGTTTCCATATGTTTGTTGTTGTATTTCAAGCACACCTGAAATAAATTGGAAATCCATGTGTGGTTCTTGACTGATACATGTGTGGTGTTTGAATTGATGCTTGCAAAAATTGGGTTTGTTTGATAGTAGTTCTTGAGTCCTTGCATCATTTTGAACATATGTTTGCATTGGGTCACTTGGTGCATAAACAAGTCTTGCGTGTTGCACGCATCCTTCTAGACCTGAAATGGTAGTAAGCCATAAATCTTTGAAAAGCTTGTTTTTATGCACTAACTTTTTGTCTTTAATCCTCAAGAGCACATAGAAGATTAAGAGGTTTTCATATGCATAAGTAAGGCAAGTCACGAGCCTTGCCATTGATTTGCCATTGACAAGTGGGTGGTGATTTTGTACCTGAAGATTGACTGTGAGATGTCCTCTTATAAAGGAATTAGGAATTTCTACTGTGACATTTTGAAAATTGGTCCATGTTTCGAATATATGAAATGATTATTTCATTGACGCAATTATGGTTATTTTACTAGGAAATGATCACTCGCGAGTAAACTGATCTATCAGGCGAGACTGTTAAGGGATATATACATAATAGACTAGAGAATTTGATTGGAAATCGATCACTTGACCATAATAATCAGTAAAGGTCAATACGACACCATTATAAATCAATTAGTGAACAAATAAAAGTCGATTCGATGAAATTTCATAGTCGAATTGCAGGTGGTTCCACACAATTGCGATATTCGCGTCGAATGGCAATAAATTGATTTTCTATTAATAATATATTCGGAACATGTAATTGAACCCTCGCAATTATATGACAACTGAGGATTGTCTACAATTCGAAGATACACAAACGTGGATAAAAAATTATCGACCACGGGTCAAACGTGTTAAAACCCCTGAAAGCTACCCAGTAAATTAAATCATACTAAAGTCACGTTCAACTGATTTTAACCATGAAATTTAATTCGGTTTCAGAAATTAGAAGTTCGAGCGTGTCATGATTTATTTAATGTCTTCTCATCTTTCGGCGAATTTTTGACGAGTTCGAAATTTGCGGAAAAACGATTTTCGGACAAAAAGAAAATGGAAAGGAAATTTAGATGGGATGAGAAATTAGGATTTTTCTACCCTAAAAAGGCTTTGTTTGTGAGAAATTAGAGAAAAAATGGTGATTGGATAAGCTTAGGACTTTTGAGGCGTGAAGACTTTGGATGCCATGTGATGATGGTGTAATACTTCGCTAAGGTTTTGATTGGTTAGCCTATCCCTTTCTTTATTTCTCTCTCTCCCATTCTTCCTCCCCCTCTCTCTCACGTGTGAAAGCTCTCCCCCCCTCTACTGATTTCTTCTACCCATTTCTTCCTCACGTATTCTTCTCTTCCCTTCATTCCCCTCTTATTTTCCTTACCGCCAGCCTCCTCTTTCCTTTCATTGGTTCTGTTCTTCTTTATTTCCTTGCTGCCGCACCATCCTACATCCTCCGCCAGCAACTCCTTTACCACCGCCACACAGCCGGAACACCACCCGCTCGTTCCACCACCATCCTCACCCCACGTTCAGCTTTGTTCCTTCTTGCCGCACCATCATCCACCACCTCTAGCTGTTCCGCCAACACCAACAGCAACCTCACCACCCCACACGCCCATCCCCGTTCGTCCAGCGTCCAGCAACCTCAGCCCACCATAACTCCACCGCACCACCACCAGCTCACCCCCGCGGCCACTAGCTTTGCCCAGCTCCCCTGTGTCCAGCCGAGCTGTCGTCCACCCAAGCCGAGCTCCCCTCTTGGCTGAAAGCTTGGAGGGATTGTCACCACCGTCGTTGAACTCTGTTCAAGCCATGGTTGGTTCGTGTTTTTGTCGCTGTCGAGTTGCCGTCGCCGTGAGCCCGCCGCCATCGAAAACTATGAGTTAACTCCCTAATCGTTGATTAGGCCATTAATTATGCTTAGGGGTGGTTAGATTAATCTTGATGAGGATTAGTTTTAGTTAATCATAGATTAGTGTTAATTAAGCTTGGTTAGGTTAGTTAATCATGATTAGGTTAAGTAATCATGGTTAGGTTATTTAATCATAATTAGGATAATTAATCATGGTTAGGTTAATTAAGTTGGTTTAGTTTAATTAATCACAATTAGCGTAATTAGTGACGGATTAGGCGTTATGTAGAATTTTACGCTCATTTTCTTGGATGAAATTATGCGTGATTTTGATGGTTTGTATGTGTGAAATTATGCAATTGATTGCTCTATGGTAGGTTCCGATTTTTTTTTTTTTTTATACAAAACATGGTATGATAGACTATTAAATACAAAACAAATGAGGTGTCGAGTTCGGACACCAAAACTTATTTGCTCGATAAAATAATGAGGTTTTCAACTAGGTGCGTACAAAGTTTGACAGGTTGATTTTGAGTATGTGACCATGTACGAATTTATTTCGAAAATTTTTAAAGAAAAAAAAAAGAGTTGCCAAGTTTATATTGAAAAGGGATTTCGGTTTTCTTGGCTAAATAATGGTAATAAAATGTTGGTTTGATTGATGGTGTGCCTGTATGGTCACGTAATGAACCCATCCTGATGCGTATGATTATGCGGGATGATGCCCGATTAAGTTCAGATGCCCTCAGGTCAACATGATGCGTTCGCGGATGGATTTCGGAACAAAGCTCCTTATTGGAATGCTGTCCTAAGGTGTATGCATACATGGGATGATGCTATGCCTAATGGGCAGGACAATGCCCAGTTACACTGGATGACCACCGGCTTTTGTGTTGGCCGTGGCTAAGGGGTTGTAATAATCGGAACACATGTGAATGATTGTGATGTACTGCACTTGATTATGGGGTAAAACTATTAGGCATGGTATCTGACGTGCCAAAACGGTTTTGCCTTATGATCGGGACCCGTTTGAATGCTTAAAGAATGAGTATTTTGTGTTTCAATTGTTGTTTAAGCTTATTATATCGATAAAGGCATATGTAATGTGTTAACCAGTAGGGGTGTGCCAAGGTGAGGTGAGTTTATGTGTGGTGCTTGTTTAGGCTGCCTCAGAGATGAATTTGCATCCTAATGAGGCTTAGGGATTCTAACTCATTGAGATTTTATCTCACCCCGTCATGGTTAACCTTTTTCAGGGCCGTAGCATGGAGAACTGCCAGGTGCAATTGTGCTGGGCATAAGATGCGACACATTTTTGGTTGGCCCTATCGTTAGTGAATTTAGGTTAATCCTAATCCCTGAAGGTTTTTGAGAGGGTCGAGAGGAAGTGGCCTTAAAAAGGATTGTCATTATTAAACTTCCTAGTTTACTATCCCGATAGTTTGTTTATTGACTAGGGATTTATTTAATTCGCTTCTGCATGCATTTAATAAAAGAATGGTTCGGTGATGCGTCCTAGGACGTCGCACTTTTAATCGACCGCCAAGGGATGTGCACGTACTCAGGGTTCAGGGCATGACATCCACTTACTAAGTCATCGACTCATGCTTGTTGCTTTCACCATTTTAAATGTGTGATGTATGAGCCAACCTTACCACCCATCCATCTTGGCCTTCCTATTGATATGGTTACTACTGTGATAGATATATTAGACTTAGAAGGGGACGTCACTTACCAAGAGTATACTACTGCCATATGGGTCCAAGAAGGGCTAGACACATTGGTTCCCCACATGTATGAGGTTTGGTGCCTCATTTTTTACGGGGACATCATCGGTCCATCCATGGCTTCATTCCTCTAGAAGATCCTATGGGAGCTTCGTAGGAAGTTGGGTCTTGGATGGGGGCCATTTTTGGAGGAGCTCAATAGAGGAGCTAGGCTACTCTAGCCTTTTGATCGACTATGTGTGGTAATGAAAATAGATAGCTAAGGACTAGGATAGACATGTAATTATAATAGTTTTTGGTTTGTATAAACATATGTTTACTTTGTTGCTTGGCTTGTATATGTTTCACCCAACCTCCATGTTTGTTGTATATGGGGATTATTTATAAATTGCTTCCGCATGTGCTTAATCAAAGATAAAGTATTTTAGGATGTTCAACGTGCATAAGATGCCGATGCTAACCCACTAGGTCATGCTTTCGTTCCAAGGGTGGGGCGAGGGTGTGACATATTTCATCTAGATTCTGTTGTTGTGCAAATCCAAGGCCACAACAACTACTTTGCTAACCTAATGAACATTGTCAGATGTCTATAGTTGTCACAACACCATCAACTCGATCTTTACAATTTCAACACAAACATCAACTGCTGATCTTTTAGGTCCAATGGTACTATTTACGGAAAAGCCTTATTAGGACATTTAGCAAATATTATACTAAGTATAGCTTGAACATCATCAAAATCACTTAGAGATGTCTTTCCAACACAGGTTGCTTCATTAGGTAAGGAGAATCGATTTCAACAGCTTCTTCAAGACAGCGCTTCGCGACATGTATGCCAAATGTGGATGCTTGGCTACTGTAGGCGAATTTTTGATGATATGGGCCCCCATAAGAGCATTGTCACATGGAATGCCATGATCTCAGCTAGGTAGCTCTTTTATTGAATGTTGGAAAAGGATGTGGCCTCTTGGAACTCCATGATTTCCTAACAAGTGTTTTTTTAGTATGTGGGCATCTTGGCACCCTAGAGATAGGCAACTGGGCTATGGCTTTTCTCGAGAAAATCATATTAGGCTTGGCACTTACAGATTACAATTTGTTGATTTTCATGTACTCTAAATGTGGAAGAGTTGAAGATGTTTGAGTGAATCTTCCAGGAACTGGATAGGAAAGATGTGGTTTCCCACAATGCCTTGATCTCTCGGGCACCCATGGTCATGGAAGGGAAGCCTTTGTAATTGATGTCAAAGATGAAAGAGGAAGGCATGGTGAAGAAGTCCCTAACTCCATTGTTGCACAAATAATTCCTTAAAATTGTTAGGACAAACAACTGAGAATAACAATGAAATCAGACTTTGAGACGCGATATCATTTTCTTTAAGGAATTATTTGCCCTACAACATCGCTAAAAGTCACCGACAAATTTCCTTCAAGATACAACAAAATCTCGTTTAAAAATACTAAATAGCAATTCTAATACTTTTCCAGGGTCTCTCAAAAGAAATAATAGAAAATAATGGCTATATTTTCTTTTGAAAGAATTAAAATGGAAGAATAAGATTATAATTGAACAAACATGTTCACTAATTAATAGCAAAAAAAAAAAAAAAGTTATATCGGAACAAATACAACTTTCTAAGCATTAAATAATTATGTTTGAATAGATGAACTATGAGATAATCATTGTAAGAAATAAAAAAAAAATTAAAGAAAATTCGTAATTCCTTTGTGAACAATTGCACTATTTCAATAGGACACTATGGTTAATTTTTTATCATTATAAATGCGAATTTTAATAAATAAAAATATTCACCATTGGTTAGTACCAAATTTCCTCCTCATGCACACTCACATCTTTTTGACATGGGATAAGGCACATCTTAATTTGTTTTATAGGCAAACTCCCAACGGGAATGGCAGTTGCGATGGCATCCTCAGTCCTTGGAGTGGTTTTCTAGGAGTGATTGTCACCATGTCTCGAGTTGCTTCTGTCTTCGTCGTGGCTACCGTCACCTAAGCCATTGTTGTCGGAGATGGTGGATGGTCATGGAGTTTGGAGGAACAAAGCCAACGGAGCCATACCTTGTGAGATCATACTGGGAATGAGCTTTTCTTGAGAAACTTGCAATGCATTTATGTGTAGGGATGCTAATCGTGAACTGCTCGGCAAAAAGATAAAAGTCCTTTCACATCTCGTCCTCTTTCTATTTGGGTTCCTCGTATTGGCCTCCACTCCAGCCAAAAGTCACCCTTAAGATGTGAAAATTCTTCTCATTTCATTGGGCCAAAACTTCCTTCATTCATGCACTCAAATCCTAGGATTTTGGCCATCCTTTTGTTGTGGCAAAAGAATGCTTCAAGTGCCAAAAGTTGACACAAAGGGACACTTAAGTGCTAAAACTTACGAAAATGACACTTAAGTGCCACTTTTTATGAAAAATGGGACACTTCAGTGCCACATCTAGCTAGAAATCCTACATGGCATTTTTTTTATTTATTAATTTTCTCGCTTAGGTGGCTCACCGGAAGACTGACTTGGCAAAACACACACAAAAACGACGTCGTTTTGGTATAATTTGAATTTTAATATAAAAATTAATTTAATTTAATTTAAAACATAATAATAATAATAATAATAATAATAATAATAATAATAATAATAATTTATAATTTAAGAAAAAGGTGGAGGAAGGCGGCTGAGGGCTAAGCCCTCGCCACAACCACCAGGAATGGCCGACGATGGAAGAGAGAGGGTTGACCGGGGTCGCCGGGCCCTGGCCATGGGCTGGCAACCCTAGTCGACCGATGGCGAGGGTCCGCGAGCCCTCGCCCCGATCTGGGGGGAGGGTCAGTGGCCCTCGCCCGGCCAGGCCAAGGGCCCTTGGCTAGGGCCTAGCGACCCTGGCTGTGACATCTTGATTTTCAAGTCTGATTTTGATGAGATGAAATGGACTTTTCATCGACGCGCCTATGGCCTTATTCTCTGAGTGGGCCCCTCATGAGATAACTAGCCTATCAGGTGGAGCTGTTAAGGGATTTTAACGCAATAACTTTGAGAATTCGATTCAGAATCGACTGCTCGACCATACTTGTCTTCAAGGATCAATACAACACTATAAGAATCGATCAGAGACTGGAGTTAGGTTGATTCAATAGATGTATGTGATTAGTGTGTGGGTGATTCTACCTAATTGCAAAATTTCTATCGATCAACACTAGACCAATTTTTCTTTCATTTCTTACCTAGTGTTCGTATTTCAGACCTTGAGATTTTCACAACAACCAAGAGTCGCTAATGAGTCAAGGATGTACGTGGTGGCTTGAAAATAATCAACCATAGGTCAATTGCACTAAAAATTCCTAAAAGCTACCCGTTAGGTTAGGTCACGCTAAAATCGCGTCAAATTGAAATTAACCGCGAATTTGAACCCTATTTCAAAAATTGAAAGTTCTGTAATATCACAATTTATTTTAGGAACGTCGACTCATCCTTCGAAGAATATTCGGCGAGCTTAGGATTTTTATGGAAAATCAATTCGGATGATTTGGAAACGAAAGAAAATTTTGATTGGCCAAATTGAAGGGACTTTTGACTTCCAAACTGAGCTATTTGGTGATGGGAACTTGTGAAAATTGTGTGGGTTTCTTCTTCAACAAAAATGGACATTAAATTATGGAATTTCATGAAGAAATTAAAGTCCAAATTGAGTAAATTCAGAGACTTGATGGGGGCTGCAACATTTGGCACCAAAGTGGATTAATGTGTGGAAATTATATGCTAGAAAGTATTTGGGGGACACACCACCACTTGCGGTGGCCCAGTTGGATAAGGCTCCCATGACCCTTTGCGAGGATAAGAGGAGTTCGAATTCCGCTGGCCGCACGGGATCTTGAGCGTGATGTCGGGGTGGTGGGTCCTCCACTAGCATCACCTTGTGTTTACCTCACCGGCTGCCGGCTGTACGGGAGTTCCCAGGTTACAAAAAACAAAAAGTATTTGGGGGACACAAGGGATATGCTTGAAGACTTTTGGTCCAAGGAAATGATGAAATAGATATTTTAATTTGACTTTTCCCTTCCCCCTCCTTTGGTCTCTCTTTCTCGCACATCTCTCTCCCTCATCCGTTCTCTTCTTCCTTTGCACGCCAATTCCACTGCCTCTGTCTGTTCTTGCTTTTCTTCTATTCCTTCGAAGACTATAGCTCCGTCGCTCCACCTTGATTATGCTCCTCCACCAAGTTTTGTCTCCATCGAGCCAACCTTCCTAAGCAAACACCACCGACCTTGACTCCCCCTCACCCTTCCACCAACACGTTGGCATCGGTCCGAGCAGCAACATGGGCTTTGTTGGTTGTTTTCGGCCTAGTCCAAGCTCCTGTTGGCGTCGCCGTTTCGGAGTTTATTGCCCGTCTCCGCGTTGCCATCGCCTTGGACTCATCGGAACGCTAATCTAATCCGGTGAGTTTACTCACTAAACCTCGCTTATGAGGTTAATTATACTTAGGGGTAATTAATTTAAGTTAATTAAGAATTAGGTGGTTAGTTAGATTAGATTAGTGATTTAATTAGCCAATTTTACATGCTAAGTGGTTAGAGTAGTGTAATTAGAGAATAGATAGGTCATAGTATTTATCTAGATAGGTTTGGAAATTTTCTAGCCCGTTTTGGTATTTAATTAGGCTTTTCCGGCCTAGGTTTGCATTTTTGGCATTTATTATTTTCCGGAAATTAGACCGGGATAACTGGTGATCGGAATTTCGAGCTAATTGCAATGATGCGATTAATTTCTGCAATTGTGTGTTAATTTGTGCAAATTGAGTGCTGATTGGATTTTTGGTCATTCATTCCCAAATTTGGAAATTTCAATAATTATTCAGAAAATTCCGGGTGTCGAATTTTAACACAAAAAATGGTTTTACATACTATATAAAATAGTGGGATCTTAAAAAGGAAGTATATCAGTTTTTCTATTCGATCTGACCATGTACCCACACATGACTATTTTCCGGGATGTTTTTAATATGAAGAAAATATGCCGGGTTCACTATTTTAGTGGAGGCATTTGAGTGCAATGCACGGTGTCCTAGGCCGAGATTGATTGGTCGTATGTCGATTAAGAGAACCCGTCCCAAGCATTTACACCAGACGTTACCCATTCATTGGGACTTGGGTTGCAGTAGATTCTGGACCTACGCTCCTTTGGGAAAGACGTCTTTGAGAAATGTAGCTCTGCTTAAAGGAGACGAGACGACGCCTGGCTATGCCAGAGGACAATTAAAATCAAAGTTGGACGTACCCTTGAGGGGTGTAATTAACAATTGGAACACATGGTTAGTTGAGTTAATTGAGCCTAATTATGAGACAAAACTGTGTGATATGGTATGAGACTTGTCATAACAGTTTTGCCTTATAATCGGGACCCTTATGATTGATTCAGTTGATGATGCATTTCAATTGTTGTGTGCATTAATTATATGTATTTGTGATATGAATTATGCTGACGTGCAGGAAGGAACTGAGGCGAGGTAAGTCCTATGTTCTAATTGTGTGGTTGTGTAGCTAGAGCGCCTTGAGGTGTATTTTCTTCCTAATCAGGGTTTAGGGGGTGAATTTGCTGAAATATTGTCTCACCTTGTCGTGGGCTTAAATTGTCAGGTCCTTAGCCGGTGGTTGTGGAGGACCCGAAGCCCCGAATTTTGTGGAGGTGGTGTCTAAAGGATTGACGTATGTATCCAACTAGTATGTCATAGGACAACTCCTTCTTGAGAGCCAACCATTTTGTAGACCTTTGACCAGACTTGTCTTGTATCTAAACCCATTGTTTATAAAAGTGTGCTTTTGTGAAATGTTGCTCTGCTTTCCTATCCCATGCTATTTGTTGTCAGGGGTTATTATTTCGCTTCTGCATGTGCATTAAAAATGATTGGGTCGGTGACGCATCTTGGGAACATGGCATTTGTAACCGCAGAGGGATGTGATGCTCTCGAGGATCAGGGTGTGACACCGGCCGACCCTCTCCCCTCCGTCACCGACCCTTCCCGGCGGCGGCCACGAGGGCTCATCCCTCAACTGCCTGCCGCCTTTTAAAAGAAAAAAATCAAAATTTTTAAAGTTTTAAATAAATTTAGTTTTAAATTTAATTTAATTAATTTTTATATTAATTTTTTACCACTTCAGCACCAAACGACATCATTTTTGCATTGTTTAGCCACATCAGCGTGCAAAATGATGCCGTTTTGCACTTACTTTGCTGGAAAATCGCCACATTAGCATTTTTGTCGGATTTTGGCTGGATTGGCACTTAGGTGATCAATTGCGCTCCGATTTTGGCACTTAAGTGTCATTTTCATAACTTTTAGCACTTAAATATTACTTTCATAACTTTTGGCACTTAAGTGTCATTTCGTGCAAACTTTTGGCACTCCAGGGGTCTGAGTGTCCTTTTGTCGTCATTTGCCATCAAATCTCCATTCGCTTCATTCAACTTTTCTCGGTTGTATTTCTACATGTGAACGCCCAAATTTGGCCAAGTGAATGAATATCCTTTCATATTGCTGTAAATTCCATCGATTCCTTTCTCAAGCTCCCTCATCACCTCCGCAATTTTAGGGTCAGCTCATTCCATGAGCATTAACTTCTTGATTCCTTCCCTCAATTTCTCTCTTTTTAACCCCTTCCTAAATCTCCCACCAATCTTGCCTCTTGCCTGCCATATCTTCGAGTGAAAATATCTCATTGATTTCTCCGCTTGGCTGGCCATGTTCTCTTTCACGATTTTGCCCCCTCAAATCTCTGAAATTTTCTCATTATAGATTTCAAATAAAATCTCTTAAGTTGACATTGAAGAGAAACGGTTAGAACAGAGTCGCTCCTTTGTTGCTCCGGGATGACGAAAGGCGATGGTTAGTAGTGGCTGTAGCGGTGAGTTGATCGATACAGAGAGAGCCAAAGAAGAAGACTAAGTCACTCGACACACCGGACTCAACATCATTAAGTCTCATTCTAACCTCGTCTTCGCACAACCGGAGATCTTGGGTTGCTTGAGCCCTTCGACACCCTCATGGTGACAAGGAGCCAAAGTCGCGGAGGGGTTTTCAGGGGTTGTGGCACAGCGTAGGTCTAGATGTTGATGGGGGAGCGCCGGTGAGAGTAGTCCGTCACGTGACCATTGTGGAGCTAGGAGGGCATAGAAGGGAGTAAAGAGAAGAAAAAAAATAGAAAAAGAAAAATGACGTGAAGGGAGAGGAGGGAAAAATGTACACATGGAAATGACAACTTCTTTTTAAAAATAAAAGCCAATATAGATTAAATTTTAATTATTGAAGCCATGTACTTATTTTGACCATAAATTCTCATCGGAGACACTTAAATTATCATTTTTTCTCCAATTTAATACTTAAGTGAGTCAACCACAAAAGTGAGCATCATATGCAACTTTTAGCTCTTCTAGTGTACTTCTCTCAGATTAAATTGGTATAATGAAAATGTTTATTACTGAATTGGAAAATTCTCTAAAAGTTCATTAATGAATTAGTACAATTAAAAAGTTTATGACTGAATTGGCCATCGTGCAAGTAAGTTTAAGACTTTTTGGACAATTTTTCTTGCATTTTTGTAACTCATGACTAACTAATCGATATAATTCGTTATTTTTAAGTTAAAAAGATAATTAGAGATTGACTTATAACATCTCTCCTCCAATTTTCAGGAATTGGTATTCATAAATTTAAAATAGATCAAATATTCATATTTTACATTGTTCTCTTTCTCTACGCGTTTATATATTCTTTTCACTGTATTTCTCATGCCAGACGTTGGTAACAGTTTCCTACTCGTCTGTTGAAGAAAGGTTAACAACTATGTAGAACCAGATGACATCAATATGCTTGTTATTTAGAAGGCGAATAATCATTCCATCGAGCAGCATGAAAGGACTTGTTCGCGAGCCCATGCAAGAGTCGACTTGGCCTTGTTCATTGAACATCCACGATTGCGGATAATTGTAATTCTATGTTCATGTTAGCATCGAAATGGAAACAACGTAACAATCTATACATTTTCGAAGATCACAAATCTTTAAAACTTCTCATTTATGAAATTAATCTTGGAATGATTGAACTAAAAAGTTTCGCCTCTAATGAATTTCATTATTCTTGAGTTCAATCGTGAGAATAGTAAAAAATTGCGGAAGCGGAGCTCATACAATCCCAAGTTAACTTTTACAACTATAGATTATATATTAGCAATATCATGCGCAAATTTTAAGCTTGCAAAGTTTGTAATATCTACCAATTTGTAAAAGAGCAAAAAAGAGAAAAAGAAACAGAGGAGGGTAAGCATGTGAGGCGATGATTGAACTTGCACCAAATATCCATCGTTCCTTGAGAAAAGTTATACGAAAATGGAATTTTATTCATAAAAATCGAATCCATGATAACAAACAGGATGACATGGCTCGATATTATGTAATTTCATCTAAGCAGATGTGCAATAACAATGAAAATTTCCGGGTCCTTTGGCCCGGCACTCTCCTGTCACATGTCCACCGAATTGTTGGGTGCAAGTCTGGTTGCAATTCGGGAACATCGAACACGACCCTATGTCCAAAACCCAATTCGTTCCCTCCGCAACTGATGTTCCTGAGATGCACCAAAATTCAGCAAAATTTCAGTGAACAATGTGAGATACAATATAGATGATAGTCACGGTGTTTCAATTTAGAATATTCAAGTTGAGGAAATTGTTTCCACATCCGTATGTCATAGCACAATGATGAGGACATAATTTGAAAATTTTGAAAAATCTAGCTAATGTTGGCATAATTTCCCCAATTGCATAGCACCTCCACATGATTTGCACAAATTAGAGAAAAGAAGCAAGAGCCCACGGAAGCGCAGTCTCCCCATAGCGAGTGGTCTATAGACTTCAAGTTGTTCACTAAGTTAAGATAGTCTAACTTCAAAGTGAATTCATTGTATGGCGCTCACTTGAGTACTATAATAACTTTTTAAACGATCTCTTAAGTGTCATACTTTGTCAAAAAATAAATGTTCATTGTGAATGCCAAGTGAGGGCCATACGAAAGTCATAGTACTCAAATAATCGATTGAAAAGCCATTGCTCTCAAATGAGCACTGTATGGAAGTACTAAAGTGATGGCATTTGTATTTTTCCTTTTGTCATGCTAAGGCAAACCTGCGAAGCAGAGAGATATAAGGCAAAGAATGACTACAGATGAGATGAGACAGTGCAACTGGTTCTATGAAATTAAACAAAATCCCTACATATATATAGGCAGTACAATCACCACTGCAAACCCCATCTCATTAAGAAGGTGGCCATACCATATAAAGTACATGCAAATCTGATATCTAAATCTCTAGAGTTCTTTTTTGGGCAATATGCTGTGATGTGAGATACTTTAAGGGCATGTAATTATTCCATACAGATTGCCTCCATTTTGATAAGGTTTTCATAATGCAAAAGCAGACTTGATTTTTTTGTCCTTAGATAATCGAAGACTTGGTTCTATTTTGGTCCATTAAGATTTTAAGGTCATAAATAGTCTCCATATCATGGGCATGTGATATATGGTTAGGTTTCATTACCACGTCATATCCCATGTCATTCATATGTGCAATTGTCACGCCCCAATCCTCAAGCGTGCGTCCATCCCTCACTAGTTGATTAAATAGCGACGTTCCAGGATGCATCGCCCACCCATTCATTTTAATGCACATGCGGAAGCAGATAAATAATCCCGAGACAATAACACAATGGGATAGGAAAGTAGGGCGATGTTTTAAAAACCAACATCACACTTATATATACATAACATACCTATCATGTCATATTTAATACAAACCAGTTTAAGGAAAACAAGTCTAAAAACAAAGGTGGGGGTTTCACAGCACTACGGGTCATCTTCCTCCTCTTCATCATCCTCCATGATATCACCTTCCTCTACACTCCAGCCAGAGCCTTCAACAAACTGCATTGGGAACTCTGGTACTGCAAGAGTCGGGTCTACTACATCTACGATTGAGCTTTGAGGAGGATCAGCCGTGCCCTTCCCAAAAGCGACCTCCAAAGCATACAGAAGAATCTTAGATTCCGGAATAGGACCCTCTCTCTAACCATCTTGAGCCTAGTGATACCATGATCGATATCGATGGGGCACCTTATGGTTAAGACCCACATTGACCCAGACTATGGACCTTACTAGCTCATAGTCCCAACCCTTAGGGCCCTGATTCATTGGAATATAAGAGGTCTGCTCTTTCACTTTCTTAGGTCATCCAAAAAACTCAAGAGCTACCATCTAAGGACCTGAAATATTATTCCACAATAGGGTGAGACGAAGTCTCGGTGAGTTCTACCCTCTAAGACCCAACTAGGAAGAAAATACGCCCTGAGGGCTGCCTAAGCACAACATAGGTCAGAGGACTTACCTTGGCCTCAGTCTCCTCCTGCAAGTTAGTTTATCTCATAGATACACAAATCACATCAATTCAATCAGATCGAACTATCTATCAATCGACTTAGTCGATTATATGTCATCACGACCTTCCCATGGTCGGCCCATTCAATACTATCTATAAGGTCCTATCAAATCATGACTGCTCACCCTAAACTGAAGATAGATAGTATAGCTCACCCAAAACTGATAATATATTGCTCGCCCAAAGTTGATAATTTATTGCTTGCTCAAAGTTGATAATTTATTGCTCACCAGAAGCTAACCAACATACCATTTTTATCATACCCGATAAAAATTATCGTATATGGGTACACGGTCGGCCTTAGCCAAAATATAATATTTTCACCTTTGAAAATCCCACTAGTTTCAATAGACCACGAACATATTTTTGGTGCTGTAAACCGACACTCGGTGATTTTCTAATTAATTACCTAAATTAATTAATTCTAGGATAAAATACCCCCAACCATAAATCACCCTCAATTAGCACAAATTAGAACTTAATTAAATAAACGAATCACACCATTGCAATCAGCACAAAATTGGGGTCACCGGCTATCTCCATTTAATTTCTAGAAAATAAATAACTAATTTAATAATTACAAAAAATAATAAATAAATGCCAATAAATAGAACTTAGGCCCGTAAAACCTAATTGGAAGCCAAGACTGGCTTGAAAAATTACTGAACCACTCTAGTTAAATACTAGAGCTTGTCTAGGCTCTAACTACATTACTCTAACCACCTAACATGCATCGATAAGTAACTAATTTACTAAACCGTTCTAAATATCCACCTAACCCTAGCTTAGTCTAAACTAATCAATCCTTAAACATCATTATTTTACTAAGCAAGGATTAGTGAGTTAAGCTCACTTGATGGACAAATTGCTCAATTCAAAACAACAGGGACGTGGAGGAGCTCGACAAAATCCAAAGGAGGACCGCCAACCAAGGTCGTGAACACCTCCAAAATGGGTTGAATTGAACAGTGGTTGAAAAACTCACAACTTCAGTTGTTGTCCAAGGCCGTGAAAGGCTTAAATAAGAGCGGGTTGAGGCAACAATAGGCTGAGGTGGACAAAGGGGACCGAACCGGGTCTAGGTGGTGGCGATGAGAGCTTTGGCAGCTTTGGCAGCTTTGGCCGTGTCTTAGGCATCCTCGCCAGCTTGTTGGAGGTGAGAACAAGGGAGACAACGCGGCTAGACGATGGTGAGTTGCGGCGGGTTGGCGAGCACGTGGGGACAGTGAGCGGCAAGGTGATAGCGTTTCGACGATGGCTCAACAGTGTGGGAGGCTTCTGGTTCGGTTGCTCTGAAATGCTGAGCTCCAAAAATAGAAAATGAAGAAGAAGGGGGAGACTCTCGATGGCAGAGGGAGGAAGGAGAGAGGGAGGGAGCAAGGGGGCCACTAGCCTTATTTTCTCTCAAATTGTCCCCCTGAGAGCTCCACCACACCCAAGCTGGCTTCCACTCCAATCTTCAGCCCACAATCTTCCTCAAGATGCCAAGGAAAAGGTCGAAACGTGTAGGCAATGGAGGACACACGAATTTGCAATGGTTTCTCTCAAGTGCACTCTAAATTCCTCTTTGAATCCATCCAATTCGGCTTCGATAAATTCTAATACTGAGTCAACAATCAAATTGGTATTTTTCCTCACCAATGGAACCATCTTGCTTCCTAATTGTGCGATCAAAAGCGGTCTCTAACATTTCCTGTACAAAAACGGCCCTATGACGACTTTTTCCCAAAAAGTCTCGATTTGCAGAAAAATCTTCAGAGACTAAGTCAACAATCCTAAAATGATTTGTGACATGACAGAACTTTCAATTTCACGGTTAATTTCACCCTGGCGTGTTTTTAGCGTGACCTAGTCTACCGGGTAACTTTCAGAAATTTTTAGTGCAAATGACCCATGGTCGATTTTCTTCGAGCTACAATGAACCTCTTCGACACATTGGCGACTCTCGGTTGTCGTGAAAATCTCGAGAATTCAAATACGAACATAAAGCACCAAAACGATAGAAAAATCAGTCTAGTGCCGATCGACGAGAATTTCTCAATTTGGTGGAATAACCCACGTTTAACCACACATCTCAGTCGAACCAACCTATTTTTGATTTCCAATTGACTTATATCTGTGCTGCAATGATCTCTATAGATGAGCACGGTCAAGTAGTCGATTCTTGGTCGAATCCTCAAGTTTATTGCATTAAAATTCCTTAATGACTTCCTTAGTTAGTCTAGTTATCTCAAGAGTGATCAGCTCTGAGAACAACACTATAGGCGCGTCGATGAAATGCCCAATTAATTTAATTGAAAGCAGAACTATAAAATCCAGGATATCACAACAATGACAGCATACTATGCTTTATCATCATTCCACTATATCAGTGCCATGTCATTTAGTGGTTGCATGTTTAGAGAATTTCAATTAAAATTGCATGCCATGTTAAAATAGTTCATTTAATTGTCATTAGAGTTAGGTCATTTAAATTATATGTCAATGTAATTAGAATAATGAGTCATACATGTCTACCCTAGGTTAGAATAGAATAATTTAGCTTTCGTTAGAAAGAAGAACTCAAAAAGAATTAGTTGGAATTGCATGATAATTAGATACCATATGTCGCAACCCGACCTCGGCAACCACATTAGTGAGCGACAGCGTAAACGTAAGGTTTATATGTGGTTAACCATGAGAGTGTCCTCACAGCATGTAACTCCAATGATGCCATCACCTCATCCTTTGGGATCGGTACCACGAGTTCTCTTAATCATGGTCTGAGCTCTCCCAAGCTCGAACCTCGCGTGGTAGGAGGGTTTATCGTGACTTGACCTCAATGCTATTTTTGGCAAAAAGGCGTAAAGATAAAGTTTAGAGGTATTTCACTATGAATAGGGCATAAAAGTTATTGATTCACTTTGCATGGCACGCCTTCAAGCCTTTACATTTGGTTAAAGATTCAAGATAAAATGAATTAATTAATGCTTGATATACATGAACACACAATGGACTTTTATCACTGACGCTGAGGAATGCTGGGTCATTGCCTAGGGTAAAACCCCATATACCATCCCGATATTGAGATCATGGACAATGCTTGCTCGGGTGTGGCACCCCCAAACAGCTAAGGTCGTCACAGCTACCTATCACTCCACCTAATGAATACTAGTTACGTATCTTTGATATAAAGAGGTTTAAAGAAAGACCAAGGTCCATAGGCATTTTTTTTTAAAGAGTTTAGCGTAGCTCATAGCGAAATTAAAGATGAGTCTCACCATCCCTCTACTCTCTTAATGATGGTACAATACACACTAGTTACACATCGAAGGAAAACATAAGCCAAGCCATTTTTATTTACATTTTTAAGATGGACATCTTGGGTCGGTACAACCAAAAAGCCAAGACTTTTAGCTAAACTCCGCTACAGCTCAAAAGATAGATCTCAACCCCCTATATCGATCGTGTATAACCCTCCATCTACAAGTGTCGACTATCCCCAAAAAGTCAGCTCCCCCTCCTCACGCGGGCCATCACACCCATCCTGGTGCATCGGGGATGGCGGCGGTAACATCCCCCTTATCACTCCGCCATTGTGGATGTGGACAGATAAGAACTCTTGGATGACCGGGCCCCCAGCCAGGCCCACATCATACATCACCAGCACTCGAACCCATATGAACGTCAAACTAGGGATGGTAACACAATCGACCTCCATGTCAGATAGAAGGCCATAAAAGGTACCCCACGTGATTGGAGAGAGAGGCATCTTTCTACTTTGAAATGTTGGTCCCCAAAGGGGTGAGTACAACCACTCAGCAGGTAAAAGATCTATTAAGCTACTTAATGCATCAAACAGACAATCATAACATCATAGTAGAGTACAAATTATTCATGCATCTAAACATAACTTACCTTGCAGCTATGCATATGTCATCATACCATATGTGCATACACCATCATGCATTCATCATCAAGCATTCATGCATATCCATGCCATAGGTGCATATACAACCATGCACTAATCCATATTATATCATACAGCCATGCATACATGTCTCCATACCATGCATGATTCAATTTCAACTTTTTATCTTTCAATTTAGGTCACCACATTTTTCTTTCCCGGGACCAGTAATTGCATCCCACATTCAATCGCTCGCACCCAACCAGGCATCGCGAGAAACCTCTGACACACACCTCCGGGCATCTCGTACCCCAACCAGCATCAGGAGGTATCCCCCGGCACACACCTCCGAGGCTTCCGGCATCCCCACATTCCGGGCATCTCGAAACTCCCGAGGACATCCGGCACACACACTCCGGGCATCCCAACACTCCCCGGGCATTGTCAGCTCACACCTCCGACGATATCCTCATTTATCATAATTCATATTCACATTTGTGTCTCAATATCAACATGGCACATGATGTAATGGCAACAAGATCAATTTCAACTTTTGATATTTGCACAATCCAGCTAGTACAGTTTTAGAAAATATTTTTATTAAATACCTAAATGACATTAAAAAATTATGGAATTCGAACATGTGATAGTCAAGACATAAAGGCAGATACTTTATGAATAACACTACACCAAAAGATTCCCATATAGTTCAATACAGAACACGCATCACTGCACTACTAATTCTGTCCGTTCCACTTGCACAGTTTTTGAAACATTTTTGGTTAAATAGGCAAATGAACTTCAAACATTATGAAATTTGAATATGTTGTATTCAGGACATAAAAAAAGATATTTCATGCAGAACACTTTTCTAAAACAATCTCATACGAAACGGTATAGACTACGCATTGCAACATTACCAAGTCCGAATACATCAGATTACCCAGTTTTAGAAAAATTTCCGATTAAATACTCAAATGACATTCAAAACTCATGAAATTTTACTATGTGATAGCTAAGACCATAAGGTAAATACTCCATGAAGACATCGAAGTCTGATTCGTTCTAGGTAATGAAATATAGGCAGTTGAAACATCTGTTCCTAGTACTGAAATCTCCAGATCCAATCTTTCCAAAGAATAACGATTTTACCCATTTATACTTATTTATTTTTGTCCCAAATTTGAGTATGTTATACTCCAAGAAGTCCTTAAAAACTTTCATTTAGAAGTCAAAGTCAAAATCCAACTCGAACATCACATGCAAGTCACTAGAACATCCAAGGTCGAGCTGTTTTCTCAAGAACAGTATACTAGGCTAGAGCACCACCCTTATAGCTTCAATTTTTCACATTCTAAACCTCCGAAATTTTTATCAATCAATCACACACACCAAGCACAGCATGCAAGAGTAGATCAAGAGATCCCACTTGCCTCTAGACCGAGCAACAGCGAGCACAACGGCTGCGGGACACGGCGGCGACGAACGGTGATGCACAACCCCTCCTCCTTCCTTCTTCCCTTCTTCCTTTCTTCCTTTCTTCCTTTCTCCCTTCTCTTTCTCTCTCTCTCTCTCTCTCTCTTAGATGAACTCTCCTCTCTCTCTCCTTCTCTCTCGCTTAAACCGGCCATCATTTTCCCCTAATTTCCTTCCCATCATCATTAGCAATCATCACTTTTTGCATGGGTGGCACTTGGCCATCTCCATGGGACAAATGGGGGAGGGCATGCAAACCGGATTCCTCCCCCCCTCCTTTGTGCGACAACGGCCCTTCATAGGTTTGGGCCAGCCTTGGTAGCTACTCCTCCTTGGGCTTCGTGGGTCGGTCGAGAAAAGGGTGGGGCTACAGGCTGGTTTGGTCTTTAAATGTCCAGCCCACCCTCATCCTAATAATCCACCTTAAACCTTAATTATATAATCACCTAATTGAGATTTATAATTCACAAAACTTTGTGACCTAATTTAATAAATTCCAATCCATAAATCACATGGCCAAAAATAGAATTTCCTATCAAATAATTACCCACCAAAAGCTTGGCCAAAATCTCAATGCAAAACATGAATTAAAGCACTTCTAAGGATTGACAAGAAATTCTAGGATGCCACAATTCTCCCCTCCTTAGAGAATTTCGTCCTTGAAATTAGACATCACTCATGTCTCTTGAAACAAGTAGGAGTACTTTTCCTTCATCTGATCTTCACTCTCCCATGTAGCTTCCTCCACATCATGATGTCGCCATAATATCTTGACCAAAGGAATCTTCTTAGTCCTAAGAACTTGCTCCTTTTGACCCAGTACTTGCATAGGCTCTTTAATGTACCTCACTTTCTCATCCACTTTGATGGCTTCATGATCGAGTATGTGACTAGGATCCAGTTGGTACTTTCTCAGCATCGACACATGAAACACATCGTGTAAATTTCCAATTTAGGTGGCAACACCAAATGATAAGCTACATCTCCTATTCTTTCAAGTATCTCAAAAGGTCCAACAAATCTAGGGCTTAGCTTACCCTTCATTCCAAATCGAGATATTCCTTTCATAGGAGATACCTTAAGAAATACATGATCTCCCACATTAAACTCTAAAGGCCTTCTATGCCTATCAACATAATCTCTCTGCCTATTCTGGGCTGTCTTAAGTCTTCTCTTGATTATCTCGATCGCTTCTGTAGTAACTTGTACTATCTTTGGTCCTGTCAATTTTCTTTCACCTACTTCATTCCAATAGGTAAGGGTCCTGCATCTTCTTCCATATAATGCCTTATACAGAGCCATGCCTATACTTTTCTGAAAACTATTGTTATAGGCGAACTCTATTAGGTGTAAATTCTCATCCCAATTTCCTTTAAAGTCAATGACACATGCTCTCAACATATCTTCTAGAGTCTGAATCACTCTTTCTGTTTGTCCATCTGATTGGGGATGAATTTGAAGTTTTGTCCCTAAGGTATCTTAAAGACTTCACCAAAAATTTGAAGTAAACCTAGAGTCTCGATCAGAAGTGATCGTTATAGGAATACCATGCAAGCATATTACCTGGCTTACATACATCTCAGCAAGTTTACTCATTGAGTAGTCTATACGAACAGTTAGGAAATGAGCAGACTTCGTCAAACGATCCACTATTACCCAAATTGAGTCGTGACCAATTGATGTCCTTGAGAGTACTTGCATAAAGTCCATCATTACATGTTCCCACTTTCACTCTAGTATATCCAATGGTCTCAACATGTGGCATCCCAAAATTCTATGACAAGCCATAAGGTGTGTTAAAATCTCTTATTAGGTGATAAAATTTCCCATGGCTTATGCTTTAGCCATTAGTCTTTTACTTAGATGATTTGTGCATATGATTGTGAGAATTTAAATATGATAAATTAATAATCTATGCTTGGCCATATGTTTTATAAATTGAATTTCAATAAACAAAATGTCACAAGACTTTGGTCATATTGGAAATTAAAAATTAAAAATATTTATAGAACAATTTCAAAAAAAAAAAAAAAAAAAAAAGAAGGGAGAAGGTCAATTTTTAGGTTGGGCCAAGCTAGCCGGCCCAATAGAGGCCCAAGAGGAAGTGTCGACCAGCCCAAGCCCAACTCCAAGGCCCATGATGCATGCAATAGGACAAGTGGCACAAAGGAGAAAGCCATGCATTGGGCTTGGTTAAGGCAAGTAATGATTATCAATGATGAGAGTTTGGGGGTATAAGAGGGAAGAGAGAGAAGGGTGGCCGGTTTTACCCCATTCGGCCGAGAGAGAGGGTGAGAGAGAGAGAGAGAGATTTCAAGAAAGAGAGGGAGAGGCCGAGAGAGAGAGGAGGAGGAACCGCCGTCCGTCCGCCGTGTGCCGCTGTGTTCGCCGCCCTACGCCGTCGACCGACCGGTCTAGAGGCAAGTGGGAGTCCTCTAGCTTCTCTTGCATGTTTGTATGTTGCTTTCATGTTGAATCTTTGAGTGTTTAAGTGAGAAAAACCGAAGCATGGATGATGTATGTTGAATGGTATGGCTGTTCGTGTTCGGACCGTGTGAGTCAGAAACTTGTTTGAGCTGGCATGTGTGTTTGGAGTCCGATTTTGGATTCTATTTCTTCATTAAAGTTGTAGCTAACATCTTTTAATACAACATAATAAAATTTCGAGGAATATGATGGAGATTTGAGGGGTTAAAGTCTCATCCTATGGAGACCCCAGATCTGGAAAGATTTTACTGACCTTTTGTTGGATTTGTAATTGCATGTTGGGTTTTGTTGAGAATCTCACTTCGATTTCTTCATAAAAGTTGTAGGGGACATCTTAAAATACAACATACTCAAATTTGAAGTGAAATGAACAAGTATAGCCTAGTAAATCAACTAGCTCTTGAAGACGGTGATTCTGGTGATGTATTTCGAGACACCCGAGACTTCAAGGACCTAAATGATGACTATAATTTGGTTATTTGACTTAGATTTCTTCATGAAACCTGTAAAGGATACCTTGATTTATAACATATCCAAATTTCAGAGACAATTAAAGAGAATAGGTAGGTTAAAACTTAATATTTCGGAGATCTATACACTGGACGATGTGGTAATGAATCCAGAAGCTTCGTGAGACTGTATAAAATAATCTAAAAATCATCTGGCTTGGAGTTCTTCATGAAAGTTGTACGAAAATAACTTGGCTATAATCCAGTAAAATTTCGTAATTTTTGGAGGCCATATGGATATTTTAATTGAATTTCTTCGGAAACCGTGCATTCTGGTTTCATCCGAGAATCATAGGATGTTTTGTGAAAATTGTGACATTTTGTAAAAATTCAATTTGGCCATGAATTTTGCTTGTAATTATCATCCTATTGGTTTTTTTAATAATTTCTTGGATTTTTAAAATCATGGGAATTTATAGTTATTAAAAATAATAATAAATAAATAAATAAAACAAAATAAAATAAAATAGATTATTTTATTGGCCATAGATTCCATGTAATTAATTTATGTTGCATGTGTGATAAAGTCTTGGTGTATGCATGACATTAAATTGAGATGCATGTGTGAATCCTATGCCAAGTATGACTTGTTTGATGTCACGCCATATGCCATGTTAAATTGAGATTAAAATAATGGTAAATGTGGATAATGATAAGTGAGGAGGTGGTTGTGGTGGAGGATAATGCCCGGAATGTATAGAGATGCATTGCCGGATGGCGCTGGGAGATTCAAGATACTCGGAATGTGGGGGGCCGGAAGCCCTGTCGAAGGTCTTTGCCCGAAGGGAATGCCTCTCGATGCCAGGATTTGGGATGCGAGATGCCCGGCCAGGGAGTGTAAATGCCGGAAGCCATGTCGGAGGTTTCTGCCCGAAGGGAATGCCTCATGATGCCAGTTGGGATGCGAGATGCCCGGAATGTGGGGGGCCGGATGCCCGGTGGCCTGGGATGGCTAAATGCCGAAAGCCTCGGAGGTCTTTGCCCGAGGGGATGATTAAAATTGATGATAATATGTGATGATGATAATGATGATGATATATGATATGGCATGATGATATGCATGATGATGATGATGATGACATATGATATGGCATGATGATATGCATGATCATGATAATGATGATGATGATGATATATGATATGGCATGATGATATGCATATTTGATATGATGATGCCATGATGATGATGACATGAATGATGTGATGATGTCATAATGATGATGACGTGTATGTTATGATGATGATATACATGTACATGTTATGACTATGATGATGATGCATGATAGTATGCGTATGGTTTCAAGGTAAGTAATGCCTGCAATGCATGTATGATTTGCATGATGCATTGAGTTGTTATTGGATTCCTTATCTGCTGAGTGGTTGTACTCACCCCTTTGGGGACAAACATTTCAGATTAGCAGTATGCCACTTCCTGCCGTCGCGCGAGGTGCATTTTACGGGTTACCGTCCGACGTTGAGGTAGAGTGTGAGGAGTTCAGCTGTCCTTCCGTGCCTGGACTCACCTACATACGCGTGCGCTGTTTTGTCTCTTACGACATAGGCTTGGCTGGGGGCCCAGTTGTTCAGGAGTTTGTCTCTGTCCATGTTTGTCGTGATGGGGTAATGAGAGGGATGCTGCCGCCGCCACCGCCTGACGCACCGGACTGGGTGTGAGGCCCGAGCGCGACGAGTAGGGGCTATGTTTTTGGGGGTTAGCTAGCCGACACTTATTGTGGGAGATTGTGCATATGCGTTGTAGAGGGTCGAGGATCTTTTTGAGGTTTTAGGCTGGACATGGCAGAGTCCTAGCTTTTCCTTGCTATGTATCGACCCGAAAAGAAGTCCCATCCTGAAAGAATATGTAAATAAAGTGTCGTAGCTTGTTTATAAAATCATGGTGATTAGTGGTGTGTATTGGTATCATGGAGTGGTAGGGGGATAGATGGTGATGCTTTATTTTGCTTCCGCTAATGAGCCGCGCTGGGACGCTTTAAAAAAAAAATTGCCTGTGAACAACAACGCTTTTGTTATAAGTATAAGTACAAAAGGGTAACAAGGTGTAACATTGGTGCTTGTGGCAACCGCCGAAGGGTTCGGGGTGCTACAATGCCCTTTTTGGTATCAGAGCGAATGGTTATAGGTGGAGTGATAAGGAGCCTCATTTGGAATTTGAGGAACATGATGACAATGCACACCATAGGAATATAAAACGAAATAATTGAATAACGGGTGATGAATATTCACTCGTAGATCCCTAGTAGTTTACTTTGAATTGCCTTTAGGTACCAGTAACATGTATATGTTACTTATGCAGTAGTAGTAGTTGCTTTGAATGGAGGCAGTGAGTCTAAGATTATTCCTGAGGCAATGCTTGGAAATTGCAGGAAAGTCATAGTGTGAGATGGAAGTGCTCATCCGTCGAGGGCTGAAGCCTCTGCTGCAAGGGCTGAACCCCAAATGGAAGACATCCTGCAAGCATTAGCCAATATTGGAAATATGATGGAGAGGCAAGCGCAACAATAGCCCGGAGCAGAACGCCGTACTCAAGGACTAGTGGAGAAATTTCTGAAGCTGAAGCCACTTAAGTTCAATGGAATGGGAAGTCCTGAGGTGGCAGAGCAATGGATTGATGGAATGGAATGAATTTTTCGACTGTTGGATTGCACCGATGCTGAGAAAATAGTTTTAGCAGAGTATCAGTTGGAGGGAAATGTGAAGTTTTGGTGGAGAGCTTCGAGGGATATAATCTTTCCACCAAGTACTGATGTTAACTAGGAGGAGTTTGTTAGAGCCTTCAATAGGAAGCATTTCTCTGATTGTGCTAAGGATAGGAAGATTACTGAATTTGTTCAGCTAGAACAAAAGGGGTTGACAGTAGATCAGGATGAGGCTAGATTTTCTGAATTGTTTAGATATGCTCCTAGATTGATTGAGGAATAGGAGGAGAAGGCTAAGAGATTCTTGAAAGGGCTGAGGACTGACATTAGGAAGCAACTGGTGCCATCGAACATAAGAGATTATAATGAGATTTATGAAAGGGCGCAGTTAGTGGAGCAGGAGCTGTTGAGAGAACGGTCGGAGTTTAAGAAACCGTTGAATTTTAATGATGTGAGAAAGGGAAATAGACCTTATTCTGGTCAAGGTCATACGTGAAATGTGAAGAAGAAGAGTAACTTTGGGAATTTTGGAGGAGCAAGGAGTGGTTCGAATATAGGGAAAGCACCCTATCAGCCTGGTATTTGTCAGAAGTGTAATGAACGCCATGGCCCAGGACCTTGCACGGGACAACATAAATGTTTTGGCTATGGACAAGTGGGTCATCTTAGGAGGAATTGCCCACAAGAGAGGTCGCAAGTGAGTGTTGGCTCAGTGCGACAGGGATATCAGAGTGCTGTTAGATCAAACCCACAAGGAAATCCTCAGAGACCACCTACACAAGAAAGGGTGTATGCGATCACCCAAGAGGAAGCGGAAGCTTCCAAAAATGTTATCTCAGGTATGATTCTTATAAATGGTGAAAAGACATATGCATTGATTGACACGGGTGCAACGCATTCGTTTGTGTCTGAAAGATATAGACGTTTGAATAAGATAGAAGTTATGCCTCTTGAGATGCCTCTTTGTGTTTCCACGCCTTTAAAGGATATGGTATTATCTACGCTGGTGTGTGGAAATTGTAAGATATCAATGGGAGGAAAGGACATGGAAATAGATTTGGTTGTAATGGTTATGTATGATTTTGACGTTATTATAGAAATAGACTGGCTTCGTAAGTATCGGGCTAGAATGGATTGTTATAGAAGAGTGGTTCAATTCATTTTACCTGATCAGTCTAGTTGTGAATTTTTAGGAGGTCAGACCCATCTTCCTGTAGCACTTATTTCGGTAGTAGAAGCCTGTAAGTTACTTGACAAAGGATGTCAAGGGTACCTAGCCATAGTTAGAGATTATGCAAGGGAGGAGCCTAAACTTGAGGAAGTTCGTGTAGTTAACGAATTTCAAGATGTATTCCCTGAGGAATTGCCTGGATTGCCGCCAGAGCGGGAGATTGAATTTGAAATTGAATTAATGCCTGGAACAGGACCAATATCAAAAGCCCCATATAGAATGGCCTTAGTCGAATTAAAGGAGTTGAAAGTGCAACTGCAGGAGTTGCTTGACAAAGGATTCATTAGACCAAGTGCTTCACTTTGGGGTGCACCGGTCTTGTTTGTGAAAAAGAAAGATGGATCGATGCGCTTGTGTATTGACTATAGGCAGTTGAATCAAGTGACCATTAAGAATAAATATCATTTGCCTAGGATTGATGACTTGTTTGACCAACTCCAGGGAAGTTCGGTCTTCTCTAAGATTGACTTGAGGTCGGGATACCATCAATTAAGAATTAAGAAGGAGGACATTCCTAAGACTGCGTTTAGGACTCGTTATAGACACTATGAGTTCTTTGTAATGCCATTTGGATTGACTAACGCACCGGCTGCATTTATGGATTTGATTAATAGAATATTTCAGCCTTATTTAGACCAGTTTTTGATTGTTTTTATTGACGATATTCTGGTATATTCAAAAGGGCCTAAAGAGCATGAGCAACATTTGAGAATAGTTTTGCAGACCCTAAGAGAGCATAAGTTGTATGCTAAGTTTAGTAAGTGTGAGTTCTGGTTGGACCGAATAATATTTCTAGGGCATGTGGTGTCAGGAAAAGGAATTGCAATAGACCTGGCAAAAGTTGAGATGGTAGTAAATTGGCCGAGACCAATGACACCTACTGAAATACGAAGTTTCTTAGGACTAGCTAGTTATTATAGAAGGTTCATTGAAGGATTTTCACGACTGGTAGGACCTTTAACTAAATTGACTCGAAAGAATGTGAAATTTGAATGGAATGGGGAATGTGAAAGGAGTTTCCAGGAGCTCAAAAGGAAATTGACTTCAACTCCAATTCTGACTATACCTACTAGACCTAACGGTTTTACAGTGTATAGTGATGCATCTCACAAAGGACTAGGATGTGTGTTGATGCAGCATGGCAAAGTTGTAGCCTATGCATCCAAACAATTAAAACCCCATGAACTGAATTATCCGACGCATGATTTAGAATTAGCAGCCATAGTGTTTGCCTTGAAGATATGGAGACACTATTTGTATGGGGAGAAGTTTGAGATTTATACGGATCATAAAAGTTTGAAGTATTTGTTCTCACAAAAGGAGTTGAACATGAGACAAAGGAGATGGATGGAGTTGTTGAAGGATTATGACTGTGAGATAAGATATCATCCAGGGAAGGCAAATAGAGTAGCAGATGCTCTTAGTCGAAATCGGCTATGGAAATGGCTAGTTTGAGAATGGCAGAATGGGAATTGTTAGAATCTGTAGCAAACTCCGAATTTAAATTGGAAATGGATTGTCTTACTGGCATGCTTAGTGCATTAAGGATTGAGCCGGAGATTATCCAGAAAATTAAAATCCTGCAAGAATCTGACCCAAAGATTTTGAAAGTGAAAGATGCTGTATCTTTAAGGAAAAGATCAGAATTTCAAATCTCTGATGATGGAATAGTAAGATGTCAAGGACAACTTTGTGTTCCCGATAATGAGGAATTTAGGAAGGAAATTCTGTCGGAGGCACATAAGAGTAATTATAGTATTCACCCAGGTAGTACAAAGATGTACAGGAATTTACTTCAGCAATTTGGTGGAACGGTATGAAGGCAAATACGGCTAAGCACGTTTCTCAATGTTTGACGTGTTAGCAAGTAAAAGCGGAACATCGTAAACTCGCAGGACTTTTGAGACCATTAGACATTCCCGAATGGAAATGGGAACATATAACGATGGACTTTGTGCAAGGATTGCCAAGGACATCAAGTAGTCATGACTCAATTTGGGTTATAGTGGATCGTTTGACTAAATCGGCACATTTCTTAGCGATTCGCATGGACTACCCAATGGATAAGTATGTGGACATGTATGTGAGTCAAGTGGTACGCTTACATGGTGTTCCAGTGATCATTACTTCAGATCGGGATTCGAGGTTTACATCAAATTTTTGGAGGAGTCTTCAAATTGCATTAGGGACTAAGCTTCAATTTAGTACTGCTTTTCATCCCCAGACCGATGGACAAACAGAAAGAGTAATCCAGATAGTGGAGGATATGTTAAGGGCTTGTGTAATTGATTTCAAATGAAATTGGGATGAAAGATTGCATTTGGTAGAGTTTGCCTATAACAGTAGCTTTCAGAAGAGTATAGGCATGGCTCCTTATGAAGCATTATATGGAAGGAGATGTAGGACCCCTGTTTGTTGGAGTGAGGTAGGTGAAAGGAAGTTGACAGGACCTGAACTGGTACAAGTTACCACTGAAGCTGTTGAAATTATCAGAGAAAGACTTAGAACAGCTCAGAGTAGACAGAAAGACTACGCAGATGGGTGTAGAAGGCCTTTGGAATTTAGTATAGGAGACCATGTATTCCTTAAGGTATCTCCAATGAAAGGAATATCTCGATTTGGGATGAAGGGTAAGTTAAGCCATAGATTTGTTTGACCTTTTGAAATACTTGAGAGGATAGGAGATGTGGCTTATCGTTTAGCATTACCTCCTAAATTAGAAAATCTGCACGATGTGTTTCATGTATCGATGTTGAGGAAGTACCAGCTGGATCCTGGTCACATACTCGATCGTGAAGTCATCAAAGAGGATGAGAAAGTAAGGTACATTGAAGAGCTTGTGCAGATACTGGATCGAAAGGAGCAAATTCTTAGGACCAATAAGATCCCATTGGTTAAGGTATTATGGTGACATCATGATATGGAGGAAGCCACATGGGAAAGTGAGGATCAGATGAAGGAAAAGTACCCCTATTTGTTCCAAGAAGGCACGAGTGGTGTTTGAATTTCGAGGACGAAATTCTCTAAGGAGGGGAGAGTTGTGGCATCCTAAAATTCTATGACAAGTCATAAGGTGTGTTAAAATCTCTAATTAGGTGATCAAATTTCCCATGGCTTATGCTTTAGCCATTAGTCTTTTAATTAGATGATTTGTGCATATGATTGTGAGAATTTAAATATGATAAATTAATAATCTATGCTTGGCCATATGTTTTATAAATTGAATTTCAATAAACAAAATGTCACAAGACTTTGGCCATATTGGAAATTAAAATTTAAAAATATTTATAGAAGAATTTCAAAAAAAAAAAAAAAAAAAAAAAAGGGAGAAGGTCAATTTTTAGGTTGGGCCTTAGGCCCATTGGCCTAAGCTTTTAATGGGCCAAGCTATCCGGCCCAATAGAGGCCCAAGAGGAAGTCTCGACCAGCCCAAGCCCAACTCCAAGGCCCATGATGCATGCAATAGGACAAGTGGCACAAAGGAGAAAGCCATGCATTGGCCTTGGTTAAGGCAAGTAATGATTATCAATGATGAGAGTTTGGGGGTATAAGAGGGAAGAGAGAGAAGGGTGGCCGGTTTTACCCCATTCGTCCGAGAGAGAGGGTGAGAGAGAGAGAGAGAGAGATTTCGAGAAAGAGAGGGAGAGGCCGAGAGAGAGAGGAGGAGGAACCACCGTCCGTCCGCCGTGTGCCACCGTGTTCGCCGCCCTACGCCGTCGACCGATCGGTCTAGAGGCAAGTGAGAGTCATCTAGCTTCTCTTGCATGTTTGTATGTTGCTTTCATGTTGAATCTTTGAGTGTTTAAGTGAGAAAAACCGAAGCATGGATGATGTATGTTGAATGGTATGGCTGTTCGTGTTCGGACCGTGTGAGTCAGAAACTTGTTTGAGCTTGCATGTGTGTTTGGAGTCCGATTTTGGCTTCGATTTCTTCATTAAAGTTGTAGCTAACATCTTTTACTACAACATACTAACATTTCGTGGAAAATGATGAAGATTTGAGGGGTTAAAGTCTCATCCTATGGAGACCCCAGATCTGTAAAGATTTTACTGACCTTTTGTTGGATTTGTGATTGCATATTGGATTGTGTTGAGAATATCACTTTTATTTCTTCATGAAAGTTGTAGGGAACATATTAAAATACAACATAATCAAATTTGAAGTGAAATGAACAAGTATAGCCTAGTAAATCAACTAGATCTTGAAGACGGTGATTCTGGTGATGTATTTCGAGACACCCGAGACTTCAAGGACCTAAATGATGACTATAATTTGGTTATTTGACTTAGATCTCTTCATGAAACCTGTAAAGGATACCTTGATGTATAACATATCCAAATTTCAGAGACAATTAAAGAGAATAGGTAGGTTAAAACTTAATATTTCGGAGATCTATACACTGGACAATGTGGTAATGAATCCAAAACCTTCGTGAGACTGTATAAAATAATATAAAAAGAATCTGGCTTTGAGTTCTTAATGAAAGTTGTACGAAAATGTCTTGGCTATAATCCAGTAAATTTCATAATTTTTGGAGGCCATATGGATATTTTAATTGAATTTCTTCGGAAACCATGCATTCTGGTTTCATCAGAAAATCATAGGATGTTTTGTGAAAATTGTGAGATTTTGTAAAAATTCAATTTGGCCATGAATTTTGCATGTAATTATCATGCTATTGGTTTGTTTAATAATTTCTTGGATTTTTAAAATCTTGGGAATTTATAGTTATTAAAAATAATAATAATAAATAAATAAAATAAAATAAAATAAAATAGAGTATTTTATTGGCCATAGATTCCATGTAATTAATTTATGTTGCATGTGTGATAAAGTCTTGTTGTATGCATGACATTAAATTGAGATGCATGTGTGAATCCTATGCCAAGTATGACTTGTTTGATGTCACGCCATATGCCATGTTAAATTGAGATTAAAATAATGGTAAATGTGGATAATGATAAGTGAGGAGGTGGTTGTGGTGGAGGATAATGCCTGGAATGTATAGAGATGCATTGCCGGATGGCCTTGGGAGATTCAGGATGCCCGGAATGTGGGGGGCCGGAAGCCCTGTCGGAGGTCTTTGCCCGAAGGGCATGCCTCGCGATGCCCGGATTTGTGATGCGGGATGCCCGGCCAGGGAGTGTAAATGCCGGAAGCCTGTCGGAGGTTTCTACCTAAAGGGAATGCCTCATGATGCCAATTGGGATGCGAGATGCCCGGAATGTGAGGGGCCGGATGCCCGGTGGCTTGGGATGGCTGAATGCCGGAAGCCTCGGAGGTCTTTGCCCGAGGGGATGATTAAAATTGATGATAATATGTGATGATATATGATATGGCATAATGATATGCATGATGATGATGATGATGATGACATATGATATGGCATGATGATATGCATGATCATGATCATGATGATGATGATATATAATATGGCATGATGATATGCATGATGATGATGATATATAATATGGCATGATGATATGCATATTTGATATGATGATGCCATGATGATGATGAGGTGAATAATGTGATGATGTCATAATGATGTTGACGTGTATGTTATGATGTTGATATACATGTACATGTTATGACTATGATGATGATGCATGATAGTATGCGCATGGCTTCAAGGTAAGTAACGCCTGCAGTGCATGTATGATTTGCATGATGCATTGAGTTGTTATTGGATTTCTTATCTGCTAAGTGGTTGTACTCACCCCTTTGGGGACAAACATTTCAAATTAGCAGTATGCCGCTTCCTGCCGTCGCGCGGGGTGCATTTTACGGGTTACCGTCCGACGTTGAGGTAGAGTGTGAGGAGTTCAGCTGTCCTTCCGTGCCTGGACTCACCTACATACGCGTGCGCTGTTTTGTCTCTTACGACATAGGCCTGGCTGGGGGCCCAGTTGTTCAGGAGTTTGTCTCTGTCCATGTTTGCCGCGATGGGGTGATGAGAGGGATGCTGCCGCCGCCACCGCCTGACGCACCGGACTGGGTGTGAGGCCCGAGTGCGACGAATAGGGGTTGTGTTTTTGGGGGTTAGCTAGCCAACACTTATGGTGGGAGATTGTGCATATGCATTGTAGAGGGTCAAGGATCTTTTTGAGGTTTTAGGCTGGACATGGTAGAGTCCTAGGTTTTCCTTGCTATGTATCGACCCGAAAAGAAGTCCCATCCTGAAAGAATATGTAAATAAAGTGTCGTAGCTTGTTTATAAAATCCTGGTGATTAATGGTGTGTATTGGTATCATGGAGTGGTAGGGGGATAGATGGTGATGCTTTATTTTGCTTCCGCTAATGAGCCGCGCTGGGATCGCTTTAAAAAAAAAAATGCATGTGAACAACGACGCTTTTGTTATAAGTATAAGTACAAACGGGTAACAAGGTGTAACATTGGTGCTTGTGGCAACCGCCGAAGGGTTCGGGGTGCTACACAATAGTCCTGCGGGTTTGCGGTGTTCCGCCTTTACTTGCTGACACGTTAAATATTGAGAGACATGCTTAGCTATATCCTTCTTTATGCCATTCCATCAAAATTGCTGATGCAAATTCGTGTACATCTTTGTACTTCCTGGATGAATACTATAATTACTCCTATGTGCCTCCGACAAAATTTCCTTCTTCACTTCTTCATTGTTGGGAACACAAAGTCGTCATTGGCATCTTATCACACCATCTTCAGAGACTTGAAATTCTGGTCTTTTCCCTAAAGACACTGCATCTTTTACTTTCACAATCTCCGGGTCAGATTCTTGTAGGTTCTTAACTTTCTGAATAATTTTAGGTTTAATCCTTAATGCAGTAAGCATACTAGTAAGGCAATCCATTTCCAATTTAAAGTCTGAATCCACAATAGACTTTAACAGATTCCACTCTGTTATTCTTAGATTAGCCATGTCCATAGCCGACTTTCAACTAAGGGCATCTGCCACTTTATTTGCCCTTCCTGGATGGTATCGTATCTTACAATCATAATCTTCAACAACTCCATCCACCTCCTTTGTCTCATGTTCTATTCCTTTTGTGACAATAGATACTTTAAGCTCTTGTGATCTGTATAGATTTCAAACTTCTCTCCATACAGATAGTGTCTCCATATCTTCAAAGCAAACACTATAGCCGCCAATTCTAAATCATGCATTGAGTAATTCAGCTCATGAGGTTTCAATTGCCTTGATGCATAGGCTATGACCTTGCTATGCTGCATCAAAACACATCCCAGTCCTTTGTGAGATGCATCACTATACACCGTAAAATCATCAAATCCAGACGCTATAGTCAGGATTGGAGCTGAAGTCAATTTTCTTTTAAGTTCCTGAAAGCTCCCTTCACATTCCCCTCTCCATTCAAACTTCGCGTTCTTTTGAGTTAATTTTGTTAAAGGACCTGTCAATCGTGAAAACCCGTCAATAAACCTTCTATAATAACTAGCTAGTCCTAAGAAACTCCATATTTCAGTAGGTGTTGTCGGTCTCGGCCAATTTATTACCATCTCAACTTTCGCCGGATCCACTGAAATTTCTCCTCCTGACACCACGTGTCCTAAAAATGCTATCTGGTCCAACCAAAATTCATATTTGCTGAATTTAGCATACAACTTATGATCCCTCAAAGTTTGCAAAACTATACTCAAGTGTTGCTCATGCTCTTCGGGTCCTCTAGAATATACCAAGATATCATCAATGAAAACAATCACAAACTGATCCAAATAAGGCTTAAATATCCTATCCATTAAATCCATGAATGCAGCCGATGCATTTGTCAATCCAAATAGCATAACTAAGAACTCATAATGTTCATAACGAGTCCTAAATGCAGTCTTAGGAATGTTTTCTTTCTTAATCCTTAACTGATGGTATCCCGATCTCAGGTCAATCTTAGAAAAGACTGAACTTCCTTGCAATTGATCAAATAAATCATCAATTCTAGGCAAACGATACTTATTCTTTATAGTCACTTGATTCAGCTGTCTATAATCAATACACAGACGCATCGACCCATCCTTCTTTTTCACAAACAAGACTGGTGCACCCCAAGGTGAAGCACTTGGCCTAATGAATCCTTTGTCAAGCAACTCTTGTAGTTACACCTTCAATTCCTTCAACTCGACTAAGGCCGTCCTATACAGGGCTTTCGATATAGGTTCCATTCTAGACATTAGTTCAATTTCAAACTCAATTTCCCGCTCTGGTGGTAATCCAGGTAACTCCTCAGGAGATACATCTTGAAATTCCTTAACCACTTGAATTTCATCAAGCTTAGGCTCTTCCTTAGTATAATCTTTAACCATGGCCAGGTACCCTTGACATCCTTTGTCAAGTAACGCACGGGCTTCTATTGCTGAAATAAGTGCTATAGATAGGTTGGTTTGACCTCCCAAAAAGTCACAACTAGACTGATCAGGCAATATGAAATGGATCACTTTCCTATAGCAATCCATTTTGGCCCGATACTTATGAAGCCAGTCCATCCCTATGATAACATCAAAGTCATACATAGCCATTACGACTAAGTCTATTCCCATATCCTTTCCTCTCATTATTATCTTACAATTTCTACACACCAGCTAGACAATATCATATTCTTTAAAGGCGTAGAAACACAAAGAGGCATCTCAAGAGACGTAGTTTCTATTTTACTCAACTGTTTATATCTTTCAGACATAAATGAATGCGTAGCACCCGTATCAAACAATGCATATGCCTTCTTGCCATTTATGAAAATTGTACCTGATATAACATTTCTAGAAGCTTTCACTTCCTCTTGGGTGACTGCATACACCCTTCCTTGTGCTGGTGGCCTCTGAGGATTCCTTGGCAGGTTTGGTCTAACAACACTTTGTTGTGTGCAAGTCGCATCGAGCCAACACTCACTTGCGACCTTTCTTGTGGGCAATTCCTCCTAAGGTGTCCCACTTGTCCACAACTATAACATCTCAGTCATCCATTGTAAGGTCCTGGGCCATGACTCCCATCACACCTTTGACATTCATTAGGCTAATAGGGTGCTTTCCCTATATTCAGGCCATCTTTAGCTCTCTCAAAATTTCCAAAATTGCTCTTTTTCTTTGCATTCCAAGTCTGACCTTGACCAGGATAGGGTCTCTTACCCCTTCTCACATCACTAAAGTTCAACTGTCTCTTAAACTTAGATCGCTCTCTCACCAACTCTTGCTCCACTAACTGTGCCCTTTCATAAATCTCATGATAATCTCTTATACTCAAAGGCACCAGTTGTTTCCTAATATCAGTCCTCAGCCCTTTCAGAAATCTCTTAGCTTTCTCCTCACGATCCTCAATCAATCTGGGAGCATACCTAGACAATTAAGAAAAGTTTGCCTCATACTAATCTATTGTGAACTCCTTTTGTTCCAATTGAACAAATTCAGTAATTTTCTTATCCTTGGCACAATCAGAGAAATGATTTCCATTGAAAGCTCTCACAAACTCTTCCCAATTCACATCAGTACCTGGTGGAAAGATTGTATCCTTCGAAGCTCTCCACCAAAACTTTGCATTTCCCTCCAGCTGGTACTCTGCCAAAACTATTTTCTCAGCTTCACTGCAGTCCAACAACCTGAAAATTCGCTCCATTCCATCAATCCAATGTTCTGCCTCCTCAAGACTTCCCATTCCACTCAACTTAAGTGGCTTCAACTTCAGAAATTATTCCACTAGTCCTTGAAGGCGATGTTCCATTCCGGGTTGTTGTTGCGCTTGCCTATCCATCATATTTCCAATGTTGGCCAATGCTTGCAGGATGTCTTCCATTCGGGGTTCAGCCCTTGTAGCGGAGGCTTCAGCCCTCGATGGATGAGCACTTCTAGCTCGCACTATGACTTTCCTGCAATTTCCAAGCATTGCCTCATGAATAATCTGAGACTCACTATCTCTATTCAAAGCAACTACTACTACATAAGTAACATAAACATGTCACTGGTACCTAAAGACAACTCAAAATAAACTACTAGGGATCTACGAGTGAATACTCATCACCCGTTATTCAAGGTTAACCAATTATTCCATTTAGTACCCTATGGTGTGCATTGTCATCATGTTCCTCAATTTCCAAATGAGGCTCCTTATCACTCCAATCTATAACCATTGCTCTAATACCAAAACCGGGCTGTGGTACCCCCAAACAACTAAGGTCACCACAGCTGCCTATCGCTCCTCCTAATGAATACCAGTTACATATCTTTCATATAAAGAGGTTTAAAGAAGGATCGAGGTCCATAGGCATTTTTTTTTTTGAAAAAGTTTAGCGCAACTCATAGCGAAATTAAAGACGAGTCTCACCATTCCTCTACTCTCTTAATGATGGTACAATACACATCAGCTACACATCGAAGGAAAAACATAAGCCAAGCCACTTTTATTTACATTTTTAAGATGGACATCTTGGGTTGGTACAACCAAAAAGCCAAGACTTTTAGCTAAACTCGACTACAGCTCAAAAGAGAGATCTTGACCCCCTATATCGATCATGTATAACCCTCAATCTACAAGTGTCGGCTATCCCCAAAAAGTTAGCTCCCCCTCCTCATGCAGGCCATCACACCCATCCTGGTGCATCGGGCAGTGGCGGCAGCAACATCCCCCGTATCACTCCGCCACGGCAAACGTGAACAGACAAGAACTCTTGGACGACCGGGCCCCCAGCCAGGCCCACATCATACATCACCAGCACCCGAACCCATATGAACGTCAAACCAGGGATGGTAACATAATCAAGCTTCGTACAATCTACCTCCATGTCAAATGGAAGGCCGTAAAAGGTACCCCAAGTTACCGGAGAGAGAGGCATCTTTTTACTCTGAAATGTTGGTCCCCAAAGGGGTGAGTACAACCACTCAGTAGGTAAAAGATCTATTAAGCTACTTAATGCATCAAACAGAAAATCATAACATCATAGTAGAGTACATATCATTCATGCATCTAAACATAACTTACCTTGCAACTATGCATATGTCATCATACCATATGTGCATACACCATCATGCACTCATCATCAAGCATTCATGCATATCCATGCCATAGGTGCATATACAACCATGCACTAATCCATATTATATCATATAGCCATGCATACATGTCTCCATACCATGCATGATTCAATTTCAACTTTTTATCTTTCAATTTGGGTCACCACATTTTTCTTTCGTGAGACCAATAATTGCATCTCACATTCTATCGCTCAAACCTAACCAGGCATCGCGAGAAACCTTCGGCACACACCTCCAAGCATCTCGTACCCCAACCAGCATCAGGAGGTATCCCTCGACACACACCTCATAGGCTTCTGGCACCCCCACATTCCGAGCATCTCGAAACTCCCAACGACATCCGGCACACACACTTCGGGCATCCAGCACCCCCACACTCTAGGTATCCCAACACTCCCGGGGCATTGTCAGCTCACACCTCCGACGGTATCCTCATTTATCATAATTCATATTCACATTTGTGTCTCAATATCAACATGGCACATGATGTAATGGCAACAAGATATTCAACTTTTGATATTTGCACAATCCAGCTAGTACAGTTTTAGAAAACATTTTTATTAAATACCCAAATGACATTAAAATTATGGAATTTGAACATGTGATATTCAAGACATAAAGGCAGATACTTTATGAAGAACACTACACCAAAAGATTCCCATATAGTTCAATACAGAACACGCATCACAGCACTACTAATTCTGTCCATTCCACTTGCACAGTTTTTGAAACATTTTTTGTTAAATAGGTAAATGAACTTCAAAAATTACGAAATTTGAATATGTTGTACTCAGGACATAAAAAAATATATTTAATGCAGAACACTTTTCCAAAAAAATCTCATACGAAACGGTATAGATTACGCATTGCAACATTACCAAGTGCGAACACATCAGATTACCCAGTTTTAGAAACATTTTCGATTAAATACCCAAATGACATTCAAAACACATGAAATTTTACTATGTGATAGCTAAGAGCATAAGCTAAATACTTCATGAAGACATCAAAGTCAGATTCGTCCTAGGTAATTAAATATAGGCGATTGAAACCCCTGTCCCAGTACCGAAATTTCCAGATCCAGTCTTTCCAAAGAATAACTATTTCACCCACTTATACTTTTTTTGTCCCAAATTTGAGTATGTTATACTCTAATAAGTCCTTAATAACTTTCATTTATAATTTAAAGCCAAAATCCAACTCGAACATCACATGCAAGTCACTAGAACATCCAAGGTCGAGCTGTTTTCTCAAGAACAGTTTACTAGGCTAGAGCACCACCCTTATAGCTTCAATTTTTCACATTCTAAACCTCCGAAATTTTTACCATTCAATCACACACACCAAGCACAGCATGCAAGAGTAGATCAAGAGATCCCACTTGCCTCTAGAACGAGCAACAGTGAGCACAACAGCGGTGGGACACGGCGGCAACGGACGATGACACATGGCCCCTCCTCATTCCTTCTTCCCTTCTTCCTTTCTTCCTTTCTTCCTTCTCTTTCTCTCCTCTCTCTCTCTTGGACGAACTCTCCTCTCTCTCTCCTTCTCTCTCGCTTAAACTGGCCATCATTTTCCCATAATTTCCTTCCCATCATCATTAGCAATCATCACTTTTTGCATGGGTGACACTTGGCCATCTCCATGGGACAAATGGGGGAGGGCATGCAAACCAGATTCTCCCCCCTCCTTCGTGCGACAACAGCCCTTCATGGGCTTGGGCGAGCCTTGGCAGCTACTCCCCCTTGGGCTTTGTGGGCTGGTCGAGAAAGGGGTGGGGCTATGGGCTGGTTTGGTCTTTAAATGTCAAGCCCACCCTCATCCTAATAATCCACCTTAAACCTTAATTATATAATCACCTAATTGAGATTTATAATTCACAAAACTTTGTGACCTAATTTAATAAATTCCAACCCATAAATCACATGGCCAAAAATAGAATTTTCCTATCAAATAATTACCCACCAAAAACTTGGCCAAAATCTCAATGCAAAACATGAATTAAAGCACCTCTAAGGATTGACAAGAAATTCTAAGATGCCACATCGGGTGAGGTCAATACATGGGGGTCGTCTAGGATGCCTTCCTGATAATAAGATTGAGATGATACCGGTTGCCAAGAAGGGGACCGATGCTTGTTTGATAACGAAAGAGTCAATGAATTTCGATTAACTAAAAGTGATTGAAATAAATTGGAAATCCATGTGTGGTTCTTGACTGATACATGTGTGGTGTTTGAATTGATGCTTGCAAAAGTTGGGTTTGTTTGATATTAGTTCTTGAGTCCTTGCATCATTTTGAACATATGTTTGCATTGGGTCACTTGGTGCATAAACAAGTCTTGCATGTTGCAAGCATCCTTCTAGAACCGAAATGGTAGTAAGCCATGAATCTTTGAAAAGCTTGTTTTTATGCACTAACTTTTTGTCTTTAATCCTCAAGAGCACATAGAAGATTAAGAGGTTTTCATATGCATAAGTAAGGCAAATCACGAGCCTTGCCATTGATTTGTCATCGACAAATGGGTGGTGATTTTGTGCCTGAAGATTGATGGTGAGATGTCCTCCTATAAAGGAAATATATGAAATGGTTATTTCATCGACGCGCTTATGGTTATTTTACTCGGAAATGATCACTCTCGAGTTAACTAATCTATTAGGTGAGGCCGTTAAGGGATATATATGCAACAGACTAGAGAATTTGATTGGAAATCGACCACTCGACCATAATAATCAGTAAGCGTCAATACAACACCGTTATAAATCGATTAGCGAACGGATAAAAGTCGATTCGATGAAATTTCATAGTCGAATTGCGGGTAGTTCCGCATAATTGCGATATTCGCGTTGAATGGCAATAAATTGATTTTCTATTAATAATATATTTGGAACACGTAATTGAACCCTCGGGATTATATGACAACCGAGGGTCGTCTACAATTCGAAGATGCACAAACGTGGATAAAAAATTATTGACCACGGGTCAAACGCATTAAAACCCCTAAAAGTTACCCGGTAGATTAAATCATACTAAAGTCACGTTCGACCAATTTTAATCATGAAATTTAATTCTATTTCGAGAATCAGAAGTTTGAGTGTGTCATGATTTATTTAATGTAGTCTCATCTTTCGGCGAATTTTTGCTGAGTTCAAAATTTTGTGGAAAAAAAAATTTCGGACAAAAAGAAAATGGAAAGGAAATTTAGATGGGATTAGAAATTAGGATTTTTCTACCCTATAAAGGCTTTGTTTGTGAGAAATTAGAGGAAAAATGGTGATTGGATGAGCTTAGGACTTTTGAGGCATGAAGACTTTGGATGCCATGTGATGATGATGTAGATATTTTGCTAAGGTTTTGATTGGTTAGCCTATCCCTTTCTTTCTTTCTCTCTCTCCCATTCTTCCTCCCCCTCTCCCTCACGTGTGAAAGCTTTCCCCCCCTCTGCTGATTTCTTCTACCCATTTCTTCCTCACGCATTCTTCTCTTCCCTTCATTTCCCTCTTCTTTTCCTTACCGCCAGCCTCCTCTTTCCTTTCACTGGTTCTGTTCTTTATTTCCTTGCTGCCACACCATCCTACATCCTCCGCCAGCAACTCCTTTACCACCGCCACACAGCCGCAGCACCACCCGCTCTTTCCACCACCGTCCTCACCCCACATTTAGCTCCGTTCCTTCTTGCCGCACCATCATCCACCACCTCTAGCTGTTCCGCCAACACCAACAGCAACCTCACCGCCCCACACGCCTGTCCCCATTCATCCAACGTCCAGCAACCTCAGCCCACCATAACTCCACCACACCACCACCAGCTCACCCCGTGGCCACTAGCTTTGCCCAGCTCCCCTATGTCCAACCGAGCTGTCGTCGACCCAAGCCGAGCTCCCCTCTTGGCCAAGAGCTTGGAGGGATTGTCACCACCGTCGTTGAACTTTGTTCAGGCCATGGTTGGTTCATGTTTTCGTCGTCGTTGCCGCGAGCCTGCCGCCGTCGAAAACTATGAGTTAACTCCCTAATCATTGATTAGGCCGTTAATTATGCTTAGGGGTGGTTAGATTAGTCTTGATGAGGATTAGTTTTAGTTAATCATAGATTAGTGTTAATTAAGCTTGGTTATGTTAGTTAATCATGATTAGGTTAAGTAATCATGGTTAGGTTAACTAATCATTGTTAGGTTAATTAATCATGTTTAGGTTATTTAATCATGATTAGGATAATTAATCATGGTTAGGTTAATTAAGTTGGTTTAGTTTAATTATTCGCAATTTACTTAATTTAATCATTAATTAATTAATTAATTGCAATTAGCGTAATTAGTGACGGATTAGGTGTTATGTAGAATTTTACGCTCATTTTCTTGGATGAAATTATGCGTGATTTTGATGGTTTGTACGTGTGAAATTATGCAATTGACTGCTATGGGAGGTTCTGATTTTTTTTATACAAAATTTGGTGTGATTGACTATTAAATACAAAATAAATGAGGTGTCGAGTTCGGACACCAAAACTTATTTGCTCAATAAAATAATGAGGTTTTAAACTAGGTGCGTACAAAGTTTGACGGGTTGATTTTGAGTACGTGACCACATACGAATTTACTTCGAAAATTTTTAAAGAAAAAAAAAAGAGTTGCCAAGTTTATTATTTGAAAAGGGATTTCGATTTTCTTGGCTAAATAACGGTAATAAAATGTTGGTTTGATTGATGGTGTGCTTGTATGGTCATGTAATGAACCCGTCCTAATGATTATGATTACGCGGGATGATGCCCGATTAAGTTCGGATGCCCCCAGGTCAATGCGATGCCATTCGCGGATGGATTTTGGAATGAAGCTCCTTATTGGAATGTTGTCCTAAGGCGTATGCATACTGGGATGATGCTGTGCCTGATGGGGTGGGACAATGCCCAGTTACACTGGATGACCACCGGCTTTTGTGTTGGCCGTGGCCGAGGGGTCGTAATAATCGGAACATGTGTGAATGATTGTGATGTATTGCGCTTGATTATGGGGTAAAACTATTAGGCATGGTATGTGACGTGCCAAAACGGTTTTGCCTTATGATCGGGATCCCTTTGAATGCTTAAAGAATGAGTATTTTCTGTTTCGGTTGTTGTTTATGTTTATTATATCGATAAAGGCATATGTAACATGCTAACCTGCAGGGGTGTGCCGAGGTGAGGTGAGTTTATGTGTGGTGCTTGTTTAGGCTGCCTCCGAGACGAATTTGCGTCCTAATCGAGGCTTAGGGATTTTAACTCATTGAGATTTTATCTCACCCCGTCGTGGTTAACCTTTTTCAGGGCCATAGCATGGAGAACTGCCAGGGGCAATTGTGCTGGGTGTGAGATGCGACACATTTTTGATTGGCCCTATCATTAGTGAATTTAGGTTAATCCTAATCCCTGAAGGTTTTTGAGAGGGTCGATAGGAAGTGGCCGTAGAAAGGCTTGTAATTATTAAACTTCCTAGTTTAATATCCCGATAGTTTGTTTATTGACCGGCGGTTTATTTAATTCGCTTCTGCATGCATTTAATAAAAGAATGGGTCGGTGACGCGTCCTAGGACGTCGCACTTTTAATTGACCACCGAGGGATGTGCGCGCGCTCGGGGTTCAGGGCATGACATCCACTTACTAAGTCATCGACTCACGCTTGTTGCTTTCACCAATTTAAATGTGTGATGTATCAGCCAACCTTACCGCGCATCCATCTTGGCCTTTCTATTGATATGGTTACTACTATTGTAGATATATTAGACTTAGAAGGGAACATCACTTACCAAGAGTATACTACTGCCATATGGGTCCAAGAAGGGCTAAACACATTGGTTCCCCACATGTATGAGGTTTGGTGGCTCATTTTTCACGGGGACATCATCGGTCCATCCATGGCTTCATTCCTCCATAAGATCCTATGGGAGCTTCGTAGGAAGTTGGGTCTTGGATGGGGGCCATTTTTGGAGGAGCTCAATAGAAAAGCTAGCCTACTCTAGCCTTTCGATCAACTATGTGTGGTAATGAAAATAGATAGATCAAGACTAGGATAGACATGTAATTATAATAGCTTTTTGTATGTATAAACATATGTTTACTTTGTTGTTTGGCTTGTATATGTTTCGCCCAACCTCCATGTTTGTTGTCTATGGGGATTATTTATAAATCGCTTCCGTATGGGCTTAATCAAAGATAAAAGATTTTAGGACGTTCAATGTGCATGGGATGTCGATGCTAACCCACTAGGTCACGCTTTCGTTCCAAGGGTGGGGCGAGGGTGTGACATATTTCATCTGGATTCTGTTGTTGTGCGAATCCAAGGCCACAACAACTACTTTGCTGACCCAATGAACATTGTCACATGTCTGTAGTTGTCACAGCACCATCAACTCGATCTTTACAATTTCAACACAAACATCAATTGCTAATCTTTTAGGTCCATTGGTACTATTTACGAAAAAGCCTTATTATGACATTTTGTAAACTTCTTTCCAATCGATCACATCATGGATATTGCATGGTCATTTAGTCTAAATATCTACATATCTCATAGCAAATATTATACTAAGTATAGCTTGAACATCATCAAAATCACTTAGAGATGTCTTTCCAACACAGGTTGCTTCATTAGGTAAGGGGAATCGATTTCAACAGCTTCTTCAAGATAGCGCTTCGCGACATGTATGCCAAATGTGGATGCTTGGCTACTGTAGGCAAATTTTTGATGATATGGGCCCCCACAAGAGCACTGTCACACGGAATGCCATGATCTCGGCTAGGTAGCTCTTTTATTGAATGTTGAAAAAGGATGTGGCCTCTTGGAACTCCATGATTTCTTAGTAAGTGCTTTTTTTAGCATGTGGGCATCTTGGCACCCTAGAGATAGGCAACTGGGCTGTGGCTTTTCTCGAGAAAATCATATTAGGCTTGGCACTTACAAATTACAATTTGTTGATTTTCATGTACTCTAAATGTGGAAGAGTTGAAGATGTCGAGCAAATCTTCCAGGAACTGGATAGGAAAGATGTGGTTTCCTACAATGCCTTGATCTCTCGGGCACCCATGGTCATGGAAGGGAAGCCTTTGTAATTGATGTCAAAGATGAAAGAGGAAGGCATTGTGAAGAAGACCCTAACTCCATTAAGTCTCATTCTAACCTTGTCTTCGCACAACCGGAGATCTTGGGTTGCTTGAGCCCTTCGACACCCTCATGGTGACAAGGAGCCAAAGTCGCGGAGGGGTTTTCAGGGGTTGTGGCGCAGCGTAGGTCTGGATGTTGATGGGGGAGCGCCGGTGAGAGTAGTCCGTCACGTGAACAGTGTGGAGCTAGGAGGGCATTGAAGGGAGTAAAGAGAAGAAAAAAAATAGAAAAGGAAAAATGACGTGAAGGGAGAGGAGGGAAAAATGTACACATGGAAATGACGACTTCTTTTTAAAAATAAATGCCAATATAGATTGAATTTTAATTATTAAAGCCATGTACTTATTTTGACCAGAAATTCTCACTGAAGACACTTAAATTATCATTTTTTTCTCCAATTTGATATTAAGTGAGTTGACCACAAAAGTGAGCATCATATGCAACTTCTAGCTCTTCTAGTGTACTTCTCTCAGATTAAATTGGTATAATGAAAATGTTTATTACTAAATTGGAAAATTCTCTAAAGGTTCATTAATGAATTAGTACAATTAAAAGGTTTATGATTGAATTGGCCGTCGTGCAAGTAAGTTTAAGACTTTTTGGACAATTTTTCTTGCATTTTTTTAACTCATGACTAACTAATCGATATAATTCGTTATTTTTAAGATAAAAAGATAATTAGAGATTGACTTATAAAATCTCTCCTCCAATGTTGTGGAATTGGAATTCATAAATTTAAAATAGATCAAATATTCGTATTTTACATTGTTCTCTTTCTCTACGTGTTTATATATTATTTTCACTGCATTTCTCATGCCGGACGTTGGTAACAGTTTCCTATTCGTCTGTTGAAGAAAGGTTAACAACTATGTAGAAAGGCGAAAAATCATTCCATCGAGAAGCATGGAAGGACTTGTTCGCGAGCCCATGCAAGAGTCGACTTGGCCTTGTTCATTGAACATCCATGATTGCAGATAATTGTAATTTCATGTTCATGCTAGCGTCGAAATGGAAACAACGTAACAGTCTTTACATTTTCGAAGATCACAAATCTTTAAAAGTTCTCATTTATGAAATTGATCTTGGAATGATTGAACTAAAAAGTTTCGCCTATAATGAATTTCATTATTCTTGAGGTCAATCATGAGAACAGTAAAAAATTGCGGGAAGCGGAGCTCATAGAATCCCAAGTTAACTTTTACAACTATAGATTATATATTAGCAATATCATGCGCAAATTTTAAGCTTGCAAAGTTTGTAATATCTACCAATTTGAAAAGGAGCAAAAAAAGAGAAAAAGAAACAGAGGAGGGTAAGCATGTGAGGCGATGATTGAACTTGCACCAAATATCCATCGTTCCTTGAGAAAAGTTATACGAAAATGGAATTTTATTCATAAAAATCGAATCCATGATAACAAACAGTATGACATGGCTCGATATTATGTAATTTCATCTAAGGAGATGTGCAATAGCAATGAAAATTTCCGGGTCCTTTGGCCCGGCACTCTCCTGTCACTTTTCCACCGAATTGTTGGGTGCAAGTCTGGTTGCAATTCGGGAACATCGAACACGACCCTATGTCCAAAACCCAATTCGTTCCCTCCGCAACTGATGTTCCTGAGATGCACCAAAATTCAGCAAAATTTCAGTGAACAATGTGAGATACAATATAGATGATAGACACGGTGCTTCAATTTAGAATATTCAGGTTGAGGAAATTGTTTCCACATCCGTATGTCATAGCACAATGATGGGGACATAATTTGAAAAATCTAGCTAATGTAGGCAAAATTTCCCCAATCGCATAGCACCTCCACATGATTTGCACAAAAAAAGAGGATGTCAACTAACGTTTGCATTTGAATTTTGATACTCTCTGCTTCCTGTTCATCCTTGTGTCCTTTCAATTTTCTGATGGCAAAGTCTAACTGGATTTTATTAGAGGCCCTATTCCAATGAACCATCTCCAAATTAGAGAAAAGAAGCAAGAGCCCACGGAAGCGCACAGTCTCCCCATAGCGAGTGGCCTATAGACTTCAAGTTGTTCACTAAGTTAAGATAGTCTAACTTCAAAGTGAATCATCATTGTACAGCGCTCACTTGAGTACTATAATAACTTTTTAAACGATCACTTAAGTGTCATACTTTGTCAAAAAATAAATGTTCATTGCGAATGCCAAGTGAGGGCCATACGAAAGTCATAGTACTCAAATAATCGATTGAAAAGCCATTGCTCTCAAATGAGCACCGTATGGAAGTACGAAAGTGATGGCATTTGTATTTTTCCTTTTCTCATGCTAAGGCATACCTGCAAAGCAGAGAGATATCAGGCAAAGAATGACTACGGATGAAGAAACTCTTCCTAAAGCCATGTTTGTGACCTCTTCTCACTTTTCTTTAAGCTACGATGAGATGAGACCGTGCAACTGGTTGTATGAAATTAAACAAAATCCCTACATATATATAGGCAGTACAATCACCACTGCAAACCCCATCTCATTAAGAAGGTGAGGCCATACCATATAAAGTACATGCAAATCTGATATCTAAATCTCTAGAGTTCTTTTTTGGGCAATATGCTGTGATGTGAGATACTTTAAGGGCATGTAATTATTCCATACAGATTGTCTCCATTTTGATAAGTTCTTCATAATGCAAAAGCAGACTTAATTTTTTTGTCGTTAGATAATCGAGGACTTGGTTCTATTATGGTCAATTAAGATTTTAAGGTCATAAATAGTCTCCATATCATGGGCATGTGATATATGATTAGGTTTCATTACCACATCATATCCCATGTCATTCATATGTGCAATTGTCACGTCGCAATACTCGAGCGCACGTCCATTCCTCACTGGTCAATTAAATAGCGACGTTCCAGGATGCATCGCCAACCCATTCATTTTAATGCACATGCAGAAGTAGATAAATAAACGCCAGACAACAACACAATGGGATAGGAAAGTAGGACCATGTTTTAAAAACCAACATCACACTTATATATACATAACATACCAATCATGCCATATATAATACGAGCCAGTTTATGGAAAACATGTCTAAAAACAAAGGTGGGGGTTTCACAGCACTACAGGTCATCTTCCTCCTCTTCATCATCCTCCATGATTTCACCTTCCTTTACACTCCAGTTGGAGCCTTCAGCAGACTATATCGGGAACTCTGGTACTACAAGAGCCGAGTCTACTCCATCTACGATTGAGCCTTGAGGAGGATCAACTGTGCCCTTCCCAAAAGCGACATCCAGAGCGTAAAGAAGAATCTCAGATTCCAGAATAGGACCCTCTCTCTGGCTATCTTGAGCCTGGCGATACCATGATCGGTATCGATGGGGCACCTTATGATTGAGACCTGCATCGACCCAAACTATGGACCGTACTAGCTCATAGTCCGAACCCTTAGAGCCCTGATTCATCGGAATATAAGAGGTTTGCTCTATCACTTTCTTAGGTCATCCAAAAAAACTCAATAGCTGCCATCTAAGGACCTGAAATGTTATTCTACAATGGGGTGAGATGACGTCTTGGCGAATTCTACCCTCTAAAACCCGACTAGGAAGAAAATGCACCCTTAGGGCTGCCTAAGCACAACATAGATCGGACAACTTACCTTGGCCTCAGTCTCCTCCTGTAAGTCAGTCTATCTCATAGATACACAAATCACATCAATTCAATCAGATTGAACTATTGATCAATCGACTTAGTCGATTACATGTCATCACGACCTTCCCATGGTCGGCCCATTCAATACTATCTATAAAGTCCTATCAAATCATGACTACTCACCCTAAGCTGAAGATAGATAATATAGCTCACCCAAAACTGATAATTTATTGCTCGCCCAAAGCTGATAATTTATTGCTCACTAGAAGTTGGCCAAAATACCATTTTTATCATACCCGATAAAAATTATCGTGTATAGGTACATTATCGGCCTTAGCCAAAATATAGTATTTTCTCCCTTGAAAATCCCACTAGCTTCGACAGCCCACAAACATATTTTTGGCACTATAAACCGACGCCCAGTGATATTCTAATTATTACCTAAATTAATTAATTCTTGGATAAAATACCCCCAACCATAAATCACCCTCAATCAGCACAAATTAGAACTTAATTAAATAAACAGATTACACCATTACAATCAGCATAAAATTTGGGTCACCGGCTATCTCGGTTTAATTTTCGAAAAATAATTAATTAATTAATTAATTACAAAAAATAATAAATAAATGCCAATAAATAGAACTTAGGCTCGTAAAATCTAATTGGAAACCAAGACTGGCTCAGAAAATTACCGAACCACTCTAGTTAAATACTAGAGCTTGTCTAGACTCTAGCTACATTACTCTAACCACCTAACATGCATCGATAAGTAACTGATTCACTAAACCGTTCTAACTATCTACTTAATCCTAACTTAGTCTAAACTAATCAACCATTAAACATCATTAACTTACTAAGCGAGGATTAGTGAGTTAAACTCACTTGATGGACGAATTGCTCAATTCAAAACGACGGGGACGCGAAGGAGCTCGACAAAATCCAAAGGACGGCCAACCGGGGTTGGGAACAACTCCAAAACGGGTTGAACAATGGTTGAGAAACCCACAAGTTCAGTTGTTGTCCAGGGCCACGAAAGGCTGAAATAAGGGCAGGTTGAGGTGACAACGGGCTGACGTGGGTAGAGGGGACCGAACCAGGTCCAAGTGGTGGCGATGAGAGCTTTGGCAGCTTTGGCAGTGGCTCAGGCATCCTTGGCAGCTTGCTAGAGGTGAGAACAGCAGAGACGACATGACTGGACGGTGGTGAGGTGCGGTGGGTTGGTGAGCACATGGGGACAACGAGCGACGAGGCGACAACGTTCCTACAGTGGCTCAACGGTGTGGGAGGCTTTTAGTTCGGTTGCTCTGAAATGCTAAGCTCCAAAAACAAAAAATGAAGAAGAAGGGAGAGACTCATGATGGCAGAGGGAGGAAGGAGAGAGGGAGGGAGCAAGGGGGCCACTAGCCTTATTTTCTCCCAAATTGTCTCCTTGAGGGTTCCACCACACCCTAGCTGGCTTCCACTCCAATCTTCAGCCCACAATCTTCTTCAAGAAGCCAAGGAAAAGGTCCAAAAGTGTAGGCAAGGGGGGCACACGAATTTGCAATGGTTTCTCTCAAATGGACTCTAAATTCCTCTTCGAATCCATCCAATTCGGCTTCGATAAATTCTAATACTGAGTCAACAATCAAATTGGTATTTTTCCTCACCAATTGAACCATCTTATTTCCTAATTGCGCGATAAAAAACGGTCTCTGACATTTCCTGTACAAAAACGGCCCTATGATGACTTTTTCCCAAAAAGTATCGGTTTGCAGAAAAATCTTCGGAGACTGAGTTGACGTTTCTAAAATGATTTGTGACATGAAAGAACTTTCAATTTCTGAAATCGGATTTAATTTCGCGGTTAATTTCACTCTGGCGCGTTTTTAGCGTGACCTATTCTACCGCGTAGCTTTCAGAAATTTTTAGTGCAAATGACCTCTAGTCGATTTTCTTCAAGCCACAATGAATCTCTTTGACACATTGGCGACTCTCAGTTGTTGTGAAAATCTCGAGGATTCAAATATGGACACAAAGTACCAAAACGATAGAAAAATCAGTCTAGTGACAATCGACGAGAATTTCTCAATTTGGTGGAATAACCCACGTTTAACCACACATGTCACACATGTCAGTCGAACCAACCTATTTCTGATTTCCAATCGACTTATATCTGTGTTGCAATGATCTTTGCAGATGAGCACGGTCAAGTAGTTGATCCTTGGTCGAATCCTCAAGTCTATTGCATTAAAATTCCTTAATGACTTTCTCAGTTAGTCTAGTTATCTTAGGAGGGATCTCAGTTAGTCTAGTTATCTTAGGAGGGATCAGCTCAAAGAACAACACTATAGGCGCATCGATGAAATGCCCAATTAATTTAATTGAAAGCAGAACTATAAAATCCAAGATGTCATAGCAATGACATCATACTATGCTTTATCATCATGCCACTATATCAGTGCCGTGTCATTTAGTGGTTGCATGTTTAGAGAATTTCAATTAAAATTGCATGCCATGTTAAAATAGTTCATTTAATTGTCATTAGAGTTAGGTCATTTAAATTATATGTCAATGTCATTAGAATAATGAGTCATACATGTCTACCCTAGGTTAGAATATAATAATTTAGCTTTCGTTAGAAAGAAGAACTCAAAAAGAATTAATTGGAATTGCATGATAATTAGATACCATATGTCGCAACTCGACCTCGGCAACCACATTAGCGAGCGACAGCATAAACGTAAGGTTTATATGTGGTTAACCATGAGAGTCTCCTCACAGCATGTAACTCCAATGATGCCATCACCTCATCCTTTGGGATGGGTACCGCGAGTTCTCTTAATCATGGTCTGAGCTCTCCCAAGCTCACACCTCGAGTGGCAGGAGGGTTTATCGTGACTTGACCTCGATGCTATTTTTGGCAAAAAGGCGTAAAGATAAAGTTTAGAGGTATTTCACTATGAAAGTTCATTTAATATACTTCCCCCTAAAAAGATATTGTCACCTCATCTTTTTTTTGGAGTCACAACCGCTTAAGATTACAATCATAGCCATGAGCTTTTCCAAAGCGTGTACCTCACGTCGCGGGTAAATTCATTTTAAAGTTTTATTTAAACAAGCTAAATGGTATCTAGGAGTCACCACTAGCCTCATTTTTTAGGGTTGGCTAATTTAGGAGGTAAAGGTAATCATGCATGGATGATTCGTTCGTGCTATTCCACTCTATTCTAATGGGAACAATAACAAAATAGACAATTAATTGAAAAAAAAAAAAAAACAATGTGTAAAAGTAAACAACCAAAGCAGTTTAGTAAAAACAAGTAAAGCCCACCCATACGATTTTAAATGCAAGAAAATAAATCCACAACTCATCGGATATTTATTTAACACATGAAAAACCCAAGAGATATGTCGGGGAATGAATAGGAAAAATGGTTAGGTCGGATTGGACATTGACCATTCATTGTCTTCGAGTCCTCGGGATCGCCATCTCCACGGACCTATTTCAATTCTAGTCTATTGCTAGAACTAAACTGGAAATTCAAGAGGACGTTTTACATATACGATGCAAGCAACCAAACAAAACATCCAGGGCATTAAAAAGATCACCAATCAATCATGAATGGCCTCGAGGTTGGCCTTTGGATTGTACATGCAACGGCCTACTTATGATGCCTACCCCATTCATTGTAATGTGAGTTATAGCTACTAGCCACCATTTGTGTTCTTGTATGGTGACTGAAGCTAAAAGTCCCTAATGTGAGTTCTAAATGTCATCCCAAAGTAACACATGTGATCATGTATGGCACCTAGATCATACATGTAAAAATCACATGTAAAGCATGTAAGAAAGCATGCATTTGGCCATTTGACCTTATTTCTCAATCAATCAACCAATTGAGTGATCCAACAATGGATTACTTATTCAATCATCATGACCTTATTTCTCAATCACTCAACCAATTGAGTGAGCCAACAATGGATCACTTATTCAATCATCATGCGCCAAACATATCCACATGCATTTCATGGCCAGTGAAACAATCAATATATGACTCATGTGATGCCCAAAAAAGATTTTATGGACAATTGGCAAGAATATGCGTTATTTCAAAAAAAGATTCGATAAAAGGGACATAACTTTGTCAATATTACGGAGCACATTTAGCTATCAAAGCTAGCTTGGGTGCATCAAAGGGCACAACTGATCAATCGTCGCAAACATTTTAAATATGATCCAAACTTCTATCAACTTGTTCATCTATGAACACGTATGAACTTGTACTCTTTGCAGTGCTTGAAATATCTTATAAAGATATATTTCTTTCTTCTAGGGCCTAATTTACCATATTTATGAGAAGAATTATGAACATTAACTACACACTTTCAAGATCATAGGTTACTTAAGTCTGATTTTCTACCAATCAACAATACTTAAGGGTTACAGTGATTGATTTAAAGGGCATATTGTTAAATATATGAGTAGCAGTCAATAATGTATCTCCTAAATATGAGATAGGTAGATTTGCATGCACTATCATAGCCTAACAATCTCCAATATGGTCATATTCTTTCTCCAAGCAACCCCATTTTTGTTATGGAGTACTTGAAATAGTCAATTGTCTTACAATTCCCTTTTCATCACAAAGAGTCTTGAATTACTCAAATAGACACTCACGTCCACGATTAGTTCTTAATGGCTTTATTGTTTTGTTCAATGGATTCTCTACCAAAACTATATATCGTCTAAAATAATCCAATACTTCGGACTTATGGAAGATCAAAAAAACATAATGAAAACGCATAAACTCATCTATAAAAACGATGAAATATGAGGCTTCATGCCTCCCCTTCATATTCAATGAATTACAAATGTCAAAATGTATGAGTTGCATTAGAAGTTTGGCTTTGGCTCATTTACTAAATGGTTTTCTAATTGCTTTTTTCAGCTAGTCAATATTTACATACGAGTAGATCAACATTAGTGAATGACCCTAAAAGGCATTCTCTTGCTAATCGTTTCATTTTTTGTAACCCAATATGACTTAGTTTAGTATGCCAAGTACTTACATCAATCTTGACGTTATTAGAAGATATGATTAAAGAAAAACAACAATCAACATTAACACTATAACATCATAATCACTATTTAACACCATTGTTCGTAAAATTCTAAATGCAAGTGAATGTGTCAAATAAGTAATATAATGATGAGAAAGGGTATCATTCCACAAAGATTGATAGTTAATAAACTAATTAAATACTGAAAATAGATTAATTCTAAAATTTATCTAACGAATCAAAATAGAATTAAGAATAAATTAAAAGGAAAAACCTTAAAAGCAAGATTTAGAGACTAAATGCAATAAATTAATCAAATAATGAAACATGTGATAGCTGAATTTTCTAATCTATTTACTATTCTATCTCTACATATAATAAACCTATTTAGTTTATTAATCATTATATAAACATAAGTGCATTAAGATCTATGAAAATTCTCGGTTTATAATGAGTCTTTTGAATCACCTTATCATTGAAAGCTACACAAATAATATGGTATATGTCTATCCATGTTAATTCATAGTTATATATCATAACGAACAATTGCATATTATCACTTCTCAATCTCAAACATGCAAATCAAATCATTCAAGTGATGAACAGTCACTTAAAAATATTAAGCACAATAATATATAACTCACATGAATGAATCACTTGCATGCATAAAAATCATAAAATTTATATCACTATGGTTAGGCTACATTGTAGCCCTAACAAAAGAAAATTAGAATATAGTAGAAAAAAAACATAAATATAAATTAAATCTAACATCTTGAATAAAAGAATAAGAATTCTGTCACCACTTTATTTTCTCTCCAGAATGCTCGAGAAAAACTTAAAATAATGAAAAACAATCTAAAATAAAAACCTAGTTGTCTATATTATCCTATTTATAGGATATATTTAAGAATCCTAATGTAATGCAATTTCTTTTTGATTTGAAATCTTGAATTATAGAATTTTCCTTTCCTCCATTTTGCCCTTATTTCCTAATTTTCTCCATATCTCATTATTCTACATAAATAAGGAAAATTTTGGTAAGTAGAAGGAAATCCAAATATTTTCTAACAAATATTGCATCTTAAAGTACCATAATTGTTACATAAAATAGGTAAAATAACTATATTTTTATAGAGTTATCAAAACCCTAAACTTAACATTTTGCTAGTCCTCGAGCAAAAGCAAGAAATAAGGTACACTCAAGCTAACAACCTCTTCTATGACATCTTTCCATAATATCTCAAATTCACAATTCTAGAACCTTCCATGACTTTTTGACATAGTCCATCCTATCCATTAAGAGCCACATGCCCACTTCAAGAGAGAAGGAGAAAACTTGCCTTCCAAGTAGCTTGGCAAAAATATCTAGACCTCATTTAATAACTTTGGACTTTAGTTCGTTAATGGCATGGATGAATCACCATACTTAGGTGTCCCCTAGAATTTTAGGTTAAGATGACCCTGAAAATATAGCCTTGGTGAACAAGGCAAGGCCCAACTAATTAGAAAAGGACATTAGTCATCTAGAGGGCTTATGTGTCTCCTAGGGCCATAGGCAAATTATTAACGTAAATTGATCCTTGGAGAATAAGTCAATAGATGGACCAATCACAAGTTAAAATCAAGGGACATAGGTGCCAACTCAAGAGGATAGATAGGTCACCTTGCCTCCTAGGTGTAATCATGAGCTTGCATAAAAAATCTAAGAGGATGAGGCCTATAAATAAGAGCCACCCTTACATTTTAAGGATTAGCCATTTTCTCTCCTCTTCCTCTTCTTTCTTTCTTTGACGCTCTCCTCCTCAAAGCCGCCCAAGAGCCAAGCGATTCCCGAAGAAGCATCTTGGAGCTAGGTCCAAAAAATTGTAAGTGGAATTTCCTAACTCTTTGATGGGGTGATGTACTACATGTATCGATTTTAGGATATTGTCATCATTTACTTGCTTTGGCTTGTATTATTATGCTTGTTATGTTTCCATATGTTTGTTGTTGTATCAAGTAAATTCATGGTCTCGCATGAGTGTCAAGCACACCTGAATGTCGAGGAAAGGTCTCGGCGACTTTAGGCGTGTGCTGAGGTGGGCGCACGATTCATACTTGGTTTCGGGACAACATTGAGGCTTGTTGTTACTCGAGACAAGCATCGGGTCGATGCTGAATTGGGAGCGAACAATTCCAAGTCAATACCATGAGCCTGAATTGCATTCAGCATGAGTCTAGTTTAATAGGGCATAAAAGTTAATGGTTCACTTTGCATGGCATGCCTTCAAGCCTTTACATTTGGTTAAAGATTCAAGATAAAATGAATTAATTAATGCTTGAATACATGAACACACGATGGACTTTTACCGCCGACGCTGAGGAATGCCAGGTCGTTGCCTAGGGTAAAACCCCAGATGCCATCCCGATATTGAGATCATGGACAATGCCTGCTCAGGTGAGGTCAATGCATGGGGGTCCTGTAGAATGCCGTCCTGATAATAAGATCGAGATGATATCGGTTGCCAAGAAGGGGACCGATGCTTGTTTAATAATGAAAGAGTCAATGAATTTCCATTAACTAAAAGTGATTGAAATAAATTGGAAATCCATGTGTGGTTCTTGATTGATACATGTGTGGTGTTTGAATTGATGCTTGCAAAAGTTGGGTTTGTTTGATATTAGTTGTTGAGTCCTTGCATCACTTTGAACATATGTTTGCATTGGGTTTCTTGGTGCATAAACAAGTCTTGCATATTGCATGCATCCTTCTAGAACCGAAATGGTAGTAAGCCGTGAATCTTTGAAAAGCTTGTTTTTATGCACTAAATTTTTTTCTTTAATCCTCAAGAGCACATAGAAGATTAAGAGGTTTTCATATGCATAAGTAAGGCAAGTCACCAGCCTTGCCATTAATTTGCCATCGACAAGTGGGTGGTGATTTTGTACCTGAAGATTGACCGTGAGACATCGTCCTATAAAGGAATTAGGAATTTCTATCGTGACATTTTGAAAATTGGCCCATGTTTCGAATATATGAAATAGTTATTTCATCGACGCGCTTATGGTTATTTTAATTGGAAATGATCACTCGCCAGTTAACTAATCTATTAGGTGAGGCCGTTAAGGGATATATACGCGACAAACTAGAGAATTTGATTGGAAGTCGACCGCTCGACCATAATAATCAGTAAGGGTCAATACGACACCGTTATAAAGTGATTAGCAAACGGATAAAAGTCGATTCGATGAAATTTCATAGTCAAATTGCTGGTGGTTCCGCACAATTACGATATTCGCGTCGGACGGTAATAAAATGATTTTCTATTATTAATATATTCGGAACACATAATTGAACCCTCACGATTATATGACAACCGAGGGTCATCTACGATTCAAAGATGCACAAACGTAGATAAAAAATTATCGACCATAGGTGAAACGCTTTAAAACCCCTAAAAGCTATCCAGTAGATTAAATCGTATTAAAGTCATGTTCGACTTATTTTAACCATGAAATTTAATTCGGTTTCGATAATCAGAAGTTCGAGCATGTCATGATTTATTTAATGTTGTCTCATCTTTTGGCGAATTTTCAACGAGTTTGAAATTTTGCGGAAAAATGATTTTCAGACAAAAAGAAAATGGAAAGGAAATTTAGATGGGATGAGAAATTAGGATTTTTCTACCCTAAAAAGGCTTTGTTTGTGAGAAATTAGAGGAAAAATGGTGATTGGATGAGCTTAGGACTTTTGAAGCATGAAGACTTTGGAAGCCATGTGATGATGGTGTAGATATTTTGCTAAGGTTTTGATTGGTTAGCCTATCCCTTTCTTTCTTTCTCTCTCTCCCATTCTTCCTCCCCCTCTCTCTCACGTGTGAAAGCTTCCCCCCCCCCCCCCCCCCCTTCTTCTGCTGATTTCTTCTACCCATTTCTTCCTCACGCATTCTTCTCTTCCCTTCATTTCCCTCTTCTTTTCCTTACCGCCAGCCTCCTATTTCCTTTCACTGGTTCTGTTCTTCTTTATTTCCTTGCTGCCGCACCATCCTACATCCTCCGCCAGCAACTCCTTTACCACTGCCACATAGACGCAGCACCACCCGCTCGTTCCACCACCATCCTCACCCCACGTTCAGCTCCATTCCTTCTTGCCGCACCATCATCCACCACCTCTAGCTGTTCCGCCAACACCAACAGCAACCTCACCACCCCACACGCCCGTCCCCATTCATCCAACGTCCAGCAACCTCAGCCCACCATAACTCCACCCCACCACCACCAGCTCACCCCCGTGGCCACTAGCTTTGCCCAGCTCCCCTATGTCCAGCCGAGCTGTCGTCCACCCAAGCCGAGCTCCCCTCTTGGCCGAGAGCTTGGAGGGATTGTCACCACCGTCGTTGAACTTTGTTAAAGCCATGGTTGGTTCGTATTTTCGTCGCCGTCGCCGCAAGCCTGCCGCTATCGAAAACTATGAGTTAACTCTTTAACTCCCTAATCGTTCATTAGGCCATTAATTACGCTTAGGGGTGGTTAGATTAGTCTTGATGAAGATTAGTTTTAGTTAATCATAGATTAGTGTTAATTAAGCTTGGTTATGTTAGTTAATCATGATTAGGTTAAGTACTCATGGCTAGGTTAATTAATCATTGTTAGGTTAATTAATCACGTTTAGGTTATTTAATCATGATTAGGATAATTAAATCATGGTTAGGTTAATTAAGTTGGTTTAGTTTAATTAATCACAATTTACTTAATTTAATCATTATTTCATTAATTAATCGCAATTAGCGTAATTAGTGATGGATTAGGTGTTATGTAGAATTTTACGCTCGTTTTCTTGGATGAAATTATGCATGATTTTGATGGTTTGTACGTGTGAAATTATGCAATTGACTGCCATGGGAGGTTCTGATTTTTTTTATACAAAATTTGGTGTGATTGACTATTAAATACAAAATAAATGAGGTGTCGAGTTCGGACACCAAAACTTATTTGCTCAATAAAATAATGAGGTTTTAAACTAGGTGCGTACAAAGTTTGACGGGTTGATTTTGAGTACGTGACCACATACAAATTTACTTCGAAAATTTTTAAAGAAAAAAAAAAGAGTTGCCAAGTTTATTATTTGAAAAGGGATTTCGATTTTCTTGGCTAAATAACGGTAATAAAATGTTGGTTTGATTGATGGTGTGCTTGTATGGTCATGTAATGAACCCGTCCTAATGATTATGATTACACGGGATGATGCCCGATTAAGTTCGGATGCCCCCAGGTCAACGCGATGCCATTCGCGGATGGATTTTGGAATGAAGCTCCTTATTGGAATGCTGTCCTAAGGCGTATGCATACTGGGATGATGCTGTGCCTGATGGGGTGGGACAATGTTATTACCTTTGGATGACCACCGGCTTTTGTGTTGGCCGTGGCCGAGGGGACGTAATAATCGGAACATGTGTGAATGATTGTGATGTATTGTGCTTGATTATGGGGTAAAACTATTAGGCATGGTATGTGACGTGCCAAAACGGTTTTGCCTTATGATCGGGACCCGTTTGAATGCTTAAAGAATGAGTATTTTCTGTTTCGGTTGTTGTTTATGTTTATTATATCGATAAAGGCATATGTAACATGCTAACCTACAGAGGTGTGCCGAGGTGAGGTGAGTTTATGTGTGGTGCTTGTTTAGGCTGCCTCCAAGACGAATTTGCGTCCTAATCGAGAATTAGGGATTTTAACTCATTGAGATTTTATCTAACCCCGTCGTGATTAACCTTTTTCAGGGCCGTAGCATGGAGAACTACCAGGTGCAGTTGTGCTGGATGTGAGATGCAACACATTTTTGATTGGCCCTATCGTTAGTGAATTTAGGTTAATCCTAATCCCTGAAGGTTTTTGAGAGGCTCGATAGGAAGTGGCCGTAGAAAGGCTTGTAATTATTACACTTCCTAGTTTACTATCCCGATAGTTTGTTTATTGACCGGGGGTTTATTTAATTCACTTATGCATGCATTTAATAAAAGAATGGGTCAGTGACGCATCCTAGGACGTTGCACTTTTAATCGACCGCCGAGGGATGTGCGCGCACTCGAGGTTCGGGGCATGACATCCACTTACTAAGTCATCGACTCACGCTTGTTGCTTTCACCATTTTAAATGTGTGATGTATCAGCCAACCTTACCAACCATCCATCTTGGCCTTCCTATTGATATGGTTACTATTGTTGTAGAAATATTAGACTTAGAAGGGGACATCACTTACCAAGAGTATACTACTACCATATGGGTCCAAGAAGGGCTAAACACATTGGTTCCCCACATGTATGAGGTTTGGTGGCTCATTTTTCACGAGGACATCATCGGTCCATCCATGGCTTCATTCCTCCAGAAGATCCTATGGGAGCTTTGTAGGAAGTTGGGTCTTGGATGGGGGCCATTTTTGGAGGAGCTCAATAGAGGAGCTAGCCTACTCTAGCCTTTTGATCGACTATGTGTGGTAATGAAAATAGATAGCTCAGGACTAGGATAGACATGTAATTATAATAGCTTTTGGTATGTATAAACATATGTTTACTTTATTGTTTGGCTTGTATATGTTTCGCCCAACCTCCATGTTTGTTGTATATGGGGATTATTTATAAATCGCTTCCGTATGTGCTTAATCAAAGATAAAAGATTTTAGGACGTTCAATGTGCATGGGACGTCGATGCTAACCCACTAGGTCACGCTTTCGTTCCAAGGGTGGGGGGAGGGTGTGACATATTTCATTTGGATTCTGTTGTTGTGCGAATCCAAGGCCACAACAACTACTTTGCTGACCCAATGAACATAGTCAAATGTCTATAGTTGTCACGGCACCATTGACTCAATCTTTGCAATTTCAACACAAACATCAACTGCTAATCTTTTAGGTCCATTGGTACTATTTACGAAAAAGCCTTATTATGACATTTTGCAAACTTCTTTCCAATCGATCACATCATGAATATTGCATGGTCATTTAGTCTAAATATCTACATACCTCATAGCAAATATTATACTAAGTATAGCTTGAACATCATCAAAATCACTTAGAGATGTCTTTCCAACACTGGTTGCTTCATTAGGTAAGGGGAATCGATTTCAATAGCTTCTTCAAGGTAGCGCTTCGCGACATGTATGCCAAATGTGGATGCTTGGCTACTGTAGGTGAATTTTTTATGATATGGGCCCCCATAAGAGCACTGTCACATGGAATGCCATGATCTCGGCTAGGTAGCTCTTTTATTGAATGTTGGAAAAGGATGTGGCCTCTTGGAACTCCATGATTTCTTAGTAAGTGTTTTTTTTAGCATGTGGGCATCTTGGCACCCAAGAGATAGGCAACAGGGCTGTGGCTTTTCTCGAGAAAATCATATTAGGCTTGGCACTTACAGATTACAATTTGTTGATTTTCATGTACTCTAAATGTGGAAGAGTTGAAGATGTCGAGCAAATCTTCCAGGAACTGGATAGGAAAGATGTGGTTTCCTACAAAATCTTGATCTCTCAGGCACCCATGGTCATGGAAGGGAAGCCTTTGTAATTGATGTCAAAGATGAAAGAGGAAGGCATTGTGAAGAAGACCCTAACTCCATTGTTGCACGAATAATTCCTTAAAATTTTAAGGACAAACAACTGGGAATAAGAATGAAATCAGACTTTGAGGCGCGATATCATTTTCTTTGAGGAATTATTTGCCCTACAACATTAATAATGGTCACCGACAAATTTCCTTCAGGATACAACAAAATGTCGTTTGAAAATACTAAATAACAATTCTAATACTTTTCCAAGGTCTCTCAAGAGAAATAATTGAAAATAATGGCTATATTTTCTTCTGAAAAAATTAAAATGGAAGAATAAGATTATAACTAAACAAACATGTTCACTAATTAATAGCAAAAAAAAAAAAAAAAAAAAGCTATATCCGAACAAATACAACTTTCTAAGCATTAAAAAATTATGTTTGAATAGATGAACTATGAGATAATCATTGTAACAAATAAAAAAAATTAAAAAAAAAATCGTAATTCCTTTGTGAACAATTGCACTATTTCAATAGGATACTATGGTTAATTTTTTATCATTATAAATGTGAATTTTAATAAATAAAAATATTCACCATTGGTTAGTATTAAATTTCCTCCTCATGCACATTCACATCTTTTTGACATGGGATAAGGCAGATCTTAATTTGTTTTGCAAGCAAACTCCCAACAGGAATGGCAGTTGCGATGGCATCCTTAGTCCTTGGGAGTCGTTTTCTAGGAGTGATTGTCACCGTGTCTCAAGTTGCTTTTGTCTTCGTTGCGGCTGCCGTCACCTAAGCCATTGTTGTCGAAGATGGTGGATGGTCATGGAGTTTGGAAGAAAAAAGCCAACGGAGACATACCTTATGAGATCATGCCGGGGAATGAGCTTTTCTTGAGAAACTTGCAATGCATTTATGTGTAGGGATGCTAATCGTGAACTGCCCTACAAAAAGATAAAAGTCCTTTCACATCTCGTCCTCTTTCTATTTGGGTTCTTCGTATTGGCCTCCACTCCAGCCAAAAGTCACCCTTAAGATGTGAAAATTCCTCTCATTTCATTGGGCCAAAACTTCCTTCATTCATGCACGCACTCAAATCCTAGGATTTTGGCCATCCTTTTGTCGTGGCAAAAGAATGCTTCAAGTGTTAAAAGTTAGTACAAAGGGACACTTAAGTGCTAAAACTTACGAAAATAACACTTAAGTGTCACTTTTTTTTATGAAAAATGGGACACTTGAGTGCCACATCCGACTAGAAATCCTACATGGCATTTTTTGTATTAATTTTCTCACTTAGTTGGCTTGCCAGAAGACTGACTTGGCAAAACACACACAAAAATGACGTCGTTTTTGTCGCGACCCGATCTCGCCGCCCCCTCGAAATGTATCCAAGAAGGGGAAATGTCGGGTTTATGAGTACTTTGATCACGAGAGTTTCCTCACGAGATCACGAGCTCTCCCAAGCTCGTACCCCGCGCGACAGCCTAAAAATAGACAGGAGTCGCCACTAGCCTCATTTTCGGGGGTCGGCTAGAAACCCAATCGAGGGTCGGGAGTGTTCCCTCGATTTCTACGCAATCATATATCTAGGTTCGGGGACTTGGGTTACGCTAATATTGCTATTAGCGCCCTTTCGGTATCTAAACAGTATGTTGTGTTTTTCCTAATATGTCCATGCATTTCTTTTTACATTTTCGGGATCATCAATTCCTAGACTAAGTGATCATGCGTGGTTGATCATTTTCATGCTATTCTATTTCTAAAAAAAATAGAAAGGAAAACAACCAATGAAATTGAAATTGCAAAACATTAAGTAAACAATCAAGAAAAGCAGTTAAACCTATCAGGCAGTCCTAAAAAAAATAAAAGAGAACAATTAAAAAGGAAAGAAAGAAAACCCGCAACTCGTCGGGTTTTATACAATGCATGGAACCCGAGACATATGTCGGGAAAATGGGTATTACATGAAAATGGTCGGAATGGACATCGACCTCCACCATCTTCACGCATTTTTCATCTTCAAGGTCCTAATCTAAACCTAATCTAAGAAATTTATGACTAGGTGCATACAAGTGAAAGAAACAATCACAACTAAGATCAAAGCAATTGGGGTAGAACCCATGTAAGATTGGCTCTAAGAAAAAGGCACAGAAATCAAGCACTTTATAAAGAGCAACTTTCATGAATGGAATTTCTTGAGGCGTATCAAGTTCAAGTAAAGTCAAATTCATGACCGAAAAGCAACAATCGCTAAAGCATGCAAATCAATCATAAGCAAATCAAAGAATGATGCATGATAACTAATTTGTTAAGCCACCTAATCAATGCATGAAAATCATGAAATTTGAACATGACGTAGGGTTAAATGTGAAGAAAAAGTTTGATTTAGACATTTAACCCTAAGTCCATGTGCAAAAGGCCACACAAATCCACTAACATTGATATGTGACTTGTCATTAGGAGCAAAATGCATGACAATTTAAATTGTTACATGTCATCTTGAATCCTAAGGTTACTTGACCTTAAAAAATTCTCAAATTTTAGCATGGGATGGATATGGATATTATGTACAGCTTTCATTGAGAATTTATCCTCAAGATCATTATGTATAAGATCACACAAAATTGATAGACAGTCAGGTTCATAGAGACAAGACAGCACTGCAGGTCAAGACAAATTCAGACTTCAAAACTTGATCTAAAAAGAAGAAAAGCAGGGCAAATGATGGGCAAATTGGACAAACTAGGCATCGTTAGAAAGCTCAAGGTGTCCTTTACGAATTCTTATTAGGTGACAATTGCAATTTAGGTCTTTTTCTAACTCAAGCAAAGCCATTTGTATAAGTGGTCAGATCAGATCATAACAAGCAGAACACATCAGCAGATTAGTGCTCTTTGCAAGAAGCATCAGGCAGGGCAAATGGTGGCGAAATCATGCATATTATATGTCTATGGAACGCTTGAAAAGTCTATTACAAATCTCTAGAAGACATTAAACCCTAATAACATCATCTACCAGTTCATATCAAGCAGTTTATACAGAAGGTCATCTGAAACAGAAAAACAAATATTTGGCAGATTCTGGACCTAACTTTGGACAGGCAAAAACCATATTAAATGAAGTCCGATTAGGGCATTCTATAGCTCATTGGAAAGATAATCGAACCATCTTCAACCTATATGAAGACTTCGAACACAGACAACCACAGCAACCCGCTCATCTCACGTCATTTTGCACAGAAGGTCAGATCAGAACACAGAACACAATAAACAACACAGGTTCAGTAACAATGGCATAATGAGTGGTATCAGATCTATATACTCGGTAAATCAATTTCTAAGAAATGTTTCATATCAACACGTTTTCAGATCTGGCATTATCTTGATATATTTCTCGCTCATGCTTTTGAGGTATTTCGTCAAACACTTCACGTACAACAAAACAATTAACTCAAGCTATGGAACGGGACTGAAGCTATGTTCTCATTTAACATTCTAAAATCAATATTAAAATCACAAAGACATCACAATTCATCTAGTTACAGCTCAGATCTTAAGTGAATCACACCTGAACTACGTGAACGTGATTCTTCTACAAATCTTTTTGCAACAGAGCAGGAGAGAGGGGAATGAGTTTACCTGGTTTATCAGTGATACAGATACTGATCGAGCCAGAGACAGAGAGCTGAGCCGAGGCTTCCAACTCGGTGTGAACTCGAACCACTGTATCTCGAGCTCCGGAAGGGCGCGATTCGCAACGAGGGCGTTAGATCCAACCAAGAGAGCGATTACCAGAGAAAACGAACGAGAGAGGGGAATGTCAGAATCCAAAACCAGAACGGATTGAGGGAGAGAACGGAAATCGAAACCCTAACTAATCGAGAGGGATAGAAAGAAAGCTCACCAATCGAGCGAGCTCGATCCAGAGAGAAAAATCAGTCAAGCATCGTTGTCGTCGCAACTGTCGCCGCCATCGCAAGTTGGCTTCGGATCTAAGCCCCGCACCTCTAATTCCTTAGCCGACAGTTGCTCTGTCTTCTGGGGCTCGAGAATATCCGGAGGAGGAGGACTGAAAACGGAAACTAGCCGTTCTCTAATTCCAGGCTGCAAGTCCGACGACGGGAACCGGAAAGGTGCGATGATAGAAACGGAGGAGAAGGATTAGGGTTTCCTGATCTGCCACAACCTTCGATTGAATCGGCGAAAGAATCAACTTCCCGAGGCGTCTGCCTTCCAACAATAATGAAATTGCTCTTCGATCTCGCTTCAAGGATCCTTGGACATGAAAAATATCAAATCGACTCCAACACGGGAGCTTCGGAGATGTACGCCATTCAGTAATGTTGAAGCTGATTTTGTTATTGGAGCTTCTGGAACATCAAGAACGCTAAGCTTCGATGTGCTTGTGGGAGTCTATGAAGGAGAGAGAATGAGTGGAGAATCTCAACAAAAGTTGCAGAGATCAAAGAGAGAAAATCCTCGGAGGGAAGTAGCAGAGACGCTTTGATCCAGAGAGAGAATCCATGGGGATCCTTCTTGCGAGAGAGACCACCGGCGAAGAATTCCTTCGCTTTTTCCCTGTTCGACCCAATGCCGAGGGAAAAATCCAAGAGAGAGATGTAGAGAGAGAATTTTAGTCCGAGAAACTAGATCTGGAAAATGACCCCCCCCCCGGTCCGCGATTCAGAGAGCAATTGTGATGAAGAGAGAGTCGGCCCAAAGAATCCCTTTCTCTCTCTTTTTTTTTTTTTTGAGCGAGAGAAAACAACCGTTCAGAGAGAGCCCATTTTCTACTTTTTTTTCTTTCTTCTTTTTTTTTCTTTTTCTCTCCTTTTTCTTTTTCTTTTTCCTTATTTCTAATTTCTTTTCATTTCATTTCACTTTCTTTTCTTTTTTTTTTTTCTTGATCTCGTCTCTTTTTTTTTTTGTTTTCTTTTTATTTTTTTTTTTTTTTTTTGCAAACAATGGACGTTAAAAAATATGATAAAATTTCGGGTGTCAACAATTTTGATATAATTTGAATTTTAATATAAAAATTAATTTAATTAAATTTAAAACATAATAATAATAATAATAATAATAATAATAATAATAATAATATAAGAAAAAGGTGGAGGAAGGCGGCTGAGGGCTGAGCCCTCGCCACCACCGCCAGGAATGGCCGACGATGGAAGGGAGAGGGTCAGCCGGGGTCGTCAGGCCCTGGCCATGGGCTAGCAACCCCAGCCGACTGACGGCAAGGGCCTGTGAGCCCTCGCCCCGATCTGGGGGAAGGGTCAGCGGCTCTCGCCCGGCCGAGCCAAGCGACCCTGGCTATGACATCTTGATTTTCAAGTTTGATTTTGATGAGATGAAATGGACTTTTCATCGACGCACCTATAGCCTATTCTCTTAGTGGGCCCTCACGAGATAACTAACCTATTAGGTGGAGCTATTAAAGGATTTTAACGCAATAATTTTGAGAATTCAACTTGGCATTGACTGTTCGACCATGCTAGTCTACAAGGATCAATAAAACACTATCAGAATCGATAAGAGACTAGAGTTAGGTCGATTCGATATATGTATGTGATTCCACATAATTGGAAAATTTCTATTGATTGGCACTAGATCGATTTTTCTATTATTTTCGTACCCTGTGTCCGTATTTGAGACCTTGAGATTTTCACAACAAATGAGAGTCGTCAATGTGTTGAAAATGTATGTGGTTGCTAAAAAATAATTGACCACAGGTCAATTGCATTAAATATTCATAAAAGCTACCCGGTAAGTTAGGTCATGCTAAAATCGCGTCAGATTGAAATTAACCATGAATTTGAACCCGATTTCAAAAATTGAAAGTTCTGTAATGTTACAATTTATTTTAGGAATATCGACTCATCCTTCGAAGAATTTTCGGCGAGTTCAAGATTTTTACGGAAAATCAATTCGGATGTTTGAAAACGAAAGGAAATTCGGATTGGCCAAATTGAAGGGACTTTTGACTTCCAAACCGAGCTATTTGGTGATGGGAACTTGTGAAAATTGTGTGGGCTTCTTCTTCAACAAAAATGGACATTAAATTAGGGAATTTCGTGAAGAAATTGAAGTCTAAATTGAGTAAATTCAGAGACTTGATGGGGGTTGCAACATTTGGCACCAAAGTGGATTAATTTGTGAAAATTATGTGCTAGAAAGTATTTGGGGGATACAAGGGATACGCTTGAAGACTTTTGGTCCAAGGAAATGATGAAATAGATATTTTAATTTGACTTTTCCCTTCCCCCTCCTTCGGTCTCTCTTTCTCGCACGTCTCTCTCCCTCATCCGTTCTCTTCTTCCTTCGCATGCCAATTCCACCGCCTTTGTCTGCTCTTGCTTTTCTTCTATTCCTTTGAAGACTACAGCTCCACCGATCCACCTTGATTATGCTCCTCCACCAAGTTTTGACTCCATCGAGTCAACCTTCCTCAGCAAACACCACCGGCGTTGACTCCCCCTCGCCCTTCCACCAACACGTTTCTCTTCTACCACCGAAGCAGCCCAGCCCATCAATCCTCCTTCGTTGCTTTCCCCCTCTTCATCCGCGACATCACCCCAACGCCAGCAGCTGCCGAGTCAACAGTCCCACGTTTCCCTCTTACGTTGACTTCAGTAGCGTCCCACTCCATCGATTTCTCCTCTGCCCAACCGTGTGCAGCCCACTCGAAGCCAGCCCAACAGCCACGGAACTTCCAGCAGCAAACGTGGGCTTTGGTGGCTGTTTTCGGCCCAGTCCAAGCTCCCGTTGGCATCACCGTTTCAGAGTTTATCGTCCGTCTCCGCGTCGCCGTCGCTGTAGACTCATCGGAAAGCTAATCCAATGAGTTTACTCACTAAACCTCGCTTATGAAGTTAATTATGCTTAGGGATAATTAATTTAAATTAATTAAAGATTAGGTGGTTAGTTAGATTAGATTAGTGATTTAATTAGCCAATGTTACATGCTAGGTGGTTAGAGTAGTGTAATTAGAGAATGGATAGGTCATAGTATTTATCTAGATAGGCTTGGAAATTTTTCTAGCCCGTTTTGGTATTTAATTAGGTTTTTCCGGCCTAGGTTTGCATTTTTGGCATTTATTATTTTCCGGAAATTAGATCGGAATAGCCGGTGATCGGAATTTTCGAGCTAATTGCAATGGTGCGATTAATTTTTGCAATTGTGTGTTAATTTGTGCAAATTGAGTGCTGATGGGATTTTGGGTCATTTATTCCAAAATTTGGAAATTTCAATAATTATTTAGAAAATTCCAGGTGTCGAATTTTAACACCAAAAATGGTTTTACATACTATATAAAATAGTGGGATCTTAAAAAGGAAGTATATCAGTTTTTCTGTTCGATATGACCGCGTACCCACACACGACTATTTTCCGGGATGTTTTTAATATGAAGAAAATAGGCCGGGTTCACTATTTTAATGGAGGCATTTGAGTGCAATGCACGATGTCCTGGGCCAAGATTGATTGGTCGTATGTTGGCTAAGAGAACCCGTCCCAAGCGTTTACACCAGACGTTACCCATTCATTGGGACTCGGGTCGCAATAAAGGGTTGCAGTAGATTCTGGACCTACGCTCCTTCGAGAAAGCCTGTCTTTGAGAGATGTAGCCGTGGTCAAAGGAGATTAGACGACACCTGGCTATGCCAAAGGACAGCCAAAATCAAAGTTGGCCGTACCCTTGAGGGGTGTAATTAACAATTGTAATGCATGGTTAGTTGAGTTAACTAAGCCTAATTATGAGACAAAACTGTGCGATATAGTATGAGACGTGTAATAACGGTTTTGCCTTAAAATCGGGACCCTTATGATTGATTAAGTTGATGAGGCATTTCAATTGTTGTGTGCATTAATTATATGCATTTGTGATATGAATTGTGCTGACGTGTAGGGAGGAATTGAGGTAAGGTAAGTCCTATGTTCTAATTGTGTGGTTGTGTGGCTAGAGCGCCTTGAGGTGTATTTTCTTTCTAATAAGGGTTTAGGGGGTGAATTTGCTGAAACATTATCTCACCCTATCGTGGGCTAAAATTTTCAAGTCCTTAGCTGGTGGTTGTGGAGGACCCGAAGCCCCGGAGTTTGTGGAGGTCGAGTATAAAGGATCGACGTATGTATCCAACTAGTATGTCATAGGATAACTCCTTTTTGAGAGCCGACTTTTTTGTAGACCTTTGACCAGACTTGTTTGTTTATAAAAGTGTGCTTTTGTGAAATGTTGTTCTGTTTTCCTATCCCATGCTGTTTGTTGTCAGGGTTTATTATTTCGCTTCTGTATGTGCTTTAAAAATGATTGGGTCGGTGACGCATCTTGGGAACGTCGCATTTGTATCGACCGCAGAGGGATGTGACACGCTCGAGGATCAGGGCGTGATACCGGCCGACCCTCTCCCCTCCGTCACTGACCCTTCCCGACGGTGGCAACAAGGGCTCAGCCCTCAGCCGCCTCCCTCCTTTAAAAAAAATTTTTTTTTTTAATGTTTTAAGTAAATTTATTTTTCAATTTAATTTAATTAATTTTTATATGAATTTTTTACCACTTCAACACCAAACAACATCGTTTTTGTATTGTCTAGCCACGTCAGCATGCAAAACGATGCCGTTTTGCACTTATTTCGCTTGAAAATCGCCACGTCAGTATTTTAGTTTTGGCTGTATTGGCACTTAAGTGATCGATTTCGCTCCGATTTTGGCACTTAAGTTTCATTTTCATAACTTTTAGCACTTAAATGTCACTTTTGTAACTTTTAGCACTTAAATGTCTCTTTCGTAACTTTTGACACTTAAGTGTCATTTCGTGCCAACTTTTGGCACTTTAGAGGTCTGAGTGTCCTTTTGTCGTCATTTGCCATCAAATCTCCATTTGCTTCATTCAACTTTTCTCTGTTGTATTTCTACATCTGAACGCCCAAATTTGGCCGAGTGAATGAATATCCTTTCATATTGCTGCAAATTCCATCGATTCCTTTCTCAAGCTCCCTCATCACCACCCTGATTTTAGGGCCAACTCATTCCATGAGCATTAACTTCTTGATTCCTTCCCTCAATTTCTCTCTTTTTAACCCTTTGCTAAATCTCCCGCCAATCTTGCCTCTTGCCTACCATATTTTCGAGTGAAAATATTGTAGAAAATTATTCACATCTAAATAATTAATTAATCAAGAAGAATCGGATCTATATATGATTATAAAACACCGAGATCAATAAATACAACGGAATTAAAGTGTACATGTTTGAGTCATTGCTTCACTTGAAGAAAATAGATCAATCTGATAACTAGTGATCTATCGGAATGCAAGATCTTCATCTCTATAACATATTTCAGTGTAATAGCTTTCAACGGGATTAAAGCAACTGATAGGTATAACCTACCCTTTTATAGGCTAGAGAGGGGACCTAGCAAACCCTAATCAATAGCGTGTCAACTGAGCCATTCACATTACGGGCTTCAGTCAAACACAATTACCTACACTTTGCTGCTCAACTAGGCCTGTTAACAATAGATGCCAATACCCAATTCAATCAGATCACTTTAGTGTTTAACAAATATTGGAATATCCATTAACCCGATTATTTAAAATAGAAAATAAATTAATTAATGTAAGCCCATATTATAGGAAATTTCCAACATTCTCCCACTTGGGCTACATTAATTAACTTATTTCATTTTAAAAAAGATTTTATATTGAAAACTACACTATCGGATTAATAACTAAAATTTTATTTTATGTGGCTACAACTTTTTACAAAATAATATTCCAATAAAGGCATCTCAATACCAATCCAATCCTATATAACCTTAGTATAGGACTATGGAGATCAATGTGTTAAGAAAATATCATTACACAAGACCTTCCATAATCACATATAATAAGCATTATATTTTCATGGACCATGGGCCTAGTAGTGTAGTAAGAAATAGTGCCAACATATGATCAAAATATACACTATTTCTTATCGGTCCTCAATGCAATTTCTCAATGACATGAAACTGCATTAGTGCAATTTCTAAACAACATGAAATTGTGCCATTTCTAAACAACATGAAATTGCACAATTATGTCACAATCCAACATGAGATCTCATAATTAGTGACATCCAGTCATCTTTAAACTAAAATTTATTTAAAGATATTGTTTTATACTTCCATTTCTCAATCAATAGGAGAAATGATAACAACAGAATCAATAACAACAATCATTGAAAATAAATGCTTTAATATACATCATAAAAGCATTATCAGTCTGCATATAACTATAATCTCTAGAAATACAATTTGTATAACTCCCACTAACAAAAGAAATCCAAAGAATCTAAAACACCCATATTCTTTACATGTTCTTTAAACAAAATGGGCCGTAAGCCTTTTGTTAGAGGATCGGTTAACATGGACTCAGTTATGATATTTTCATTTACAATGTCTCCATTTTTGACCAAGTCCTTAATAGTATAATATTTGATCCAATTAACATTTCAACCGTGGCATTGTTGTTATTTATAACAAAAGTAATTGTTTGTCACACATAATGCAATAAGATCAATAATGGGCAATAATTATTTCAAAAAAAAATAATTACTACATTATAAACTCCCCTTTGGGCAGAGTGTATAATGCACAATTATTTTTCATAGCATAAAGTTTATAAAGCAACAATAAGGAGAATTACATATAATTATTAATGATCCATCCTCTTTGGGCAGACAAATCATTTAAATTATACATATCTATGATATCAATATATAGAGATGATAAAAGAGATTTACATATAATCTTTAAGGTTCAATCCCCTTTGGGCAAACAAATCCTTTAAATTATATATATCTCCAATATCTCAATAGAGGGAAATTACACATAACTCTAAAAAAATTATCCCCTTTAAGCAGATAAACCTTTTGAGTCACACATCCCCATCATTTATCTCTAATATATCAATATAAAGGGGAATTACATATAACTTTCAAAAGTTTATCCCCTTTGGGCAGATAAATCTTTTTGAGTCATATATCCCCATCTTTTAATTTTAGTATATAAATATAGAGGGGAATTACATATAACTTTCAAAAATTTATCCCCTTTGGGCAGATAAATCTTTTTGAGTTATACATTCCCATATTTTAATTTTGGAATTTATCTTCATGCAATTTTCAAATTAATATACACAATAACCCATTTGAGCAGGTAATTATATATACTAATGTTTATCAATAGGAAACTCCAAAAAATATATGACCAAAATTTATCCAAAATTCATCTAACAATATGAAGCACTTCACGACATGTGCTTCCCAAGATGATATTGCATTTATCAAGCAACAATTTTTACCACAATTTTTTTAAATTATTATTTTAATATTCCGGACTCATGGAAAAATAAGAATAGATACGAATGGTTACTAGAATTAAAGGGAGCCAAAAATTTCGTAGCTATCATTAATCATTACATCAAAAAATCATAAGGATAATCTTTATCTCACATTTCCTCATTGTCAACCCTTGGTTGGCATATTTAAATTTGGCATCTTTTAAATTTGGGAAATTTCGTAGTCATGCAATAACTCAATCTCCACATATTTGACACAATCATATCATCTGAATTTAGAAGTATCATTCATGCATGTTAGCATGAAACCCACAAGAGATCAAGCAAAATCTCTATAAAAAGAACTTCTAAACCTCAATCATGTTAAGCCAGTCCACTCCAATGATTCGTGGTAAAACCACACAAGAAGACATGAAAGGTCCATTTGGTTCGCTAGAATTTTCAATAATATTGATTAATTCGTATTTTGATGCTATAGTCTTCCGTTACTCACCCGTCCAAAGATTACAATAAAAATAAAAAAGCTACAAATGGATAGATTTAAAACATAATTCTCATGTAAAAAAAAAAAAATCATTCATGTGCTTCTCATCATGCACCATCTATGATTTTCCCCTTTTGAACCTGAGGTTTCCACAAAGCACTACATAGTAGACTATGGACTTTTCTTCCACTGCTGAAACCTTCAGCTTTTACATCTCTCTAGCCTAATCCTAATTTTTTGATAAATAACATCCTCTTGTTTGTATCTATATACATTTGGATCTCGATTCACAAATCTCTTGGTTTCATTGTATCACCTTCAATGGAATTTTAAACCTTAGTCAATAAAACATCAATGCATCGTAGGAGCCGTGCGAGCAATTTGCAAAAAGATTAGAATTTGCAAGTTTGGAATTTGCTGGTCATGCCACAGTACTCAGCAAATCAACTATGAACCCAAAAAATCCAAACCGATAACTTAGCATAAAACCACTCGTACAAACAAAAATCACAATTTGGTCTTTTGCTCACCCCACAATTAACATATTTATGGCGAAATCACAATGAAGCCTTAAAGCAATGGTTTCATTTAGAATCTAGCAACAAGATGCATGCACTGTACGTGAAAAGGAAAAACCGACTATTTCCATCTTTAAATTTTGATATCCCGACAACTTGAGAAATCTTAACCATTGGTTCTCTTTTCCAGACTAAAGGGAGCACCATAGCCCCAAAGTTTCAGCGACTCACTTACTACTTAATATAGAAATAACCCAAATCAACGAAAAATAGGGCACAAATCTTGACTTTATAACAAAGTACCCCATAAGCGTCACCCATTGCATACGTGGATCAATTGATGCGTAATCTCGGTCCACCGAGTAAAACGGCAAAGCGGCAATCAAGGAAAGGGAAAAAGGTGCAAGAACCTAATGCGAACACACAGAAACCCCGTACGCACAATCGCACCGAAGCATGAGGCGGGAGGAAGAGAATGCAGAAACCCTAACCACTTGTCCAAAGCGGAACAAACAATCAGCTACAATAATCTCTAAACCAACCATTGCTACCGTCGAATAAAAATCAAAGGTAACACTAGAGTCTAACTTAAAATTTTAGAAATTTTTCTATATATATATACACGAGACAATCACTCCAATTGCACCATACACATCAACCCAAAAATCTCGAGTAGCCAATTAAAAATAAATAAATAATTCTCTCTTCCGAACAAAACTATCACTGCACAAGCTGCATTTGAAGAATTCTACCACAAGATTTCAGATCTTTAAAGAAAAAAAAAACAAGAAAAGGGTGATCAAACACGGGCACAAACAAGGATATGAAAACACACATCAATCAGTACACTAGCCGCCAGATTTCAACATATGTGAATCATTAAATGCGAACCTACATGAGAAACCAAAGATGTTCAAGCCACTTAGCCCTCAAACCCAAATTGTTCACACGCCCTCCAGTCAAAGCAAAAGCTACTGGACAATGAGGCTCAATCCCATGAATCTAGCCCAAATCACACCAACACCATCTATGTTTCGCAGATCTAGTCTAGCATTAGCAAAAGAATCTAAAAGCACCAAACAAAATAGATGTGGACACCTGACAATAAGATAAAAAGTGCGAATGCCATGGAATATTAGGATTCAAAACCTTTTAAGTCTCCTTCAAAGAGCATTGGCCAAAGAGAGTGTACACGCAAAAGACTTTCGCACATCAACTGTGATTTCTAGCGACTGCCACCGCACACATATCGCATAATGCCTTGGCACCCTAAGATCTTACATGCATAGTCGGTATGCCATACTCCCCAATCTCTACATTACAGCACACAGTATTTAAAGAAGGACAGATTGGAATTGCTTCCAAGTGGGCGCATCCATACACCCTAGACAAATCTAACAACTATCTCGTATTTCCCTCCTTTCAAGTAGTTTAGGATGCTCAAATTGTTCCATTTAGTTTCAAATGCTCATCATATTCAAGACAGCCAAACGGTCTTTCAAGATTTAATTTGATAGCAATTCTTCCGACTACGATCCAAGTACCTCACAGAGGAAAGTTTTCTTGTGTATGGCAGCTTTCTATCAAAGACAGCAGCAACACTTTCTCGTCTTGGAAACACCAATGTCACTGCCGTTCCCCGATCCTCCTGAAATTTGACGTCTTTCTAACTCTAACATTTCACATCTTCGAGAACCATTCATCAATATTATTATACTGGAATACCCATAAGGTTTCCAGCTCAACCATTTAACCCATCCCCCTTAAAAAATCGATTGGTTCATTCTCGTCCAAGAAATTGTCCACGTGATCGATATTTCCAATGATAAAATGGACATCGGTAAACTTTCTATGATTTACGAGCAAAAGAAAGCACGATAATGGAGAACCCAGCTAATTAAAGCTCAAGAAACTGCAATAAGAAAGTGATGCCGCATTGCATAGAAAGACAAAACCAGTGCTTACAAACAGCTTTCACTTCCAAGAGTAAAATAAGCCGCAAAGCTTACGAATTGCTACTATAAATATCCAGCCAATTATTCAATTATGCGCTTGCATATCGATGCCCCGCACAATCACACAATCACGTAGGAGAGTCGGTTGCCAATACCGAAGACAGACTCAAAGCAAAACTATCGTCACTTTTCCAAAAGTAAAAATCCATCCTAAGAACCCACAAATAAAAAAAATAAAAAAAAAAAAAAAAAAAAAAAAAAAAACCTTGAAATCAAGCGCAGCAAGCATAGATCGCCAAATTCCTCCATCATCTTGCTCTTTGTCGGATCCTTTTTTTTTGGGGGGGGGGGGTATCGAGGGCTTTTTTCTTAGGGCCATGATTAATCATGGGGTTTTTCAGGGGAATTATCTGGAAACCTAACCTGACCACGGTTCCCATCCGATGGACACAATTTGGCCAGAGGGATGACGGGGAAACAATCCACCGCGAACTATAGAATACACACATGAGAGCAAGCGAAAGAAAACACAGACTAGCATTCGAATCATCATCTGCACAATGAAAACGGTCAGCACAATGCACGCAACCCTAATTCGCTCCGACGGATCGTGGAAGATAGCAAGCACGCATAGAGAGATATCACATGAACAACTAATTAATCGAGAGCAATCTAAGAATTCGACCATATTCAAGTTCAAGAAATTCAGATCTAACACTCCCATGACTACAATCCAAATTTCCACAAATTTAAGCCCAAAAAAAAAAACCTACCTTAATGTAACAATTTACCACAAACATCAATCAATTGCAAGTAATCTGAAAATTCTAGAACTTTTTAATGCATAAACCCTAGAATTTCAAATTTAAAATTCTCTCTCAATTCTTAATGAAATTATGCAAATTATATACAGTTGGAAAGATCTTGACATGTAGAACAAAAGCCCTATGATTTCGGGATCAATCGAGCAAAAAAATCCACACGAAAAAGTAATGCTCATATTCGGCTCAAAGAGGAAGATTTTGAATTTGTCATGAAAAAGAAAATTTTGGGTTCTACAATCATATATGACAAGCTCTGATACCACATGTAGAAAATTATTCACATCTGAATAATTAATTATTCAAGAAGAATCGGATCTATATATAATTGTAAAACACCGAGATCAATAAATACAGCGGAATTAAAGTGTACCTATTTGAGCCATTGCTTCACTTGTATAAAATAGATCAATCTAATAACCAATGATTTATTAGAATGCAAGATCTTCCTCTCTATGACCTATTTCAGTATAGCAGCTTTCAATGGGATTAAAGCAACTAATAAGTTTAACCTACCCTTTTATAGGCTAGAGAGGGGACCTAACAAACCCTAATCAATAACATGTTAACTGGGCAATTCCCATTACGGGCTTCAGTCAAACACAATTGCTTACACTTTGCTGCTCAATTAGGCCCGTAAACAATAGATGCCAATACCCAATTCAATCAGATCACTTTAGAGTTTAACAAATATTGAAATATCCATTAATCCGATTATTTAAAATAGAAAATCAATTAATTAATGTAAGCCATATTATAGGAAATTTCCAACAAATATCTCATTGATTTCTCCGCTTGGCTAGCCATGTTCTCTTTAACGATTTTGCCCCCTCAAATCTCTGAAATTTTCTCATTATAGATTTCAAATAAAATCTCTTAAGTTGACATTGAAGAGAAACAGTTAGAATAGAGTCGCTCCTTTGTTGCTCCGGGATGACAAAAGGCGATGGTTAGTAGTGGGTGTAGCGGTGAGTTGATCGATACAGAGAGAGCCAAAGAAGAAGACTAAGTCACTCGACACACCGGACTCAACATCATTAAGTCTCATTCTAACCTTGTCTTCACACAACCGGAGATCTTGGGTTGCTTGAGCCCTTCGACACCCTCATGGTGACAAGGAGCCAAAGTCGCGGAGGGGTTTTCAGGGGTTGTGGCGCAGCGTAGGTTTGGATGTTGATGGGGGGAGCGCCGGTGAGAGTAGTCCGTCACGTGAACAGTGTGGAGCTAGGAGGGCATTGAAGTCGTCATTTCCATGTGTACATTTTTCCCTCCTCTCCCACCAGAAATTCTCACCGAATACACTTAAATTATCATTTTTTTTCTCCAATTTGATACTTAAGTGAGTCAACCACAAAAGTGAGAATCATATGCAACTTCTAGCTCTTATAGTGTACTTCTCTCAGATTAAATTGGTATAATGAAAATTTTTATTACTAAATTGGAAAATTCTCTAAAGGTTCATTAATGAATTAGTACAATTGAAAGGTTTATGACTGAATCGTGCAAGTAAGTTTAAGACTTTTTGGACAATTTTTCTTGCATTTTTGTAACTCATGACTAACTAATCGATATAATTCGTTATGTTTAAGATAAAAAGATAATTAGAGATTGACTTATAAAATCTCTCCTCCAATTTTGTGGAATTGGAATTCATAAATTTAAAATAGATCAAATATTTGTATTTTACATTGTTCTCTTTCTCTACGTGTTTATATATTATTTTTACTGTATTTCTCATGCCAGACGTTGGTAACAGTTTCCTATTCGTCCGTTGAAGAAAGGTTAACAACTATGTAGAACCAGATGACATCAATATGCTTGTTATTTAGAAGGCAAATAATCATTCCATCGAGAAGCATGAAAGGACTTGTTCGCGAGCCCATGCAAGAGTCGACCTGGCCTTGTTCATTGAACATCCACGATTGCAGATAATTGTAATTCTATGTTCATGCTAGCGTCGAAATGGAAACAACGTAACAATCTTTACATTTTTGAAGATCACAAATCTTTAAAAGTTCTTGTTGGGAATATCGGATCCCCGAAAACCGGATTCGACACTAAAACGAATGTGGAAGACGAAGCCTGGGAAAAACATATATCACCGATCCTAAAGTACACTACGGAATCAAGCGTACCTTGTTAGCCACAGATTAAACACCAATGCCGATAAGAGGAAGAGAAAACCGATAGATCCGATGACGTCGATTAGCCTTGAAGGGAAGATGGCGTTGCCGTTTGCGCTCGTTTTTCTTTTGGAGGGAGAGAGGGAGAGAAAACGTACGTTATGCCAACGGTTATGTTCCTCCCTCTCTCTTCTCCTTTTATACGTCCCTCCAACAGAAAAGAATGTACCCCTTCACCCATGGGCCCTAATCTTGTGGGCCGGCTTTTAAGCCCAACATGGGCGGACGGGCTTTAAGCCCATCACATAAAACCAACATCTCCCACTCGCACATGGTGGGCCGAATAGGATTCTCTTTACCTCTCTTCAAAATTCATACCGGTGAATAATCCATGCGACCAGCATATTTTGAGAGCTCGTTACTATATATCTGTTAGGAATATATAACAGCTCATAATTGGCATCACATCCTAAGTAGATTTAGTATGCAGTACCCTAGATCGATCGATCACATTTAGATCTCTCTTGATCTCTTTTAAACAATTATATATTGTATTCACAATTATGATTATCCCAAAGACAGTCATAATTGGTTAACCGGTGAATACAAAACTACAACGTGATTCTCCAAAATCGATCTTCCTCTTTCCTTCAAAGTCTCAATTTCAGTTTAGCTTGCTTTTCTAGAAATGCCCCATTAGATCGAATCATCTCATGACCATTGGCAACATCCTAAGATAGCAAACACTAAATAGAAATCTTGAGAATAAGTAAGAGTCATGAGGGGACTAAAAATTGAGGAACTCTTTTCCTCAAGAGTCTCACACGGCATAAAAGTTGAGATCAAACTTTTGCCACTCTTATTGGTCGTCTCATGCATATGTAGTATGAAATAAGTATTACGGTATTAACTCCTTTTCCATGGAGCGTATGTCGACACCTTTCAATACCGTACATATGATAGTTTAGACATACCCAATGTCTAGCTTGAGTTCACGTATCTACTTATTCACAAAATTCATCAAATCTCACATCTAGCATCATAGACAGATAAAGTAAAATATGTGGGATATTTTACTTTCGGACATAGTAAGTATTATGTCATCATCTTAACACTCAGTTAAGGCGACATACGTATTTTAAGCTTGAGCTCTCGATTATCACCTAGATAATAAGCTTAAAAATAGTCTCATCTCTATTTATCACACAGTAAATAGAGGCAATTACCCGTGTGAGTGGGCTAATCTTATATCTGTCCGACATACTTTCTCAACTTAAAATAATGCACTAAGCATTAAGATGCATAAAGATCAAACAAAGATTCATAGGCATTAATGATAAAAACACAAATTCATCAAATGTGAACACTTAGGGAAATTACAATCCAATACATCAAACTCTACACAATCTTAGAAATTTCATATGGCCACAAAACACATCTCTAGGTATTGGCTTTGTTATAGGATCTGCTACCATTCTATGCGTAGTATGTACTCTAAGTTCACGTCTTTTCGTGCAATTATATCTTTGACAAAATTATACTTGGTATCTATGTGTTTGGTCTTGCCATGATATTTTGGATCTTTGGTATACACTTTTGCTGCTTTGCTATCACAGTTATCCAACAATGAATCTGCAGCACTTCCAATAACACCTAAATGACCCAAAAAAATCTCTTAAGCCAAACACCTTCTTATACTGCTGCTGATAATGCCACGAACTCAACTTCCATCATGGATAAGGCTATACACATTTGTTTCTTATTGCTCCAACATATTGTGCCATTATTCGGTAAGAAAACAAACCTAGTGGTAGATTTTCTTTCATCTAGATCTCCTCCATAATCAATATCAGAATAGCCTTAGAGTCGCAGATCATTTCCTTAATAACTCAGCATATAATCAGCAGTCCCCTTTAGATACCTTAGTATTCTCTTAACGGTCTTCTAATGTGCTTGACCTGGGTTGGATTGGTATCTACTCACCATTCCAACTGCAAAACATATGTTAGGTCTTGTACACATCATAGCGTACATCAAGCTCCCAACAGCACTAGCATAACAAACATGTTTCATTTGTTCATTCTCTTGTGGAGTCCTTGGACACAGTCTATGGCTCAATCTTTCACCTTTTGCAATAAGAGTGTCTATGGGTCTACAATCTTGCATACGAAATCATTCAAGAACCTTATGTATATATGTTTCTTGTGAAAGATATAACGATCTCTTCGAACGATCTCTTGAAATCTTAACTCCAAGAATGTATGCAGCCTCACCCATATCCTTCATATCAAAGTTGGAAGACAACCAAGTCTTGACGGTGTTAACAAACTCCATATTACTTACGGCAATTGGTATATCATCAACATATAATGACATAATCACAAATTGATCTCTGGATCTTTTGATATATATGCAATGATCTTCATCAATCATTGTAAAGTCATATGCCATTATGGTATTATGAAAACATATATACCATTGTCTCGATGACTGCTTGAGGCCATATATTGATCTTAAAAATCGACATACATTTTCTTCTTGGCCTTTCATTATTAAACCAGCATGTTGTTCCATATATATTTCTTCCTCCAATTCTCCATTGAGAAAAACAGTCTTTACATCCATTTGATGTAACTCAAGATCCATACTAGCCACTATTGCCAGAATAATGCGAATCGAGGTAAATCTCACTATAGGAGAAAATGTATCTTCATAATCAATTCCTTCCTGTTGATTATACCCCTTCACCACAAGGCGAGCCTTATACCTTTCTATTAAGCCATCAGTCTTTCACTTTATTTTGAGAAACCCACTTGTTCCCAATAGCTTTGTGTCTTTCTGGAAGATCAACCAGTTCGCAAACTTAGTTTAATTTCATTGACTTCATTTCCTCTTCCATTGCATGAATCAATTTTCCTTACTAGGGCAATTTAGAGCCTTATTAATATTTCTTGGCTCATTCTCATCTTGCAGAGCAATCATAAAAGTTTCCCCTTGAATGTCAAAACGTCAACAGGGAATACTTTGGCGACTTGTACACTTAGCACATCATTCCCCATTATGCTTCCATTAGAATTAGATAATGATGATGTCGTCTCATCATGTGGTTGTAATTGAGAATAGGTTGAATTCAATTCATCACTTCTCATATTACTCCCACTTAGACGAACTCCACTAATACCATTATATTGATCCAAGGTTTCAAATAGGGAATAATATTCCATATTTCGCCCTTTTTAGGAAATTCATCTACTAAAAATGTGACATCTCGTGATTCAAATTCAGTTATATTCCAACTTTCCTACTCACCTATGAACACATACCCTTTCGAGTGTTCGGAGTATCTCATGAAAATACTCTTATTTCCTTTGGGACCCAATTTCCCAAACTTGTGAGAGGACTCATGAGTACATGCATCACAACCCCATGGCTTAAGAAAACTTAAGTCCGGTTTTCTACCTGTCCATAACTCATATGGAGTGAAAGTAACTGATTTGGAAGGCATCCAATTAAGTATATAGGCAGTAGTTAACAACGCATCACTCCTAAAAATAATAGGTAAGTTAGCATGTGCCATCATGGACCTAACCATTTCCAGTAGAGTTCTGTTTCTTCTCTCTGCAACACCATTTTGTTGAGGAGTATATGGAATAGATAATTATTTTTCTATTCCTTTTTCATCACATAATTTTTTGAATTCATCAGATAAATATTCTCGATCTCGATCGGATCTTAATACTTTTATTTTATTGTCTAATTGATTTTCTACCAAGTTCATAAACCTTTTGAAACAACATAATGCTTCAGATTTATGAGAAATCAAATAGACATATCCGAATCGAGTATAATCATCTATAAAAGTGATGAAATAAACAGCCACATGCCTTCCTCTTACATTCATTGGACCACAGACGTCAGAATTGATTAAATGCAGAGGAAATTCAATTCTTTTACCTTTTCCAAATGGTTTCCTTGTCGTTTTCCCTACTTGGCAATGCTCACATATGGGCAAATTGACTTTTCTAACGTTGCCCAACAAGCCATCTTTGGCTAGTCTATTCATATGTTGTCTAGCATGCCACATAATCACATCATTATCATATGAAATAGAATACGTGAAACAAGGGAATAACAAATATTGACATCACCACAGTCAACATCTAATACAATAAAACCATCCATAAAGTGACCACAACCATAGTAGTTTGTATCCAAATACAAATCTATACCACAATTACGGAAGTTCACACTAAAACCAAGCTTAACCAACACCAAAACAGACACTAAATTTCGATGAATCCCCGGAGCATATAGAACATCATGTAGAAACAAAGTGCGTCCACCACACATATTCATTTAGCAGGTGCCAATCTTTTTAACTTCAGTTTTGAAGTTATTTCCTACGTAGATGTACTTAGTTCCAGTTGGTACTCGTCAAAATTCCAAGAAGGATTCTCTATCCTTCGCTACATGGTTTGTCGTTCCTGAATCTACAGTCCACAAAGGATTAGATTCAGCCAATAATGTAGAACTTGACACATAAGCAAAGTTCTCAAATGTACATGAGGTGTTTACCTTTTTCGACTCATAACAGTTGTGAGCATAGTGACCTCTCTTGTCACAATTGTAACATCTCACCTTTGACATTTTATACACTTAAGGACGTTTTCCTTTCTTGTGTTGGTTAACTCTTGATTTCTTACAATAAGGACTTGATCCTTTGCATTCTCACATATTGAACGAATCAATACGCTTGCGCTTAGAGCACAAAGCCCTTTCTAAGCTAGAACCAGCATTGCAAATATTTATTTTCGGCTCAAATGCCGTTAAGCGGTCCACTACCAGCTCAAGGTGGTGCACAGCATCCTCAAGATTTTCCATAATATGGTCAAGAGCTTCTAGTGCTTCTTGCTTTTCCAGCACATATTGAATCTTCATATTCAATATTTCACAATTGTTGCCATTCATATCAGCAATTACGTTCTTAGTTGCTGAAACCATCAGTCTGAACACATCAGACATACATGCACGAATAATTAATGCCTATCACTTATGCATCCACTTTGCACAGACCCATCATATCAATGAACAATTTTAAGTAAGGTTTCATAATCAAAAGATCACTATGTTTCCAATCATCCTCCAAAAATCCTAACTCAAAATTATTATTAATATAATTGTCTTATGCAAATAAATTCTATGAAGTTACAAAAACTTCTATGAACTACCCATAACAGTCAACAATAACATAAAACAAATAATATCTTACATCCAACAGAATAACAATGCTTTCACATAATACAACTATCCATTACACTAAGCAATATATACAGAGGAGAATATCAACATGGAAATAGATATTTATACCCATAAAACATCTCATAATTAATCTAAAAAATAAATAGGGAATGTCTCTTCTAATCTATTAGTCAAAACATCTAAGAAAACTGAAGGTACATTTGCTAACCATGGAAAAACTTTTGGAGAGCTTTCATGTCGCCACCAAGGCGCATTCACTCTATGCCATGTTGCGCTCAATCTAAGGGTTGAAGTTTTGGTTAACTCAATCCTATAGTACTCTCTTACAAAAGCTTCCATTAGCCTCCTATAACCCGGGACCACGTTGACCTCCCATAGCCAATCTAACATTGCTTGCCATTCAGGTGGAAGAATGTTCATCAAAGCCGGCACCTTCTTAAAATCCGACATAAGATAACCATTCCAGATGATTTCCTATATCATCTTATTGACCCTGACCACATGTGATACTAAATCACCGTCATGCCACTGATAATTAGCTAAATCTGACATTAGCCTTTTTTAAGTCTTGCATTTCCCCCGTCCATTCTCGGGATTGCAGGTATCCGTGCATAAGGCATCATAGTTCCTGCAACAAATGCAGAACTAAAAATGGATTACTCATAATCCATAATTTACATAAGGGAAAATACATAATTTTTCAAAATTTATGCAACAAATGTAGAATAAATAATGGATTACATATAACCCACATAGGCATAAATGAAAAAGAAAAAAATTCCTTTTTTTTTTTTTTTTTTTTCAGGTCAACGGTCAACGGTCAACGGTCGTCGGTCAATGGGTCAACGGTCAATGGGTCAACGCCGGTCAACTATCAACGGGTCAACGGGCGCGGGTCGTCGGACCAGTCGGGCTGGTCAGGCGGTTGAGCCGGGCCGGACGAACCGACCGGCACGTGCCGTGCGCGTGCGCGGGCTAATGTCACTCAGACGTCAGCCGGCACGTGCCACGCGCGTACCAAGCTTCCACGTAGGTCGGGTCGCTAGCTGGTGACCGGCCGACCAACGGTCGTCGTCGATGACGTCATCCCGACGGTTACCGTGACGTCAGCACGCCCGGTTCGCCGACCGGCGCGTGCCATTTCGCCGGTCGCCGGCGCGCACGTGCCGGTTCGCTGACCGGCGCGTGTGGCGCACGTGCTGGCCGAGCCAGCGCTTCGGGCATGTCGCGCCCACGCGCAGCGGCTTCTGGCCGCGTGTGGGCGTGCCGCGCCCACGCGCAGCGGCTTCTGGCCGCGCGTGTGGGCGCGTTTGGCGTCTCCCGGCGACGCACAACATATCGTCGGACTTGTCTCGATGATCTCTTTCACCCTATGCTTTCAGAAATTGATTTTGACTTACAAAAACTCGAAAAAAACGGATGAATAGTGCTCGGGTGTCGGGATTTCTCGCCCGTTCCATGTCGGCCGAATATCTTCGCGAAAAATCAATCAAAAATCATCCATTAAACATGAAAGGGGTCGGGATAACATGAACTAGGGCTCTGATGCCAATGTTAGGAATATTGGATCCCCGAAAATCGGATTCGACACTAAATCGAACCCCTAAAACGAATGCGGAAGACGAAACCGGAGAAAAACATGTATCACCGATCCTAAAGCACACCACGGAATCGAGCGTACCTTGTTAGCCACAGATTAAACACCAATGCCGATAAGAGGAAGAGAAAACCGATATATCCAATGACGTCAATGAGCCTTGAAGGGAAGATGGCGTCGCCGTTTGCGCTCGTTTTTCTTTTGGAGGGAGAGAGGGAGAGAAAACGTACGTTATGCCAATGGTTATGTTCCTCCCTCTCTCTTCTCCTTTTATACGTCCCTCCAACAGAAAGAAACGTACCCCTTCATCCATGGGCCCTAATCTTGTGGGCCGGGCTTTTAGGCCCAACATGGGCGGACCGGCCTTAAGCCCATCACATAAATTGATCTTGGAATGATTGAACTAAAAAGTTTCGCCTCTAATGAATTTCATTATTCTTGAGGTCAATCATGAGAACAGTAAAAAATTGCGGGAAGCGGATCTCATAGAATCCCAAGTTAACTTTTACAACTATAGATTATATATTAGCAATATCATGAGCAAATTTTAAGCTTGCAAAGTTTGTAATATCTACCAATTTGAAAAAGAGCAATAAAGAGAAAAAGAAACAAAGGAGGGTAAAGCATGTGAGGCGATGATTGAACTTGCACCAAATATCCATCGTTCCTTGAGAAAAGTTATACGAAAATGGAATCCATGATAACAAACAGTGTGACACGGCTCGATATTATGTAATTTCATCTAAGGAGATGTGCAATAACAATGAAAATTTCCGGGTCCTTTGGCCCGGCACTCTCCTGTCACTTTTCCACCGAATTGTTGGGTGCAAGTCTGGTTGCAATTCGGAAACATCGAACACGACCCTATGTCCAAAACCCAATTCGTTCCCTCCTCAACTGATGTTCCTGAGATGCACCAAAATTCAGCAAAATTTCAGTGAACAATGTGAGATACAGTATAGATGATAGACACGGTGTTTCAATTTAGAATATTCAGGTTGAGGAAATTGTTTCCACATCCGTATGTCATAGCACAATGATGGGGACATAATTTGAAAAATCTAGCTAATGTAGGTAAAATTTCCCCAATCGCATAGCACCTCCACATGATTTGCACAAAAAAAGAGGATGTCAAATAACGTTTGCATTTGAATTTTGATACTCTCTGCTTCCTGTTCATCCTTGTGTCCTTTCAATTTTCTGATGGCAAAGTCTAACTGGATTTTATTAGAGGCCCTATTCCAATGAACCATCTCCAAATTAGAGAAAAGAAGCAAGAGCCCACGGAAGCGCACAGTCTCCCCATAGCGAGTGGTCTATAGACTTCAAGTTGTTCACTTAGTTAAGATAGTCTAACTTCAAAGTGAATCATCATTGTACGGCGCTCACTTGAGTACTATAATAACTTTTTAAACTATCACTTTAGTGTCATACTTTGTCAAAAAATAAATGTTCATTGCGAATGCCAAGTGAGGGCCATACGAAAGTCATAGTACTCAAATAATCAATTGAAAAGCCATTGCTCTCAAATGAGCACCGTATGGAAGTACAAAAGTGATGGCATTTGTATTTTTCCTTTTCTCATGCTAAGGCATACCTGCGAAGCAGAGAGATATCAGGCAAAGAATGACTACGGATGAAGAAACTCTTCCTAAAGCCATGTTTGTGACCTCTTCTCACTTTTCTTTAAGCTACGATGAGATGAGACCGTGCAACTGGTTGTATTAAATTAAACAAAATCCCTACATATATATAGGCAGTACAATCACCACTGCAAACCCCATCTCATTAAGAAGGTGAGGCCACACCATATAAAGTAAATGCAAATCTGATATCTAAATCTCTAGAGTTCTTTTTTGGGCAATATGCTATACCATATAAAGTACATGCAAATCTGATATCCAAATCTCTAGAGTTCTTTTTTGGGCAATATGCTGTGATGTGAGATACTTTAAGGGCATGTAATTATTCCATACAGATTGTCTCCATTTTGATAAGTTTTTCATAATGCAAAAGCAGACTTAATTTTTTTGTCGTTAGATAATCGAGGACTTGGTTCTATTATGGTCAATTAAGATTTTAAGGTCATAAATAGTCTCCATATCATGGGCATGTGATATATGATTAGGTTTCATTACCACGTCATATCCCATATCATTCATATGTGCAATTGTCACGCCGCAATCCTCGAGCGCGCGTCCATCCCTCACTGGTCAATTAAATAGCGATGTTCCAAGATGTATCACCTACCCATTCATTTTAATGCACATGCGGAAGCAGATAAATAATTCACAGACAATAACACAATGGGATAGGAAAGTAGGGTCATGTTTTAAAAACAACATCACACTTATATATACATAACATACCAATCATGTCATATATAATACGAGCCAGTTTATGGAAAACAAGTCTAAAAATAAAGGTGGGGGTTTCATAGCACTACGGGTCATCTTCCTCCTCTTCATCATCCTCCATAATTTCACCTTCATCTACACTCCAGTTGGAGCCTTCAACAGACTGTATCGGGAACTCTGGTACAACAAGAGCCGGGTCTACTCCATCTATGATTGAGCCTTGAGGAGGATCAACTGTGCCCTTCCCAAAAGCGACATCCAGAGCGTAAAGAAGAATCTCAAATTCTGGAATATGACCCTCTCTCTGGCCATCTTGAGCCTAGCAATATCATGATCAGTATCGATGGGGCACCTTATAGTTGAGACCTGCATCAACCCAGACTATGGACCTTACTAGCTCATAGTCCCAACCCTTAGGGCCCTAATTCATTGAAATATAAGAGGTATGCTCTGTCACTTTCTTAGGTCGTCCAAAAAACTCAATAGCTGACATCTAAGGATTTGAAATGTTATTCCACAACGAGATGAGACAACGTCTCGGCGAGTTCTACCCTCTAAGACCCGACTAGGAAGAAAATATGCCCTGAGGGCTGCCTAAGCACAACATAGGTCGGAAGACTTACCTTGGCCTCAATCTCCTCCTGCAAGTCAGTCTATCTCATAGATACACAAATCACATCAATTCAATGGGATTGAACTATCAATCAATCGACTTAGTCGATTACATGTCATCATTGAGAGTGCTAGTATGAACAAAATAAAGAGGGTGAATAGGTGTATAAAATAAACATTGGCAAATATATGCGGAATAAAATAAACTTTTAGTAAAATAAATGAGTTAAGGAAGAGAATAAGAACACAAGATTTATAGTGGTTCGGCTTAATCCAAGCCTACGTCCACTCTCCCACGATAATAGCCTTCTTGGCTGGATTCCACTATGCAATCAACAAGAGATTACAACTTCGAGTGCAAACACTTAGTAGTAGATCATACTATCTCACTAAGTCACTCTTTTGGTATTTCTCTCACGATTACAAACGTTTAAGCTCTCAAGAGACAAGTATATGATCAAAAGTCGCTCAGACTTTGAAATTATAAATTCTACGCTCCGTCTCTTACTTGCTCATCAGTCCATGATCTCCTTAAATACTCATCCACTTCCAAACTACCCGTTGGACAGCATCCCGGAGAATCGTCTTCCAATATACCCATTGGATAGCTCTGTATCTAGAAGATTTGGTAGCCGTTGAGTGACAAAGGTAGAATCCCAAATTGATTCCGATCGCCCATACAAACGAAATCTTGGTTTCCATAAGTAAAGCTTCTTCGAGTAGAAAGTTCTTGTCTTCAAGTTCCAATCGTCAATCAATTAGATTGAATTAATCAAATCAATCTTGATGTGGAATCCAAACCAGATCACTAGCCGTTGTATGATTAGACTTGAGTTACGATTCATCTAACGGATGTAAAGTCCGAGTCGTAGACTTTACAATATGAGTCGTAGACTTTACAAACGGGTCCGAACATATCGCTTCAAAGCATTTAACATTAAGGTCTGTACCTAGTTTAGCTTCAACATAGAATCAGTCTTCGGTTCAACATTCACGTTCGATTTGGAATTAGTCGAGTTGATGACTTCGATGTAGAACAGACTTTGACACTAAAGTTTGGCAGTCTTCAGACTTTGACACAGAAGTCTGGAAATCTTCAAAATATACTCTGGATATATGTTACGTTCAATCTTCTGGCCGTCTTCTGACTTTGATAATATCCTTTACATGTTCTATCATCTGCATGGTCTATTACTCAATCATTAAACATGTTAGTAGCCTTTGATTTATTTTGTCATCTTCAAAACATCATAAGGGATTTCCCTAACAATCACGACCTTCCCATAGTCGGTCCATTCAATACTATCTATAAGGTCTATCAAATCATGACTGCTCACCATAAGCTGAAGAGAGATAGTATAGCTCGCCCAAAACTGATAATTTATTGCTCGCTCAAAGCTGATAATTTATTGCTCACTAGAAGCTGACCAAAATACCATTTTTATCATACCTAATAAAAATTATCGTGTGTGAGTACACGATCGACCTTAGCCAAAATATAGTTTTTTCACCCTTGAAAATCCCACTAGTTTCAACGGCCCACAAACATATTTTTGGCGCTCTAAACCAACACCTGGTGATTTTCTAATTAATTACATAATTTAATTAATTTTGGGATAAAATACCCCCAACCATAAATCACCCTTAATCAGCACAAATTATAACTTAATTAAATAAACAGATCACACAATTGCAATTAGCACAAAATTCGGGTCACCGGCTATCTTGGTTTAATTTCCGAAAAATAAATAAATAAATAATTAATTAATTATGAAAAATAATAAATAAATGCCAATAAATAGAACTTAGGCTTGTACAACCTATTTGAAAGCCAAGAATAGCCTGGAAAATTATCAAAACACTCTAGTTAAATACTAGAGCTTGTCTAGACTCTAACTACATTACTCTAACAACCTAACATGCATCGATAAGTAACTAATTCACTAAATCATTCTAATTATCCACCTAATCCTAGCTTAGTCTAAACTTATCAATCCTTAAACGGCATTAACTTACTAAACGGGGATTAGTGAGTTAAACTCACTTGATGGACGAATCGTCTCAATTCAAAATGACGGGGACGCGGAGGAGCTCGACAAAATCCAAAGGAGGACCGCCAACCGGGGTCGAGAACACCTCCAAAATGGGTTGAAAAACCCACAACTTCAGTTGCTATCCAGGGTCGCGAAAGGCTGAAATAAGAGCGGGTTGAGGCGACAATGGGCTAAGGTGGAAAGAGGGGACTGAACCGGGTCCAGGCAGTGGCGATGAGAGCTTTGGCGGCCTTGGTGGTGGCTCAGGCATCCTCGGTAGCTTGCTAGAGGTGAGAACGGCGAAGACGATGCGGCTGAACGGTGGTGAGGTGCAGCGGGCTGGCGAGCATGTGGGGACATCGAGCGGCGAGGCGACAGCATTCTAACAATTGCTCAATGGTGCATGAGGCTTCTAGTTCGGCTACTCTAAGATGCTGAGCTCCAAAAAAAGAAAATGAAGAAGGGGGAGACTCTTGATGGCAGAGGGAGGAAGGAGAGAGGGAGGGAGCAAGGGGGCCACTAGGCTTATTTTCTCCCAAATTGTCTCCTTGAGGGCTCCACCACACCCAAGATGGCTTCCACTCCAATCTTCAGCCCACAATCTTCCTCAAGAAGCCAAGGAAAAGGTCCAAAAGTGTAGGCAAGGGAGGGCACACGAATTTGCAATGGTTTCCCTCAAATGGACTCTAAATTCCTCTTCAAATCCATCCAATTCGGCTTCAATAAATTCTAATACCGAGTCAACAATCAAATTGGTATTTTTCCTCACCAATTGAACCATCTTGCTTCCTAATTGCGTGATCAAAAACAGTCTTTGACATTTCCTGTACAAAAATGGCCATATGACGACTTTTTCTCAAAAAAATCTCCGTTTGCAAAAAAAAAATCTTCAAAGACTGAGTCGATGTTCTTGACATGATTTGTAACAAGATAGAATTTTTAATTTCTGAAATCGGATTCAATTTCGCGGTTAATTTCACTATGGCGCATTTTTAGCGTGACCTAGGGTGCGCATGATAAAATTTCTGAAACAGAAATTGATTTACGCCGTAAATTGATTTCTCAATTTTTATTTTAAACCGAGAAGCTAAAAATTTTATCTTTTGATTTCTTCTTTAAAACTATTTCTGGAATAGAAATCTAATTCAGAAATAGAGAAATCAAATTGCATTACCAAACGGATTTCTGTTCCAAACCTGTTCCAGGGAAACAGAGAAACAGAGAAATCAAGAAACATAAATTTTATCATGCGCAGCCCTAGTCTACCGGGTAGCTTTTAGAAATTTTTAGTGCAAATGACCCGTGGTCGATTTTCTTCGAGCCACAATGAACCTCTTCGAGACATTGGCGACTCTCTGTTGTCGTGAAAATCTCGAGGATTTAAATACGGACACAAAGTACCAAAACGATAGAAAAATCAATCTAGTGTCGATTGACGAGAATTTCTCAATTTGGTGGAATAATCCACATTTAACCACACGTCTCAGTCGAACCGACCTATTTCTGATTTCCAATCGACTTATATCTATACTGCAATGATTTCTGCAGATGAGTACGGTCAAGTAGTCGATTCTTGATCGAATCCTCAAGTCTATTGTATTAAAATTCCTTAATGACTTTCTCAGTTAGTCTAGTTATCTAGGAGTGATCAACTCTGAGAACAACACTCTAGGCGTGTCGATGAAATGCCCAATTAATTTAATTGAAAGCAGAACTGTAAAATCCAGTATGGCATCCCAAAAATTCAAGACAAGCTCTAAGGTGTATTAAAGCCCCTAATTAGGTAATGCAATTGCCTATGGTTTATGCTTTAGCCATTAGTCTCCTCTTAAGAATAAGTGATATATGCTTGTGTTCATGAATTTTTGAAATTAGTATTATAGGATAAATTAATGAGAATGGTTTATTCTTGGCCATGCATCTCATAGACTAAATTCCTATAGATAAAATGTTACAAGATTTTGGCCATGTGAAATTTAAAATTTGGAATCTATAAAAGAAAGAATTAAAGATGAATAACTGAAAGTGAAATTGTGGGTTTAATTAGGTTGGGCCTTAGGCCCAAGAGTATGGATTTTGGTGGGCCAAATGGCCAGCCCATGAAGCCCATGGGGAGACTGCCGTCAACCAAGGAGGGGAGGAGTGGCCGGCCCACTTCTTCCAAGCCCAAACCCAAGCCCATCTTGCATGTGTCTTGCCAAGTGGCAAGAGGAAGGCTCCATGCATTGGCTATCAAGGGTGGAAGGGTGGCTACTAATCATTATTAATGATTGTGGCTTAGGGGAAATAAAAGGGGGAGAGAGAGTGGCCGGTTGAGGGCTGCTGTCCAAGTGAGAGAGAGAGAGAGAGAGAGAGAGAGAGAGAGAGAGAGAGAGAGAGAGAGAGTGAGTTGCGAGAGAAAGAGAGGAACCGAGAGAGGAGGAAGGAGCTCGCTGTTCGTCCGCCCGCATGCCGTCCGTCCGTCCGTCCGTGTGCCATCATCCGCTTGATCTTAGAGGCAAGTTAGGATCAATTTCTACTCTTGCATGTGTGTCTTGCATGTGTGATTGGTTGGTGGTAGATCTCGGATGTTTAGGGTAGGCAAAACCGAAGCTAGAGTGTGACTTGTTCTTGAAAAAGCTTGCTGATTTCGTGTAAACCGCCTGACCCAGAAACTTGTGGAGGCTTGCATGCATGTTTCGAGTTGGATTTTGACTTCGACTCCTTCATGAAAGTTGTATACAACATCTCAAAGTATAACATACTAAAATTTTAGACAAAAAGGCTGAGTTTAAATGGGTGAAACCCTTCTCCTACGAAGACACTAGATCTGGAACTGCTTTGCTGACCTTTTGGTAGTTTCGTGGGTTGCATGTTGCTTTTTACCGAGAATATCCCATTGACTTCTTCATGAAACTTGTATATAACATCCTAAAGACTAACATACTAAAATTTGAGGTAAAATGAGCAAGTGTAGCCTAGTGAATCGACTTTCTCTTGAAGACGGTAAATCTGGAAACATGGTACTGGACACCCAAGACTTCTTGGACCCATATGGTGACTATTCGTTGGAAATTTCACTTAGATCCCATAATGAAAGTTGTAGGGGACCTCTTGAGGTACAACATATCAAAATTTAAAACAGTAACCAATAATTTTCCTAAAATTTAAAACAGTAATCAATAATTGTCTTACAACATATCTAGATAGGCTTGGAAATTTTTCTAGCCCATTTTGGTATTTAATTAGGTTTTTCCAGCCTAGGTTTGCATTTTTGGCATTTATTATTTTCCGGAAATTAGATCGAAATAGCCGGTGATTGAAATTTCGTGCTAATTGCAATGGTGCGATTAATTTCTGCAATTGTGTGTTAATTTGTGCAAATTCAGTGCTGATGGAATTTTTGGTCATTTATTCCAAAATTTGGAAATTTCAATAATTATTTAGAAAATTCCAGGTGTCGAATTTTAACACCAAAAATGGTTTTACATACTATATAAAATAGTGGGATCTTAAAAAGGAAGTATATCAGTTTTTATGTTCGATATGACCGTGTACCCACACACGACTATTTTCCGGGATGTTTTTAATATGAAGAAAATAGGCCGGGTTCATTATTTTAATGGAGGCATTTGAGTGCAATGCACGATGTCCTGGGCCGAGATTGATTGGTCGTATGTTGGCTAAGAGAACCCGTCCCAAGTGTTTACACAAGACGTTACCCATTCATTGGGACTCGGGTCGCAGTAGATTCTAAACCTACGCTCCTTCGGGAAAGCCGTCTTTGAGAGATGTAGCCATGGTCAAAGGAGATTAGACGACACCTGGCTATGCCAAAGGACAGCCAAAATCAGAGTTGGCCGTACCCTTGAGGGGTGTAATTAACAATTGTAATGCATGGTTAGTTGAGTTAACTGAGCCTAATTATGAGACAAAACTGTGGGATATGGTATGAGACGTGTAATAACGGTTTTGCCTTATAATCGGGACCCTTGTGATTGATTAAGTTGATGAGGCATTTCAATTGTTGTGTGCATTAATTATATGCATTTGTGATATGAACTAAGCTGACGTGTAGGAAGGAATTGAGGTAAGGTAAGTCCTATGTTCTAATTGTGTGGTTGTGTGGCTAGAGCACCTTGAGGTGTATTTTCTTTCTAATAAGGGTTTAAGGGGTGAATTTGCTGAAACATTGTCTCACCCTATCGTGGGCTTAAATTTTCAAGTCCTTAGTTGGTGGTTGTGGAGGACCCGAAGCCCCAAAGTTTGTGGAGGTGGAGTCTAAAAGATCGACGTATGTATCCAACTAGGATGTCATAGGATAACTCCTTTTTGAGAGTCGACTTTTTTGTAGACCTTTGACCAGACTTGTCTTGTATCTAAACCCATTGTTTATAAAAGTGTGCTTTTCTGAAATATTGCTCTATTTTCCTATCCCATGCTGTTTGTTGTCAGGGGTTATTATTTCGCTTCCGTATGTGCTTTAAAAATGATTGGGTCGGTGACGCATCTTGGGAACGTCGCATTTGTATCAACCGTAGAGGGATGTGACGTGCTCGAGGATCAGGGCGTGACACCGGCCCACCCTCTCCCCTCCCTCACTGACCCTTCCCGACAGTGGCAACAAGGGCTCAGCCCTCAGCCACCTCCCTCCTTTAATAAAATAAAATAATTTTTTTTAATGTTTTAAGTAAATTTATTTTTCAATTTAATTTAATTAATTTTTATATGAATTTTTCACCACTTCAACACCAAACGACATCGTTTTTGCATTGTCTAGCCACGTCAGCATGCAAAACGATACCGTTTTCCAATTATTTCGCTAGAAAATCGCCACATCAGTATTTTGGTAAGATTTTGGTTGTATTGGCACTTAAGTGATCGATTTCGCTCCAATTTTGGCACTTAAGTGTCACTTTAATAACTTTTAGCACTTAAATGTCATTTTCGTAACTTTTAGCACTTAAATGTCACTTTCGTAACTTTTGACACTTAAGTGTCATTTCGTGCCAACTTTTGGCACTCCAGAGGTCTGAGTGTCCTTTTGTCATCATTTTCCATCAAATCTCCATTTGCTTCATTCAACTTTTCTCTGTTGTATTTCTACATGTGAATGAATATCCTTTCATATTGCTACAAATTCCATCGATTCCTTTCTCAAGCTCCCTCATCACCACCCTGATTTTAGGGCCAGCTCATTCCATGAGCATTAACTTCTTGATTCCATCCCTCAATTTCTCTCTTTTTAACCCTTTGCTAAATCTCCCACCAATCTTGCCTGTTGCCTGCCATATTTTCGAGTGAAAATATTGTAGAAAATTATTCACATCTAAATAATTAATTAATCAAGAAGAATCGGATCTATATATGATTATAAAACACCGAGATCAATAAATACAGCGGAAATTAAAGTGTACATGTTTGAATCACTGCTTCACTTGAAGAAAATAGATCAATCTGATAACCAGTGATCTATCGGAATGCAAGATCTTCATCTCTATAACCTATTTCAGTATAACAGCTTTCAATGAGATTAAAGTAACTGATAGATATAACCTACCCTTTTATAGACTAGAGAGGGGACCTAACAAACCCTAATCAATAGCGTGTCAACTGGACCCTTCACATTACGGGCTTCAGTCAAACACAATTACCTACACTTTGCTGCTCAACTAGGCTTGTTAACAATGGATGCCGATACCCAATTCAATCAAATCACTTTAGTGTTTAACAAATATTGGAATATCCATTAACCCGATTATTTAAAATAGAAAATCAATTAATTAATGTAAGCCCATATTATAGGAAATTTCCAACATTCTCCCACTTGGGCTACATTAATTAACTTATTTTATTTTGAAAAAGATTTTATATTGAAAACGACACTATCGGGTTAATAACTAAAATTTTATTTTATGTGGCTACAACTTTTTATAAAATAATATTCCAATAATGGCATCTCAATACCAATCCAATCCTATATAACCTTAGTATAGGACTATGGAGATCAATGTGTTAAGAAAATATCATTACACAAGACCTTCCATAATCACATATAATAAGCATTATATTTTCATGGATCATGGGTCTAGTAGTGTAGTAAGAAATAGTACCAACATGTGATCAAAATATACACTATTTCTTATCGGTCCTCAATGCAATTTCTCAACGACATGAAACTGCATTAGTGCAATTTCTAAACAACATGAAATTGCCTTAGTGCCATTTCTAAACAACATGAAATTGCACAATTATGTCACAATCCAACATGAAATCTCATAATTAGTGACATGCAGTCATCTTTAAACAAATTTTAGTTTAAAGATATTGTTTTATACTTCCATTTCTCAATCAATAGGAGAAAGGATAACAATAGAATCAATAACAACAATCATTGAAAATAAATGCTTTAATATACATCATAAAAGCATTATCAGTCTGCATATAACTATAATCTCTAGAAATACAATTTGTATAACTCCTACTAACAAAAGAAATCAAAAGAATCTAAAACACCCATATTCTTTACATGTTCTTTAAACAAAATGGGTCGTAAGCCTTTTGTTAGAGGATCGGTCAACTTGGACTCAGTTATGATATTTTCAATTACAATGTTTCCATTTTTGACCAAGTCCTTAATAGTATAATATTTGATCCAATTAACATTTCAACCGTGGCATTGTTGTTATTTATAACAAAAGTAACTGTTTGTCACACATAATGCAATAAGATCAATTATGGGCAATAAGTATTTCAAAAAAAAAAAAATTAGTACATTTTAAACTCCCCTTTGGGCAAAGTGTATAATGCACAATATTTTTCATAGCATGAAGTTTATAAAGCAACAATAAGGAGAATTACATATAATTGTTAATAATCCATCCCCTTTGGGCAGACAAATCATTTAAATTATACATCTCTATGATATCAATATATAGAGATGATAAAAGAGAATTACATATAATCTTTAAGGTTCAATCTCCTTTGGGCGGACAAATCCTTTAAATTATATATATCTCAATTATCTCAATAGAGGGAAATTACACATAACTCTAAAAAATTTATCCCCTTTAGGCAGATAAACCTTTTGAGTCACACATCCCCATCATTCATCTCTAATATATCAATATAGAGGGGAATTACATATAACTTTCAAAAATTTATCCCCTTTGGGCAGATAAATCTTTTTGAGTCATACATTCCCATCTTTTAATTTTGGAATTTATCTTCATGCAATTTTCAAGTTAATATACACAATAACCCCCTTTGAGCAGGTAATTATATATACTAATTTTTATCAATAGGAAACTCCAAAAAATATATGCCCAAAATTCATCCAAAATTCATCTAACAATATGAAGCACTTCACGACATGTGCTTCCCAAGATCATATTGCATTTATCAAGCAACAATTTTTGCCACAATTTTTTTTAATTATTATTTTAATATTCCGGACTCATAGCAAAACAAGAATAGATACGAATGGTTACTAGAACTAAAGGGAGCCAAAAATTTCGTAGCTATCATTAATCATTACATCAAAAAATCATGAGGATAATCTTTATCTCACACTTCCTCATTGTCAACCCTTGGTTGGCATGCATCTTTTAAATTTGGGAAATTTCGTAGTCATGCAATAACTCAATCTCCACCTATTTGACACAATCATATCATCTGAATTTAGAAGTATCATTTATGCATGTTAGCATGAAACCCACAAGAGATCAAGCAAAATCTCTACAAAAAGAACTTCTAAACCTCAATCATGTTAAGCCAGTCCACTCCAATAATTCGTGGTAAAACCACACAAGAAGACATGAAAGGTCCATTTGGTTCGTTAGAATTTTCAATAATATTGATTAATTCGTATTTTGATGCTATGGTCTTTCGTTACTCACCGGTCCAAAGATTACAATAAAAATAAAAAAGCTACAAATGGATAGATTTAAAACATAATTCTCATGTAAAAAAAAAAAAAAAAATCATTCATGTGCTTCTCATCATGCACCATCTACGATTTTCCCCTTTTGAACCTGAGGTTTCCACAAAGCACTACATAGTAGACTATGGACTTTTCTTCCACTCTGAAACCTTCAGCTTTTACATCTCTCTAGCATAATCCTAATTTTTTGATAAATAACATCCTCTTGTTTGTATCTATATACATTTGGATCTCGATTCACAAATCTCTTGGTTTCATTGTATCACCTTCAATGGAATTTTAAACCTTAGTCAATAAAACACCAATGCATCATAGGAGCCGTGCGAGCAATTTGCAAAAAGATTAGAATTTGCAAGTTTGGAATTTGCTAGTCATGCCACATTACTTAGCAAATCAACTATGAACCCAACAAATCCAAACAGATAACTTAGCATAAAACCACTCGTACAAACAAAAATCACAGTTTGGTCTTTTGCTCACCCCACAATCAACATATTTATGGCGAAATCACAATGAAGCCTTAAAGCAGCAGTTTCATTTAGAATCTAGCAACAAGATGCACGCACTGTACGTGAAAAGCAAAAACCGACTAATTCCATCTTTAAATTTTGATATCCCGACAACTTGAGAAATCTTAACCATTGGTTCTCTTTTCCAGACTAAAGGGAGCACCATAGCCCCAAAGCTTCAGCGACTCACTTACTACTTAATATAGAAATAACCCAAATCAACGAAAAATAGGGCACAAATCTCGACTTTATATCAAAGCACCCCATAAGCATCACCCATTGCATACGTGGATCAATTGATGCGTAATCTCCATCCACCGAGTAAAACGGCAAAGCGGCAATCAAGGAAAGGGAAAAAGGTGCAAGAACCTAATGCAAACACACAGAAACCCCGTACATACAATCACACCGAAGCACAAGGCAAGAGGAAGAGAAGGTAGAAACCCTAACCACTTGTCCAGAGCAGAACAAACAATCAGCTACAATAATCTCTAAACCAACCATTGCTACCGTCGAATAAAAATCGAAGGTAACACTAGAGTCTAACTTAAAATTCTAGAACTTTTTCTATATATATATACGAGACAATCACTCCAATTGTACCATACACAGCAACCCAAAAATCTCGAGTAGCCAATTAAAAATAAATAAATAATTCTCTCTTCCGAACAAAACGATCACTGCACAAGCTGCATTTGAAGAATTCTACCACAAGATTTCAGATCTTTAAAGAAAAAAAAAACAAGAAAAGGGTGATCAAACACGGGCACAAAGAAGGATATGAAAACACACATCAATCAGTACACTAGCCGCCAGATTCCAACATATGTGAATCATTAAACGCGAACCTACATGAGAAACCAAAGATGTTCAAGCCACTCAGCCCTCGAACCCAAATTGTTCACACGCCCTCCAGTCAAAGCAAAAGCTACTGGACAATGAGGCTCAATCCCATGAATCTAGCCCAAATCACACCAACACCATCTATGTTTCGCAGATCTAGTCTAGCATTAGTAGAAGAATCTAAAAGCACCAAACAAAATAGATGTGGACACCTAACAATAAGATAAAAGTGTGAATGCCATGGAATATTAGGATTCAAAACCTTTTAAGTCTCCTTCAAAGAGCATTGGCCAAAGAGAGTGTACACGTAAAAGACTTTCGCACATCAACTGTGATTTCTAGCGACTGCCACCACACACATATCGCATAATGCCTTGGTACCCTAAGATCTTACATGCATAGTCGGTATGCCATACTCCCCAATCTCTACATTACAGCACACAGTATTTGAAGAAGGACAAATTGGAATTGCTTCCAAGTGGGCGCATCCATACACCCTAGACAAATCTAACAACTATCTCGTATTTCCCTCCTTTCAAGTAGTTTAGGATGCTCAAATTGTTCCATTTAGTTTCAAATGCTCATCATATTCAAGACAGCCAAACGGTCTTTCAAGATTTAATTTGATAGCAATTCTTCCGACTACGATCCAGGTACCTCACAGAGGAAAGTTTTCTTGTGTATGGCAGCTTTCTATAAAAGACAGCAGCAACACTTTCTCGTCTTGGAAACACCAATGTCACTGCCGTTCCCCGATCCTCCCGAAATTTGACGTCTTTCTAACTCTAACATTCCACATCTTCGAGAACCATTCATCAATATTATTATACTGGAATACCCATAAGGTTTCTAGCTCAAACATTTAACCCATCCCCCTTAAAAACTCGATTGGTATTCTCGTCCAAGAAATTGTCCACGCGATCGATATTTCCAATGATAAAATGGACATCGATAAACTTTCTATGATTTACGAGCAAAAGAAAGCACGATAATGGAGAACCCAGCTAATTAAAGCTCAAGAAACTGCAATAAGAAAGTGATGCCGCACTGCATAGAAAGACAAAACGAGTGCTTACGAACAGCTTTCACTTCCAAGAGTAAAATAAGCCGCAAAGCTTATGAATTGCTACTATAAATATCCAGCCAATTATTCAATTATGCGCTTGCATATCGATGCCCGGCACAATCACACAATCACGTAGGAAAGTCAGTTGCCAATACCAAAGACAGACTCAAAGCAAAACTATCGTCACTTTTCCAAAAGTAAAAATCCATCCTAAGCACCCAAAAAAAAAAAAAAAAACTTGAAATCAAGCGCAGCAAGCATAGATCGCCAAATTCCTCCTCGATCTCGCTCTTTGGGGGGGGGGGGGGTGGGGTTGATAGGATATCGAGGGCTTTTCTTAGGGCCATGTTTAATCATGGGGTTTTCAGGGGAATTATCTAGAAACCTAACCTTACCACGGTTCCCATCTCGATGGACACAATCTGGCCAAAGGGACGACGGGGAAATAATCCACCGCGAACTATAGAATACACACGTGAGAGCAAGCGAAAGAAAACACAGACTAGCATTCGAATCATCAGCTGCACAATGAAAACGGTCAGCCCAATGCACGCAACCCTAATTCGCTCCGACGGATCGTGGAAGATAGCAAGCACGCATAGAGAGATATCACATGAACAACTAATTAATCAAGAGCAATCTAAGAATTCGACCATATTCAAGTTCAAGAAATTCAGATCTAACACTCCCATGACTAAATCCAAATTTCCACAAATTTAAGCCCAAAAAAAAAAAAAAAAAAAAACTTACCTTAATGCAACAATTTACCACAAACATCAATCAATTGCAAGTAATCTGAAAATTCTAGAACTTTTTAATGCATGAACCCTGGAATTTCAAATTTCAAATTCTCTCTCAATTCTTAACGAAATTATGCAAATTATATATAGTTGGAAAGATCTTAACATATAGAACAAAAGCCCCATGATTTCGGGATCAATCGAGCAAAAAAATCCACACGAAAAAGTAATGCTCATATTCAGCTCAAAGAGGAAGATTTCGAATTTGTCATGAAAAGGAAAATTTTCGGGTTCTACAATCATATATGACAAGCTCGGATACCACATGTAGAAAATTATTCACATCTGAATAATTAATTAATTAAGAAGAATCGGATCTATATATGATTGTAAAACACCGAGATCAATAAATACAGCGGAATTAAAGTGTACATATATGAGCCATTACTTCACTTAAAGAAAATAGATCAATCTGATAACCAATGATTTATCAGAATGCAAGATTTTCCTCTCTATGACCTATTTCAGTATAGCATCTTTCAATGGGATTAAAGCAACTAATAGGTTTAACCTACCATTTTATAGGCTAGAGAGGAGACCTAACAAACCCTAATCAATAGCATGTCAACTTGGCCCTTCCCATTACAGGCTTCAGTCAAACACAATTGCCTACACTTTGCTGATCAACTAGGCCCGTTAACAATAGATGCCAATACCCAATTCAATCAGATCACTTTAAGGTTTAACAAATATTGGAATATCCATTAACCCGATTATTTAAAATAGAAAATCAATTAATTAATGTAAGCCCATATTATAGGAAATTTCAACAAATATCTCATTGATTTCTCCGCTTGGCTAGCCATGTTCTCTTTAACGATTTTGCCCCCTCAAATCTCTGAAATTTTCTCATTATAGATTTCAAATAAAATCTCTTAAGTTGACATTGAAGAGAAACAATTAGAATAGAGTCACTCCTTTGTTGCTCCGGGATGACAAAAGGCGATGGTTAGTAGTGGCTGTAGCGGTGAGTTGATCGATACAGAGAGAGCCAAAGAAGAAGACTAAGTCACTCGACACACCGGACTCAACATCATTAAGTCTCATTCTAACCTTGTCTTCGCACAATCGGAGATCTTGGGTTGCTTGAGCCCTTCGACACCCTCATGGTGACAAGGAGCCAAAGTCGCGGAGGGGTTTTCAGGGGTTGTGGCGCAGCGTAGGTCTGGATGTTGATGGGGGAGCGCCGGTGAGAGTAGTCCGCCACGTGAACAGTGTGGAGCTAGGAGGGCATTGAAGGGAGTAAAGAGAAGAAAAAAAATAGAAAAGGAAAAATGACGTGAAGGGAGAGGAGGGAAAAATGTACACATGGAAATGACGACTTCTTTTTAAAAATAAATGCCAATATAGATTGAATTTTAATTATTAAAGCCATGTACTTATTTTGACCAGAAATTCTCACTGAAGACACTTAAATTATCATTTTTTTCTCCAATTTGATATTAAGTGAGTTGACCACAAAAGTGAGCATCATATGCAACTTCTAGCTCTTCTAGTGTACTTCTCTCAGATTAAATTGGTATAATGAAAATGTTTATTACTAAATTGGAAAATTCTCTAAAGGTTCATTAATGAATTAGTACAATTAAAAGGTTTATGACTGAATTGGCCGTCGTGCAAGTAAGTTTAAGACTTTTTGGACAATTTTTCTTGCATTTTTGTAACTCATGACTAACTAATCGATATAATTCGTTATTTTTAAGATAAAAAGATAATTAGAGATTGACTTATAAAATCTCTCCTCCAATTTTGTGGAATTGGAATTCATAAATTTAAAATAGATCAAATATTCGTATTTTACATTGTTCTCTTTCTCTACGTGTTTATATATTATTTTTACTGTATTTCTCATGCCGGACGTTGGTAACAGTTTCCTATTCGTCTGTTGAAGAAAGGTTAACAACTATGTAGAACCAGATGACATCAATATGCTTGTTATTTAGAAGGCGAATAATCATTCCATCGAGAAGCATGAAAGGACTTGTTCGCGAGCCCATGCAAGAGTCGACTTGGCCTTGTTCATTGAACATCCATGATTGCAGATAATTGTAATTTCATGTTCATGCTAGCGTCGAAATGGAAACAACGTAACAATCTTTACATTTTCGAAGATCACAAATCTTTAAAAGTTCTCATTTATGAAATTGATCTTGGAATGATTGAACTAAAAAGTTTCGCCTCTAATGAATTTCATTATTCTTGAGGTCAATCATGAGAACAGTAAAAAATTGCGGGAAGCGGAGCTCATAGAATCCCAAGTTAACTTTTACAACTATAGATTATATATTAGCAATATCATGCGCAAATTTTAAGCTTGCAAAGTTTGTAATATCTACCAATTTGAAAAAGAGCAAAAAAGAGAAAAAGAAACAAAGGAGGGTAAGCATGTGAGGCGATGATTGAACTTGCACCAAATATCCATCGTTCCTTGAGAAAAGTTATACGAAAATGGAATTTTATTCATAAAAATCGAATCCATGATAACAAACAGTATGACATGGCTCGATATTATGTAATTTCATCTAAGGAGATGTGCAATAACAATGAAAATTTCCGGGTCCTTTGGCCCGGCACTCTCCTGTCACTTTTCCACCGAATTGTTGGGTGCAAGTCTTGTTGCAATTCGGGAACATCGAACACGACCCTATGTCCAAAACCCAATTCGTTCCCTCCGCAACTGATGTTCCTGAGATGCACCAAAATTCAGCAAAATTTCAGTTAACAATGTGAGATACAGTATAGATGATAGACACGGTGTTTCAATTTAGAATATTCAGGTTGAGGAAATTGTTTCCACATCCGTATGTCATAGCACAATGATGGGGACATAATTTGAAAAATCTAGCTAATGTAGGTAAAATTTCCCCAATCGCATAGCACCTCCACATGATTTGCACAAAAAAAGAGGATGTCAAATAACGTTTGCATTTGAATTTTGATACTCTCTGCTTCCTGTTCATCCTTGTGTCCTTTCAATTTTCTGATGGCAAAGTCTAACTGGATTTTATTAGAGGCCCTATTCCAATGAACCATCTCCAAATTAGAGAAAAGAAGCAAGAGCCCACGGAAGCGTGCAGTCTCCCCATAGCGAGTGGTCTATAGACTTCAAGTTGTTCACTAAGTTAAGATAGTCTAACTTCAAAGTGAATCATCATTGTACGGCGCTCACTTGAGTACTATAATAACTTTTTAAACAATCACTTTAGTGTCATACTTTGTCAAAAAATAAATGTTCATTGCGAATGCCAAGTGAGGGCCATACGAAAGTCATAGTACTCAAATAATCGATTGAAAAGCCATTGCTCTCAAATGAGCACCGTATGGAAGTACGAAAGTGATGGCATTTGTATTTTTCCTTTTCTCATGCTAAGGCATACCTGCGGAGCAGAGAGATATCAGGCAAAGAATGACTACGGATGAAGAAACTCTTCCTAAAGCCATGTTTGTGACCTCTTCTCACTTTTCTTTAAGCTACGATGAGATGAGACCGTGCAACTGGTTGTATGAAATTAAACAAAATCCCTACATATATATAGGCAGTACAATCACCACTGCAAACCCCATCTCATTAAGAAAGTGTAATATTATGCAATAATGTAATATTATGTTAGTGGGCCCCACGGTCTCATCTCATCGTAAAAGAAAAAGAAACTGAAAAAGAAAACCGTAGTCACGTTCAGGATCATGAGGGTTAAGGACCCCATTTGAGAGCAATGGCTTCTATTTAGCCGAGCCCTCTCCCTCTCCTTTTTGTTTTACTAACTTTTAACTTAGGTTTCTTTTTCAGTTTCTTCTTTTGGGGCCCACTAACATAATATTACATTATTGCATGGGGAAATTTTACCTACATTAGCTAGATTTTTCAAATTATGTCCCCATCATTGTGCTATGACATACGGATTAAACAATTTCCTCAACTGAATATCATCTATACTGTATCTCACATTGTTTGTGTAATTACCCCTCATCTCATTCTTTTGTGATCTTCTTTTAGGTCCCCTCTCTAGCCTATAAAAGGGTAGGTTAAACCTATTAGTTGCTTTAATCCCATTGAAATTGCTAATATATAATCTATAGTTGTAAAAGTTAACTTGGGATTCTATGAGCTCCGCTTCCCGCAATTTTTTACTGTTCTCATGATTGACCTCAAGAATAATGAAATTCATTAGAGGCGAAACTTTTTAGTTCAAAATAAGTCATAGCATGAAGAGAGGAAGATCTTGCATTATTCGATAAATCATTGATGTTATCTGGTTCTACATAGTTGTTAATTGATCTATTTTCTTCAAGTAAAGTAATGGCTCAAATATGTACATTTTAATTCCGCTGTATTTATTGATCTCGGTGTTTTACAATCATATATAGATCCGATAAATAGTCTTCTTCTTTGGCTCTCTCTCGCGATCAACTCGCGTTCCAGACAGAGATTTGAGGGGGCAAAATCGTTAAAGAGAACATGGCTAGCCAAGCGGAGAAATCAATGAGATATTTGTTGAAATTTTCCTATAATATGGGCTTACATTAATTAATTGATTTTCTATTTTAAATAATCAGGTTAATTGATATTCCAATATCCCCTACCCATTCATTTTAATGCACATGCGGAAGCAGATAAATAATCCCCAGATAATAACACAATGGGATAAGAAAGTAGGGTCATGTTTTAAAAACCAACATCACACTTATATATACATAACATACCAATCATGTCATATATAATACGAGCCAGTTTATGGAAAACAAGTCTAAAAACGAAGGTGGGGGTTTCATAGCACTACGGGTCATCTTCCTCCTCTTCATCATCCTCCATGATCTCACCTTCCTCTACACTCCAGCTAGAGCCTTCAGCAGACTGTATCGGGAACTCTGGTACAGCAAGAGCCGGGTCTACTCCATCTATGATTGAGCCTTGAGGAGGATCAACTGTGCCCTTTCCAAAAGCGACATCCAGAGCGTAAAGAAGAATCTCAAATTCCGGAATATGACCCTCTCTCTGGCCATCTTGAGCCCAGCAATATCATGATCAGTATCGATGGGGCACCTTATAGTTGAGACCTGCATCGACCCAGACTATGGACCTTACTAGCTCATAGTCCCAACCCTTAGGGCCCTAATTCATCGAAATATAAGAGGTCTGCTCTGTCACTTTCTTAGGTCGTCCAAAAAACTCGATAGCTGCCATCTAAGGATCTAAAATGTTATTCCACAACGAGATGAGACGACGTCTCGATGAGTTCTACCCTCTAAGACCCGACTAGGAAGAAAATACACCCTGAGGGCTGCCTAAGCACAACATAGGTCAGAGGACTTACCTTGGCCTCAGTCTCCTCCTGCAAGTCAGTCTATCTCATAGATACACAAATCACATCAATTCAATCGGATTGAACTATCAATCAATCGACTTAGTCGATTACATGTCATCACGACCTTCCCATAGTCGGTCCATTCAATACTATCTATAAGGTCCTATCAAATCATGACTGCTCACCATAAGCTGAAGATAGATAGTATAGCTCGCCCAAAACTGATAATTTATTGCTCGCCCAAAGCTGATAATTTATTGCTCGCTCAAAGCTGATAATTTATTGCTCACTAGAAGCTAACCAAAATACCATTTTTATCATATCCAATAAAAATTATCGTGTGTGAGTACACGGTCGGCCTTAGCCAAAATATAATATTTTCACCATTGAAAATCCCACTAGTTTCAACGGCCCACAAACATATTTTTGGCGCTGTAAACCAACACTCGGTGATTTTCTAATTAATTACATAAATTAATTAATTCTGGGATAAAATACCCCTAACCATAAATCACCCTTAATTAGCACAAATTAGAACTTAATTAAATAAACAGATCACACCATTGCAATCATCACAAAATTTGGTCACCGGCTATCTTGGTTTAATTTCCGAAAAATAATTAATTAATTAATTACGAAAAATAATAAATAAATGCCAATAAATAGAACTTAGGCTTGTAAAACCTAATTGGAAGCCAAGAATAGCCTGGAAAATGACCGAAACACTCTAGTTAAATACTAGAGCTTGTCTAGACTCTAACTACATTACTCTAACCACCTAACATGCATCGATAAGTAACTAATTCACTAAATCGTTCTAATTATCCACCTAATCCTAGCTTAGTCTAAACTTATCAACCCTTAAACGTCATTAACTTACTAAACGAGGATTAGTGAGTTAAACTGACTTGATCGACGAATTGCCTCAATTCAAAATGACGGGGACACGGAGGAGCTCAACAAAATCCAAAGGAGGACCGCCAACCGGGGTCGAGAACACCTCCAAAACGGGTTGAACAATGGTTGAAAAACCCACAACTTCAGTTGCTATCCAGGGTCGTGAAAGGCTGAAATAAGAGCGGGTTGAGGCAACAATGGGCTAAGGTGGACAGAGGGGACTGAACCGGGTCCAGGCGGTGGCGATGAGAGCTTTGGCGGCCTTGGTGGTGGCTCAGGCATCCTCGGCAGCTTGCTGGAGGTGAGAACGGCGAAGACGATGCGGCTGGACGGTGGTGAGGTGCAGTGGGCTAGCGAGCACGTGGGGACAACGAGCGGCGAGGTGACAGCATTCTAACGGTGGCTCAATGGTGCGGGAGGCTTCTGGTTTGGCTGCTCTAAGATGCTGAGCTCCAAAAACAAAAAATGAAGAAGAAGGGGGAGACTCTTGATGGCAGAGGGAGGAAGGAGAGAGGGAGGGAGCAAGGGGGGCCACTAGGCTTATTTTCTCCCAAATTGTCTCCATGAGGGCTCCACCACACCCAAGCTGGCTTCCACTCCAATCTTCAGCCCACAATCTTCCTCAAGAAGCCAAGGAAAAGGTCCAAAAGTGTATGCAAGGGGGGGCACACGAATTTGCAATGGTTTCTCTCAAATGGACTCTAAATTCCTCTTCAAATCCATCCAATTCGACTTCAATAAATTATAATACTGAGTCAACAATCAAATTGGTATTTTTCCTCACCAATTGAACCATCTTGCTTCCTAATTGCGCGATCAAAAACGGTCTCTGACATTTCCTGTACAAAAATGGCCATATGACGACTTTTTCTCAAAAAGTCTCGGTTTGCAGAAAAATCTTCAGAGACTGAGTCGATGTTCTTGAAATGATTTGTGACAAGATAGAATTTTCAATTTCTGAAATCAAATTCAATTTCGTGGTTAATTTCACTCTGGCACATTTTTAGCGTGACCTAGTCTACCGAGTAGCTTTTAGAAATTTTTAGTGTAAATGACCCGTGGTCGATTTTCTTCGAGCCACCATGAACCTCTTCGAGACATTGGCGACTCTCGGTTGTCGTGAAAATCTCGAGGATTTAAATATGGACACAAAGTACCAAAACGATAGAAAAATCAATCTAGTGTCGATTGACGAGTATTTCTCAATTTGGTGGAATAATCCATATTTTACCACACGTCTCAGTCGAACCGACCTATTTCTGATTTCCAATCGACTTATATCTATATTGCAATGATTTCTGCAGATGAGTACAGTCAAGTAGTCGATTCTTGGTCGAATCCTCAAGTCTATTGTATTAAAATTCCTTAATGACTTTCTCAGTTAGTCTAGTTATCTAGGAGTGATCAGCTCTGAGAATAACACTCTAGGCGTGTCAATGAAATGCCCAATTAATTTAATTGAAAGCAGAACTGTAAAATCCAGTGTGGCATCCCAAAAATTCAAGACAAGCTCTAAGGTGTATTAAAGCCCCTAATTAGGTAATGAAATTACCTATGGTTTATGCTTTAGCCATTAGTCTCCTTTTAAGAATAAGTGATATATGCTTGTGTTCATGAATTTTTGAAATTAGTATTATAGGATAAATTAATGAGAATGATTTATTCTTGGCCATGCATCTCATAGACTAAATTCCTATAGATAAAATGTTACAAGATTTTGGCCATGTGAAATTTAAAATTTGGAATCTATAAAAGAAAGAATTAAAGATGAATAACTGAAAGTGAAATTGTGGGTTTAATTAGGTTGGGCCTTAGGCCCAAGAGTATGGATTTTGGTGGGCCAAATGGCCGGCCCATGAAGCCCATGGGGAGACTGCTGTCAACCAAGGAGGGGAGGAGTGGCCGGCCCACTTCTTCCAAGCCCAAGCCCAAGCTCATCTTGCATGTGTCTTGCCAAGTGGCAAGAGGAAGGCTCCATGCATTGGCTATCAAGGGTGGCTACTAATCATTACTAATGATTGTGGCTTAGGGGAAATAAAAGGGGGAGAGAGAGTGGCCGGTTGAGGGCTGCCGTCCAAGTGAGAGAGAGAGAGAGAGAGAGTGAGTTGCGAGAGAAAGAGAGGAACCGAGAGAGGAGGAAGGAGCTCGTTGTTCGTCCGCCCGCACACCGTCCGTCCGTCCGTGTGCCGTCCGTGTGCTGTCATCTTCTTGATCTTAGAGGCAAGTTAGGATCAATTTCTACTCTTGCATGTGTTTCTTGCATGTGTGATTGGTTGGTGGTAGATCTCGGATGTTTAGGGTAGGCAAAATTGAAGCTAGAGTGTGACTTGTTCTTGAAAAAGCTTGCTGATTTCGTGTAAACCACCTGACCCAGAAACTTGTGGAGTTTTGCATGCATGTTTCGAGTTGGATTTTGACTTTGAATTTCATGAAATTTGTAGAAAACATCTCAAAGTATAACATAATAAAATTTGAGACAAAAAGGCTGAGTTTGAAGGGGTGAAACCCTTCTCCTACGAAGACACTAGATCTGGAACTGCTTTGCTGACCTTTTGGTAGTTTCGTGGGTTGCATGTTGCTTTTTACCGAGAATCTCCCTTTGACTTCTTCATGAAACTTGTATATAACATCCTAAATACTAACATACTAAAATTTGAGGTAAAATGAGTAAGTGTAGCCTAGTGAATCGACTTTTTCTTGAAGACGGTAAATCTGGAAACACGGTACTGGACACCCGAGACTTCTTGGACCCATATGGTGACTATTCATTGGAAATTTCACTTAGATACCTTAATGAAAGTTGTATGGAACCTCTTTAGGTACAACATATCAAAATTTCAGAGGAAATTAAGAAGAATAAGTAAGTGAAAAATCGATATTTCGGAGATAGCTATACTGGACGTTTCGGTGCTAGAAACAGGAGACTCGGACGCCTATAGAAAATTTTCTAGAGCGAATTTGGCCTAGATGTCTTCATTAAAAATATACTTTAGGGTCCTATATACAACCTGGTAAAATTTCATAATTTTCGGAGGTCATTCGGGTATTTTAATCGAATTATTTCAAAAACCGTGCAATCTGTTTCTATCCGAAATTACATGCTGTACTTGTGTGAATTATATCTTCTTATGTGAAACTCGTTTGGGCATGTGTTCTTCATTAAATTGTTATATTATTGTCTTGTCTATCACATGTCCTGATTTTATGATTTTTAGAATCATATGGATATATTAATTTAAATGTTTTCAAAAATTGTACAAGCTGGAATTTAATAAACTTCAAAAAGGCATGATATATGGACTATTCTAAATTGTATGGACTCCATGAATTATATTGTTATGAATGATTGTGTCTTGCTGCATGCATGATGATGATTGGAGATGCATATATGAATCGAAGGATGAAAATGATCTTGATTTCCATCACATTACATGCCATGTTAAAATTGAACTATAATTGAAGATGTGAATTAAGATAAGTGAGAAGGCCATCAGAGGTGTGAGCCAACGATGCCCCGGGAGTGTCAGGATGCCTGGCTAAAAGGGTACGGCCGGTTGCCTGGTGGCCTTGTATGGCCGGATGCCAGAGGGTCCTCAGAAGTTTTGAGATGCCCGGAGAGTGGGGGAGCCGAAAGCCTAGCTGGTATTGAGCCAGGGGATGCCTTGTGATGCCAGTTGGGGTACGAGATGCCTGGCAGGTATTGTGCCGGATGCTCGGCAGGTATTGTGCCGGATGGTTCTCGCGATGCCAAGTGAGGTGCGAGTGATGAATGTGGGATGCAAACATTGGTCCCAGGAAAGAGAAATGTGGCCGTCCAAAATGAAAGGATGAAATTGAGAAATTGAAATTGAATTATGCATGATGATATGTGCATGGATGCATGGTAATGATGATGGTACATGCGATATGATGATGATGAGTGCATGGATGCATGGTAATGATGATGGTACATGCGATATGATGATGATGATGAGTGCATGGATTCATGGTAATGATGATGGTATATGTGATATGATGATGATGAGCGCATGGATGCATGATGATGGTAAGTGCATGTATGTATGTGCACCTATGGCATGATGGTACATGTGACATGATGATGGTAAGTGTATGATATGATGGTGATGACTGTATGATGACGTATGTACATGAGGTGTGATGACATGTGCATGATATCAAGGTAAATTGTGCACGAATGCTTTAATGACATGTGATGCTATGATTGTGATGATTGTATTGCATGATGCATTGAGTGGCTTCTTGGTCATTTACCTACTGAGTGCTTGTACTCACCCCTTCAGGGACCAACATTTCAAACTAGCAGGATACCGCTCCCTACTGTCATGCGGGGCATCTTTTACAGCCTTCCTTCGGATGTAGAGGTCGAGTTTGTGAAGATCGACTGTCCCACCATTCCTAGTTTGACATTTATTCGAGTTCGCACCTTAGTGATGTATGATGTGGGCTGGCTGAGGGCCCTGTCATTCAAGAGTTCATATCCATTCATGTTCGTCGGAACGAAGTGATGCGTGGGATGTTGCCGCCGCCACCGCCTAATGCACTGGGATGGGTGTGAGGGCTCGTGCGTGAGAAGTAGGAGCTGAAACTTTTTGAGATGATAGCCGACACTGGTTGATGGGGGATCTTGCACGATAGATATAGTGGGTCGAGTGTTTCTTTTTGGGGGTTATGGCCGAGTATAGCTACAAGTCTTGGCCTTTCTTTTGATGTACCGACCCAAGGAAACCCATCATAGAAATATGTAAATAAAAGTGTCGTGGCTTTATCTTTTCATATGATGTTTAGTGGTGTGCAATTGTATTATGATTGTCGGAGGGAAAGATGGTGATATTAAATTATGCTTCCGCTAATGAGTCGCGTTGGGACCATTTTCAAAAAAAAATAATAATAATAATGTCTATGAATTGCGACGCTTCTTCTAAGAAATGTAATTAGTGTCCATTAGGTGTAGCAATAGGTGCCTGTGGTGACCTAAGGTGTTTCGGGGTGCCACAGCCGCCATTTTTGGTATCAAAGTAATGGTTATAGGTTGGAGTGATAAGGAGCCTCATTTGGAAAATGAGGAACATGATGACAATGCACACCATAGGATATAAAACGTAATAATTGATTAACTTTGAATAACGAGTGATGAGTATTCACTCGTAGATCCCTAGTAGTTAATTTTGAGTTGTCTTTAGGTACCAGTAACATGTATATGTTACTTATGTAGTAGTAGTAGTTGCTTTGAATGGAGGCAATAAGTCTCAGATTATTCCTGAGGCAATGCTTGGAAATTGCAGGAAAGTCATGGTGCGAGCTGGAAGTGCTCATCCATCGAGGGCTGAAGCCTTTGCTACTAGGGCTGAACCCCGAATGGAAGACATCCTGCATGCATTGGCCAATATTGGAAATCTGATGGAAAGGCAGACGCAACAATAACCTGGAGCAAAACGCTGTACTCAAGGACTAGTGGAGCAGTTTTTAAAGCTGAAACCACCTAAGTTCAGTGGAATGGGAAGTCCTGAGGAGGTGGAACATTGGATTGACGGAATGGAACAAATTTTCAGGTTGTTGGACTGCACTGCTGCTGAGAAAATAACTTTGGCAGAGTACCAGTTAGAGGGAAATGCAAAGTTTTGGTGGAGAGCATCAAGGGACACAATTTTCCCACCAAGTACTGAGGTTAACTGGGAAGAGTTTGTGAGAGCTTTCAACAGAAAACATTTTTTTGACTATGCTAAGGATAGGAAAATTACTGAATTTGTTCAATTAGAACAAAAGGAGCTGACAGTAGACCAGTATGAGGCAAGATTTTCTGAACTGTCTAGATATGCTCCTAGGCTAGTTGAGGATCAAGAAGAGAAAGCTAAGAGGTTTCTGAAAGGGTTGAGGAATGATATCAGGAAACAACTAGTGCCTTTGAACATAAGAGATTATAATGAGATCTATGAAAGGGCACAGTTGGTGGAGCAGGAGTTGGTGAGGGAACATTTGGAGAATAAGAAACCATTGTCCTTTGGTGATGTGAGATGGGGTAAGAGACCCTATACAGGTCAAGGTTAGACCTGGGAGTCTAAGAAGAAGGGCAATTTTGGGAACTTTGGAAGAGGCAGGGGTAGCCTAAATTTGGAAAGGACACCTTATCAAAATGAAGAGTGTCGAAGGTGTAATGGGCGACATGGCCCAGGACCTTGTAATGGGCAACAAAAATGTTATAATTGTGGACGAATATGTCATATTAAGAGAAACTACCCACAAGAAAGGTCGCATGCGAGTATGGGCTTGGTGCAGCAGCCACAGCGAAATGCTGTTAGGCCAAACTTACCAAGGAATCCCCAAAGGCCACCAGAACAAGGAAGAGTGTATGCGATCACCCAAGAGGAAGCGAAAGCTTCCAAAAATGTTATCTCAGGTACAATCCTTATAAATGATAAAAAAGGCATATGCATTGTTGGTGCTACGCATTCATTTGTGTCCGAAAGATATAGATTGTTGAATAAGATAGAAACTACGCCTCTTGAGACGCCTCTTTGTGTTTCTACACCTCTAAAGGATATGTTATTATCTATGCTGGTGTGTGGAAATTGTAAGATAACAATGGGGGGGAAAGGATATAGAAATAGACTTAGTTGTAATGGCCATGTATGATTTTGATGTTATCATAGGAATGGACTAGCTTCATCAGTATCAAGTCTAGATGGATTGTTATAGGAAAGTAATCCAATTTACCTTACCTGATCAGTCTAGTTGTGAATTTCTGGGAGGTCAGACCCACCTACCTGTAGCACTTATTTCAGCAATAGAAGCCCGTGCGCTACTTGACAAAGGATGTCAAAGGTACTTGGCCATGGTTAGAGATTATACTAAGGAAGAGCCTAAGATTGATTAAATTCAGGTAGTTAACGAATTTCAAGATGTATTCCCTGAGGAATTGCCTGGATTACCGCCAGAGCAAGAAATTGAGTATGAAATTGAATTAATGCCTGGAATAGGACCTATATCAAAAGCCCCATATAGGATGGCCTTAGTCGAATTGAAGGAATTGAAAGTGCAACTACAGGAGTTGCTTGACAAAGGATTCATTAAGCCAAGTGCTTCATCTTGGGGTGCACCAGTCTTGTTTGTGAAAAAAGAAAGATGGATCAATGCGCTTGTGCATTGATTATAGGCAGCTGAATCAAGTAACCATTAAAAATAAATATCATTTGCCTAGAATTGATGATCTTTTTGACCAACTCTAGGAAAGTTCGGTCTTCTCTAAGATTGACTTAAGGTCAAGATACTCTCAGCTAAGAATTAAGAAAGAAGACATCCATAAGACTACATTTAGGACTCGTTATGGACACTACGAGTTCCTTGTTATGCCATTTGGATTGACAAATGCACCGGCCGCATTTATGGATCTAATGAATAGGGTATTTAAGCCTTATTTAGACCAATTTGTGATTGTTTTTATTGATGACATCCTGATATATTCGAGAGGACCTAAGGAACATGAGCGACACTTAAGTATAGTTTTGCAAACCCTGAGAGTGCATAAGTTGTATGCTAAATTTAGTAAGTGTGAATTCTGGCTGGACCAGATAATATTTTTAGGACATGTAGTATTAGGAGAAGGAATTGCAGTAGACTCGGCGAAAGTTGAGATGGTGATAAATTGGCCGAGACCGACAACACCTACTGAAATACGAAGTTTCTTAGGACTGGCTAGTTATTATATGAGGTTTATTGAAGGATTTTCACAACTTGCTGGTCCTTTAACTAAATTGACCTGAAAGAATGTGAAATTTGAATGGAATAGGAAATGTGAAAGGAGTTTCCATGAGCTTAAAAGGAAATTAACTTCAGTTCCAATCCTGACTATACCAACTGGACATGATGGTTTTACAGTGTATAGTGATGCATCTCACAAAGCATGTAACTCCAATGATGCCATCACCTCATCCTTTGGGATGGGTACCATGAGTTCTCTTAATCATGGTCTGAGCTCTCCCAAGCTCGCACCTCGCGTGGCAGGAGGGTTTATCATGACTTGACCTCGATGCTATTTTTGGCAAAAAGGCGTAAAGGTAAAGTTTAGAGGTATTTCACTATGAAAGTTCATTTAATATACTTCCCCCCAACAAGATATTGTCACCTCATCTTTTTGTTGGAGTCGCAAACACTTGAGCTTACAATCATAACCATGAGCTTTTCCAAAGCGCATACCTCGCGTCGTGGGTAAATTCATTTTAAAGTTTTATTTAAACAATCTAAATGATATCTAGGAGTCACCACTAGCCTCATTTTTTAGGGTTGGCTAAAGTGCCCAATCAAAAGTTAGGAGTAATCCCTCGATACCTACACAACTAGAGATCTAAAGTTTGGGGACTTGGGTTATGCTAATGTTGCTATTAGCGCCCTTTCGATACCTAATAATCAATGTGTCGTCTAACGTGATCACGCATCTCCTTTTACTTTTTCGTGCAAATTTATGAGGTAAAGGTGATCATGCATGGATGATTCATTGGTGCCATTCCACTTTGTTCTAATGGGAACAATAACGAAATAGACAATTAATTGAAAAAAAAAAAAAACAATGCGTAAAAGTAAACAACCAAAGCAGTTTAGGAAAAACGAGTAAAGCCCATCCATACGATTCTAAATGCAAAAAATAAACCTACAACTCATTGGATATTTATTTTACGCATGAAAAACCCGAGACATATGTCGGAGAATGAATAGTAAAAGTGGTTTGGTCAGATTGGACGTTGACCATTCATTGTCTTCGAGTCCTCGGGATCGCCATCTCCACGGACCTATTTCAATTCTAGTCTATTGCCAGAACTAAACTGGAAATTCAAAAGGACATTTTACTTATACAATGCAAGAAACCAAACGAAACATCCAGGGCATTAAAAAGATCACCAGTCAATCAATCAATTGAGCGATCCAACAATGGATTACTTATTCAATCATCATGACCTTATTTCTCAATCAATCAACCAATTGAGTGAGCCAACAATGGATCACTTATTCAATCATCATGCACCAAACATGTCCACATGCATTTCATGGCAAGCGAAACAATCAATATATGACTCATGTGATGCCCAAAAAAGATTTTATGGACATTTCGCAAGAATATGCGTTATTTCAAAAAAAAAAATATTCGATAAAAGGGACATAATTTTGTCAATATTACGGAGCACATTTAGCCATCAAAGCTAGCTTAGGTGCATCAAAGGGCACAATTGATCAAAGCGTCGCAAACATCTTAAATATGATCCAAACTTTAACAAATTTTATGTCAAATCATGATTTTATAAGAAAGTGCCAGATAGGGACATATATCAAATCAAGAATCTTGTCTAGTCATTAAGGTTAGCTTGGATGCATCGAGAGAACAACTGATTAAGCATCACAAATGTCATAAATAGGAATCAAGAGTTCAATAAAATCATGTCAAATCATAGTTTGAAAAATGCTGGAAGAATTTTACTATGAACATCACATGGGCTATCAAAACTCATGATGATTTTGAAACCATGGGGGAACCAGAATTTCAAAACTTTTGCGACTTTCGAATAAATATTAAAAGTACCAAACCACATTTTTATTTTGTGAAAATTTACAACGACAAAGTACGGTACATCAAAATCAATTCTTGAAAGACATCGAGACCTAATTCATCTCACATGATTTTCTAAAAATTCAAGAGTAAGAGCATGTCAATCAGCCAAAACAAAGACCACAAAAAGAGGGCATTGATGCGAAGTCTATAAAAGCACAATCAATGATTATCTAAGTCTAGGATTTTTATCGCAATTATAACAACATGTAAGGTAAAATTTTCATGAAGGAAGTATTTCCTTGTTCCCAACACATGATTTTATAAAAATCATAGAACACAGACAGGTCAATTGGGGACGAAAGAAGGCAGCAGTGAAACGTATGTTCTCTAGCCAATAGATCCTATCAAATAATGCTACAAAATTCTCAAATTTTAATATGTGATAGAACTAGGTATTATGAACAACTTTCATTCAGGAATCGACCTCAAAATCAGCATGCATAAAATCGTGGAAAATTTAAGAATTTTAGCATCATTTGATAGGATATCAAATTAGCAAACAATCGGACTTATGAAGGCATGACAAGCATATCAATTTAATAAAATTCCAAATTTCAAACTTGAATTTGAAAAAAAAAATGGAAAACAAGACAAATGGTGGGCAAATTGGAACAACTAGGTGTCTTTAGAAAGCTTAAGATATCATTTACAAGTTCCTAGAAGATGTCGGTCAGCCGAGGCAGAGGGTACACATCCACCTCATCTTGGTCTTCTTGGATGTATATAGGAACCTGTGGGGCCCATCAATTACCCGAAGAATGGCGGCAGTGGTGACGGTGTTGACGGTCGGGCGAGTACGGTGGGATGGTCGAGCAGGGAGATAGAAGTACCATTTTTGAGAGGCATGACCTGCCATTTTTTTTAGATATGGTCGTGGGACAGGATGATAGCTTTTGGCTAGTGTAGATGATGAAGTATCATATGTAGATTGGATAGGGAGCAGTACCTATACATAGCCTCCTAGATGTATGCCGTAATATTTGTCACCCATGGACATAAATAAGATAGAAGATGAAATTCAAAATGCCGGTTGTCTTATGTGTTTATTGCATTACATCCTTGTTATTGATTACTGTTTTAAATTTTTAGCTTTCGCATGTACAATAAATGAAAATATAGAATAATGTTTGATAGAGAAAGGTGGTGCATTGGGATGTCACAAGCTTGATAGCGCCTTTTTTGGTATCAAAGCCATATGTTAACTTGGAGTGATAAGGTGCACTAATGGTGTAGAAGGATAGGATGGACGCAATTTAAAACTTTAAACATATGTGGTTGCATTGTTTTAAGGAAACATGTAACGAAAGTTACTCATATAGTGTCAATAACGAGTGATTTGTGATCAATGTTTAGAATTACCCGAACTTGAGATGAGAAGGACCGGTGAATTGAAGATTGGCTTCTAGGACAAATCCTCAAATTGGGGGGATCCTTCAGGCGCTTGCTAATGTGGGAGCACTAATAGAAAGACAAGCTCAACAGCAAGCGGGTGTTGGGTGTCGTACCTTAAAGTGTGGTTGAACAATTCCTGAACTTGAAACCAGCAAAATTTTCTAGAATAAGTGATCCAGAAGAGGCAGAACAATGGATTGACAATATGGAGAGCATCTTTAAATCGTTAGATTGTAATGACGCCGATAAGTTGACATTGGGAGAGCAACTAGAGGGAAACGCCAAGCATTAGGAGCGAGCATCAAAGGACACGGTGTTCCTAACTGATGTACTGGTGGTCTGAGTAACTTTTTTAGGGCATTTCTTAGAAAGTATTTTTCTTATTGCTCCAAGGACAAGAAGATGTTAGAATTTATGCAGTTAAGTCAAAATAACCTGATTGTAGATTAATATGAGGTCAAATTTTTGGCACTTTTTAGGTAATGCTCTATGGCATCGGATTTCGCCGGATCTCGAATATGTAACTGTCCGAGACGGGTCAACAAGTTCATCATTGGACTATGTCATTAGCACCATTTACAACCACCATTTCATCGCCACCCTCACTATATCGAAATGTTACGTTTCGTCACGTTCTCGTGTTAGCTCCTTTTCTAAAAAAACTTTCTCGCTTGATGCGGTCAACTACGAAGGAAAGATGTTGATCCCGAACTGCCCCTTTTCCTCTACGCATGAGGACCGTGGACCCTAAATTCTCCATGCACGTTCTTTTTCTTCGGGGGTCAACAAATGGGAAAGTTGACCATGCAGCCACGTCCACTACTCTCCCTCGTGAAGACATGAAGACCAGTAGATTATTCAGTCCATGCGCATGCAGAAACAAGGAACCCACAGCCACGTCTTTTTCTCTGTTTAACCGGTCAACCAAGGAGAAATTGTTGACCCATGCAGCCCTCACGAACCGGTCCTTCTTCTTGCAGGAAACGAGGACACGCACGCCCGGCGTTGTCCCTCCCGTTTGCTGCCAACGTGACACCACTTAGTTGACTCAAGTAGTCAACTAAGTGAAGCCCACGCCCATGCATGCATGGGAGAAGGTGGCGGTCACCGAAGCCTTGTGAAGGCCACGCTCCTCTCTCCTTGCCACCCAACGACTGCACATGCGCATGCAAGGAGGCACGTCCTTGCAAGGTGCCTCCTAGCATGCGGAGTGCAATCTGTCGCCCACCAGGACAGAACAACCGCGCTGTCCTCGTCCCTTGCTGCCACCAAGTCGGATTTGTTGATGTCCAAAGTCAACAAAAGAAGAGAAGGGACGCCAGCTTCCATTCGGTGAAGACAGAAGTCCCTCCTTCTTCCGCTCATAGTTTCCCTCGATCACCAACCTAAGCAACAACACCAGCAATGTGACATCCTGAATTTCTGATTCTATTTTCGATCGAATGAGTTGGGCTTTTCATCGACATACCTATAGTTCTTTTCTCTAAACCGATCACTCATGAGATAACTAGTCTATAAAGTGAAGCCGTTAAGGAACTTTAACGCAATAAACTTGAGAATTCGAAAAGAAATCGACTGCTTGACCGTGCTAATCTCCAAGGGTCAATACGACACTGTCAAAATCGATCAAAGATCGGAGATAGGTCGGTTCGAGTGAGGTATGTAATTAGAGTATGGGTGATTCCACCTAATTATAAAATTCTCGTCGAACGGCATTAGACCGATTTTTCTGTCATTTCTGTACCATGTTTACACATTTGAAACCTCAAGATTTTCATGACAATCAAGAGTCACCAATGAGTCGAACATGCACAATATGGATCGAAAATAATTGATCACAATTCAATTATACTAAAAATTCCTAAAAGCTATCAGGTAGATTAGGTCACGGTAAAATCGCATCCGGTTGAAATTAACCGCAAATTTAAACCCGATTTCAGAAATTGAAAGTTCTATCATGTCATAATTTATTTTAGGAATGTCGACTCATTCTCCAAATGTTTTTTTTTTTTGCAAACTCGAGATTTCAGTGAAAATTCAAAGTAAGGTTATTTTGAACCGGGAAAATTATAGGGCTGTTTTTTGTCGCATTTTTGGGATTCAAGTGGTTCAATTGACGAGGAAAAATCATGAGATGGCCGATGGCATCTTAGTTGGATTTATGGGGACCGAATTGAGTCCAATTGGAGAAGAATTGAAGGGGAATTGAATGAAATGGGATGGCAAGTGATCCAAAATTCGTAGGCCAAGGGGGAACAACATTTTGGGTTGTTTGGGAGACTTCTTGAGGAAGCCTTCGTGTGGATAATGGTTGAGGAGGACATCCATGCATGGTGGGGCAGCCACTTGAGGGCTTTAGATATTTTGGTGGCCTCTCCTCATCTTCAACAGTCATCTTCTTCATTGCCTCCTCCTTTATCCATTGTTGAGGCATTTGAGAGCTTGAGAGAACCAGAGAAACCAGCCCTCACATCACTCTCTCTCCCCTCTTTAGCCCCAAGGAATTCGCAACCCTCTCTCCCTTGTTTTCCCTTCCTTCCTATTTTCTGCTCCAACTAACCTATTAATTATTGTCTTCCCATGAGAATCAGCGCTTCGTGCCACCCACCACTGTGCTCAAGACATCCGGTCTGTATGGAAGAACCCGGCCGCTCGCCAGTTCATCAATCCGCTTGCCCGCATGCACTGTTCCGCCTATTTCACTTGTTTCAGCCATTTTCTTCCCATTTCAACCAAGCCTCCACCCAACCCAACCACCAGCAGGTCCTCCTCGACCCCTAAGTGCCGCTAGTCACCGGCCAACCCCTTGGCGGAGCTCTGACCAAGACGTTCAACTCTTTTTCTCCTCTGACAGTGCAATTTTTTAGAGTTGCAGTGGGAGCCAGTGTTTGTTGCTGCCATTTTAGCCCCGAGACTACCTTGGATCATCGTGGTTGAGGTCCCTGAGTGTAGCCTCTGTCATCGCCGCCACGTCCGCATCTCCAGCCCATTTAATAGGTGAATTTAGCTCCTAATCCGTCAATTAATGCCTAAAATTGCTTAGGGTTGGTTTAATTAGTGTTAATTCTAGTTTTAAAAACTTAATTAAGCTATATTAGTACTAAGATAGGTGGTTAGATGAACGGTTAAGATTAGTTTAGCTTAATATTGCTTTATTGGCTTAATGATGCATATGTGCTTAATTAAGCTTGTTTAGCTTTAATTGATTTATTGCTTGCTTTAATTAGTGTTTTTAATGACTTTTGGAATTTAATTTATTAGTTATTTAATTCTAAAAATTCATTATTCATACGAATATTGTTCACAAAACACTGTTCATGTGCACTGTTCACAAAAACATTAGTCACACGCACTGTTCACAGAGTACTATTCATGTGGACTGTTAACCCGAGAATGAAAAGTTGTCTAAATTCATGTGTTTTGGCCTTATGAGATGATTTGAGTGTATAAATGCATGAGCATCCGCATGAATTGAGTGATTTTCACAAAAAGGGAAACATGCTTTGTCCAAGGGACACCAAAATGGACCGCCTTTAGGGGAAAATGATTTGAAATTGTATTTGCAAGCATTGTGCATTGGTTAAATGCTCAAAGATTAAAAAAAAAAAAAGAAGAAGAAGAAGAAGGGAGTCTTAGTGGTGTGCTTGAATGATTAAAAAGTGGAATTCGTCACCCAACAGGAGTTTGGGGGCAATGCGTAGTGAGTTGTGGTAGTATGTTTGCGTGATTAAAAGTTGAACCGTCACCCAACAGGAGTTTGGGGGCTATACTCAGCGAAAGTCAAAAGCCGGTCACAATAGATTCTGGACCAATGTTCCTCTTTGGGATACCGCCTAAACGGGAGTTCTAGACGTAGCCATGCCTGACGGAGCGGGATAAAGCCCGATATTTATTGGTAGCCCGACATAAGTCGGATGATCGCTAACTAGAAAATTAGCCATGGCTAAGAGGTCATTAATAACTAGAGCACGCATGAGTGTTGAGGTCGATGATTGCTAACTGGAAAGTTAGCTATGGCTGGGAGATCATTAATAAGTGGAACACACATGAGTGTTGAGATGGTTGGGCCTTATTATGAGGTAAAATTATGTGACACGATATGAGATGTGTCATAACAATTTTACCTTATAATTGAGACCCGTGTGATCGATTGATGCATGATAGGTGGCGCACTGAAGTGCAAGAGCGTATAAGAATTATGGCATCATTGGTTCTAGTTATACATGAGTTGATCACATTATTTATGGCACGCATGCATGAATCAATAACGCACAGGGTGTGGCAATGGCCAGGTGATATTGCTTGTGATGCAACTCGTATGTGCTTGATGATATGCATCATCTAATGGCCATGTGCATTGCGTGTATTATGCTGAAATTCAACGTGCGGGGTATGGCATATCAGGTAAGGTTGCATGTGAACCGACTCTACGGTTAGTGGTTGACCTTGGCTATTGTGATTTGTTGATCATTGGTTGTTGGTCGTGGTAAGTTTGTGGGGTGGTTCTGCAGAGATACCTCGAGTTGAGTTGGTGTTCTAATCGAGGGCTTAGGGGAGGACTCGCTGAGATTTTATCTCACTAGTTATTATATAACCACTTTAAGTCTTTAGGATGGCACTTTCACCAATGAGGTTCGGTATCCCTAAGGACTAAGATATTGTCGTGACACACCACCACTTCTCGGGTCGGGCGCATTTGTATGAGAAGTATCTCTCCACCATCTGGGTGGATGAGGGACCGGGGCAATGAATAACCCATAGGTTCTTAGCATGGTTCATCCAGGATGGAGATATGCCGATCGGACCTCTGCAAGGTTTTGACGGGCTGCTTGGTAAGGGCCCCGAGGATGCTGACTGGGATCCCATGGAGCTAGACCCTCCTGACGGTGCAGTTGAGAATCCTGGCCCGCTTCACCAGCAACTGACCCATATGACTCCAACTCTAACTCGACGGAGTCTGAGTCTGCTGGATCCGAGTGACTGTAGTGTCAAGCTTGAGGGTTCTTTTTATGTATAGTTGGATTAGCCTAGCCTAGTTTCTTTTTGGTCTGGCTTAGTGGATGGATCGGCCCCTCTATTAGGCTTGTAAATCGAAAACGATCCTCCATAGGTTAATCCAATATGAAAAGGAATATATGATTAGATGTTACGTTTCTACTATTCATCTCACTATCCCTACTTGATTGCTTGATTGTATGTTTGATGGGGAGATGGTTTGTTTTCCACTTGCGCTTAATGAAAGATTAGAAATGAAGGGTCGGCAATGAGTCCTGGGACATCGCTCTCTATCGAGCAAGGAAGGGGTTGTTGCATGCCCGGGGTTCGGGACGTGACAAGAAAATCCTCTCCCTCTCTATGGCCCGTACCTTGCCAATCACCGCCACCGACCACCACACCACTGCTAACCACCAACCTTCTTCGTCACCGTCGACTTGCCACAACCGGGTCCATAGCTCGCGGTTTATCTTGACGTCAATGTCGCCAGACCTAAGGAAAATTAATAACTACTAACCTAGAATATGTTGACGTGACCGTAGCTCGGTGAGATGTACTCCATCAAAGATTTATAAACTAGTCTTTGATCCATGATGATTATGTGAATTAGTGAGTTCGGATGTCGTTGAATTATCACAAATCTTGGACGTGGAAATTTACTGCATTTATGACCAGATTCGGGTCGGGGGACCCATGTACGTGTGTATTGGCATGAGTATTTCAATAGTTCCAATAGTTCGAAATACATTTTAACGAAATTTTGGGGTTGAACCGTGAGATTGGATTTTGACGAATTCAATATAAAATTTTCGATTTTTATAAATTGTTTTGATGATGTGAGTTTGACGTTTTTCAAAGGTTAGTTTTTATATAAACGGTTTCGAACCCTTTTAAGCTATATTTTAAGAATATTGATCTAGGGATTCACTTGCTTTGATGTTGTCAAAATAATTTAAAGCATTACATACGAATGTTGAGTGAGACTGTGTAAAATTGATTTGATGGATTCGATGTTGAAACCTTGATTTCATGGATTGTTCTCATCAACGGGAGTTGGTATATTTTAAGGATTTGTTGCACTATGGTTTATATCATGATTTTGAGAACCAAAGAAGTTTCTACACTAGCGTTATAAAATGCTTTGACATTGAATTTATTTGGCTACTACACCATGGTTCATACAATACTGTTGCCGTCGGGCCCTCGGGACGACGATGCCCTAAGTGTCGGGTTGCCTGGAGGATCATGATGGTGATGCCTCTAGATGCCGTTGGGACATCATTGACATGGTGAGCCCCGGAGGTTCCTCGTGATGCCAAGTGGGGTGCAAGATGCTTGGAGGTGTGATGTAACATGCTCCGAATGCCTGGTGATTGAAATATGGAATCGGAGGCCTTCGTGATGCTAGGTAGGGTGTGATATGCCTAGAGGGATGCAAACTCTAGTCCTCCGGAAGATGGTGTTTGGATCGAGATAAAATGAATTTCTGAATTCTCATTGTTTTGACATGTTGTTCCATTATTGAATCCTTCTAAATTGATGCATGTTTATTACCATTATTATATGTGCAAATTTGGATTGCGTAGAATTGGGTAGCAATAAGCTCCATAATATAGTTTAGTAGAACTTTAACTGCCGAGTAGTCTTACTCACCCCTCGTGGGGCTAACATATTACAAAGTGATAAAAATGTCATTGCTGCCTGCATCTTCCGATACCTTCCATGGCATTCTCATCGATCTATGATGGGAACAATTGAAGCATCCTAACCCTAATCTAATGGGACTCACTTTCATCTAGATACGAGTGATACTGATGATTGACATCGGCCTCCCCTTGGGCCTGTGAATCAGGATTTTGTGATCCTATATGTCCGGAGGGATGGACGTACCATGGGACCCCTACCGCCATCACCAGAGGACAATGATGGAGGTTTCAGTGGGATAGAGTAGCAGAGAACGAGAAGACAGCGGTGAATTTTTGGACACCAGCACTTGAAGACAGATGGCGTTGTAGATGACTAAAGGAAAAGTCAGTCATTTTTGGATATGGCCAATATAGAAAACTTTGGCTTTTGATGTACCGACAAACATCGTCTCACAAAATATATGTAAATAAAGAGTGCCTGGTTGATATCTGTGTATGTATCTAGTGTGCATCATTTCTAAGTTAGGAAAGGAGTTGATGGATCCGCTTCCACGGTAAAGTTGCGCAAGGACCAATGAAAAGCGTGATAGAGCCCCAAACTTGTGGATTCACATAAATCCATTGGTATCAGAATAAAGGACATCCAGGATAAGGAAAGAAGTGTGGCAACTCTAACGGATCGGGGGTTGTCAGGGGGCGTCACATGCTCCTAGACTGATAAAGAATGGAGAGGATAAAGCTAAGTGGTTTCTAATTGTTTTACGAGTAGATATTAGGATGCAACTAATACCTCTTAATATAAGGGACTATAAAGAGTTGTATGAGAGAGCCCAAATAGTGGAACGGGAGTTAACCCTAGAGAAAACGAAGGTAGGACAGCAAGTAAAGCCAAGTCACTAAGGTGAACAAGGGAATTTTCGTCGTGATAAATAGCCATTCAATTTGGAAAATCATCCGGCAACTCCAACAAGAGACAAAACCTTGGAAATTATGGAGGAGTAAGAAGTAACTGAGTAATGTAATGAGGACAGTACTGGAGTAGTTTATGTTGTAAGTGTGGTAAACTATATGATAATGGATCATGTCATGTGTTGACACCTAAATTTTAGCAACCCGACCATTCATTGCATAGAAAATTAGGAATTAGATTTTAACCTCTGAATAAAAATATTAAGTTAAATTGCATGTAGTTATTAGAAATATATTTCAATTGATTGCAGTTGATTAGACCGGTAGTGGATGGACTTAAATGGATTCCTCTAAACTTGATAAAATCGGACGAAGCCTATGGTGAAGAAAATTCAGCCAATCCTATTAAGATCTTCTTGCCGAAATTTTTTAGAATGGTGTTGCCAAGTTGGAAAAATTGACTTTGAGAAAAAATTTGGATAGAGATCTTGAGAATATGGCAAAAAAGGGAATCAAGATGATTCTCTAAGATAATCATATGCGAGAGATTTGAGTTTGTTTATTGTTCTCATATATTGACACTATACAAGGTGTTGCAAGAATCGTCAATGAAAGAAACAACTAACCCTTTCAATACACAATAAACGAATTACCTAGGAATATAATTGAATCACAAGCAAACAATGGATGATATGACTTCACAATATTCCAAATACAATCATGAAGAAATTATTCATGTTTCACAATATTAATGTTGATTGTCTTCTCAAAAGTAATGGAATTGCCTTTTGTTTTTTTGATGGAGAGAGGAGAAGAGAGAATAGTTTATCAAAACATTCTTTATGCCATCAATTATATCGGTTATTTTTCGAGAATTTATTTATATAACTTCCCCAAAAAAATAACTTTCCTCACACCCTTTCAAAAGGTTTCTCTCTATCATATCACATTAAGATGAACCAGTGCATATTAGTCGCACCCTATCATAGACGAACCAATGAAATATAACATCTCCCACTCAGATTTGATGGACAATATAAGGCATTCAATATTTATCTTGTCACGCCCCGATCCTTAAGCTCATGCCCATCCCTTGGTAGTTGATAAATTTGCAACGTCCCAGGACACGTCACCGACCCATTTATTTTAATGCACATGCGAAAGCGAAACAATTATCCTTGACAACAACCAACACGGGATAGAAAAGCTGGAAACATATTCACAACCAAAACACTTTTATAAATACCCCGATCTATATACAAGACTAGTTTAAAGACAAAAGTCTACTCAAACAGAAAAGCCTACAAGTCCTCTGGGCATTCAAATCCCCAACTAAAAACTCTGAGGTCTCCTGGGGACTTGGGTCCACCACCTGACCGGCAGGAGGGTCAACTGTACCCTTGCCAAGAGCGACGTCCACTACCATAGTTGGGACATCAAAATCCTGTAGGGGACCCTCTCTGTGTCCATTGAGCCCGCGACAATACCACGCCCTAAATTGATGAGGTACCCTTTAAAGTAAACACTCATCAACCCATACGGTGGTCGTCACGAGTTCATAGACCCAGACCCCGTGGCCCCTAGGAACAAGGAAATGAGTAACCAGCTTAGAAATCCTCCTGGGCTGCCCAAAAGGTTCCGGAGGAACCACCATCCAAGGACCTGAAAAAAGGTTAAGTCCACGACAGGGTGAGACAATGTCTCAATAAGTTCACCCCCTAAACTTTGACTATGAAGGAAATACGCCTAGAGGCAGTCTACGCACACTAGTCAAAAGACTTACCTTGTCTCAGTTCCTTCTTGCAAGTCAGTGTAGTTCATAATCTCAACCAAGTAATTCAATCCAATCGATACTATTTATCAATCGATACCATCTATCCATTCAATCAATACAATCTATCCATTCATTGATACGATTACTGCTCACACAAGCTGAAATAAATGGTAGCTCGCACAAACTGATATAGCTGGTAGCTCACACAAGCTGATATATAGATGGTAGCTTGCACAAGTTGATATATATTATAACTCACACAAGCTTATATATAATATTGCTCTAACAAGTTGACGATCATTGCTCACACAAGCTAACGATTATTGCTTTCACAAGCTGACATATCAAAGCTTAGATTCCGGAACATGACCCTCTCTCTAGCCTTCTTGAGCATGGTGATACCATGATCTGTATCGGTGGGGCACCTTGTGAGTGAGACCCGCATTAACTCAAACCATGGACCTCACTAGTTCATAGGTCCAGCCCCTAGGGCTCCCAGGCAATGGAAAATAAGATGCCTGCTTTGTAACACTCTTAGGTTGTCAAAAAGGTCATGAGCGGCCATCTAAGGACCTGGAATATTATCCCACAACGAGGTGAGACAACGTCTCAACGAGTTCTACCCCATAAGACTCGATTATGAAGAAAATACGCCCTAAGGCTACTAAGCACAAACACGAGTTGGAGGTCTTACATTTGCCTCTGTTCCTTCCTACAAGTCAGTATATCTCATAGATACACAAATCACATCAACCAATCAAATTAATCAATCGAATCAAACTATCGATCAATCGACTCAGTCAATTACATGTCATCACGACATTCTCTCGGTCGGCCCAATCAATAATATCTATAAAGTCTGACCACCTTGCAGACAGCTTACTCTAAGTTGAAAATAGATAGTAGCTTGCCTCATGGCTAATAAATAGTATATTGTTCCTTCTCTAAGATGACATATAGAGTCATCAAGCTGATATGTATACTATTCCTTCTCTAAGATGACATATGGAGCCGTCGAGCTGATATGCATACAATTCCTTCTCAAGATGACATATGGAGCCGTCGAGCTGATATGCATACAATTCCTTCTCAAGATGACATATGGAGCCGTCGAGCTGATATGCATACAATTCCTTCTCAAGATGACATATGGAGCCATCGAGCTAAAATGCATACTATTCCTTTTCAAAATGACATATGGAGTCATCGAGCTAATAAATATACTGACAATGCTTACCAAAGCTGTGCGAACCTTACTTTGCTCATTGAAGCCATGCAAATCTTAATGCTCACCGAAGCTATGCGAATCTTAAGGTATACTGTCACTCTAAACTGAGGCATCAAGGCCGCAGGCTAATACAACATACCATTCTAATCAACCAATGATTTCTCAACTTTTATCACACCCAATAAAAATACTCATGTGTGGGTACACGGTCGGCCTTGGCCAAAATACCATAATTTCCTTTCCATAAATCCCACCATTTTATATGGTCCACCAAAATATTTTTGGCATTGTAAAACGACGCTCAGTTATTTTTCAATAAATTACCTAAATTAAATAAATTTAGGAATAAATTTCCAAAATACAAATCACACACAATCAACACAAATTAAAGCTCAATTAAATAAATATATCACACCATTGCAATCACCATAAAATTCCAGTCACCGACTATCCCAGTCTAATTTCCGGAAAATAATTAATTAATTACGAAAATTAATTAAATGATGCCAATAAATAGCAAAAATACATACTTAGGCCCGTAAAGCCTAATTATATGCTGGAACGGACCCGGAAAAATTCTGAGACTCGTTAAATAAATATTATAACCTATCTACTTGCAAATCACGCAAGACTAATCACCTAACATGCATCAGTAATTAACTAATTCACTAAACCGTTCTAATTATCCACTAACCGAGCTTAGTCTAAACTAAACAATCCTTAGGCATCATTAACCTACTAAGCGATGATTAGTAAGTTAAACTCAATTAACGAACCACTCGGTTCGAAATGACGGGCGTCGCGGGGAGCGAGAAACTCTAAAGGAGGACCAGCTTTCGGGGCTGAGAACACCTCCAAAACGGGCCAAAGATGCTGCTGGAAACCCACTAATTTTGCTTCTATTCAGTGGCTAGTTGAAGTCGAAAAGGGCTACTCTTGGGCCGAGACAAGCAGCAAGGTTGGTCACGAGTCCAAACGGAGCTTGAGGCAACAGGGACAAGCGGCTGGACATCGGAGTCGGACGATGAGGCGCGACGATGCACGCGGCACGCATGGGGGGTGGAAATAGCGAATGGCAGCAGCGTGCGACTCCAATGGCTGCTGGCTGCTCCAACGGTCTCTCTCTATTTTTCTTAGCTCAAAAAAGACACAATAAAGGGGAAGGAAGAAGTTGCACGACCGCTTGAAGGGGTAGAGGGAACCGGTTTGGATGAGGGGGGCCACCTTGGTCCCCTTGACCGGTTTGTCCCCATCTCCTTGGTCTCCCACCACCAGCTGGTCCCTTGGCCACAAATTAGACACCAATGCCCTTCTAGAGGCTCATTTGAAGTGGTCTATAAGTCATGGATGGGGGGGGGGCATACAAATTTCAAGGATTTCCCCTCAAATTGGACACTAAAAGCTTCTTGAATCCACTCAATTTGACCTCCATTAATTCCAATATTAATTCCTCAATCAAATTGGTATTTTTCATCACCCACTAATCCTACTTGCGACCCAATTGCGTGATCAAAAATGATCCTGACATTTTCTGAACAAAAACGGCTCTAGGACGACTTTTTCCCAAAAAGTCTCGGTTTGCAGAAAAATCTTCTGAGACTGAGTTGACGTTCTTAAAATCATTTGTGATATAACATAACTTTCAATTTCTGAAATCGGATTCAAATTCACGATTAATTTCACTCTAGCACGTTTTTAGCATGACCTAAGCTACTAGGTAGCTTTCAGAAATTTTTAGTGCAAATGACTCGTGATTGATTTTCTTTGAGCCACAATGAACCCACTCGACACATTGGCGACTCTTGATTGTCGTGAAAATCTCAATGATTCAAATACAGACATAGGGTACCAAAATGACAGAAAAATCAATCTAGTGCCGATTAATGAGAATTTTGCAATTTGGGGGAATCACCCACATTTAACCACACATCTCAGTCGAACCGACCTATTTCTAATCTCTAAGCGATTTTTAACTATGCTGAAATGACCTCTAAAGATGAGCACAGTCAAGTAGCCGATTCCTGGTCAAATTCTCAAGTCTATTGCATTAAAATTCTTTAATGGCTTCACTAGATAGTCTAGTTATCTCGAAAGTGATCAGCTTTGAAAATAACTCTATAGGTGCATCGATGAAAAGCCCGATCAATTTAATTGAAAGCATAAGTGGAAAATCCAAGATGTCACTACTCTTCCCCTCTTATAAAATTTCATCCTCGAAATTTAAACCGTTACAATACTTAAGCAAAAAGGTGGGGGTACAAACGTCTCGTCGACTCTTTAGTCTCCCAGATTGCCCATTTAGTGTTGTGGTGTTGCAAGACCACTTTGACTAACGGGATGGTCTTTGTATGCAGAATTTGTTCTTTTGGATTCACGATATGAACCGGGCTTTCAACGTATGACACACGATCGTCCACGTCTAATTCCTCAAAATTAGGCACGTGGGTCAAGTCAGGCTCATACTTCCTCAACATTAACACGTGAAAGACGCCGTGCACTTACGCCAATCTTGACGACAATGCAAGAAAATACGCTAGGGTCTCAATTCTCTCAAGAATTTCAAACGGACCTACATACCTCAACTCAGCTATCCCTTCTTGCCAAAGCACGAAGTTCCCCTCATTGGTGACACCTTCAGAAAAATGTGATCACCAACTTGGAATTCCAAAGACCTCCGATGCTTATCTGAATAACTCTCTTGTCTGCTCTGAACGGTCTTTAATCTACTTTTGATCACTGCAACTGCATCCACTGACTGCTCAACCAACTCTAGGCCCGTAATCTTTCTTTCCTCGACTTCATCCCAACACATGGGCGTTCTGCATGCTCTGCCATACAACACTTCAAAAGGAGCCATCTGAATGCTCTGCTGATAACTGTTGTTGTAGGCAAACTCCACGAGATAAAACCGTTCTTCCCAATTTCCCTTAAAATCTAATATACAAGCTTGTAGCATATCCTCAAGGTTTTGAATGGTCCTCTTCAGACTGGCCATCCGTTTGTGGATGATAAGCCGTATTGTATTACAGCTTCGTACCTAAAGCGCTTTGCAAGTTTTCCCAAAACGCGAGCAGTAAATCTCGAGTCTCGATCTGAAGTAATCGTAACCGGCACTCCATGCAAACGAACTATCTGGTGTACGTATAACTCAGCATGCCTATCCAAATTGTGGTCATTTCATACTACAATAAAGTAGGCCGACTTGGTCAGTCTGTCGACCACTACCCAAATAGAATCGTTACCTCTCTGACTCTTAGTAATCCAGTCATGAAATCCATCGTGATATGCTCCCATTTCTACTCTGGGATCTCAAGAAGTTGCAGAAGTCCTCCCAGCTTGCAATGTTGAGCTTTGACCTACTAAAATGTCAAACACTTGGCAACATGCTTGGCGATATCCGCCTTCATACCAAACCACCAGTAGTATTGATGCAAATTCTGATACATCTTAGTACTACCATGATGAATGCTGTAACGGCTACGATAAGCTTTTGATAAAATATCCTCCCTAAGCTCCATATCATCAGGTACAACCAATCCTCCTCGGAACCTTAGTGTTCCTTCATCAGAAACCTAAAAGTCAGCTTTCCTTTTATCCGTGTCCTCTTGTAGAATCTTCTGAACGTCTGGGTCTGTTGGCTGAAGTAACTTGATTCTAATATGGACATCCGGCTCAATTCTGAGGGTGGCCATAAGATTCGAAAGGTGGCCTACCTCAAACTTGAACACTGAGTCTCGAGCTCTCTCAATTAAATTCCACTCCTCCACCAACATATGAGCAACTGAAGATTTTCAACTCAAAGCATCGACAACCTTATTCGCCTTCCTAGGGTGATATAAGATGTCACAATCGTAATCCTTCAGCAATTCCATCCATCGGCACTATCTCATATTCAACTCCTTCTGAGAGAATAAGTACTTGAGACTTTGATGGTCCGTGAAGATCTGGAATCTTTCTCCGCACAAATAGTGTCTCCAAATCTTCAACGCGGAAATAAATGCTGCTAAGTCATGCGTCGGGTAATTCTGCTCATGAGGTCTCAACTAACGGGAGGCATATGCAACAACCCTGCCATGTTACATCAGCACGCAACCCAATCCTCGGAATGACGCATCACTATAGATCTCAAATCCTCCAGGACCAAATGAAATGGTCAACATAGCTTTTTCTTCAGCTCTTGGAAACTACGCTCGCACTTGTCTGTCCACGCAAATTCCTCTTCTTTCTTCAGGAGTCTTGTCAAAGGCGACACTAATACTGAAAACCCTTCCACAAATCGTCTGTAATAACCTGCCAAACCCAGAAAACTTCTTATCTTTGTCACAGTAGTTGGTCTTGGCCAATTAATCACTGCTTCAATCTTGAATGGGTCCATGAAGATTCCTTCGCCTGAAATCACGTGACCTAGGAAAGCAACACGAGTCAACCAAAACTCACACTTGCTGAACTCGGCATACAATTGATGAACTCTCAGAGTCTGTAGTACCATTCTCATATGACTCTCGTGCTCTTCATCACTTCTGGAATATATCAGAATATCATCGATGAACACAATCACAAACCGATAAAATATTCCTTGAACACTCGGTTCATCAGATCCATGAAGGTAGCCGGAGCATTCATTAACCCGAATGGCATTACCGTGAACTTGTAATGACCATACCGAGTACAAAATGCTAACTTTGGAATGTCCTCCTTCATAATCCTCGGCTGATGATATCATGTACTCAAATCAATCTTTGAAAATATCGATGCTCCTTGTAACTAATCGAACAGATCATTGATCCTCAAGAGTGGATACTTATTCTTGATCGTTACCTGATTGAATTGCCGATAGCCGATGCACAAGCGCAGCGAATCATCTTTCTTCTTCACGAATAGAACTGGCGCTCCCCAAGGTGATGCACTGGGACAGATAAATCCTTTATCCAATAACTCTTGCATCTGCACCTTCAGTTCCTTTAACTTAGATAATGCCATCCGGTAAGGAACCTTAGAGATTGGCTCTATCCCGGTGCTAACTCGATTACGAACTTAATTTCTCTCTCTGGTGGTAATCTAAGCAATTCCTTTGGAAAGACATATGGAAATTCTTGCACCACAGCAATGTCTTCCATCTTCAGCTCCTCAACTGTTGTGTCCACGAGAGTTGCTAGGTAATCTTGACAACCCCCGTCTAACAAACGGGTTGCCTCTTGCGACGAGATTAGGGAAATCGAGGGTCCTCCTCGATTCACTACAAACTCGAAGTTCTCACCCTTTAATGGGTTAAACTAAATCGACTTGCGATAGCAATTCATCTTAGCTCATTGCTTGGTGAGCCAGCTCATGCCAATTATCAAATCAAAGTCATACATTACTAGGACTAACAGATCTATTTTCCCCTCTTGCTCACCAATCACTAACTTGCAACCAAAATAACCCAAAGCAGACAACACCTTATCCTTCAACGGTGTAGATATGCTAACCACTGACTTCAGCAATTCAGGACTTAATCCTATCAGCTTAACAAATTGCTCGGCAATAAAAGAATGAGTTGCTCCTGGGTCAAATAAAGCATAAGCAGGATGGTCGTTCAGTGAAACCATACCTGTGATCACGTCAGGCGCAGCCTCTGCTTGACCTTGAGTGATGGCATACACTGTGCCTTGAACCAAGGGTAAGAGCTATCCTCCTTGCGATGCGTTATGAGGCGCATACCCTCTAATCTAACCCAACGGTGGCGGCGATGGCAATTGTGGTTGTCCTCTTGGCCTTCTAGGACAATCTCTGGCCAAATGACCCTACTGGCCACATTCAAAACAAGCACCCATTCTTCGAGGGCACGGGTTCGACCCATGTCGTTTTCCGCAAAAGCAACACAATTTATTCCGACTTGGCCAGAGACTTGCCAACTCCACCCTTCCTGTTGGGCGGAACTTGAAATCTACCTCTAGTCATGGGCCTCTTCCCATGGCGAATCTCTTATTGATGTGAACTAAACCTCGATCCAGACGAGGTGACTTGCTTGCTCAGGCTTCTTTCGAGCATTGTGCTCAACGGTAAATTTCTTGATAATCAATCAAATCGAACTGTACCAGTGGCTGCTTTAACTCTTATCGAAGGCCGTTCTCGAACCTTCAAGCCTTCTCTTTAAGATCTTCAATCAACCTCGAAGCATACTAAGAAAGCTCCGCTAATTTGACCCCATATTGGTCAACGGTTATTGTCCCTTGACGGAGACGCTCAAACTCTTCCTTTTTCTGCTCTCTAGCGCTCCTCGAGAAATATTGTTCATTGAACGCCCTGAGGAATGAGTCCCACAGCGAAACTACTCCTCTCGAAAACATGGTCTCCTTGGCAACTCTCCACCAGGTATTGGCATTACCCTACAACCGATAGACTGCCAGGGTTACTTTCTCTGCCTCGGTGCACACCAAGAGTGCAAAGGCCTTCTCCAGATCTTGGATCCAAAGAGACGCGACCTCGGGGTCTCCAGTACCTGTGAATCTAGGCGGGTTCAGCTTCAAGAATTGTTCCACCAACTTGTGTATCAGTCTCTCTCTCTCTCTACACTACCACATTCTCAAGCTGAACCCCGGTAGGTGCAGCAACAAGTGTGGCAATGGGTGAGCCTCAGCGGCGCAGCAATGGCAGCAGTAGCAGTGGTGGTAGCAACAGCAGCTTGATTATGTGCTTGTTGTCCTATCACATCTCTCATGGCCTTAAGTGCCTACATGATCCCTTCAATTATGGGATCACCAGGGGCTGCTACCCCGGCACCAACAAGAGGTGGTGCTACGCTACTAGCACTAACCTATGCTGACGCTCTACCTCGGCCTCTTTGAATACCGACCCTAGTCGGCATCCTATCCCGAGTTACGGCCCTAACGATTCTCTTATTATGAGTCATTTGCTCCCGATCACTCATGACTCAGATTTCTCTACTAAACCTATTTCCAATTCCACACCAAATTAGAAACAGAGTGATCTAAACAACAATCAATTCTACTAATCAGCTACCACAAACATGCACCAGCATGAATTTAAAGGCCATTCCTACTACTATCCCATAAATCATTGCACCTTATCACTACAATCTCTAACATTTTCTCTAATATCACTTAAATGGGGATGCATACCCAAATCCTCAAGTATGTGCCCACCCCTCACTGGTCGATTAAATAGCGACGTCCCAAAATGCATCGCCAACCCTTTCATTTTAGTACGCATGCGGAAACATATAAATAATCCCCAGATAATAAAACAATGGAATAGGAAAGTAGGACCATAAATTTTTGAACCTGAAATAACCACACATATATACATTGCACACCATAATGTATATAGTACAATACGAACTATTAAAGTCAGGTTCTATTCAAGCCAGTTCAAAAGCAAAGTCTACAAGCAAGGGTAGGGGTTTCCGATCTACTCTAAGTCATCATCATTCTCGATCTCTCCTTCTTCCACGCTCCAATTGAAGCCTTCAGCAGACTACACTAGGGACTTTGGTATTACAAGAGCCGGGTCTACTGCATCTACTATTGAACCTTGAGGAGGATCAATTGTGCCCTTCCCAAAAGCGGCCACCAGGATGTATAGAGGAATCTCATATTCCTGAATAGGATCCTCTCTCTAGCCATCTTGAGCATGGCAGTACCACGATCTGTATCAATGGGGCACCTTGTGAGTGAGACCCGCATTAACTCAAACCATGGACCTCACCAGCTCATAGGTCCAACCCCTAGGGCGCCCAGGCAATGGAAATTAGGATGCCTGCTCTCTAACACTCTTGGGTTATCCCACAACGGGATGAGACGACGTCTCGGCAAGTTTTACCTCCTAAGACTCGATTAGGAAGAAAATACACTCTAAGGCTGCCTAAGCACAAACACAACTTGGAGGTCTTACCTTTGCCTATGTTCCTTCATGTAAGTCAATATATCTCATAGATACACAGATCACATCAACCAATCAATTCAATCAATCAAATCGAACTATCGATCAATAGACTCAGTCGATTACATGTCATCACAACCTTCTCTCAGTTGGCCTAATCAATACTATCGATAAGGTCCGAACACCTTGCGGACAGCTTACTCTAAGCTAAAAATAGGTAGTAGCTTTCCTCATGGCTAATAAATAGTATATTGTTTCTTCTCTAAGATAACATATGGAGTCATCGAGCTGATATGTATACTATTCCTTCTCTAAGATGACATATGGAGTCATCCTAGCTGATATGTATACTATTCATTCTCAAGATGACATATGGAGTCATCAAGCTAATATGTACACTATTCCTTCTAAAGATGACATATGAAGTCATCGAGTTAATATGTATATTGACAATGCTCACCGAAGCTGTGCAAACCTTACTTTGCTCACCAAAGCTAAGCAAATCTTAAGGTATACCATCACTCTAAGCTAAGGTATCAAGCCCATAGGTTGATACGGCACACCATTCTAATCAACCAATGATTTCTCAACTTTTATCATACTTGATAAAAATACTCATGTGTGGGTACACGATCAGCCATAGCCAAAATACCATAATTTCCTTTACATAAATCCCACCATTTTATATGGTCCACCAAAATATTTTTGGCATTGTAAACCAACACTCGATTATTTTCCAATTAATTACTTAAATTAAATAAATTTAGGAATAAATTTCTAAAATACAAATCACACACAATCAACACAAATTAAAGCTCAATTAAATAAACAGATTACACCATTGCAATCAACATAAAATTCTGGTCACCGGCTATCCCGGTCTAATTTCCTAAAAATAATTAATTAAATAATGCCAATAAATACCAAAAACGCATACTTAGGCCCATAAAGCCTAATTATATGCCGAAATGGGCCCGGAAAAATTTCAAGACTCATTAAATAAATATTATAGCCTATCTACTTGCTAATTACGCAAGACTAACCACCTAACATGCATTGGTAATTAACTAATTCACTAAACCGTTCTAATTATTCACTAAACCAAGCTTAGTCTAAACTAAACAACCCTTAAGCGTCATTAACCTACTAAGCGAGGATTAGTGAGTTAAACTCACTTGATTAACGAACCGCTTAGTTCGATAAATGGGGACGCCGCGGGGAACAAGAAACTCCAAAGGAGGATTGGCTTTTGGGACCGGAAACACCTCCAAAACGGGCCAAAGATGCTACTGGAAACCCACTAATTTTGCTTCTGTTCAATGGCTGGTTGAAGTCAAAAAGGGCTGCTCTTGGGCCGAGACAAGCAGCAAGGTTGGTCATTGGTCCAATCAGTGACGGTAGGAGTTCCGGTGGTGGCTCACAGCGGCGGAGGCAAGCTGGATAGCTCTAGCATGGCTTGAGGCAGCAGGGATAGGCGGCTGGACATCGAAGTCGCGGGGTGAGGCGCGATTGTGCCCGCGGCACGCATGCGGGGTGGAAACAGCGAACGACAGCGACGTGCAGCACCGATGGGCTGCTGGCTGCTTCGGCGGTCTCTCTCTGTTTTGCTGAGCTCGAAAATGGCACAATGAAGGGGAAGGAAGAAGCTGCACGACCGCTTGAAGGGGGAAAGGAACCAGCTTGGATAAGGGGAAGCCACCTTGGTCCCCTTGACTAGTTTGTCCCCATCTCCTCGGTCTCCCACCACCAATTGGTCCCTTGGCCACAAATCAGCCACCAATGCCCTTCTAGAAGTTCATTTGAAGTGGTCCATAAGTCATGGATGGGGGGGCATACGAATTTCAAGGATTTCCCCTCAAATTGGACACTAAAAGCTTCTTGAATCCACTCAATTTGGCCTCCATAAATTCCAATATCAAGTGCTCGATCAAATTGGTATTTTTCATCATCAATTGATCCTACTTGCGACCCAATTGCGTGATCAAAACCGATCCCCAACATTTTCTGAACAAAAACGGCTTTTAGGACGACTTTTTCCCAAAAAATCTCGGTTTGCAAAAAAATCTTATGAAACTAAGTCGACGTTCCTAAAATGATTTGTGACATGATAGAACTTTCAATTTCTGAAATCGGATTTAAATTCGCGGTTAATTTCACTCTGACGCGTTTTTAACGTGACCTATGCTACTGGATAACTTTCATAAATTTTTAGTGCAAATAACTCGTGGCCGATTTTCTTCAAGCCACAATAAACCCACTTGACACATTGGTGACTCTGACTTATCGTGAAAATTTCGAGGATTCAAATATGGACACAAGGTACCAAAACGACAGAAAAATTAATCTAGTGCCGATCGATAAGAATTTTGCAATTTGGTGGAATCACCTACGTTTAACCACACATCTCAGTCAAACTGACCTATTTATAATCTCTAAGTGATTTTTAATTGTGCCGTAATAAGCTCTAAAGATGAGCACGGTCAAGTAGCCAATTCCTGGTGGAATTATCAAGTCTATTGCATTAAAATTCCTTAATGGTTTTCCTAGATAGCTAGTTATCTCGAGAGTGATCAGCTCTGAGAACAGTCCTATAAGCACGTCGATGAAAGGCCCGATCAATTTAATTGAAAGCAAAAGTGGAAAATCTAGAATGTCACAGACGATGCCTGGTTACGCCAAAAGACCGCCAAACGTCGAGTAGGCCGTGCCCGTTGGGCCGTGATTAAAAATTGGAACGCATGTTGAGTAAAATTGATGCACCGGATTATGAGACGAAATTGTGTGGCATGAAATGAGACATGTCATAACGATTTAGTCCTATAATCAGGACCTTTGCATTTGTTGAGAGGAAAGTGGTGGCGTTCCAATTGATTAAGTGTGATTACTGTATATGGTTGTGTATTTAAACTGTGCTGACCCGCGAGGAAGATCTGAAACAAGGTAAGTCTCTGTGGTTGTGTGGTTGTGTGGATAGGCATATTTTCTTCCTAGTCAAAGTTTAGGGGGTGGACTTACTGAGATGTTATCTCACCCCGTCGTGGGCTCATTCTTTTCAAGTCCTTAGATGGCGGTTCCTCCGAAATGTTTTTGGTTAGTCACGGGCTATTACTAAGCAGGGTATAGACGTCCCCATCCCTGGTAGTCATTGGGTCTACGAGTTGGCTATGACCACTGTCTAGGTCGATGAGGGCCTACCTGAGAGGGTACCTCATTGATTTAAGGCGTGATTCCGCCGTGGACTCAATGGATACAGAGTCGGTCCCCTCCAGGGTTTTGAGATCTCCGCCATGGTAGTCAACGCCGCTTTTGGCGATGGTGCAGCTAACCCTCCTGATGGTGCTGTGGAGGACCCAGCGCCCCTGAAACCTGTAAAGTCCAAAGGATGAGTGAACGTGTCCGACTAGTGGGTAGTAGGACAGTTTCCTTTTTTAGGGTCGATCTTTTGATAGGCAGACTAGTATTGTATATAAACCTACTATGTCTATAAAAGTATGTTTTGGTTGTGAATTTGTTATCCTGCTTTTCTATCTCATGTTGTTTGTTGTCGGGGTTTTTTTATTTCGCTTCCGCATGTGCAATAAAATGAATGGGTTGGTGACGCATCCTAGGACGTTGCAATTTTATTGACCACTGAGGGATGTGCGCGCACTCGAGATTCAAGGCATAACAATGGGTCACACATAGAACCCTGAACAGACATAAGCTCAGTTCGGGTCTGGCTGCACGAGCACCATTGATGCTGCTCAATTAACATAGGTCGCATTAAGGCTATTTCTGATCGAAACTTAGCCACAAACTCTAGTCCCATTACAGGTGTCGATCGTAGGTGATCTCAAGATATTCATGTCTAGTTAAGATGGTAATTAGATAGTCCTCTTAATTATCCCTTGTCTTCTTGAATTTGGATCAACTTAGAGTGAACAATTATTGGAAGGCAATGAAATTTTCCCCTCACATGCATAGGACAAGGAAGAACTTGTTGGGCAAGTTGTCTTGGAAGACTTGAACCTATCCTTAGATTTTTGGAAGATAGCCCTTAAGGGCAATAAGTCGAAACATGTGCTAATATAGGGATATAGGCTTTAATAACCCTAAAGGTGGGCTTGCATAGCTTCTTGAAGATAACTTAAAAGAGAACTAAAGTTTGGTGGCCATCCAAGAGGGGCTAGACACCACTTTGAAGAAGGAGGGGAGAAGGAACAAATCTAGTTTTTGTAACTAGATTGGTTACTCTTAAAGTTAAGTAGTAACCGAACCTTGGAAGCTTGAAAGATAAACTTGGCCAAGATGAACCCCTAGAGTGACACTTGAAGGGTTGAGATGCAATCTTGCTCAAAAACTCATCATTGCCAAAAACTCATCATTGTCTAAGAAACCCATTTCTCTCTCTTCTCTTACTTTTTCCCCAAGCTCATTTTCCCTATAGCTCTCTCCCTGTAACATCCTTGATTTCGTACCCGTAAGGATCGACCATAAGGTCCTAAAAGGATCGATCATGGGCCATTGGCCATGGATCAATCGGTTCGATCGACAAGGAATCATGGATCGATCATGGTCCGACCAATCGACTGATCGACCGATCACGAATGGTCGAGGTATTGGCCCTAAATTTCCTACCAACCATACCGATGGGATAGGATCACTAGCTCATAAGATGACTTTTTGATCACAAGAATTGGTCACAGGATGATTTTGGATTGGCAGATGGTCATGGGTCGATCCGACCAATCATAATTTCTAGTAGTGGGTGATTCCGCCCGGTTATGCACCAATACATGGACAATCTGAATTGATCAAATACGACCGTCTTCCTACCAAAAATGCATCATTTCCTATTTAATTCTTAGTGATCAGAGCAGAATCTTGAATTGGTGATATGATGTGGACATCGAGCCATATCGAGGAGTGGTGCTAGGGACCCATTGTCTATTCCTACTGGTTTGATTACTCGAGCACGGGCCAAGCAATTCAGGCAAGCTGTTGACATCATGGTTCGTGATCTTCGGTGTGGAGATGACCTTGGATCAAATCTTGAAGAATCTTGAAAATCTTGGCGCAATTTGATTATCTTGTTTAGGTATATTCTAGAATATGATGCAATAGATTTCTAGGGTTGGTTTTAGGGTTTGTGTGGCAGCTAGAAAGTCTATATAATGGATTTGCCAAATTTCTTTGTGGACAGAGATATATTTTATTTTTTAGAAAAATAATTGAGAGATTCTCTTTTACTGTTCTTTGAGGACTTGACCTTATCAAGATTCTCTTGTGGCAGTCGATTCGACTTATTAAGCGAGCTAGCGAATTCTTTCACTCGTGGCGTCTATAACGTTGGTTGGTTGACAAGCGTTCGTCAACAGGTCACGTTCATGCCGAGATTGCCAATCACAGGTTCAATTGGATCCGGGCCTTTATAGAACGATCTTTCTGCAACGATTCACATCATGATGTTCGATCATGAATTGGTGAGGCACCGACCATGAACCCTACCAGTGGATCGAGTGCTGATCGAAATGAGCCCAGGGATAGACTTGGCTATTATGTCACTAATTCTAAGGTCCATGAGTGCCTTGACTTAGTGCTAAGCCATAGGTAGCCTTAAGATTGGCCTTGAACCGATTGAAGGACAATCGACCATATTGGCTGACCGATTGTCCAAAGAAACGGTTTGGGCGAATATGGAACATAATGACTGAACCTCGAGTGTACGTGATTTGGCTTTTCGAGATGTGCCTAATGATCCCTTCCTCAGCCTCAAAATCAACTTGGATGATAGAATTCTCTAGCCCGCCTTCTTGAGGAAGGAAGACCACCTTCTTGAGGAAGGAAGACTGCCTTCTTGAGGAAGAAAAGGATAAAGCAAAAGAGAATTCTGGAATCTCTTCATTAAATGAAGGATGATGAAGTGTCCAAGCTAACCTAGGACCTAGTTGGAAACTTGAAAGATAAGGATGTCCAACAATTAATACTTTTTGACCAAGTGGGACGCCTCCTTTTTCCAACTAAGATTGCCACATTTGATTTTCGAAATTTCTGGACCTCTGCTATTTTCCAATTTTAAACATATTTTTATAGTGAGAATTTAAAGAAACTTCCTTCATGAAATTTTTTCTAAACATCTTGATATAAAACATACTCAAATTTTATATTTTTCAGAGGTGAAATGGTATGGAAAAGGGCCCAATCATTCGCCGTCTGGAACCTGTCCCGTGTAGTGAAAACGATGACCAGGTTGCCTTTTCGAATTTTTATAAAATCTTCCCTTTCAAATTTAATCATTCTTATTTCATGAAATTGTTAAAGGACATATTTTTCTATAACATATATAAATTTCAAAGATTTTTGTGAATATTTGGATTTCAAAATGAGTCTTTCTCTCCGACTGTTGAATCTGCTCAACAGATGAATTTTTGGGTTGTGTTCAGTAATTTACTGATCTTTTCATAGAATGATTTGAACTTTACTTCCTTCACGAAAAATTTCATTTAAGGTCTTATCTACAACATATTAAAATTTTATAATTTTTTGAGCCCATTTGATAAGGTATTTATGCTTATTTCCAAAACTGCTTGAAATTGTTTTCACCCCAGGATAAGAGGGCCATACGCCCAACTTGGAAGGGGAGAGGGTTGCACGTCCAACTTAAGTTGCAAGGCTAATCTAGAGTCTTCTTAATTTAGGATAAGGATGCATCAAATATCTTTGGACTCTAGTTCTTCAATGCCAAGTTGAGGTGTGCCTCAAAGGAATAAGCCATGATGCCTCCCAACCTAAAAACTTGGAGGGCAAGTTTGTGATATGAAGATATCTAGCCTAATGATTACTCAAGATTCAAACATTAAATGGGAGAGGCTTAGTCATTGGCTTAGGTGTCCCCATAGTAATTACTTGTAATTATTCCATAGTGACTCAACCCCTTAGGTGGACCAATGGAAAGTTGAGCAAGTGTCACCCACTAGACTTGCCACCCATCTATTTAGGTTGACACCTCCTCAACCTAGATTGTCCACCTACATGAAGATGATTGGTCCATTTGAAAAGATTATCATGAGGGGTTTGCCTAGAAATAGAGGCCTTCCCTCCCCTCATTTCCACACCACCTCCTCTTCCTCCCTCACTCTCTCGACCTCACTCTCTCGACCTCACCCTCACCATCGCCCTCTCTCTTTCTCGTGGCCACACCCTCTTGCTTGTTCACCAGCCTGCAAGTTGTTCGGTCACCCAGGCTATTCCTTGAAGTGGAGTAAGTAGAACTTACTAATATTTGGCTAGGATGTTGTGTTACGCTATTCCGAGCGTGTGACAAGTCCTTGACTAAAGTTGATTGAATTGTTGTTGATTAAGGTTGGGTTGTGTTTGCTTGGATGGGTTTAGACTTTGTTCCTTGATTGAATTCGATTCTTGTTTGTTGAGCTTGACTCATGCTCTGGCTTGAATTGCTTTGAAAGAAGTCCGATTTGTGTACTTGTTCGATATGCTTCGGTTATGCTTTGACTCAAACCGATTTGAAAAATGTTTTTGTGAAATTTTGCTATTTCCTTACAAAACTATTTCCAATCATTTTCACAAGTGCATGTTCTAGTCCACACCTAGAGCTCTAAAAAAGGGTTTTGTCGGCCTTGACGTACGTGGGATCACGACAGATTAGTCCTTTCTTAGTCTTGGTGCAATATCAAGGTGTATCGTTATCAAGCCAACTTTGGTACTAGTTCGGTGAATATGTCACGACAAGCCAGCCCTTTCATGGTCTCTGTGCGATATTGAGGCGTATCGTTCCCGAGCCAAGTTTGGTACTAAGTCGGTGAACATGTCATGACGGGCCGGTCCTATCATGGTCTCAATGCGATATCAAGGTATGTCATTCTCAAGCCAAGTTGGGTACTAGATCGGTGCTCAAACGTGTCGAATCAAGTCATGATCTTTGATTCGTGCTCGGCATGCTTAATGTCTCGATTTTGATAAGTCATTTCACACATTTACACATGGCACACCTTCGGGCCCTTGAACTAAAAGTGAAGATAAGAAACGGATTGTGATGCTTGATATATGGTCACACAATGGACTAATTTATAGCCATCGATCGATGGATTTCGGCGACGTTGCCCGACAGACTCATCGTCGGAGGACTGCCGTCACCCTTGGATTAAGGGACATTGCCCGATTAAGTTTGGATGCTCGACGAATGCATAGACGAAGAATCGCCATGCCCTTGGATTAGAGGACGTTGCCCGATGGATTTCGGATGCCCAGTGGGTTTCGGAAAAGTCGATGGATTTCAACTGTTAATAAATTAACCTCGTATGTATGAGTTCCTCACATTATGAAATGGATTTTGGTTATGCTTGCATATGAGTGAGGCGTGAGTTCCTCATACTTTGGAATGTATTTTGTTTATGATTGTATAACATTGAGTGAGGTGTGAATTCCTCATGTTGTGGGTGAATATTGGCTTATGCTTGCATACTATTGATTGAGGATTCCTCATGTTTCATCCAGGACAAAGCTTTTGTTTTGCTGTTGATCTATCATTGACTAATGTTTTGGATGAGTTATATGCTTGTTGTTAGGCGAGGCATCCTCCTACCTAGAAATTAGTGGGTTTTACTTACTGAGTCCATGACTCACCCCGTTGTTTTTCAAAATTGTAGGCATTGAGGTCTCCCACTAGTGCTAGAGTTGCAATCTTACTAAAGGAGCTAAGGTTTACCCGGCCTTTGGAGCATAGAAAATGTAGTGGTTGAAAATATAACGGCTAGTGATAAAAGGGCTTATAAATGTAACTGATATAATTGTATATTTGCTGTTGACACCCGAAATTTTCGTCGACATTTTAATTATTCATTTTTTGCAAAAATATAGAATAAAAAATAAAAAAAAAATAAAGAGCCAAGAAAAAAAAATAATAAGAAAAAACAAAAACAAAACAAAACAAAACAAGAAAAAATGAAATGAGATGAAAAGAGAAAAAAATTAGAAATAAGGAAAACAAAAAAATAAAAAGGAGAGAAAAAATAATAGAAAAGGAAAGGGGGGACTCTGGGGACGGGGACTCACGCTCTCTCGCTTCATCAGGGTCTCTTTTTCTCTCGCTCTCTGAGGCTGGTTTTTGGTGGGGCTCTCTCTCGGGGGGGAACGCGAATTCTCTCTCAGAGGGTTCTCGGCTTCCACTCGTTCTCTCTGAGGAATCTCTCTCAATCGCTGACTCTCGCTCGATCAGTTAGGGTTTTCTTCCATTGGTGTGATCGGAGGATCTCTGACGATCTCTTGATCAATCGCTTTTGGGATTTGGAGATCGGAAGCTCAGTTTTCGCTAAGATTCTCTCCGGTTTTCGCTGGATCTCTTGGTTCAGATGCTCTCGCCTTCTCAAGTCTTAGAAGGAGAGCAACTGTCAGAATGAGGAGCTCAAGGCGTGGGGCTCGGATCCGAAGCTGACCGGTGGTGACGACGATCAATAGCAAATTCAAAAGCGGCGGCAATAGCTCCCGATCGTCATTCTGTTTTTCTGATCTCTCTGTTCTGGTTCGGGTTCTCGCTCGCTCGCTCGATCAATCGAAGACCGGTGGTCGAAGATCGCACGTGAGCTCTCTCTCTCTCTCTCGATCCGTTAGGGTTTCGATTTTTTGTTCTCTCTTTGAATCCGTTCGGGTCATTGATTCTGACTTCTCCCTCTCGATCGCTCTCTCTGGTGATCTTGCTCTCGGCTGAATCTGACACTCTCGTCGCGGATCGCGTCCTTCTGGAGCTCGAGGTGTAGGGATTTGGAACTGCACCGAGTTTGGAGGTCTTAACTCGGCTCCGAGGGCAAAACCAAAGAGTAGATCTGCTGGTGTTCACGAAGACTAGCTCATTCGATCAAGCATTAAAGTTTCACAAACAAGGCATAGTGGAGAACCAGAACAATTCCAAGATCTAGAAGTGGGACCTGTTCTCTTGGTTTATAAACTGCCCATTGACAAAAGGTAACTGCGATTGATCTGATATGCTCTTATACCTGTCGTCTTCAAATACGTTTCCTCGTAAATTTTATGGATGCTAGACCATTTTTTGTAATGAGGAAAAATACCATCTGGGTGAGAGTGATGTAGGGTTTCTTTTCCAGAGCGTGATAAGTGGACCATTAAAACAGCCAGTTATTTTAGGGAGATCGACTTGGAGCCTTTCATTCTTTTTTAAAGAAGAAGTCATTAATATCTTATCAATTGGAAGATGTTTTCTGAGCGTCAGGGTATTTAAAATGGCTAAATCTCCATTCAACGTATGAACAACTTGTGGGATCTCAGGTCTGAGAAATAATGCGGTAACATCCATCAGTTTTTTTTTTTTTTTTTTTTTTTTGAAATAATTGGACGTGACTGTTCTGTCCTGCTTGGAATGAATTGCAGTAAGACTCTACTTTTCTTTTGTCAACATATATGTACCCACATGTGCAGCTGTCGTGTATGCATGTGCATGTGTGGTGCGTTATATCTGGTTTCGTCTTGCTTAGCACAGTCAATGGAAATTAGTGAATAAGAAAAGTCTTCTCGGCCAATGGTGAAATGCTTGAATTTGGCATTTTAGAAAATTTTCCGATTTCAAAAGGATGAGTTAATTTCCAAACCATAGTCTTGCATCCGAGGACATGTGATTGTGGACTTATTGCTGAAGACTGTTCGTCACCACTTTGCACCAATAAGCGTGACATCATCGCCCTACCCCCACTACTTGCTGGGATAAGTAAAACCAGTGTTTGTCTTCAAAAGATTACAATCTGTTTTCGCTTCCAGGCATCACTTTTTGGTATCGAATCTACTTTTCACCTCTACTCTTGGCCACTTCCACCAATTGGATATTTCACCACTAATTGCTGGTGGCGGTTTGAGCTTATTGACTAGTCCACCTCCATCAGTTCCATTTTTAACATTATGATCAAACTTATTTTGTTCTTTGTTTATGCTGAATAATAAACTTCTTTTTGAGGAAAAAATGTGTTGTAGCTAAACTTTTTTAACAGATAAAAATGGGTTCACCTAAATACATGATAAAGCTGGAGAAGATCTTTTGTTTGTTTGCTGTCTTTTCTGTGGCTAGCTGCTGTTAGTATTGAAATGGAATGGTCGAGGTGTCGCGATTTCGTATGACTGATAGACTTTCTGTTTTGGCTTAAATGAATTGATAGATAAGGTTTTCTGGTCTTGAGCCATTCTAGACACAAAAAATACACTTGTAGAGCTTCGATTTGATATGTCGCACGCCCTGAATAGACATCATCCGGTCATCAAAAAATACCGACAAAAGTCTGTCAATTCTGCCGTAGTTTTTTTAGGTTGATTTGCTGTTTTGACCTACTGCAATTTTCTGTTTTAACCGGAACGAACTGGAAGATGATGTTATTAGGACCTAATGTCTTCTAGAGATTTGTAATAGGCTTCTCAAAATTTCCATTGACATATTATATGTGCAATTTGGTCATCATTTGCCCTGCCTTTCCTTTTTTCAAATCGAGCTTTGAAATCTGGAATTTGTCTTGAACTGTAATGCTATCTTTTCTGTGGATAGTTGTTGTTAGTCTTAAGATGAGATAGTAGATTTGTCCAAATTGCTTTCAATATGTTGTAGAATGACGGTGTGACATGCTACTACGATCTATTCTTGATTGACTTGTTCATGTTCTTAATATTTTTAGAAATTCATGCGTTAGGAATCTTGAGGTGCTTCTTTCATGGAATGACATCCTTTATCAATTGTCTACAAAACGGTTTTAGGTATCATGTGGGTTACACATTGATTGCTCCATTTGCCTTAAATACATATGTTAAGTGAATTCAATGGTGCATGTTTTGGAATAAGTGATCTTTAGTTGGTTCATTCATTGTTTTGGGTTGATTGAGGACTAAGGTCATATGGCTTGAATGTTTGCCATGTTATATGCTTTGTGTGTGATCGTTAGATAGATGATTTAGGTGTAATACATAATGATGCTAAATCTTGGGATTTCACTTAGAATTTGGTGTAAGGACTTCATGACTTTAGTCACCATTTTTTAACACTAATAATGTCCTGTTCTTTGATGTTTTGATATGTTTGTTTTCTTCCACTGCATATACCTAGTTATAGGTTTATCAGATTAGGTTTAGATTAGGATCCCGAAGATGGAGAAGGCGTGAAGATGGTGAAGGTCGATGTCCACTCCGACTGTTATCATGTAATGCTCATTTTCCCGACATATGTCTCGGGTTCCATGTTGTATAAAACCCGACGAGTCGCGGGTCTTCTTTTTTCCCAACTGTTTTCTCTTTTATATTCTTTAAGAATTGCATGATTAGGTTTACTGCTTTCTCTTGATTGTTTACTTCATGTCTTGCAATTTCAATTTCATTGATTGTTTTCTTTTCATTTTTTTTAGAAATAGAATAGAATAAAAGTAATCCACCACGTATGATAATTTAGTATAGAATTGACGATCCTGAAAATATAAAAAGAAATGCATAGACATGTTAAAAAAAAAAACATAACATACTGTTTAGGTACCGAAAGGGCGCTAATAGTAATATTAGCGTAACCCAAGTCCCCGAACCTAGATATATGGTTGCGTAAGAATCGAGGGAACACTCCCGACCATCGATTGGGTTTCTAGCCGATCCCCAAAGTTAAGGCTAGTGGCGACTCCTGTATATTTTGTAGGTTGTTATAAACAACTAGATCCTATAAATAAATCCCCTGTCATGCGGGGTATGAGCTTGGGAGAGCTCGTGATCTCATGAGGAAACTCTTGTGATCAAAGTACTCCTAAACCCGACCTTTCCCCACCCTTGGATACTTTTCGAGGCGCGGCGAGATCGGGTCGCGACATTTGCAAGTGGTTGTTTTCTTGGCTGCTTATTGTTGTCTGATTGTTGTTTGTAATGCTTCTGCATGTGCTTAATGAAAAGATAAAAAGAACGGGATGGCGATGTACCTGGGATGTTGTGAAAATAACCCCTACCACTCATGACCCTGGAGATAGAGTTGGGGTCGTGACACTCCCTCTCCCTCACTCTCACGCCTCCCTCTCTCCCCCTCGGTTCACCCCCCACCACCACCTCACATTGTGCCATCACCGCCCCCATGAGCCTCAAGCCATCCGTCATCCGACCCCACTCTTGTCCCAGTTCTACAAGTACATCCCCTAAACATTGGCTAGGCCATTGTGTTGCATAGTTTTGATTTAGGTTAGGTTTTGTTCTTGTGGTTTGATAGAATCAAGCCATCTTAGGTAGACTAGAGTCACGTACTAATTTTGTATGGTTTGCTCATGATTTACTTGGGTTATGAGGTTTGAGAATAAGCGAGACTTGCTATGTGATCGTCGAAGTCACAAGGTTTGTTGTTGTTAGTAGACGCAATTTGTTTATACATTCTTTTCTAGGTTTGATTATATGAAGTCATTGTTGTTATTGAATGAGGTCCGTTTATACGTCATTATCTAAATTTGGTTATAAGGAATTGTTGCCATTATTGGATATGGTTGTTTATGTGTTATCGTTTATTATTGGTTGCAAGGTTTGGTTGTTGTTTATTGGATGTAGTCCACATATACGCCATAGTTGATGCTTGAAAACACGCCCTAAGCCTCCACGAAGAGATTCGCATTGGTTTTTGGATATGCATGAAAAAACGCCAGGCCGAATCTCTCTCTTGGTTCGACAATATTAAGGCATATCGTTTCCGAACCAGATTGAACTTTGGCCAATGCTTGAATGTGGCGGGTCAAGTCACGGTTCTCATTTCATGCTCTGCATATTTTATCAACGTGGTTTTAGTAAGTCATGACATACACATCGCTTGGCACGCCCTTGACGCATTCATACATTAGACTAAAGAAAAAGATACAAACCGATTGTGTGCTTAATTCGTGTGGTCATATGAGGGAAACAGTCGTCGATGGATTTCGGGATGCCCAATGGATTTCAGGTGACATTCGCAGAGATGGTTACAAAACTATGCCCAATGAATTTCTGATGCTGTGACCAATGGATTTCAAGACGTTGTCATGCCCGATGGGATAGGACAATGCTCAGTGTATTCCAAAAGAACCAATGAATTTCAATTATAAGTGTAATAAGTGGACTTGAAAGTTGTATGATATTATGGAGTGTTATGTGATTCTCCAGCAAAATTACATTTGAGCATCACATGCATACTTTTGAAGTTATTTTATGACACGTACATATTTTATATGCTATTGTTTATGACGTGAGAGGCACGTGCATAATCTATTTATAATTTTTTGTGATGTGAGAGGCACGTGGACATTTTAGAAGTCATTATTATAGACTAGAGAGCCACGATAATATTTTAGAAGCTATTATTTGACATGCGCGGATTATAGATGCTATTAATTGTGATTTTGTGAGGCACATGTATATTTTATATGTCATTATTTAGGGCTCAAGAAGCACGGTTATATTATAGAAGTTATTGTTCGGCCCATGTAGAATTTTTATGAGATATTTCGTAGGTTCTTCAAAGTGCGAGTATTTTAGGTAGTTGAAGACTTCCCTTCATGTGCATAGTTAAGGCAAATAAAAGGTTTTACTATCGATCTTCCATCAACATGTTGGCATTGAGTTTTCATATGGTTCATGTTGGAGAAATCCTCTTGAAGTATTTTGAAGCTGACAAAACGTTTCCATCGGGTCAGTTTGAAGGTCATAGACTCTCGCCATTTAAAGTCGAAGACTTCCGAACTAGGGTGAGCTGTTCTGTTCGGTCGGCTTGATTCCGTCCGAAACCCGGAACCTACCCTCGAGTACAGTGTTCCTCAATTTTGGAACCTGGAACCTCAATTTTGGAACCTGGAACCTATCCTGTCACAGGTTCCGGATCGGTTCCAGGTTCCAACAGGTTCTTTTTTTCTTTTCTTTTTTATTTCATTTTCGTAATGGGCGCGAATATTTGGAAGCCGAACGTTGGCCCTTCATTTTTCAGTTCCTGCCAATACACAACAATGTGAATATTTTACTTCCAAATAGACAACTAAATTCAAAATTTTCAGTTCCAGTTCGTCTCCGAGCAGCGTCTTGCCCATGTTTGATGGCTTCAAGCTCGCGTCGTTGAGCCCAAACCACTTCGTCCAAGTCCTCCACTTGCCCCTGTTTGACGGCTTCAAGCTCGCGTCGTTGAGCCCAAACCACTTCGTCCAAGTCCTCCACTACGCCTTACGATCCGTGAGGCACTTCGGGAAAGCCATGGCTCGCGAGATGGAGGCGGCGAACTGGAACCTCAACGAGGCCATCCGACTCATCGAGTCGCGAGCGAGGTTCGCGGCCCGGCCACCGGCACTTTGCCATCGAATCGTTCATGGCCAGATCAATCTTCGAGGGCTTCAACTTCCCCAACTTCATGCTCGCGAATGAGTCGTCATCCATCGAGGAGCGCACTCCCCAAGGCTTCTTCGACTAGTTCAAGAAGCTCAAGTCCGTCAGCCCCCGAGCTTCATCGTGCGGAACCTGGGCTCGCCGTTGGCCAGGTTCGCCAAGGTGCACTTGAAGCATAAGATTCTCATGCTACATTCAGGAGGCCTTGTAAAAGAAACAGCGTGCCAATCAACTATTCAACCCAATGGAACCAGTAAACCCCAACAGAATCTGCAATCTTCATTTTTCCAAATTTTGAAATGAAGGTAGAGCAACTGTCAGTGTTGCTCATAGCAATCTGTCACTTGAGCAAAAATGCGGAGGAAAACCTACCGTCTTGTCGAGCTCGAGAACTCGTAGAGCTTGTCCCTCGGGAAGACGATGATGACATTGATGAGTGCAACCTCGGCGTCGCAGAGGACGGAGAGCTCGAAGGCCTTCTTCAACAGCCCGTTCCTGCGCTTCGAGAACGTCACCTGCTTGCTCGTGTTGTTCTCTATCCTCTACATCTGCGTCTTCCCCCTCACCATTTCCCCCCTCCCTCTCTCTGTCTCGCTCTCTCAAGCCACAAAAAACAAGAAAGAGATCGGAAGAAGAAGAAGAAGAGCGGGAACTGATTGACGGCGACGAGCGCTTGATTGAAGCTCCGAATCGAAGTGGCCGTGGAATGGAGGGTGTCGCGCGGATCGAGTCCGGAAAGCAAGAGATCGAGAGAGCGCCGGAGGAGGCGTTCGTTGAGAAAGAAACGGAGGATTCTAGAGAGAGAGAGAGCAATCCAAGAAACCCTAGGTGATTTGGAACCGGAACCGGAAAAAGAAGAGAGGGAGAGAGAATAAAATAAAAAAGTTGGGGGGCAAGAAGTGACGTGACGAGGGAAAAGGGGAGAAAAGAAAGAGAGAGAAAAAGAAAAGGGGAAGGGGGAAGTATCCGCAGAGGGGGGGGGGGGAATCATGTGGGCGGGAGTGGGAGGAGGAGGGGGGGGAAGAAGCTAGGGTTTTTCTTCTTTTTTTTTTTTTTAATTATGACCGGTTCCGGTTCCGGTTTCGGTTCCGATTCCCATTCCCATAAGAACCGGGAACTCCGGTTCCTAGAAAAAAGGAACCGGAACCGGAATCGGTCCCCTTGGAACCGGACCCTCCTCCGGAACCGAACCGCGCTCACCCCTACTCCGGACAGCCAGACTCAAGACTCAAAGTCTATCCTCATTGACAGTCTCTAATCCGTTGAAGAAAGGTTACCCATAACTTGATGTTTTGTTAAGGGCTTGACCTTATTAACTGGAGAAGATCTCGTGGCTAGAATAGACACAACCGAATTCTTTGATTTATCGAGATTGACTCGAAGATTAAGAAATCGATGATTGCCTAAATATTCTTGGAAGGTTCTACTTATGAAAACCGAGATCCTGATTGTATGGGCGAACATGATTGATGGGCTATCGACACGTTCCTTTAATAGCCGAATGATCTTCCTAATCGATTCCGTCCAACGGGTAGATTGGAGGAATTCCTTTGGTAAGTGCCAACGGGTATGATGGCATAAAGGAGTATATAAGGAAGACGTTCTAAGTTGTTGAGGTGTGCGCGATAGAAGAATTTCAAAGTCTGAAGCTCCTTGTTGTTTAGACAATTCCTTTGAGCGAATACTTGTATACAAAAGAGAGTCTATATTTGTGAGAAATCTTGAGGAGGTGTGATAGAATATCTACACTGTGGAATCAAGGAAAAGCTGAGCTGTAACTTCTCTTTTGTTCAAAGTGAAATCCAGCCGGTGAGCTGTCAGTGCGGAAGAGTGGACGTAGGCTTGGAATAAGCCGAACCACTATAAAACCTGTGTTCAATCTTCTCTCCCTCACTCTCTTTACTTTGATCGTAAATCATTTTGTGAACTCCTTTCTATTGGCTGCCTAGAATCGCTTCCGTATCTCAATAAATTGTTTGTGCACCTATTCACCCCCCTCTAGGTGCTTATACTAGCCATCTCAATTGGTATTAGAGCTCGTGTACTCACCTTGTTTGAAGTGTTTTACTTCAGAGTAAAAGATCCATGGCTAGTATGTTGGCTCCAGGGCTGGTAGAAGGGTAAAGCAACACTAGACCGCCTTACTTTGATGGAAAGGACTACAACATATGGAGGAACAAGATGAAGGCATTCTTAAGATCAAAGGATCCTCTGGAATGGGACGTTGTAGAAAAATGAATCATTCCTAAAGCTGCATTTGTCTCAGAAAGAGGAAATGACACTGTTGAGTCCAGCGAAATGAGTTAGGAAAAAATAATCAAGAGACAAGCTCTTGATGCAAAAGCAATTTACTCTTTATATTGTGCTTTATCACCTACTGAATATAACAGAATATCTTCTTGGGATACAGCCAAAGTCTGGGATAGATTACACATTACCTATGAAGGAACCGATTGAGTGAAAGAAACAAGAATCAACATTCTTCTCGGTCAATACGAAGCCTTCAAAATGAAACTAGGAGAATCTATAACTAACATGTTTAGCCGCTTTACAGAAATCGTGAATGATCTTGAAAATCAAGGTCAACCAATTTCTGATCCCATGAAAGTAAACAAGCTACTGCGATGACTCTCCAAGGATTGGAATCACATTAAGACCTCAATCAAAGAGACTCAAAGAATCATGCCACTGTCTGTCGATGAGCTGGTTGGGACCCTTCAGTCTTATGAAGTGGAACGAATCAATGAAGACGAAGATCCCAAAGGTAAGAAATCAATTGCATTAAAATCTAATGATGATTCTGATGTAACAGATTCTGAAGATGACATGGATGATGAAGAACTTGCCCTCATGATAAGAAGATTCAAAAAGCTGAATAAAAAAGGAAGAAGATTCAATTCAAGGAAACAAAGTTTTCAAAAGCAACAGATCAAGTCTGCTGAAGATGATGAATCAAACAAAGATGTAGTATGCTTTGAATGCAAGAAAAATGGACACATCAAACCCAACTGTCCTCTTCTGAGGAAGAATAAAGGAAAAACTGAAAGGTATCGAAAGGCTCTCAAAGCTGAAACCTAGAGTGATACGGAGTGTGAAGATAGTGATGATGATTATGCCAACATATGTCTAATGGCACAATCGACTCGTAATCAAACTCCGAGACCGATTCGACTCGAGAAAGTGAATTCGAGGTAAGTAATTTCAAAATCCCTATTAAAGTTTCAAAATACATTGATGAATTATGTTTTAGTCTTAAGACTTCTCTTAAAATAATTTCTGAACTCAAAAAGGAAAATTCTGCTTTAAAACAACAAGAGAATGTTTTGAAAGAAAAAGTGAAATGCTTAGACCGAGATGTTTCTTCTCTCAAAGAAAGTGAAGATAATTTTTTGAAAGAAAATGCATTTTTGAAAAGTGATATTTCAAATATTTCCAAAAGATTTTCTCTAGGATCTGAAAAACTGGAGAAAATACTTTCTGTTCAAAGACCTTATTTCAATAAATCTGGTTTAGGAATGACTACTGAAACCATTCATTTAATCGATTTTCCTAAAGTAAAAGAAAGAATTAAACAAAGACCAACAAGGAATGCTTACAAAAACCATTTTGAAATGACCTTTGTAAAACCAGTAGATCGCAATGCTCTTAGATGTTCAAAATGCAATAGTGCAGATCATTTTGAGAAAGAATGTCCTATGGCTTGGAGACCTGTCAATAAAGTCTAGGCAAAAACCGTATATCAGACTAACTCAAAAGGACCCAAGAAAATATGGGTACCAAAGAAAGCTTGAGTTTCTTTTTAAATGCAGGTCACTATCAAGAAAAATGTGAAATTGTACCTGGATAATGGATGCTCAAGACACATGACAGGAGATTCAAATTGTTTCATAAAGCTTGTTCAAGTGAATGGTGGAAAAGTCTCATTTGGAGGAAACAACAAATGAAAAATAGTGGGATTTTGAACTGTAATGATTGGGAACCTCACAATAAGCAATGTTTCTTTAGTTAAATGGCTCAATTACAATCTTCTCAATATCAGTCAGCTTTGTGATGCCGGTTTCAAAATCAACTTTCAAGAGGGTATTTGTTTAGGAACCGGTAAAGACTCTACTCAGTCTTTCATGGGTCGAAGACATGGAAATATCTACCTCTTAGACGTGAAACCAAATGAATCGCAATGTCTAATCTCAATCCAAGACGAAGCGAACTTATGACACAAAAAGTTTGGGCATATCAACATGAAGCAGATAGCCAAAATCTCAGCAAAGAAACTTGTTCGTGGTCTACCTAATTTATCATACCAAAAGTCTGATCTATGTACACCATGTATATTGGGAAAACATGTAAGAAATTCCTTTAAGCCAATAAATCAAGTTTCGACTAACCGTGTACTGCAGCTCTTGCATATGGATCTCTTCGGACCAACAAGAACGCAAAGCATTGGAGGTAAGAAATATTGCCTAGTAAAGAAATATTGCCTAGTAATTGTAGATGACTACTCACGATTTACATGGGTATATTTATTGGCAAGTAAGTCTAAAACTTTTTCTTACTTTGAAAAATTTGCTAAAAATGTTCAAAATGAAAATGGGTATGTTATTTCAAGCATAAAAACAGACCATGGAGGTGAATTTGAAAATCAAGATTTTGCTAAATTTTGTGACGAATCGGGTTTACAGCATTTGTTCTATTCTCCATATACTCCAGAGCAAAATGAAGTTGTAGAAAGGAAGAATAGATCTCTTCAAGAAATGGCCTGAACTCTCTTAATTGAAAGCAATATTTCTTTACGGTTTTTGAAATTTAGCGGTTTCAACATCATGTTATATTATCAATAGAGTTTTTCTAAGGCCTATTCTAGAAAAAACCCCCTATGAATTATTCAAAGAAAAGAAGCATATTGTTTCATATTTTCATGTATTTGGATGCAAATGTTTCATATTGAAAAATGCAAATGATCGAGTAGGTAAGTTTGAAGAAAAGTTAGATGAAGGCATCTTCCTTGGATATTCAACCACAAGCAAAGCGTACAGAGTCTACAACAAGAAGACTCAAACTATGGAAGAATCAATGAATGTAAAATTCCAAGATTATATACAAAATGAATCTATTCATACTCATTTTGAAGAGACTGAATCTGCTCCAGACTCTACAAAGTCTAATTCTCAAGAAGCAGCTCAGACTTTGAAGGACCAACAACAAGTGACTGTTGAAGATTCTAGTGAAGGAAGTGACCATCAATTTGATAAATTAACCAGCAACTGAAAACATAAGTCTAGTCATCCCAAAGATCTTATTATTGGTGACATCAATGAAGGAATCCGCACAAGATCCAAAAGGCGAGAAGAGTCTAGTGCTGTGTCTCTTATTTCTGAAATAGAACCCATGAGCATAGAAGAAGCTTTATCCGATGAAAGCTGGATTGAAGCTATGCAAGAAGAACTCAGACAATTCAGAGTTAATGATGTCTGGGAGCTGACTCCTAAACCAAAAGGTAAATCAATTGTTGGAGCTAAATGGGTTTTCAGGAACAAGATGGATGAGAAAGGAAAAGTCATAAGAAACAAGGCTAGACTTGTGGTCAAGGGATACACACAAGAAGAAGGGATCGACTATGAAGAGACTTATACACCGGTAGCAAGGTTAGAAGCAATTCGTTTATTACTTACATTTGCTTGTCATAAAAATTTCAGGTTATTTCAAATGGACGTCAAAAGTGCTTTCCTAAACGGTTTCATCCGTGAGGAAGTTTATGTGGAACAACCACCAGGGTTTGAAGACCCAAAGAAACCAGACTCAGTATTCAGACTCAAAAAGGCCTTGTATGGCTTAAAGCAAGCACCTCAAGCTTGGTACGACAGATTAAGTAAGTTTTTAATCCGAAATGGATTTGTTAAAGGTAAAGTAGACACTACCCTTTTTATTAAAAGAGAAAGCAAAAGTTTTTTACTTGTTCAAATATATGTGGATGATATTATTTTTGGATCTTCTAATGAAAGTCTGTGCAAGAAATTCTCTAAGACTATGCAGGATGAATTTGAAATGAGCATGATGGGTGAGTTAACATTCTTTCTCGGGCTCCAAGTGAAACAACTGGAGGAATGAACTTTCATTCATCAAGAAAAATATGCAAATGATCTTGTCAAAAAGTTTGGACTAGACAATTGCAAAAAGGCTTACATACCAATGTCAAGTTCCTTGAAGATAGACAAAGATGAAGAAGGAAAGAAAGTCGATCAAAAGCTGTACAGGAGTATTATCGGATCACTTCTTTATCTTACTGCTTCTAGACCTGACATTCTGTTTAGTGTTTGCATTTATGCCAGATTTCAATCAGACCCAAAAGAATCTCATTTGAATGCTGCAAAGCGTATTATCAAGTATATTTCATCAACATCAAGCTTTGGTCTCTATTATCCAAAAAGGGGAGACTTTACTCTTCTTGGATATTCAAACGCAGACCTTGCTGGATGCAGAGTCGATAGAAAGAGCACATCGGGTACTTGTCAACTACTTGGAGGCAGGACAGTGTCTTGGTTTTCAAGAAAGCAAAGTACAGTAGCTCTCTCTATAGCAGAAGCAGAGTATATAGCTCTCGGAAGTTGTTGTTCACAAATTATGTGGATAAAACAACAACTAAGAGACTTTGGAATTGAAGACTCATGCACGAAGATTAATTGCGACAACACTAGCGCTATAAATCTCACCAAAAATCCGACTCTCCACTCAAATGCAAAGCACATAGAGATTCGACATCACTTTATAAGAGGCTATGTTCAAAATGGAGATGTTTCAATTCAATTTGTTGACTCAAAGAATCAACTGGCGGATATATTCACAAAGCCTTTGGAGAAAAATCAATTTGAGTCTATCCGTTCCAGACTCAACATTTTGAGGTATGAGGAAATCAAAGTCTAGAGACTTTCAGACTCAGACATACAAGACTTTAAATTAGTCTTGGTACAACCGTCAGACTGCAAGTTAGTCTCTCTTTCTCTCTCTCTCAAATCTTAGCTTGAAGAGGTACGATCGTCAAACTGTGTTTAAATTGTTGCTATATTTAATCGATGAAATTACTGCATCGTTTCATTTTCAAAAAGGAAGTTATTTTTTAAATGACTATTTTCGCGGAAAAAGACAGTTATTTTGAAAATGCATCTTTTTATTTCCCTTTTGTGACGATTCCTCTATCTCTCCTTTTTACCAATCGTATATTGTTGATTGCTCTTCACTTTACTCTCAAAAACCCTAGAAAGCATCGATCCATCCATTCCCGTTTTCTTCCCTTGTTTAATCTCCGAAAAAGTTGTCATCTTTCTTGGGAAAGTCAAGCAAGGAATCTTCCAAAAACTAAGGAAGATGTCGTCTTCAAGAAAGTCTTTGAGAATCGCAAGCAGGGGACCACGGCGAATGAGTAAGGGGCCTACGCACTACGATCTCACCGAAGAAGATGTGGCTCCAGAACAGCAATCTAGCCCACAACATTCTCAGCGGCGTCACTCTCCTCCATCTAGCCCTCAAGGCGTTGATCATCAACAAGAAGAAGAAATCATCGAGGATGCAGACCCTGTAAGAGTTCAAAAGCCCGCTTCTATTTATAAGCTGTATCGTGCCTTAAAAGCAACGCGTACTCCCTTGAAATATGTCGATGATTTTATTAAAGAGAAATGGTATGGAAATGAATATATCTTTCTGCGAAGAATGGAAAGTTTGGGAATTGCTCGTAAAGGGTTGGCTGAGGAAACTCTTGCAAATGTCCCGAGTGATCCTCGTGATTGGGGACCGAATCCTGTAGATGGAAATGATGATGACAAATTGTACAGTCAATTTCAACTGAGAATGGGTATTGCGGCTGAAAGTCAAGGAAAAAGAGGAGATTTGTTCAAATCGAAGGAACAAAGGGATTTGTACTCGAAATTGTTGAAGCGTGGGGTAATAAACCCTAGGAGTGGATTTTGATTTTCTGGATGCTGTAAATGTGAACTTGAGGGAAAAGTTCGGTTATCTTCAACTTGAAAAGTTCTGCTCCGACACTACAGAGGCCTATGCTTAACTAACCGCATATTTATATTCAAATATTAGCTTTTTAGATGCGAATAGATTTTTCTTCAGTGTCAAAGATCAAGACTATGTTGTGGATATGGATATGTTGGCAGATGTGTTGGGAGTCGAGAGGGGAAGATATTAACTGATCAAAGTTTCTATTGTTGGTGCTACATTGGAACTTGTCAAGGACGGGAGAACAGAGGAAAAGATTTCCTACTTAAGGATGAGTGCATTCAACATCTTGCTTCACAAGATTGTGATCAATTGCCTTCGACCAAAATCAACTTCCAAAACTGATGTTTCAAGTTCAGAGGCAAAGCTGATGTATGCCATTCTCCTTTGGGAAAATGTTTTCTCTTCCTCACACTGTTATGTTCCACATGTATAGAGCCATGATGAAGGACAGAGGCCAACTTCCTTACCCAAGTCTTGTGACAAAGTTATTTAGACATTTGAATATTCAGCCTCCGCAAATATTTTGTATTCAATCGTGCGATCATATGGTGGTAGGATTGAAAATGGTGACCAAGATGCGTCTAAAGGAATTGAACAAGACGTTGGAGAAATTCAAGGAGAAGACTCCACTCAAAACTCATCAACCCTCTTCTTCATCAAAGCGGAAAGGAAATGAGCCATTGGTTACTTCAAAACCGAAAAGAAGAGCTCTTATTGTTGAAGATGAAGATGGTGATGAAAATCTCACCATCTCTGCAATGGCTTTGAAGAACTTAAGTCATCCTGTTCCAGGGAAAGAATCGGAACAAATGGCGAAAGAAACAGAGATGAAGGAAGCAGAGGAGAAGGAAGAAGAAGAAAGAGAAGCTGAGAAGGAAAGAGTTGAGACAGAAGAAGAAGAAAGAGGAGAAGAAGGAGAACCTAATGAACACTCTTCTCCACATGTAGGCATGGAAACAGGGGGAGATCAAGAGAAAAGAGGGAAGTCCTCATATCCTGACGCAAGTGAAGGAGTCAGTCGCTCACCTGCAGACCCAGAGGACGTTTATGCCTCTCAATTTCCAGAAGAAGGTCATGAAATTTCATCGCCAAACCTGCGAGATTATGCTGATCTACCATCGTCTGCATTTACTCCATCAGATCGAGTCGAAGCAAGTACTCAGACTGATAATGCAGCAGATTTTCGCAGAATCATGGATATTCTCTTGGAGATGCGAGGTCAAATTTATGCCTTGGGATGCGAGGTTCAAAACTTGTAAATTGCGGGTCAAGTTTCTTCATGTTCATTGAATGATAAAATCCAAGCCCTCAATGTTCAGAATCAGGCCAATGCCAAGGGTGAGGAGATCGCACAACTGAAGGAAGACTTGAAAAGGCTGGAATGCATCGTTCAGTCTATGGGAGATTTCCAGCTTGTCCTCATTCCCAAGCAATCTTGACTTTATTCCATTTTCATCTCAACCTTTTTAATGCTGACAAAAAGGGGGAGAGATGCAAGATTTGAACAATTTGACTTTTAATCGTGTGGTTTGTTGGACTGGTTGTTTGATTTTGTGGATTGTTTTGTTTGACTTTGTTTTTGTGTCTGGATGAGAACTGAAATAGACTTGGACTTGACTGCTTTTATTAACTATCATTGGTATCTTATGGATGGCTTTATCACTTATTAGACTAACCTATTTTCTGTGGTTGCAGATTCTAGTGTTATTCATTTAGCCATTTATCTCTATAAGATATACATATGTGTTTGAGAAATGTTTTGCAGGTCAAAATTGTCCAAATCTGCAGGAAAGTTTTGTCACCATAAAAAAGGGGAAGATTGTTGGAGAAATCCTCTTAAAGTATTTTGAAGCTGACAAAACATTTCCATCAGTCTAGTCTGAATGTTTGCAGACTCTGCCATTTAAAGTCTGAAGACCTCCGGACAGCCAGACTCAAGACTCAAAGTCTATCCTCATTGACAGTCTCTAATCCGTTGAAGAAAGGTTACCCAGAACTGGATGTTTTGTTAAGGGCTTGACCTTATCAACTGGAGAAGATCTCGTGACTGGAATAGACACAACGGAATTCTTTGATTGATCGAGATTGACTCGAAGATTAAGGAATTGATGATTGCCTAAATATTCTTGGAATGTTCTACTTATGGAAACCGAGATCCTGATTGTATAGGCGAACAGGATTGATGGGCTATCGACACGGTCCTTTAATAGCCGAATAATCTTCCTAATCGATTCCGTCCAACGGGTAGATTGGAGGAATTCCTTTGGTAAGTGCCAACGGATATGATGGCATAAAGGAGTATATAAGGAAGACGTTCTAAGTTGTTGAGGTGTGCGCGATAGAAGAATTTCAAAGTCTGAAGCTCCTTGTTGTTTAGACAATTTCTTTGAGCGAATACTTGTATACAAAAGAGAGTCTATATTTGTGAGAAACCTTGAAGAGGTGTGATAGAACATCTACACTGTGGAATCAAGGAAAAGCTGAGCTGTAACTTCTCTTTTGTTCATAGTGAAATCTAGCCGGTGGGCTGTCAGTGCGAAAGAGTGGACGTAGGCTTGGAATAAGCCGAACCACTATAAAACCTGTGTTCAATCTTCTCTCCCCCACTCTCTTTACTTTGATCGTAAATCATTTTGTGAACTCATTTCTATCGGCTGCCTAGAATTGCTTCCGTATCTCGATAAATTGTTTGTGCACCTATTCACCCCCTCTCTAAGTGCTTATACTAGCCATCTCAGTTCCAATACGAGACATTCGCCTGTATGAGGTTTAGGTGATTTACTTATTGAGTTTTCAACTCATTTGTTGTTATTTCACCTTTTTTTAGACCCATAGGTATGAGTCTTCCTCTAATCTGTTATGGTCTTCCTATATAGATAGAGGTTGAGATATTGGACATAGAGGATACAACGACCGACATTATACACAAAAGGCACACCACTACGATGTGGGTGGATGAGCGTATAGGGTATTTGGTTCCCCATCTATTTGAGGCATGGTTTGCATGGGTTGATGAGGAGGTCTTTGAGCCCCTCCGTGATTTTGACAATCCACTTAGTGGCCCCGATGGTTCAATGGCAAACCCTCCTGATGGCACTATGGATGACCTCAACTCCGACCCCAACTACAACCCCAAGCCCAAGCCATGAGGAGTTGGCTTCCTGATGGGAACCCTTTTTTTTTCTTTTGTAGTCACTCTCATAGAGGAGCTAGACTAATCTTCCCCCTTATCCTTAATCGGAAAGGCCCAACTAAGTGGACTTGTAAATGAAACTTTCCAATGCTTATGAAGCAATATATAAGTTGTGTATTTGTGTACATGTTCTCCTCACTATCCGTTTATTGTTTGTTGATTGGGTGTTATAGTTGCATACTTATGGAACAGCAACTCCTTCTGGAACATCCCAAATTAATTCCCGTGGATGTCGAGTTCCCACGACAGAGAAAAGGTCCAGGGCGTGACAATCGCCACCCAACTCTCCCTCCTCCTCTCTTCTCCTCTGTCAAGTGGCGGAGAAGGTGCGCCAAATGGGGCAGTGGGCGGCAGTGTGGCACCACACGGCCCACCCCCTCCATGCACCAAGGGGATAAGACCTCTTCTCTCTCCCCTCCTTCCTCATTTCCTCCGCCTTCTCTCCTCCTTCCCCCTCTCTTATTTTTCTTCTTTCCCTTCTTCTTCTTCGGTCCCTCTTCCTCAATGCCTCTCCCCCTCCTTGTTTCTTCCCCCCGCGAGCACCACCTCCATCATCCCTCACTCCGGCAACATTTTCTCCATCCACAAGCTCAAGAAGCACAGTGAGGAGCTTCGTAAAGCTAGCCGCACCTCCACCTTCCCTTTTTCTCAACCTGCGTCGCACAGTTTTCCGCCGTTGCGGCAAGTTGAAGTTCTATTGACCTGACGATCCTCTTGCATAGAATGAAAGATAACAAGAACATACTCTTGAAGTTCCTCTATCACACTTTGAAGGGTGAAAGAGGAGGATGATGCAAATCTTGACGGAAAACTTCAATATCATTTGACTGAAAAGAGACACGGGGGAAATGTAGGAAGTTAGGATTTCCCAGTATACTTTCCTTTCATGTTCCAATGTTCTTGTCATTTTTTTATCTCTATATGACCCATTTATCTTTCTTGGTGGATGAACAACAAAAATCATTCTAAGATAAGTTGACTAATTTTACATTTTATTTGCATTGAATTGCTGGTAATGATTGTGGAAATCATCTTCCCTTGCAGTATATAAATGAGGATCATAGCCTAATTATCTACCAAATATTGTTTTAGGTGTAAATTACGCCTTGCATGCTGGCTCTTTGGCCTTTTGTATGAGCTTGAAATTAGTCAATCTTCTCCCCTTGTTGCGCCTTCAAAATATGAAGTGTTTAACACGGAAAATAAAATAGAAAAAAAAATAGAAATTTAATACGAAAGCCTAGATACATCAGTCAAAATTCAAAGGCGATTTGAGCAGTGTGGTTTAGCAAGATGCAGACTTTCTTTTCATACGGGTTTCATTGTATGAGCAGGAGGCTTATGCTAGAGGATTGATTATCTAATGCTATTGATTTTTAATTTTTTTTTAAACGCGATCATATCTACTCACGTCGAATAAAAGCTTAACGATATGAAGAGTGGGACTTTAGTTGAGAAGTCAGGAAACAAGTCATCGTTTCCTGATGCCAAGAAATGCGTTCAATCCTTTTCTTCCCCATCCACTACCGGCAAGAAGATTCTTTCACCAACTAAAGGAGACATATAGCCAAATATACAGTACATTAGTTGAGCGTTGGGTTTACACCCACAGGGCATGGACTCAAAATAATTAAGTACAATAAATAAAAATGGTGCTTCCACGTGGCCCTGTGCAAGGCCTATGGTTTTTTCGCATATTCATGTCATTTTTGCGTCATGTTATTCATTGGATTTTGGTGTCTTATTTAATTTACGGGGAGGGGTGATATTTCATATTTAAATCACATCATTACCTGATTTAAGTTTTTTCACTCGCCGCTTTTATGGATAACCATATCATTTCCTCCCAAAATGCATATGGGCAAAGGGATTTGTATGCATTTCTAGAGATTAGTCTAACCGAAAGTTTCAGAGCAATGAAGGATTGTTAAGAAAATTTTTCAAGTATGTTAGAATGGTATTTCAAGCCATTTTACAAAAGAATGAAAGTTCAAATGCGCTAAATACCTAACTCTCTAGTAATTCCAAGCCCCATGTGGTAGCTTAGAGTATACTGAAATTGCGTCAGAATTCTACGAAATTGATAGAATAATTAAACATTAAACTATGCTTTATCTAACAACTTATATTTTTAAAACAGTTGGCAGTGATCTCATACAAATTCTTGCAATGATAGAATAATTAAAGAATAAATCGTGTCTTCATCTAACAACAATTGTTAAATGAAGGCGCAATTTAATATTTAATTATTTTATTAGAAACACTTAAAGCTGAGAAGAGATTCAGTGTAATATTTTGATCCTATAGCAGCTTTTATAGCTTAAGAGATATCATCTAATCCTGCATCGGCTCAAAGATGGATCTGCCGGGAGTAAGGGACAATTTGGTAGGTTGGGGCTGAAATAAAAATTTTGAAAAATGAGATGCATTTATTTCCCTTTTTTTGAAGGGGAAGGACAAACGAAATTCCCTTACTAAGAGCAAATTACAATCATATATAAAAGCATAACTCCTCAGCACGTACATGTGCATCTGACACAATCTCTATGACTTGCTGATGTTCCCACAAAGCTCCATCCTGCACAAGAGAAAGCAAAGGAATACTAGTTATAGGACAATGATAAGAGAAGTTCGTAGCAATCATTGGTCGCGTGTTATGCTGAAAGGAACTCACAGTAGTTACTTGATCTACTTGCTAAGAATTGAGCGAGAATTATTGCCAGTATAATGAGCAAAACAACGACCTGCAATGTAGACTCTGATAAGCAAGTGTTCTTTTCCTTTGTTTGGGTTGCTGCCCAGCATATTGTTTTTAGACCAGCCAAATAAATGCAAGATAGATGGCAGTAAACTCACCGGCACGAAGCCATATCTGGGTTCACTTGGAAGGATGTAAGATTTCCTGTCAAAATTCATTAAAAAAAAATTCCTGTCAAAATTCATGAAAAGAAGTAATGTTATAGTGGAAAGAACAAATTCAGTATCTATATCACCGAGAAAGAGAGAGAGAAAGAACCTTTTGTTTTGGAGGCCAGCATCTCTGCAAGCCTTCTGCGTAATCTCGATTCTGCTTAATGTTTTTGTAGCATTAGGGTCATTCTTATCAACCTACATGAGCCAAAGGCGTAACATAGTGAGCAATATCCAAGGCCATATTTAACGAACCATAGTGTGAAAGGCATGGAGATAACTGTGAAAAAAAATTTAAGATAAGGGGGCACCGTCCTGCTCACTACAGATTCGAGATAGCTTTTACAATCTGGTTTGCTGTGTTCATTACCCTTTCTCTGCCCCAATTTAATCACCAAAGATTTTTCAGAGTAATGTTTGTTACAGATATTGCCACAAGAGACAATGTGGTCTCATTGCCCAGTAATGTTTGTTACGGATATCACCACAAGAGAACATGCGGTCTCATTCTTTTCTTGTTCAGACCCGCTAATACCCTCTCTCTCTCTCTCTCTCTCTCTCTCTCTCTCTCTCTGTGCATGGTCCAATGGCTTCCAGAGCAATACCTGAACAAACCACCCATTTTTTCCTAACAGCTGTGCTACCCCCAAGGTAGAAAAGGAAGAAAGGAAACATAAGAAAACCATAATTTTATTGGTTTCTGTTTGGCTGCATGGATGATCCAAAAAATCTCCTCGCCTTCTCAACTTACAAGCTTTTTAAATCCTAAGTACATAATTAGAGCCACCAATGGTAGTTTTCAGAAGTTCTTCCTCATAATCCCTCAGCATAGAAAATTTATCAATCAGATTTCCTTCTAGTTGCTTAAAGACAAGCATTTTTGCCTCCTTCACTGGCTAAGAGTAACATCCCCAGCATATTCCTGCTTCAAAGTTTCCTTCTTGTCCCTCTGTTTCCACCTAGGAGAGCTTATTATCCTAGCTGCATATCTTTTGGCAATCCGTGAAAAAAGTAACCCAAGTAATTCTAATTGTTTGATAGCATTTATGATAATCTGCAAACGTCTTTAAATGGAAATGATGGTTGTATTTATCATGTGAACAATAAATGAACCAAGGACAACCATCCCTATTGCACACAACCTTGACTATTGTTCTGTCATTCTTTATAAGGTTGATTGATATCTCTATGCTGATCAATTGAGTAGTTAGTAACGGCCTCCCGAACTGTTTGAGGCCCAAAAAGGTCATACTAATACCGAGCACAACGCAAGGTGATTGTGCACGAGTGTCGTAAGCAGGGTACTCACTTCTCCTGCTTTTTGCATGATCTCCTTCATCCCCATTACTTCCATGTATAAAGCTCCCACAGTCGCTTGAGTCAAAATACACTGATTCATTGCCACCATTTGCTATTTCTTCCACTAATCTAGATCTTTCCATAAATGCATCTCCTGTAGGTGGAACCAACAAGCAGATGTTTCGCTTTGTTCTCTGCCACTCTGACTTCTCTCAACGTTCTTCTTCTGGAATCTCTGAAATATTTTCTGACGGCTGAAAACTCTTCATCTTCATCATCTAAAAGCCACTTTACTTGAAAGAATTTTACTCCTTCCTCACTATCTGAACCGTCATTAAAATTATTTCTTTTAGCCTCTAAACAGTTTTGACTTACTTCCCCTTCATGCTTCACATGTATGTCGGTACTGCTATCTCTAATGAGAACTCCTAACGTGTCCCTCACACTGCAGTTATTCCCCACCAGTCTAAGTCCAGCATTGAGGGGCAGCTTGGATATTAGCCCTTGCCTAGAGCTACGTAGGGGAATTAGCCCTCTGAGAAAGAAGTATCTAGAGATACAGGGGTTGGTCCAATGACAACCCTAAGACATTGGAAGAATCGCCCTTTTAATTGCTGGCCATGTCCTGAGCAGGCCTTCAGCAGTTTGCTTCCAACAAATCTAGTCTAACACAGGTTATAAGGTCTAGTGCATTTTCAAGAAGAAATAACTAAAAATTAAAGATGATAAGTGCACGAGAATAGATGACAAGATGTGCATGCTACTTCTTGACTTTCATACCTTGGACTTCAGCATACAAGAAAAATCATAGAATGCACCATAAACATCAGCCATTGTTCTTGTACGATCAATAACTTTAGCAGTAAGACCTGAAAAGTATAGGTACAGAAATGGAATCACTAAGGGACCATTATCTTGGAGCATACACAAAAGTAGAGAGAGTCATGGATAGACACTGCCATGACAAATGACGAATTATGAGAACAGGAAGCAAGGCCCTATGAATGGTCTCGAACTAATGAATGGTGAGTCTCACAAGCCATTTCCATCTCGCCTCGATCTAGTTCTTCAGTAAACCTCATTATTTCCTCGTGTCTAATGGCTCAGTAAAACTATTTTACGAATGCCTAGTGCCATTGAAGTTCTTCAGCATGCCTAATCATTTCATCTAGTCTAGGATAGCTATAGTTTCAATGATGAAAGAAAATATCAGCACATCATTTTCTTACCTCGCCTCATCTTCACTACGCCTTTGAAAACTTCAATATTGTTGTAGCATAAAGCTAATGTTCCAATTGCCATTATCTAGAAACAGTACAAAAATTTTGGCAAAGTAGCTTCTCCCAAATAATCAAAAGATTGATGGCATAGACAAGAAAATAGCAATCTTAAATACCATGAAAGCAAAACAACCATGTACAGAAAGTCTTAATGAAGAGCAAATTCAGCAAAAATTCATCATGGTAGGAAAAGTTTTCAGAATCAATGTGCGAAACCAATATTAGAGCAACCTTTTTCTTTAATGCAAACTAGTGTAGGATGCACAAACATGTGTGAAAGGAGAGAGAAGGGGACAATTTGTGTCTGAGCGCACGCTGTGCGCGCAAATGTGCATGAGAATGTGGGTGGGGAGTAGTGCACACAGTGAGCTCGTAGTATGTTCGTGAGAAAAACTTTCAACGGAGATCTTATTATAGAGCCGAAATTTGAATATCAATAGCTACCTCCTATATTTTAAAAAATATAGGAACGCAACAACTTTTGGTCGAAGAGAAGCACAATGTTGCCTTGAAGAATTGACCATGTACCTGAGGAATGGCACAAAACCGGAATATAGAAGGATCCCCTAAAGCAGACATGTAGGTCAAACAGTCTTCAACATGTGTCAAAGCATTTGTGACCATATCATTCAAACATCGCACTGCCTTCTCTGAGTTCTCCTCACACTTCAAGTCCTATATAGATGGGGCCAATCACAGAATAGAGAAAATAAGGATGTGCATGCAACGTGTTATTCAGCACTATAGGTGAATAATATCTCAATTCACCTACAAACTGGGTGAAGGAAAATCGACTTCATATAGCAAAAGGCTTGAACAATCTACTTAAGCACTTAATAGTCATTAATCATGTTGAAGAGGCACACCTCAAGTTTGTTTACATATTTGCTCCAAATTTGACGAGGCCAAAACATGCGTGACTTTGGAATCTCATTGATATCCTCCAAATAATCTCGAATAATGTTTGTTTTCTGATTTTCGCATTTAAAAACAATGTCAGAAATCCAAAAAATAAAAAGGTGGCAATACACATGAAACTTAGTCGTCTTTTTAACCACCTGTAGAAACAAACCCATCGAATTAGATAGAGAATCTGGTGCCAGATCTTCAGCTCCCGAAGCATGGAAAAGCTTTGACAAACCTAAACCAACAAGTCCTGCCACATAGTGGCAATATTCATCGTAATCATCAATTGTTTCCACCTGCAATGAGGAAGAAATTAGTGAACTTTTTGTAAAATAAGTAATTGAATGACATATAAACAGATTAATCTCCACTCAAGCAGCTCTTCCGGAAGGTGCAAGACTACAACTAGCATTGAAATGCTTTGTGCAAAAGAACATTGCCAGCTCTTTTGATCAAACTTGTTTCAATCCAACCTGATCAGTTACCATAAAGCAGGCGAATAGTAGAGTCAATAGTGAGTTGATAAGCCAGTGGACCTTGGAAGATGGAAGAATGGTCATTTAGGCCAAATGATAAACTTCTAGATGCCCGAAGTTTTTTTTTTTATATAAGTAAGTGAACCCCGCAAGGAGTTGTACCAAAGAGCTAAGATCAAACCCTTACTCCAGCACGGTCATAGTAAAAGGCAGGATGGGCTACCCATTGGAGGCAAGGATTCTCCTCATGTGAAGTATATGCACTTTCTCAATATTGAACTAGTCCAAGTGCAACCAAGTACTGTAATCTTTGTAAGAGGCTTGGCTACTTGTCAAGGTAAGGTCTTGGAAAATATCACAAGTGTCACATAGCATAGATCACAAACCTCTTTGCAAATAAAGTTTGCCATTCCTACTCCCATCCTTTTAGTAATATCCTCAATAGCCTCTTGGTACCTGCAAGTATAATCAAAAGCCACGGTCTATAAAGCAAAAGCAATCGATTATCAACCAGCAGAAACAGTTTGCCAAGGTTGTGTTAATTGCAGGAAAATTCTAATTTCAAGTTTGCATTCCCATTGACAGAAAAAAACTAGTTAGAGAAACATCTGGTAGACAATGATTTTATCAAGTATCAGTTGTGACATTATGATGTTTAGATATGTTGGTGAAGGAAACACATATGGTTAAGTGAGTGGCTAAAGATCAGCTAGAAGAAGAGAAGATTCTGATGTCATAAAGGCATTCACATCAAGATTACAAAGAAAAATCGTTAGTTAGTAACCTTTTCCCCAGCTCCAGGAAAGCCATGGAAACATGATGAAATTGGTCCATTAGAACCTTGTATTCCTTTGTACCACCTTAATACGACAATAGAAAATTCAAGTCAGTGAACTCACTAAAGTTCTGGGCCACTGAATAGTCCAGCTCCAACTTCTTCTCAAATGAGGTAACACAGAGAAGTGGATAAGCACCATCTACAGATTGTCATATACTAAAACAGCAAAAGACTATAACTTACAATAATAAGAATTTCAAGGTAACAACAGTCGCAACTTAAGACAGCTTTGCTAACCAAGTTCTGCAAGTCCCAAAATTTGCCAGTCGAGGGAATTAGTGGCATGATGGAATCTAAATAGCTTAGAAACAACTTATTTCCCAACTTGACATGAGATATAATTTAGCAATATTTAACCCTACGCGGGGTTGTCCAATATCCTCATATGCTAGAAATATTACAAGAACTTGTCACAGCAAGAGAGCGTCTACCGTACTTTAGTATTGGTTTGTAAAAAGATAGTAAAAGAATGCACAAAAAATAAAAGTAGATGATACTATTTGTAGAGCTCCTCATGTAGAATCATAACATAGAGGCAAAATGTTGTTGATATATCTTGTTCTATGAGTGGCCGTGTTAAGAAAATGATTTCAGTCAATTTGAAGTCAATTCAAGTCACAGACACAACTACTCCTCTATGAATAACAATGTGGCAAAGATGTACAATTGCTACAGGATATTGTTAAAGATAGAATCTCCAGATAGCTCCGAAGACCATTCTTAATGCAAAATGTGGAGCACACCAATTATTTACGCATAGAGACACACATACTTGTACAAGGAAACCGCTAAGAGATATGAGTCCAACAAAATTCTTGTCAATATACATACAATTCATGTTTTCTGAAATTTTTGCAAAAGTTAGCAGAGGGCAACAATACTTAAGCAAGCGTTTAAATACATGAAGACCAGTCTTTACATTACCAAAAACTTCAACTGGCAAGAAAGAGGTAAATGAATAGCATGTTTACTCACATGAAAAATGCCACTCCTTATCATACACGTGCTGATGAAAGGCTTTCAGGATAGGCACTTTGACATCAGTAGGTATGCTTGTGTCATCCTCTGGAAAGGTTACATTAGAAGAAATAAGATTCCAGCACCAAAACACATACTACTGTCATTATGGAGCTGGAAGCGACTATTCAACACGATGTGAAAGAGAATTAGACAGGGGAACCAAGGACTAATCCTCAAAACTGATTTTTTATGGATTATTCAACAGATTAAAACTATAAGTCAATGTTTATCATCCAATAAATCAGCAGGGGCCCTAACAACTAGAGCATTAGCATGCTTCACTTCCATTTATGATGGTCAATGGTGATAAATAAAATGAAATCTAGATATGAATTACTCGCTCTGACCAACATAATAATATTTGCATGAACATTATCAGCATAAAAAGGAAACTCCAAATGCATTCACGCTATGGCTAGTCATTGACAGAAAAAGGACAGCTCGCGCAAAGTAGCCAACCAAAGGTTGCTAAAGATAAGTGTTGCAACTTCCCATAGCTAAAAAAATACGGAATTATCGAGATTCACAGAGGAATAGGTTTTCGCCTTTGAAAACACACAGACAAGAAAATGCAGCCTCAAAACCTCCACTTCCTTTTCCTGTTATGTAGAAGTTTGATGGGAAAAGTAGAGCTGCCAACTGGATAGATACATTTGAAATCAATTTGATAAACGACTGCTAAGGTTTACTGTCCCCAAAATGAAATGACAGTAATATAGGACAGATGCACTATATTTGATAGACAGCATAATATCTTGCAAATACAAGACAAAGAGAATAAATACAGAGTTATGGGACGAACCAACTGTATCAAGTGCTCGCAGGACCAAATAGAATATGCACACCTGCAAAAATGTGAAAGAAATTTAAACAGACAAAACACATTGCAAGAAACTAATATAATAATTCCACTGGAATCTGCATTGGCGACTAGTAGCATTTGCATCAACTAATCTAACAGTTCACAGTTTTGCATTTGGAGTAGCAGACAACAGAAGTTAGTAGGAGAAAGTATAAAAAGAAAACAAGAAGTAACCACATGAATCTATGGATGATGACAGCATTGGCATCAAAACTAATATCACGACATTCCAGCCAACATCATACTTAGATGTGGTTCATGTCATAAGAGCCTATATTACTTCCTATGACTTTTGAATTTCAACGGTTGTCTAGGATAAAGTAACTAGCTTCCAATGACCATGTAAAATTGGTTAGATAATAATGTGTACTTCCACAGCTGATGTTATGATTTCTAGGAATAGACAAATATCAGGTCCTGGAGCTGGTTCACTAATACTCGTGTCATCTTCTATGACTAAATTGTTATTATATCCAGTTCATCAGAACTTTTAGATCCAGTTGCCACGTGTGCCACACGCATGCTATCAAACAGTATGAGTAAAGCCAGGGCAGCCAAGAAACGTTCCAAACATTGACACATGATATAGCCTCCCTGCAGAATCTCTCTTGAGAAAGGAGAGAAAAACCTATAATTTATTTCGCTAGGAATGCAGAAACAATAATACTAAAACAGCAAAACCCTTGGAGGAGGAGGAGGAGGAGGAGGATGGACTAAAGGAAACTCCTCCCATCAACTAAATGCCAAAATCATGGAAACCTTGTGCTTAAGCTGATGAGAGAGAAAAACGTAAGCTTGGAATACTCCTAACGTCAAGGTCTTGCATCAAGATCATGCATTGACCCTCTACTAGAATGCCTCATTAAACTGTTTCGGGGCCTTTTGGTAAGTAAGGGCACGCCACTCAAGCCACAACATACAGAGAAATGTACTCGAATTCATCTTTGCAGAATATTTATGGATCACTGACTTTATCTAAGCCGTTGTGCCGGCTGTCTTCGGCAGGTAGTCTAGAATTAGCAATTTTTTTCCTGATTCTCTCATATTGCTCCTCTCTTCATGATATGGCAAATTTGCTTACATTTCCTGATCGCCGATGCACTGCTCACTGAGCCATAGAAAAATTTCTCTTGGCCCCAACAGATAAAAAAAGAAAAGAAAATAAACGGAAAACAACTTCGTTCCCATTTAGCAGCAAAAGGCGGAGTCAATGCATCCAAAATTCATCACGGCATTGCTGAAACACCACAAATGGACATATTCAGCGATCACGCATCCACAAAAGCTCAAAAATGCTCATCCACCCTGATCCGCAATCCAATTCACGTATCATCACCACGTCTCGATCGTCCAAATTTCTCGGAAACGAAAAAAACGAAAGAAACAAAGAAAGAGAGAAAGAAAAGAACGGACACGGACCCATCACGAGAACGTGAAGATCGAGAACCGGCGCTCACCGCATCGCGGAGCTCGGTGCCGAGCTGTTGGATGACGAGGGCGAAGCTGCGGGAGACCTTGTGGAGCATGGAGTAGCAGAATGCCCAGTGGGGCTGCGGGGGGATCTGCTTCTCGGCATTGCTTGCCGCCATCTTCAGCTTCATCAGCGGGTAGAAATCCCCCGGGTGCCTCAGGATCGCTCCCCAGCTCCCCATTTTCTTTTCTGTTTCTCTCTGTTCTGTTTCTCTCCCTCTGTTTTTCTCTCGATGAAGTTGGAGATGGGAGAAAACAGAGGTTCATGAATTCCGGTCGGAATGACAATGCGGGGAGGTTATTGTACGGCCATTGGAAGCTGAACGGTCCGTGGAATTGAAACGAGCACTGCCAAATGCCCCCGAAAACGTGGGTGGGGGAGGGGTCGAATCGGAATGGCGACGGTATCATTTGGGGACAAACCAGACGGTTCCTCCGACAATGACTCGCGCCGAAACATGCCTTTTTTATTGTATATGGGATCATTGGCGTAAAACTTGTTTGTACCATCAAAATCCTTAAATCGTATCTTTCGCAACATCAATTTTACGTCAGCTCCATTTGCCCGTTAGCCATTCCATCGAACTGGACAGAACCATGTCGTAAGTTCTTTTTTCTCACGGCTTGTTCGTATAAGTTTTGAGGTATTCATGACACGAAAAAAAAAAAGATTGGAGAATTGGGTCACGTTAAAGAAAGTTTAGGGTTTTTCATGATAGAGAGGATATATTTGTACCCATGAATAAATTTGAGTATCTTTGAATGGTAGACGAATTGTATTCTTGTCGCAAGGTACAAGTTTGGTCGAGATACTATTGGAGATACGCTTTTTTTATGATTGTTCTAATTGTGGAATGATTGATTCAATCAATTCATAAGATCAGATTTACAAATTATAGAATAGGAAAAAGGTTTTTTCTTCCATTATAAATGGATTTGCTATCAATTAATTCTTCCTCCAATATTAACAATTCACGTCATGGTGTCAGGAAGTTGCTCATGCAATAAAATATCAAGTTTCCATTCTTGAAATTTTTTGGGGATTATGTGGTCACGGTAGATTATCTAATCAATCGCGTGCCAAATTGTGTTCTTGAATGACGAACCCCAATTGACATGCTCTTCGAGAAATAGCCAGAAATTCATCATCTAAAAGTATTTGGCTGCTTATGCTATGTAGCAACTATGGTCCTTGAAATAAGATGGATCCTCGTGCAATTCCATGCATTTTTATGGGATACCTTTCTTCACAAAAAGATTATCGAGTTACGGAGATATCCATAGGGCATTTCTTTCTCAACCAAGATGTCATCTTTCATAAAGAAGTATTTTCATTCTAGGAGTTGGAATCTTCATCTCAATCATCTATCACAACATCTGACTACCGTCCGTTCTTATTAGAAGAAGATTTTTTACGAATCCCCATTATATCTTTATTGCACCAGAGCCTACACCAATTGGGCCAACTATTTCTCCATCTTTGAATCGAGAGATTGGATCACCAATATTATCAACCAAGGAGAATGATTTACCTATTTCATTAGTGGCACCCCCACAACCATCTATTAATGATGTTTGTTTGCCGATATTCCTAAACGGACTCCTATAGAACCACCTCGACATTCTAGACACCATGTCCGTGCCCCTACATGGACCAAGGTTTACACATGTCCGACTTTGGATTCTCCAAGTACTTATTACCCTACATCGTCTTATGCCTCATTTACTAGACTATCTCTGGGGTAAGTACACTATCAATGTCAAAACTTGTGTATGACGCTCACTTTGATGCCAAAACTTTTTTTTGGATCACTTAAGTGTCAAATCGAAGGAAAAACGATCACTTTGGTGCCATCGGTGAGAGATTCTAGCCAAAATAATTATGTGACTTTTATATTTAAAAAAAAAATCAACATGGCTTTTAAACGATGTCATTTTCCGTCCTCCTTAAGAAAACAACGTCATTTTGCAGTCCTAAGTGGATGGCCTCACAAAAACGATGCCGCACAACTCATTTGGGGATTTTTTTTTAATTTGAAATTGAAATTAGGGTTTTTTTGTCCGATCCTCGCCCAACGCCGACCACTATCGCTCGGCCTCCGTTGTAGTAGCACCATGTCCCAATCTCCGTAACATTTCACCAGCTTCAATGTCTTCAAATTTTTCGAGCCGATGATCAGTAGACCAAAAACACTGTCTGTTGTAGAGCTCCTTCATGCAAATTGCTTCGAGGGAGGCGAAAGCCGCACCAAGCCCAATTGGCTCTACCGTAGCACCTTTAGTGGGACTCCGGAGCCACTTCACAAATAACTCTTCTAGGGAGGCGCAGTGATCAATCACGATGTTCATGCCTTTGGCTCCGAGTGCACAAGATCCGCACGAGAGCTTCCTTAGCCCCCGGCAATTGCTCGTGAAGACCGCAATCCTTGTGTCTGTGAGCGCACGGCAGCCCCGCAGCTTGAGGCGCATGAGGTTCCTGCACTTGAGTGAGATCAGCACAAGTGCGTCATTGCCGATGCTCAATGACTTGCGGTCACCCTTGAGTGCAAGCTTCGTGACCAAGTCGAACCGCGTGAACAACGCCGAGACCGCGTCCAGCAACTCCAAGTGGGCATAGAGGGTGAGCCTCTAGCAGCTCTGGTCTTCGATCGTGAGCTAGCAGCGGCACACAAGGGAGCATCGGCCCCGATCGCTAGAGCCTAGGTACTGGAAGACGCAGGCCAAGCACTTGTCGAGGAGATCGGAGATGGAGAGGGAGAGATCAAGGGCGGCGCACTCATCAACAGCCTCCCTGAGCACCAGCCAGATCACGGCCTTCAACTTGGCCGCCGAGTGGCCGTGGTCGGGGTCAGGGTCGGAGCCGCGGCCACCGAGCGCAAGGGCCGTCGAGGAAGGCGACTGGCCCATCACTGGCGGAGGCAGAGGCAAGACATGTGGGCAGTTGAAGGGGGAGGAGGAGGGAAGATTCAAACGGCTTATCTTCTCTCTCTCTCTCTCTCTCTCTCTCTCTCTCTCTCTCTCTCTCTCTCTCTCTCTCTCTCTCTCTCTCTCTCTCTCTCTCTCTCAATTTGGGGATTTAGGGTTTTGAATTAGGGGACAGACACTAAACAGTGTCGTTTTGTTGTTTAAATGCTGACTGTACTCTCCGACGAGCCACATCAACTTCAAAAATTAATAAAAAAGTGTTACGTCGGATTTCTGGCCAACCAAATCGGTGTTGACACTGAAATGATCATTTTTCAAAAGTTTTGGCACTTAAGTGATCCAAGATAAAGTTTTTGCACCAAAATGAGTACCGTACACAAGTTTTGGCACTAGTAGTGTACTTACCCTAACTATCTCCATAACACATGTTGTATTAGTTGCCTATCAAAGGAACATGAACCATCTTCTTATACTGAAGTGGCACATGATCCACGATGGTAACAGACCATAGAAGCTGAGTTGCAGGCACTCATTGAGAATCATACTTGGGATTTTGTACCTCTACTTCCGCACTAAAAATCAATTAATTGCAAATGAGTATATAAAATTAGCTACAAGGCATATGGCTCCGTAGAACGTTACAAGGCTCGCTTAGTTGCCTAGGGATTTAAACAAATGGAAGGTTTCAATTATCATGAAACTTTGTCCCCAGTCACTAATGAAGTAATTGTTCATTCTTTCTTATCCATTGCCACATCTTGTAATTGGCAACTACATCAAATGGACGTTCACAATACTTTTTTCCATGGTGACCTTGATGAGGAAATTTATATAGAACTCCCACAGGGTTTACAAAGACCAAGGGAGTCTTGAGTGTGTTGTCTCCGTAAATCCCTATATGGACTGAAGTAGAATTCTCAACAAATGATATGCAAAATTTACCATTGCACTCACAAATGCAGGTTTCCAATATTTCAAACATGATTATGCCTTATTTACCTGAACCCAAGGTACCTCATTGATTTATCTATGGATATATGTTGATGACATATTTATCATGGGAAATGATCACTTGGCTATTGGAAATTTTAAAAAATACATGCATTCTACTTTCCACGTTAAAGATTTGGGACTCAAAAATATTTTCTTGGCATTGAAATAACTCGATCCGACAAAGAAATTTGTCTCATTTAGCAAAAGTTTGTTTTGGAAATTGTTTCAGAGGTAGGACTATGGGGATGCAAGCCATTTGTCATGCCAATTGAGCAAAATGCCAAACTAACAACACATGAATATAATGTGGGTTTATCATTATCTAATGAAGATGCATTGCTTAAAGATCCATCAAGATATTATTAGGCTACGTTTGGCAGCCGGGATAAAATTTGAGGTAGAATATGATTTATCTTATCCTATGTTTGGTACTCGCTCAGGATAGGATAAAATCGGATATAATGGAAATATAGGCCAAATAAAATTATCCTATGAGGGAAGTAGAATAAAGATGGATAGGATTTCTAATGTCCATAATAGGAAAGTTATTTTCTCGAATAAAAAACTTATTAAATTAACAAAATTGAAATTATATTTCAATGTAAATAATATTTGAATTATAATTTAAGAAATAAAATTAAAAATAAAATTTATTTTTAATTAATCTTATTTTAATTTATATATTCAACTTTAATTCTATCTTAATCTATAAATATATATATATATATATATTATGTATTTTTGTATTTTAGATATGTTAGTATAATTTACTATTTGATAAAATTTTATTAGAGAATGATGAAAGGGGAAAAAAGAAATAATAAAGAAAATAATATAAAAAAGAGGAAAAATAAAATAAAAATAAATTAAGAAACATTATTACGAGAGATTTTCATAATCTATGTTTATGAACATTTAGGTTCATTTACAATGATATTATGGCATCCAAAATCTTAGACAACCCTCGGATAGGTGATAGTCACTGAACCGTGGCTTTGCTTTTATTTTATAAGCATTGATTTGTATTTGTTCATTTGGAATAGTATTTCAATTTTATCCTTTGAACCAAAAGGGTGGGATTTGATCTTGCATAAGAATTATATGCGCTAAAAATTAAAGAATTAGAACTTGAGGATATTGAGCGGGCCGTAAGAATTTGGAGTATATATATGTGTGTGTATATACTTGTATATAAAGCAATCTGAATTTTTGTTATTAAATTAAATTTGATAGAGATAAAATACTATATATATAAAAGGAAATTAGGGCCTTATTTCATGGACTCTTGGGCCCGAGAATTCGGGCCCAAGCAGGCCCAAGAAACACCCCAAGGGTGTCGCACAAACCAAGAAGGGGAGGGGGGAGTGCATGTCCTCCAACACTTGTCTTCAATGTTGCCACTTGTTCTCTTCTTTTTGCCACTTGTTCTCCTCATTAGAACACTTGTCTCTTACATGCAAAAATGGGAGCATGCAAGGGTTTTATTCAACCCAAAAGGAAAAGGGGAAGTGGGCGGATAGAGAGAAAGGGAAGTGAGCTGAGGGAGAGAGAGGGAAATCGAGAGAGAAAGAGAGTGAGTGTGCGAGAGAAGAAGAGGAAGAAGGAAGAGCTCATTCGCCGCCGTTCCTTCGCCGCTTTGCCTGCCGTTTGTCGCTGTTTTGTGCTTAAATTCGAGGCAAGTGAAGTCCTAAAACCTACTCTTTGCATTGCTGGTGTATGTTTAGTTGATGGTAAGTCTTGGTTGTGGTAGATGGGATGAGATTTCGGAGCTTTGAAGACAGATTCGTTGGTCATACATGCTGTTTCAGGAAAGACCAGTCCGATCGTCCATGAGATTGTGTGTTGCATGTGACTTTTTAGTCAAAATATTGCTTCAATTTCTTCATAAAATTTGTAGAGAACACCTTGAAGAAAAACATACTAACATTTGAGACAAAACAAACAAGAAATGGTCAGTGAAATGATTTTTCTTTGGAGAAACTAGATCTGGAATTTATTGTGCAGACCTTCAGTGGTTTCGTAGTCTGTAAAGTAACCTTCTTGTGAAAATATCATTTTGATATATTAATTAAAGTTGTATTATACTTCTTGAGGTAGAATATATCAAAAATTTAAAGGAAATTAACAAAAATAGGTCAATGAAACCGTTGTCTTTTGAAGAAACTGGATCTGGGAAAAACGCTGCTTCGACCTAGTATGATTTCGGGATTTTTATAAAATAATAAAGTTAAAATTTGATCGTATGTCCTTAATTAAAGTTTTAGATAATATTCTGAGAAATAACATACTGAAATTTCAGAGTAAATAGACCAGTAATGGCCAAGGAAACGATTTTTTCTTCACACAGGTAGATCTGAAAAACGATACCAAGAATAGGAGAAGTAAATCGATTTTATCTTTTAATCCAGAATGTATTGGACTACAATTTCTTCATGAAACTTGTACCTCTAGGTCTTAAATACAGCATGTCCAAATTTCAGAATTTTCTGAGTTTATTTAAGGGTTTAATCAAAATTGTTTTCAAAACTATGCATGGATGATGTTAAAATCCTTTTTCGGTGATACATGGACCTGTACGTATTCTGTGAAGCCTTGTTTGATATGGTGTTATTTATGAAATGTGTTTTCTTTGATCTTATCTACAATGTGTTAAATTTTCAGAATTAATTTCCATCATTTACTAATTTTCCAGAATTTTTCATAAACAGCACACAATTTGTTTAAGTTGAAAAACTGTTCTATTTACAGGTTATTGATTTGCTAGATAAATTGTGATATCTTGGATTATCATTCGTGCAATGATGTGGTGACATTCATGCATATCGTATGACATCAAAATATTTATAGATTTTCATGAATTCAATGAAATTTCTCAAAATCATTGCATCAAATAATATTTTTCCCAATGCATATTATATGATTTTAAAAAGGGCTGATTCCAATCATTGGCATTATTGCAGCAAATGCCATGTTGAAATTGAGATACATGTATAAATGTAAATTAGGATAGTAACAAGACCGTTGGAGGTGTGAGCCGACGATGCCCCGGGAGTGTCGGGATACCGGTGGTATATGATACGTAATTCCAGGGGAGGCCTGGTGGTATGTCGTTACGTAATTCCGAAGGGTAGGGGTAACCATTTTCATGGCGAGCCCCGGAGATTTCCCTGGGAGTGTCGGGATGCCCAGTGGTATACAGTACGTAATTCCAGGGGAGGACTGGTGGTATGTCGGTACGTAATGCCGGAAGCCTCGGAAGTATGTGTCAAGAAGATACCTCGTGATGCCAGTTGGGATACGAGATGCTCGGAGTGTGTGTGCCGGATGCCCGGAGGTGTGTGCCGAAGGTTCCTCGTGATGCCTGGTTGGATGCGAGCGATAGATTGTGGGATGCAAACATTGGTCCCTAGAAAGAAAAACTGATGAAATCCTTCTGAAAGATAAGAATTGAAAATGAATCATGTGCATGGGTGTATGCATATGACATGATGCATGATCTGCTTATGAAATTAAATTAATGCTATTTGATATTAAAAATGCGATCATGAAGACATGAATGGATCTCATGGTGATATATGCTTGATAGCATGGATGATATGAATCACGGTGGTATATGCATGATGGCATGGTGAGATATGCATGACTGCATGGTGGTATATGCACATATGGCATGGATATGCATGAATGCCTGATGATGAGTGCATGGTAGTATATGCACATATGGCATGGTGATATATGCATGAATGCTTGATGATGAGTGCATGGTGGTATATGCACATATGGCATGGTGATATTTGCATGAATGCTTGATGATGAGTGCATGATAGTATATACACATATGATATGATGACATATGTATAGCTACAAGATAAGTTATGCTTCAATGCATTAATGATATGTGCTTTGTTATGATGCCTTGATTGTTCTGTTTGACGCAATGAGTAGTTTGGTGGATATTTACTGCTGAGTAGTTGTACTCACCCCTTTTAGGGATTAACATTTCAGAATAGATAAGATACCTCTACTGCCACTGTCACTAGTAAATGGATCAAGTGATTGAATATGACCGCGAGGAGAAGGATAGTAAAGGAAGGAACTTTTGGACGCCGACATTGATCGATGAACTTTAAGTATACAAATTGTTGGAGGAAATGTCGGTCATCTTTTTGAAGTATAGCCAAGTATAAAGAACCATGGCATTTTGATGTACCGATGAATGATGTCCATCTAGTTTAAGTAAATAAAAGTATTCGGCTTTTACTTATAAATATTTAGTTGGTGTGCATTGTTTTCTGAATATAGGGAAGGGAGTTGTTTAGATATACTTATGTTATATGAATTGTGCGAGGGACCGATCTAAAAAATGTAAACCCCTAGGTTGTATGGACCTGCTACAATTGAAATGGTATCAAAGTAAAATGTTATTAGGGAAAGTGAAAGGTAAGCGAACTGTGGCGACCCTAATGGATCGGAGGCCGTTCGAGGGGTGCCACAGATATGCCGTTTATATCAAAAAAAAATGTATTTGATATGATGTGAATATATCCGACTTTAATACTGCAATTTGTTGGAGAAATCTTTCCAGAATATTTTGAAGCTGACAAAACGTTTCTATTAGTCTAGTCTGGATAATTGCAGACCTTCTGTGTAGAGTCTGAAGACTTTCAGATCACCAGACTCAGCACTCAAGACTCAAGACTCAAGACTATTCTCATTGACAGTTTTTCTAATCCAGTGACGAAGGCAATCCAGAGCCGAAGTATTTGGTTGAGAATTTAGTCCTATCCTCTGGAGAAGATCTCTTGGCTGGATAAATATAACGGATTATTTTATTCGTAATCAAGATTGTTTGAAGATCCGATGGTCGACGAAATATTCTTGGAAGGTTCTATTCTTGGAAACCAAGATCCTAGTTGTATGGACAAACAGGATTGATGGGCTATCGTCAGGTTCCTTTAATAGCTTGAATGATCTTCTTGATTGATTCCGTCCAACGGGTAGATTGGAGGAATTCCTTTGGTAAGTGCCAACGGGTATGATGGCATAAATGAGTATAAAAGGAAGACGTTCTAATTGCTTTAGTGCATGATCGATAGAGAAATTCCAGATTCTGAAGCACCTTGATTATTAGTCGATACATTTTGAGCGAAATTGTATACACAAAGAGTGTCTATACTTAGTGATACCTTAAGCGAGTGTGGTAGATCATCTACACCGAGAAATCAAGGGAAAACAACGCTATAACATCTCTTTGTTCATAGTGGAATCCAACCAATAGGCTGTCAGTGCAGAAGAGTGGACGTAGACTTGAAATAAGCCGAACCACTATAAACCGCGTGTTCAATTTTCTCTTCCCTTCTCTCAGTCTTACTTTGATTATTGTTTCTCTCAAATCTATCAACTGTCTAGTATTGTGTAATTATCAAGAAAAATCTTGTATATACCTATTCACCCCCCTCTAGGTACTTATACTAGCTATATCAATTGGTATTAGAGCTCGTGTACTCACTTTATTTGAAGTGTTTTACTTCAGAGTAAAAGATCCATGGCTAGTATGCTAGCACCAGGGCTGATGGAAGGGCAAAGCAATACTAGACCACCCTACTTTGATGGAAATGATTACAACATCTGGAAGAACAAGATGAAAGCTTTCCTACAATCAAAGGATCCTCTGGAATGGGACGTTGTAGAAAAAAGAATTACTCCTACAGCTGCACCAGTCTCTGAAAGAGGGAAAGAAACTGTTGAGGCCAGCGGAATGACTCAGAAAGAGATAATCAAGAGACAAGCACTCGATACAAAAGCAATTTACTCTTTATATTGTGCTTTGTCACCAACTGAATATAACAGAATATCTTCTTGTGTTACAACAAAAGAAGTTTGGGACAGATTACATATCACCTATGAAGGAACATATCGAGTGAAGGAAACCAGAATTAACATTCTTCTCGGTCAATATGAAGCCTTCAAAATGAAACCAGGAGAATCTATAAATGACATGTTTAGCCGTTTTATAGATATTGTCAATGGTCTTGAGAATCAAGGACAAAAAATTTCTGATCACATGAAGTTAAACAAGCTACTGCGTGGACTCTCCAAGGATTGGAATCACATAAAGACTTCAATAAGAGAGACGCAAAGAATTATGCCACTATCTGTCGACGAGCTGATTGGAACTCTTGATCTTATGAAGTGGAACGAATTAATGAAGACGAAGATCCAAAAGGTAAGAAATCCATTGCATTAAAATCAAATGATGATTATGATGATACAGATTCTGAAGATGATATGGACGATGAGGAGCTTACTCTCATGATAAGGAGATTTAGAAAACTAAATAGAAAAGGAAGAAGGTTCAACTCAAAGAAACAAAGTTTTCAAAGACAGCAGACCAAGTCTGTTGATGATGAGGAATCAAACAAAGATGTAGTTTGCTTTTAATGTAAGAAAAATGGACACATCAGACCCAACTGTCCTCTTCGAAGAAGAAGAGAGAAAAGCTGAAAAGTTTCGAAAAGCTCTTAAAGCCGAAACACTGGAGTGATACGAGTGTGAAGAAAGTGATAATGAATATGCCAACCTATGTCTCGATGGCACAATCAAACTCGGACTCATATTCTGGATCAGACTCAGACAGTAAATTTGAGACAAGTAATTTTAAAATTCCTGTCAAAGTTTCTAAATACATTGATGAACTGTGTTTTAGTCTTAAGACTTCTCTCAAAAGAATTTCTGAACTTAAAAAGGAAAACTCAGCTCTAAAACAAAAGGAAAATGTTTTAGAAGAAAGAGTTAAAAGTTTAGACTTGAATGTTTCCACTCTTAAAGAAAATGAAGATAATCTTTTGAAAGAAAATGCCCTTTTAAAAACTGACTTATCAAATATTTCAAAGAAATTTTCAATAGGGTCCGAAAAACTTGAAAAAATTCTTTCAGCTCAAAGACCTTACTTCAATAAGTCCGGTCTAGGTATGACAGCATAAACAATTCCCTTGATTGATTTTCCTAAAGTAAAAGAAAGAATTAAGGAAAGACCCTCGAGAGAGGCTTACAAAAATCATTTCAAGAAAGTTTTTGTAAAGTCTGTAGGTCGAAATGCCCTCAGATGTTCAAAGTGCAACAGTCCGGATCACTTTGAAAAAGAGTGTCCTATAGTTTGGAAACATGTTAAGAAAGTATGGGCTAATACTGTTTATCTTACTAACACCAAAGGACCCAAGAAAATTTGGGTACCAAAGAAAGCTTGAGACTCTCTTTTAAATGCAGGTCTCCGTCAAGAAAAAGGTAAAGTGGTATCTTGACAGTGGATGCTCAAGACACATGACAGGAGACTTAAATTGCTTCATAAAGCTTGTTCAAGTAAATGGAGGAAAAGTTTCATTTGGAAGAAACAGCAAAGGAAGTATTGTGGGATTTGGAACTGTGAAAATTGGAAATCTCACAATAAGTAATGTTTCCCTAGTGGAAGGACTCAATTACAATCTTCTCAGCATTAGCCAATTGTGTGATACTGGTTTTAAGATATTCTTTCAAGAAGGAACATGTTCTGGAACCAGTAAAGACTCTACTCAGTCTTTCATGGGTCAAAGACATGGAAATATCTATCTTCTGGATGTGAAACCAAATGAATCGCAATACCTAATCTCAATTCAAGACGAAGCAAGTTTATGGCACAGAAAGCTTGGTCATGTCAACATGAAGCAATTAGCCAAAATCTCATCAAAGCAGCTTGTTCGAGGTCTACCCAAATTACCATACCAAAAGTCTAATCCATGCACTCCATGTATTTTGGGAAAGCAGGTAAGAAATTCATTTAAGCCAATAAATCATGTCTCTACTAATCATGTACTACAATTGCTGCATATGGATCTTTTTGGACCAACCAGAACCCAGAGCATCGGAGGTAAGAAATATTGCCTAGTAATTGTGGACGATTACTCTCGCTTCACTTGGGTATATTTCCTTGCAAGTAAGTCCGAAACCTTCTCGTATTTTGAAAATTTTGCTAAAAATGTTTAAAATGAAAAAGGATGTGTTATCTCAAGTATAAGAACAGATCATGGAGGTGAATTTGAAAATTAAGATTTTACAAAATTTTGTGATGAATCTGGCTTTAAGCATGTGTTCTCCTCTCCATATACTCCTCAGCAAAATGGAGTTGTGGAAAGAAAGAATAGATCTCTTCAAGAAATGGTTAGAACTCTTTTAATTGAAAGTAAGATTTCTTCACGATTTTGGGCTGAAGTTGTTTCAACAGCGTGCTATATCATCAATAGAGTCTTCTTAAGACCTATTCTAGAAAAAACCCCTTATGAGTTATTCAAACGTAAGAAGCCTATTGTTTCATACTTTCATGTGTTCAGTTGCAAATGCTTTATATTGAAAAATGCAAAAAATCAAGTTGGTAAGTTTGAAGAAAGATCATATGAAGGCATCTTCCTTGGATATTCTACATCAAGCAAAGTCTACAGAGTCTATAACAAGAAGAGCCAGTCTGTGGAGGAGTCAATGAATGTCAAATTTCAAGACTCTACGCAAGATGAATCCATCAGACTCATCATGAAGAGTCCGAACCGCTCAGCACCCTCCAAAGCTTTCAACTCAAGAAGCATCTCAGACTCTGGAAGATCAGCATCAAGCTGTTCGTGAAGATTCAAATAAAGAAAGAGATCATCAACCAGAAAAATCAACCAGTAACTGGAAGCATAAGTCCAGTCATCCCAAAGATCTCATTATCGGCGAAATTAATGAAGGAATTTGCACCATATCCAAAAGGCGTGAAGAGTCTAGTGCTGTGGCTCTCATTTCTGAAATTGAACCAAAGAGCATAGAAGAAACTTTATCTGATGAAAGCTGGATTGAAGCTATGCAAGAAGAGCTCAGACAGTTCAACATTAATGATGTCTGGGAATTAACATTTAAACCAAAAGGTAAAACTGTTATTGGAGCTAAATGGGTGTTCATGAACAAAATGAATGAGAAAGGAAAGGTCATACGAAACAAAACAAGACTCGTGGCCAAGGGATATACGCAAGAAGAAAGAATAGACTATGATGAGACTTACGCACCAGTAGCAAGGTTAGAAGCTATTCGACTATTACTTGCGTTTGCTTGTTATAAAAATTTCAGGTTATTCCAAATAGATGTCAAAAGTGCCTTCCTAAATGGATTTATCCATGAGGAAGTTTATGTGGAACAACCACTAGGGTTTGAAGACCCAAAGAAGCTAGACTCGTCTTGGACTCGAAAAAGGCCTTGTATGGTTTAAAGCAAGCACCTCGAGCTTGGTACGATAGACTAAGTTCTTAATACATAATGGTTTTGACAAAGGTAAAGTAGATACTACTTTATTTATCAAAAAGGAAAACAAAAGCTTTTTACTTGTTCAAATATATGTGGATGATATTATTTTTGGATCCTCTAATGAAAGTCTGTGCAAGAAATTTTCTAAGTCTATACAGGATGAGTTTGAAATGAGAATGATGGGAGAGTTAACATTCTTTCTTGGTCTTCAAATAAAACAATTGAAGGAATGAACTTTTATTTATCAAGAAAAATATGCTAATGATCTTGTCAAAAGGTTTGGACTGGAAAAGTGCAAAAAGACTGACATACCGATGTCAAGTTCTTTGAAGATAGACAAAGATGAAGAAGGGAAGAAAGTTGATCAAAAGCTGTATAGGAGCATAATTGGTTCACTTCTTTATCTTACTGCTTTTAGACCTGACATTTTGTTGAGTATTTGCATCTGTGCTAGGTTTCAATCAGATCCTAGAGAATCCCATCTCAGTGCTGCGAAACGTATTATTAAATACGTTGCTTCATCTTCAAGCATCGGTCTTTGGTATCCTAAGAAGGGAGACTTTAATATTCTGGGATATTCAGACGCAGATCTGACCGGTTGCAGAATTGATAGAAAGAGCACTTCGGGAACTTACCAGTTGCTTGGAAGCAGGACAGTGTCTTGGTTTTCAAGGAAACAAAGCACTGTGGCTCTCTCAACAACAAAAGCAGAGTATGTAGCTCTTGGAAGTTGCTGTTCGCAAATTCTATGGATAAAACAACAGCTACAAGACTTTGGAATTGAAGACTCATGCACAGAGATTAGATGTGACAACACCAGCGCAATCAATCTCACTAAAAATCCAATCCTTCATTCAAGAGCAAAGCATATAGAGATTCGACATCATTTCATTAGAGATCATGTTCAAAATAGAAAAATCTCGATTCAATTTGTTGATTCAAAAAATCAACTAGCGGATATATTCACAAAGCCTTTGGACAATAATTAATTCGATTTTATCCGTTCCAGACTCAACATTTTGAAACTTGAGGAAGTTAAAGTCTAGAGACTCTTTAACCCTCAGACTCAGACATTCATGGCTATAGACTGTAAGTTGTTATTATATTCAATCTCGAAAATGTACGATCATTAGTTCAGTTAATTTATAATTTCCGTGAAAAACGGAATCTTATCTTTTCAAAAAGGATTAACTTCTATTTGGCAATTATCGATTTTAAAAGAGGCGTTTGTTCACTTTCCTTTGTGCCGATTGGTTTTTCCTTTTTAAACTGAGTTATATATACAGTTTTCCTCGCTTAAACTTCAAAACCCTAAAAAGGCATTCTCCTCCCAATCTTGTCTCTACTTCGTGTTCATCATCGAGAAAGTTATCATCTTTTCTTGGGAAAGCGAGTAAGGAATCTTTCAACGACAAGGAAGGATGTCTTCTTCGAGAAAGTCTTCAAGAATCGCGAACAGGGGACCACAGAGAATAAGGGAGGGGCCTACCCATTTCGATCTCACCGAAGAGGAAGATTTATTGAGTCAACAACAGAGCCCGATTCACTCTCCACCACGTCACTCTTCACCATCTACCCCACAAGGTGCGGGTCAACATCCGGAGGAAGAAATAATCGAGGACGCAGACCCTGTAAGAGTCCAAAAACCCTCTTTTATTTACAAGCTCTATTGTGCGTTGAAGAGCACTGGGACTCCGCTGAACTACGTAGATGTTTTCCTTAAAAATAAGAATTATGGAAATGAGTATATCTTTTTGCGACGAATGGAGGATTTGGGAATTGCTCCCAAAGGAAAGGCTAAGGAAGCACTTGCGAACATTCCAAGTGATCCTCATGTATCGAGACTGAATCCGACTAACGGGAACGATGATGATAAAATGTTCAGTGAATTTCAACCTAGAATGGGTGTTGCTGCGAAGGTGAAGGGAAAAATGATGGATTTGTTTAAATCGAAGGAACAGGAGAATCTGTTCTTCAGACTGTTGAAACGAGGGGTGATAAACCCTAGGAGTGTTGATTTCGATTTCTTGGATGCCATTAATGTGAACTTAAGAGAGAAGTTCAATCTACTTCAACTTGAGCAATTTTGCTCCGATACCACAGACGGTTATGCACAATTGACAGCATACTTCTATTCGAATCTTAGCTTTTTAGATACGAATAGAATATCCTTCAATGTTCGAGACCAAGACTATGTGTTAGATGTGGACATGTTGACAGATATAATTGGAGTTGAAAGAGGATGCTATCAACCGATCAAAGTTTCGATTGCTCGTGCCTCACTGGAGCTTGTCAAAGACAGGGATACAGAGGGAAGAATTACCTACACAAGAATGCGTGCCATCAACATCTTGCTTCACAAAATTGTGATCAACTGTATCAGGCCAAAGTCTACATCCAAGACTGACGTGTCTAACTCCAAGGCGAAATTGATGTACGCGATTAATTCAGGGAATAAGTTCTCTCTCTCTCACACCATTCTCTTTCACATATACAGAGCAATGGTGAAGGACAAGGGCCAATTGCCTTACCCAAGTCTTGTGACCAAGATCTTCAGACACTTGAACATTGAACCTCCACATACTCTTTGTGTTCGACCATGCGATAAAATGGTGGTGGGTTTGAAAATGCTGACAAAAATGCATCTGAAAGAGCTTAATAAGGCAATGGAGAAGTTCAAAGTGAAGACTCCAGTATCTTCTGCATCAAAGAGAAAAGGGAAGGAGCCCATGGGTGCTCCATCCAAAAAGAAAAGAACTCTTATCTTGGAGGATGAAGATGAAGAGGAAGATCTCACTATCTCTACGTTGAAAAGGACCAGACGTTCTGTACCTAAATCGACAGAACGACAGAAGAAAGGAAAAGAAGCAGAGGAAAAAGAACAGAGAGAAGAAGAGGGACAAGCAAAGAACAGAGAAGCAGAGGAGCAACAAGAGAAAGAGAAAGAAGACGAAGAGAAAGAAGCTGAAGAAGAAGGAGAAGCAGTGAAAGAAAAGTCTGCAGATGAAGCCGGAGAGAAAGGGAATCAAGACGCTGAAGAGCATGACCATCACTCTTCCCCAATTGAGGTCCTAGAGACAGGGGGAGATGGCGAGCAAGGAAGGACTACACCATATGCTGTCAACAGTGAAAGTGTGAGTCGCTCACCAGCAAATCCAGAAGATTTTCAGGCTTCTCAAATGCCTAAGGAAGGACATGATACGTCAACACCAAATCTGCTCGATTTCACCGAAGTTCCATCGTCTACCTTCACTCCATCCGAGAGAGCAAATGCGAGCACACAGACGGACAATACAGCAGATTTTCGTCGTATCCTTGATGTTCTTTTGGAAATGCAGGGTAAAATCTATGCTCCGAACTGTGAACTTCAAGTCCTGAAGAATGCTAGACAAGCATCTTCTGTTACCCTGGCAAATCAAATGAAAGACCTCGCTCTTCAAATTCAAGCCAATGCTAAAGGAGAAGAGGTGGCTCATCTACGGGAAGACTTAAAGAGGCTGAAAGACATCGTACAGTCGATGGGAGATTTCCAGATTGTGCGCATTCCCAAGCAGACTTGACTCTTTTCTCACCTTTTTAATGATGACAAAAAGGGGGAGAATTGCAATTTGAACTCTTTAAAGTCACTTTAAATTTCTTTTGTGTGTTTGAATGTTTGTTTTTGACTGACTTGGGTGTGGATTTTGATGCTTGACTGTTTGCATTTATATCAAGTGTTGTTGTATGGTCTTACTCATGAAAAACTAACCGATTTTCTGTGCATGCAGAGTCTGGTTGATTTATTAATCTTTATGAGATAGCCATATTGCTTGAGTAATGTTTTGCAGGTCAAAGTTGTTCAAATCTACAGGAAAGTTTTGTCACCATCAAAAATGGGGAGATTGTTGGAGAAATATTTCCAAAATATTTTGAAACTGACAAAACGTTTCTATCAATCTAGTCTGGATAATTGCAGACCTTCTGTGTAGAGTCTGAAGACTTTCAGATCACCAGACTCAGCACTCAAGACTCAAGACTAAAGATTATTCTCATTGACAGTTTTTCTAATCCAGTGACGAAGGCAATCCAGAGCCGAAGTATTTGGTTGAGGATTTAGTCATATCCTCTGGAGAATATCTCTTGGCTGGATAAATATAACGGATTCTTTTATTCGTGATCAAGATCGTTTGAAGATCCGATGGTCGACGAAATATTCTTGGAAGGTTCTATTCTTGGAAACCAAGATCCTGGTTGTATGGGCGAACATGATTGATGGGCTATCGTCAGGTTCCTTTAATAGCTCGAATGATCTTCTTGATTGATTCCGTCCAACGGGTAGATTGGAGGAATTCCTTTGGTAAGTGCGAACGGGTATGATGGCATAAATGAGTATAAAAGGAAGACGTTCTAGTTGCTTTAGTGCATGATCGATAGAGAAATTCCAGAGTCTGAAGCACCTTGATTATTAGTCGATACATTTTGAGTGAAATTGTATACACAAAGAGTGTCTATATTTAGTGATACCTTAAGCGAGTGTGGTAGATCATCTATAACGAGAAATCAAGGGAGAACAACGCTATAACATCTCTTTGTTCATAGTGGAATCTAGCCAATAGGCTGTCAATGCAGAAGAGTGGACGTAGGCTTGAAATAAGCCAAACCACTATAAACGGCGTGTTCAATTTTCTCTTCCATTCTCTCATTCTTACTTTGATTATTGTTTCTCTCAAATCTATCAATTGTCTAGTATTGTGTAATTATCGAGAAAAATCTTGTATATACCTATTCACCCCCCTCTAGGTACTTATACTAGCTATATCACAATTCACCAAACAATGGACTAAATATAAAAAAATCACAGGATTTCATATCATATCATATCCTATCATATCCTATCAAGTCATATCCTGACTAAAAATCCGGACAACCAATAGCAAAAGAACACTTCAAGTGCCAAAAGTTGGCACAAATTGACACTTAATTGCCAAAACTTACAAAAGTGCCACTTAAGTGCCACTTTTTATGAAAATGGGATACTTGTGTGCCACATTAGACAAGCCTTGCCGAAAATCCTATGTGGCATTTTTTATTATTAATTTTCTCGCTTACATGGTTCGCCAGAATGCCGAATCAACAAAACACACACAAAAACAACGTCGTTTTGGTATAATTTAAATTTTAATATAATACAAACATTAATAATAATAATAATAATAATAATAATAATAATAATAATAATAATAATAATAATAATAATAATAATAATAATAATAATAATCGGAGGAGGAGGAGAAGGAGGAGGAAGGCAGCCAATGGCTGAGGGCTGAGCCCTCCCCACCGCCGCCTCCCCGCCATCGTTGGAAGGTGGGGGAGGGTCGGCCGAGGCCACCAAGCCCTGGCCAAGGGTTGGCAGCCCCAGTCAATTGGCAGCGAAGGCCTACATGCCCTCACCCAGCCAACCCAATGGTCACCGCCTGTTGGGGGGTAGCCTTAGTGGGCGACAACCCTTGGGTCGGTCGGACAAGGGCTGACGACCCTCGTCGGATCTGGGCGAGGGCCGCAACCCTCGCTTAGATTTGGGGCGAGGGCACATAGGCACCGCTGGTCGGCTAGGGCCACCAGCCCTCAGCCCGAGCTCAGCGACTTCGGCTAACACTCCCCTACCTCCTCGGCAACGAGGGGGAGGCAGTGGCGGCGACAACGAGGCCCTTAGCTGCTAGCTGCCTCCCTCCTCCTCCTTCCCCCTTCCTTTTCTTTTAATTAATTAATTTTTTTTTTTAATTTTAATTAAAAAAAATAATTTTTTTAATTTTTTAATTTTTAATTTATATTTTTTAAAAAATTAATATAATTTATTAAAATTTTAATTATATTAAAACGACATCATTTTGAGCGTAGCTCACCGAAAAATTGTCATGTTAGCGTTTTGATCGGATTTTTTCGCCGGTAACACTTAAGTGATCCATTTTGCTCCGATTTTGATACTTATGTGTCATTTTCGTAACTATTTCTAGAATAGAAATCTCTTCTAGAAATAGATAAATCGAATTGCGTTACCAAACGGATTTCTGTTCCAAACCTGTTCCGAGAAATAGAGAAATAGAAAAATAGAAATTTTATCATGCATGCCCTAAGATTCTGGGACCAAATTGCTGAAGCTGATACTTCTCCTTAAGTCAGTCCAATCGAGTGTCCCAAATGAAAAGAACAAAAGTAGGATTGAAGGTCAAAGAGATAATCTCCATCAAGCACTTATATGCCTTAAGGATATGTTAATGATTTATTTGCAAGGCCCTCATTTTGCCCAATTGCTTGAAGATTTGGTGTCGGTCTGCATAACTGAGTATGGTTTTGACGGTGAAAATACAACCCATGTGATTAATGATCCAAAAATAAAGAACATTGAGATATTCTTCGTGAAGATCCTGAAGCCTCTATTATCTGAGCTTCTTGCAATTTCATCCTTTCGTGAGGCTAAGGTAAAAAGCAAATTTTCTCTTTCGTGTGTCTTTTGCTAATTTCATGTGCTGGCTTTTTTAAGCTATGGCAATATGTTCTTTTCAGGTCCCTGGTGATATTGTGTTGATGATTACTAGCAAGTTGCCCTGCCAACTGAGAAACTCTCATGGATCCTAGGCTACACAGATCTACAAAAGCAATGGAATCAAATATTCCAAGTTGTTAGGAGTCTGGTATTACTAGCCTTCCAACTAAGCTCGCCTCCTGATGATTCGATCTTTGCTCAAGATGTTGCTATAGAGTTGTGCAAAGTTACAGGGTCAGCAATTGATGGTCCCATGGAGATTTCTGAATTATATCATGTTGTCAACAAATACACCAACATTGCAGTAATCATTTGCATTCTGCAATCAGTCATATGTGATGTGGATTGGGCCATTAGAAAACTGAAGGAACTTTCTCTCTCCTCTCAAATTAGAAATAAAACGAATGAAGGAGAACTTACTCTTGATGTTAAATTGGTACTGGTGGACAATCTGTTCTCTATGTCTGAAGCTATAGTGAGAGTACTATCATCATTTGCTTTGAGATGACCAATGTTGGGAATTATTGATTTCCTAAAACGGATTCGACACTAAATTGAACCTGTAAAACGAATGCGGAAGACGAGCCCAAAAACAAACATGTATCACCAATCAAAGATATACCACGGAATCGAGTGTACCTTATTATCTACAGATTAAACACCAATGTTGAAGATCGAGGAAGAATCTGATCTCGGTCTACCAAGTTATTTTGTTTGACTTCATTTTTTTGTTGTGATAAATGTGTGCAAACCCTCAAGCAGATCATTTACTCATAATGGTTACAAGATTGTAGAAGCAATTGGCTCAGATAACAAAACTTCAGATTGCCCCTAGAAGATCCAAGTAACTTCTGCCAAGCACTAGATTTCATAAACTTGTTGAATTAACTTGCAAGTGACATGGTCCATGATTCTCCCGTACCCGTGAACCCTTGGGAGTGAAGTTTGGGGTTATCGAGTGAAGAGTGAGGGTGCAGAGAGGAGGAACACAACTAGTCCGTAGGAGTGCCGTCGAGATGATTGGTGTTAGGAGTTCTAGGATAGAAGGATAATATTACTTAGGAGCTTTAAAGGTGAGGTCGGCTTCCCGTGCACAAACTGGTCGGGAGCTAATGTCGCTCTCCTGATGAGGTTATGGTAGGCCGAAACCAATTATTGAGCCTAAAGAGGGCTGATGTCTCGCTCAATGGACTAGACCCCCGAGCCTAGTTGGACGTGGTACCATCTCGTATGAAAAGAGCTATTCGCCATATTGTTCATTGGAACAACTATAGAAGAAAGGCTGGCTTTGTGAATTCCGTTCACCAAGCACCACACGGGTTAATCCGCGGCCAAGGAAATTATCGACCTGTGACAAATGGTATCATAGTGGGAATCCCTCCAGTAGGTCGGTGATTTGGGGAAAAGCCTATGGTTTTCCCGGTCCTATGAGGGCGAAGAGTGATCTCTAAGGTCAAAGGGGCTCGGACAACATGCGGCTCTCGTCTAGCTTCTAGGATGGTAATGGGGGCATAGAAAGGAACCAAATTACTCGTTGAATGGGAATAACGTTCCAAGATCAATGGGCGAATTTTAAGAAGAAGTCTATGATCACGTTTCCACCAAGGGAGACCCTCTATTGGCTTGCAGAAATCGAGAGGAGCTTAGTAGGTGAAAGAAGGTGCTGCCATAAGGGTGCAGTTGGCTATAGGTGCCACACTTGTCAAAAAGTACAAGTGACTGGAGATTCGTGAACAGCTTTGATTGGGAGAAGCAAACAATGGAGTGGTGTGACTTATTCTGTTGGGCGAGCGTTGCCATCTATGTAAGTCCCAAGAAGTGGCATTGATGGTTAGAGAAACACAAAGAAGTGACAGAACAGCTCGTAACGAGGGCATTGCAGAATCGGGTGGGGAAGTTTGACACGGTCCGTGATTCTCTTGTACCCGTGAACCCTTGGGAGTGAAATTTGGGGTTATTGAGTGAAGAGCAAGGGCACAGAGAGAATGAACATAACTGGTCAATGGGAGTAACGTCAAGCAATTGGTGCTAGGAGTTTTAGGATAGAAGGATAATATTACTTAGGAGCTCTGAAGGCGGGGTCGGCCTCCCATGCACAAACTGGTCAAGAATTGATGTCGTTCTTCTAATGATACCATGATAGGCCGAAACCAATTGTTGAGCCTAAAGAGGGCCGCTATCTTGCTCGATGGACTAGACGCCTGAGCTAAGCTAGGCGTGATATGATCTCGTATGAAAAAAGATATTTGCCGTATTGTTCATTGGAACAATTATAGAAGGAAGGCTGGCCTAGTGAATTCCGTTCGCCAGACGCCGCATGGGTTAATCCACAGTCAAGGAAACTATCGACCCGTGACACAAGCATCCCACTTTTCAACTCTAATTTTATGGCTGAAATGCAGAAGGTGAGTACTCTATGTATTGCCACCCTATCTAGTCTCAGGCTCCAATCATCATTTGCATTTCCTTTTCTCTTCTTTTTTTAATGTTTTCTTTGTGTTTGAGTGATTTATGTGATGACTTAAGAGGCAGGAACAGCAAGAAAACACTAATAGAAGGAGAATTGTGGGAAAGATCAAAAGGGAAAATCGCTGCATCCCCGAGCTGATCTTTCATATAGAAGATTATGAGAAGTATTTAATCCGACTTAGCAAGGTCACTAAAGCGAATTTGCTGAGGCATGCTAAGCACAGCACTTCCCGGGAGGCCACCAGTATAGTTGGGGAAGAAGACAATCCTGACCACGAACCTGGCTGTTCTCGTTTTGCAGCACTCGAAAACGAATCATGCGATGCTTCTGATGAAGATGGAGGAGAGGAAAATGTCATGTCTCGGAGTCGGGCTCTCATTTGTCTGCGGATGAATCTGTTTCTGACGAGAAAGGTAATTCTCTTTCCCTAGTCAAGAGGATGAGGAAAAATGATGAAGATTAGCTATGCTCTGTCAGAAATATACTGGGATAGAATGGCACATATTTGGCAGATCATTTTGTATGAAGTAGAGGATAGAGAGAGAAACAGAAGGTAAATTTATCAAATTCGCTCAAATACTATGTCAATAATTTCTAGCACTTCAACAAGTCAATCTCGAGCTATGTTGGAGATCAATTTTTGCTTAGATTCAATATGGAGTCTAGCTTTTCTACCATTCTCAACTTTAGGTTTTTATCCATTCATTCATAGATATAGATACAGAAGATGCATACGACGTCAATATGACCGCATGAGCCTCTATTGCAATAATTACACTTTACCACAACTGATTCAGTTCATACACAATAGAGAACATTACCACTTAGTGTATTTTAGACATCATATAATACCTAACGGAGTAACCTGTGCTTGCACGGGTGGAATCTTTCTTTATTTGTTAAATGAGATCAAACATTAATTTTTTTAATTTGTTTGGAAATGGTTGGGTATATACACTTTTTGGCACCTTTTTCTTCAACTATTAATTCTTTACATTATGTAACTACACCATCACATAAAGGAGTGAAATTGAGTCAAGCTACTCAGTAGTAACTGGGGCTCAATTTTGTGATTAACTGAGGTCGACTAATATGATTTCCGGTCAAGTGAGCTTCTTTGAACGTCTTGTTGAGTCAAGCTCAAACTCACTATACTTAGGTCAATAGGTTCGTGAACCTAATCAAATTTCTAGTGTTCTTTTTAAAATATATGTTATTAGCAAAAGAAATAGACACATATATCTTCAAAATTACATAACATAATAGGATGATTGGGCTTGAGTTATGGTATAGGCCCCTTTTTTCTCTCCCTTAAAGTCCTTTATGGATTTCGAGTCGGGAATAGAGCAGTGGCTTATTGCTTGATATAATAGCGCCAGGCTGAGTGCTACTATTTTTATTAGTTTATGCTTTTTATCTCAATATCTTTTGCCTACTTTTTTAGGTAATACTGCTTTTTAAAAAAATTTAGTTTTTACTTCTGGTAGATTTTTTGTTTAACATTTAAATTGTTCATAATAATATAGTTTATTTATTTATTTCACACGAACTTTTTTTACGTGGTAGTGCTAAATTTTAGGATTTCTTTTGAATAACTTTCTGCTTGATATCTACTTTTTCCTAATTATGTGATTAATTTATTTAACTTTCTAAAATTTAATTTCCTAAAGGATTTTTATTTGATATTTTTAAAATGAAGTGTTGTCATTTTTCTATTTTCCCATTTAATTTTATTTTGCTCTTTTCCTCGATCGGGGGGGTCTGAGGTTTTTATTGGCCACAATTTGTAGTTGCACCCTAGACATATTGCCAAGTGGCAAAATTGAGTGAAAAACCCACGAACCTTCAAAATACTATTTTCTTATAGATAGATAGATAATGTCTCGTGTTTCATGGTGTACGATGCAGTTTGTTATAATTTTCTTACAAAATAAACTAAAGTTTGTAACCTAAGAATTAAAAGAAACCATCGATGAATTCGCATCTTTGCATTAAATATTACACGTGGACAAAAACAAAATTATTCCTACTAAAATCTAATGTCTGGAAATCGTTAATATGTACTTAGAAATTGAAAGATCTTTACTTGGTAATATTAACTCCAAATATTTTATTGATCATAAAATAGCCGCTATTGCATAATCAATCCGGTCCATCCAAGTGTACAGTAATCCGACAGGAGAACTTGTTTCGACCTAGGATAATAACCTCATGACCCTCATGACTTGGTCTTGGTCAGATATTGAAGAATAGAAGGTGATATGATGACATAAAATGCCATATCAACAATTTGATTTTGGAAGCTTTTATATTCTTGTGTCGTCGGTGCTCAATAATTGAAATTGGCAACCTTAAATTTCAAAATGGTTGTCTCAATCTGGGCGCTTTTGTCAGCATTGTGCTTGTTAAATTGATTAAATATTTGTAGCCAAAAAGATAATTTATGACTTTTGTTATAATTTGTGTTTATTCATCTTCATATAAAAAAATGTAATTTATAAACAGAAAGAAATTTTGCCCCAACGAGGAATGTTGTTACAACTAGGTTCAGTATTCAGTTTACTAATAAAAGGAAAGTTACATTAGTAACAATTACCATTCACTCGGTTTACTAATATTAACATAGATTATTAACCTATAAAGCGAAAATTAACTGCAAATTAAATTATTTACTATAGGGTAAATTACTTCCTCTTAGGTTATGTTACTACTTTGAAGATAAGTTTATCTCATATGATAGACAACTACTTTGTAATTGTCGCAATGTCAATTACACCTATAATTAATAATTTGCCTTTATGAATAAAAAATTCACCTAGGAGTTCGTAACAAGAAATTCCAGCTTGGTAATTAACCGATACCATAGTAAATTACCTTAAGGGTTCTCTTCCAACCAACCGACATCATTTACAATCTCCCTCCTATCAAGAATTACTACATCTACCAACATGTGAAGATATTTAGAAGACTCTTGAAGCTTCAAGAAGGCTAAGGAACGTACCTCAAGCTAAGTTGGTCCACGTAAGATACCAACTCATTGAGATAGTGTCCTACGTGTTTGTGTCCAAGTGGTGATGACGTGTCATGAATGGAACCTCTTCATGGTTGTCCACGGATTACCCGCGATTCGGTCAAATGTGCTCATCTATGAGATATGCTATTGACATTACCATCTAAAGCATCTAGGAACAAATAATAATCTTTGGTTATTATCTAGTAGAACAACATTGTATTCTATATTCATCGCAAAAACATTTCATACTCTTACCATTCCACTTAATAAGTATACATGAAAATAGCTATTGTGCATAACTGATTAACCTTACTGATGAGTTTGAATTTAGACATATCACAAGTTTTCTCAAACTCTAATACGGGGTTAACTTTAGTTCATATACATAGTTAAATTTCAAAAAATCTATGGTTTTTACAAAATCTAATAACACCAGCCATGTATCACATCATCACATGGAACATAAATAAGAATAATAATGACGAATATGTAGTCCAAAATCCTCAAAATTCATCTCGCAACTATAAGCTGATATCAAGTAAAAAGTTCAAACTTAACGGTGACTTTGGTTTCGCAAACAAATCACAAGAAAGAGCGGTTGTTTCTTTCCCATCGTCTTTCTCTAGGGATGGAGATAGAGAGATTTCACTTTCTTTTTTCTTTCCCATTTGCCAGGTTGCTCTTCCTTTTCTTCTTTTTGGATTTCTTGCGATTCTCTCCGCTCGGAACTTGCTCAACTTCAACGGCCGAACTCCTGTTCATCACAGAGAAGGAAATCCCAAATTTAGAGAAGGTGCATCGAGTACATTTTTTCCTCGTCATAAGGATTGTTTAACCACCTTCATGAGTGTCGACCCAACCAACCGGTGCTTGACAAGAGAATTAATACAAATCCGTTCATAAAAGCAAGCAGAAAGGTCATTGCTCAACAATTATTCTTTGGGTATGCACGCTTAACTATCTGCATTGAGAAGCCATAACAATTACAGTTCCAAGATCCTTTATATTTCTTTTCCAAAAAACCTAGAAGAGGCCAAGGGTAAATATGTCTGAGCAATGGCCATTTTAAAGTGTATCAATTGTGTTCGAAACAGTGTTTATAAAGAATCAAGGGGTCTTTTCAGACATATTACTCAAAAAGAAAAATTATGAACTTTTCCTGAGGGCTTTAAAAGCAAAATCATATTATGAGAATGCTAGTAGAGTCTTTCAAAATATAAATATGTGCGGAGTCATTGACGGGAATAAAGATAGTAAGGGGCCTCCTACAAATCGACGTTTTACATTATTTCAAGTGGGGTCCAAACTCTGGTTGCTACATCACGTCTGAGATTACACCTAGGACACCCAGCTACATGATCAACACATTCATCCAAATACCATTATATATGTGAGTTTGGATTATGAAAAGCCAATAAGAACATGAAAACATAAAGCTACTCACTTCTGAGTTGGATCATTGGCTTTTGGTTCTTTATCTTCCTGCCATGCTTGATTTTGCATCTCTTCCTCCATGAACTGCAATTTCCTCTTTATTTTATTTGCAGAGCTGATTCCAATGTCACAAAATGTTAGATAAATCATATGCTTCCTTGTTTATAGAAGGCCTTTTACTTGTGTGAATAACTAAAACAAAAGTTTCATGTCTCACTATAGTCAAGAGTCCAGTCCTTAACTACCTTATCTTTGGCTTTTTGAGACGGTACATGACCTTTCATGACTTCTCTTATTGTGAAAAAAGTAAAATAGGTAACATATTGTTAAGTCTCGAATTCAGTCAATTACCTTCCAGGTTTGCCGTCAACAGCAGGAGACAAACTTTCAGAACATTTCACGGCAGTGTTTCCATCTTGCTTTTGCTTCTTCCTGGCAACATCTAGCGGTGTCTCCATGACTATATCTGGGATCTTAGTCTCCGAGTCCTTCGCAGAAGACATTTTCTTAAGTGGAGAAGATACAAAGAAATCTTTAACATCAGGTTCTGACGACCGGGCTCCAGGATTCTGATGGGGCAAGCTTTTGTCCTTCCTTTTCTTTTTTTTGGACTTCTTGCAATTCACTTTACTTAGAGCTTGCTTAATTTCAACAGCAGATCTTCTATTCATCACAGATAAGAAAATCCCTGGTAAAGTTCAATTTTTCCTTGTTATGAGGATCGTTTAATCACTTTCATTACTGTCTAGGCAACTGACCAGTGCTTGCCATGAGACCTAATACAAATCATTTGCAAATGCAAGTAGAAAGGTCATCGGTCCACATTTACTATTGAAGTATTCATGCTTAGCTATCTGCACTAACAAGCCATAACAATAAGAGTTTTGCTCGTAGGCATCAAGCACAATCATTTTGAAAAATTTCTAGTACTTCAATCTTTCATCATATACATATGTGTGGGGTCACTGAAATTAATAAAAGGTAGGAAGTGGGGGACCTACAAATGGAGGTCTTTCATTATTTCAAGATGGGTCAAACTCTTGTTGCTACATCATGTCAAAGATTACATGTGGAATGAACCCTAGGACACCCAGCTATAGGATCAATGCTTTCAACCAAGCATCGTTATATATGTGAGTGTGGATAATGAGAGGTCAACAAGAACGTGAGGACATAAAGGTACTCACTCCTTACTCGGATCCTCAGCTTTTGGTTCCTTATCTTCCTGCCATGCTTGATTCTGCATCTCTCCCTCCACAATATGCAATTTACTCTTCATTTTCATTGCAATGCTAGTTCCAATGTATCAACGTGTTAGATGAAATCATGTGCATCCATGTGTATCTGATTTTATAATATTTATAGGCAGGCCTTCTGCTTTAGATGAGTAACTAAAACATAAGTTCCTGTCTCACAATAGTCAAGAGTCCATTCCTTAACCACTTATCTTCAGTTGGACATTACACAAGCTATTCAAGTTGAGATAAGTGCGAAGATGAAGCATTTCCAGCAAATCAATGAATTCTCTTCTCGTGGAAAAAGTAAAATAAGTAACAAATTGTTAAGTCTCTAATTTAATAAATTACCTTCCAGGTTCAACGCCAACAACAGTAGGAGGCAAAGGTTCAGATGATTTCACGGTGGTGCTTCCATCTTGCTTTCCCTTCTTCTTGACAACATCTAATGGAGATTCAATGACTACAACTGGGACATTTATTTCTGAGTCCTTCGCATAAGACTTTTTCTTAAGTAGAGAGGATACAAAGAAATCTTCCTCATCGGATTCTAACAACAGGCCCTCAGAATTCTGTTGTGGCAAGCTATTGACCTTATCAGATTCACTCTTTTCATGCTTTTTCCTAAGTCGTCGACGACGGTCTTTTCCCTTTCTTCCTTTCTTGTAGTTTGGTTTCTCCTCCTCTGCTGTTAAAAATTCACATTGCAAACACGCCATATAAACTTTCTCCTAAATTGAAGATTCAAAACTGAGCATAATGAGAGCAACCAACATATCTGCACTTGTCCATATAATGCCATCATACGAATATAAGAAGGAAAATCAACTTGAAATTTCAAACTCAAGAATGCTAACAACTATAAAATAAAATCTGGCATGGTGCGAGATCCTACAACATTAATGAATCCATAAGAAACAGAATAATAATACAATATGACAACTCTATCACGGTGAAGGCCAAAGGAAAAAAACACCAATGACATCACATGAATATAAGAAGGAGAAGCAATTTCACGATTTTAAAGTGAAGAATAATATTAGTTATATAAGATCATCTGGCATGCACAAAAATAAAAGCAGAATCCTCCCACATCATATTCTTTCTCTATGGTCACATAATCATACAAATTGCTCAAACATCATAATCTTTCTCTATGGCACCACAGTTAAGTATATTTTGTTTGTGACAGTTGACACCATATTATTGATAAATAAATAAAAATGCTGACAGCAATTGTTTAAAGAAGGTCAATTTCTTCATACTACATCATTAATAATCTTTCTTTCTAAAATATAAAAGCAACAAGTTATAGGATATTGCTTTTGCCTCCAGAAACAAGAGTTACTAGAGGGTTTTCACTGGTCCTACTTTGATGCAGGATGCAAGCAACTCTGATGCAACGATCTTGAGCGGTTAAGATAGAAAAGAATGAGCTCCAAATTTCATTTTACAAATGCATGGCTGGACAACTGGTACTTAGTTACACAAAATGGAAATTATTTAATGATTTATATTTCATTGAATCTGAAAAATGTGAAAGATTAGTTGCATATGTTGTTGTAAATGCTTCTCGGTGTCACTAAAATCAAGCAAAAAGAATTCAAGCAATGTCGAGAATTGAACAAAGCAACCAACTCCAAGGACTTTAGATGCGTAACTCAACAAAGCAAAATGGTCTATTGCGTTGTTATGATATCGACATCTAATCACAATAGATTCCAAATTGTTATTTATATAAAATCCAATTGATTTCTCAAAATTGAGCTTTTTTTTCTTCCCCTTTAGATATAAAGATTGAAGAGCTGTGCATACATGATTTTCAAAGTAGAAGCTCATCAACAAATGCCTTATGAGAAATAAGAAAAGAACATTGTTAAACTACGAGCACCTGATTTATTCAGCATAGGAGAAGGTGGAAGGAGTTCAACATCACCATCATTGATAAAGCTATCTTCATACTTGTCGTCGTCCTCAGAAATATCTGTCTCAGTGTCTGCAATATCTTCTCCGTAGGACTCTCTAATAATCATTATAAAGGAACGGAACTCTAGAATGAAGCTTCTATATTTAGTGTATGAAACAGTCTAGAAAGTGAAGTCTGTAAGGACACTGATTAGTATCTCTTGACCTTTTTAGCTCAGCCCAACGTGTACCAATGTCTGCATGGTTCAAATGATGTAATGGTACCAATCGATCATCTTATACAATTAGAAAACAAAAATATATGAGAAATGAGATAACAGTAAGAGGGAATAATACAACATAACTCAACCAAGGATACGAGTCATCATCAAATTCTCGACCCTTTCGCACGTAGTAACCTGCGAGGTGAACACTGCGAACACCAAGAACAGAAAAAATGACTTGCTGGGCTTCCTCGAATTCCAAATTTATCTGAGCAGATTCTTCTTTTCCCGGAAGCAAGGAGCATATAAATACAGGAGTCGCATTGCCCACATTGCATTGCACCGTGCTCTTGGTGGTGGCAACACCAGTCCCGAGTGTCGCCTGCCCAAAATTATGCACATCCAATTTAAGGTAAAACCAATAAAAAAAACCTGATGAAATCTGGACTTTTCAATGTTGCAATGAACCAAAATCAAAGAACAGAGAATCGTTTTACCTGGGAGATGCGAAGCCTCGACCCATTTGGCTTCTGAATATAAGGCTTGCCGGGCTTCACTTCAATCCCTACTCACTCAGTGGAAAAACAGAGCAAACGATATCATCACTCTCATGAAATAAAATCACAAACAAGAACAACCGATCGAAACATAAAAGGGTCGTATCAAATTCACAGGCAAAAGAATGTGCAAAGGAGAATCAGAACCGACCCCAAAAAACCATTTTCTTGTTACGAAAAAGAAGAGGAACAAGCTAGACAAACTGAATCAGAACGGACTGAATGGATTTTAAGAGAGGAAGAGAGAGAGGGGACGCAATGATGCTGCGTCCACAAGTTCCAACCTGTGCGTGCTAAGCGAGGACCATCAACCATTTGAGAAGGGAAAGCATGATTCTTGAAAATTGCAGAGCATTTAATCTCCTCCGCAGCATCCCGATTCTCTTCGCGCTTCTTCTCTTGAACGAGAAAGAGCGCCATTTGAAGTCGTGACTCTTCGTAGGCCGGACTATTTTAGAAAATGAAAATCCATATTGCCCGCCCTGTATTTCTCACAAATCCCCCAAAGTCCCCCCTATAATGTTTTTTGATCGCAAATAGCCTCCCTCCATTAGCATAATTTTGAGAAGAGGCACGTACCCTCCCAGAAGACTCGAAACCAATCTTACCCGATCCGAATGGACTATTAAAAGAACAATATCCATATTTGAAATAAACAAATTCCAAAGAAATCGAATTTTTTAGTTATTCAAATTCGACTCAACTAATCCGAAGAGAATCGAATGTGTTTTTTTGCTATTCATCTACAGGATCATTTATGAATCATTGCACAAATAATCACATTTTGGTTTTATTTTATGGCGAACTTAATCATGCTTGCGTGCTCGTGAGTGGGAAATTTTTAACGGGGAACCTTCCAAAATATAAACATAAATTACAGAATGTGGTAAAATTGGAAAATCTTATCTAATATGTTGCCCTATTAGTGGCTTGTCAAATAGATATAAGATAGGCTTAGACAAAAAAAAAAAATGAGGACCTAACCTTGTAATTGATATGTTAATCTCAAAAAATTAATATATTTCGATTTTAAAATAGAAAATGAAAGCATCTCGAAGACTTCTTATGCATTGAATTAAATTTTAAGCTACAATGTACAATTTAAATTTAAAATTCTTGAGTATTCTCTTAGTTGCTCGACTCACACTTTGTGTGGGCTACTCGTCATATCTAATGATTGAATATTTTAACGTACATAACTAAAACAGTACCCAAAAAAATAAATTTAAAAATCGAGACGGTCAAAAGAGAGTAAATAATTATGGTTATTTCATCCTTGTATTTTATGGTACCAAGTTTTTTGTTTTATTGTGCTTTGCTTTTATAGTGATAACTTTCTAACTTTCACTTCTTGGACATTAGAAAGTTTCTAAGAAATTACATTTTTCACTAAAATGATATCTGCATACTTTCATTAAATAATTATGGTTAAATCTTCAATTAAAAGCAAAAGTACCCGGGCTTTGCACGGCCTACATTTTTAATTTATTTTCATATATAGAAGAGGTTACGTTTGAAGAAACAAATCTACAGACTCTACTTATTATAATAGTCATAAAATGCAATTAAAATTTTCTACTATTACATCATCATATGTGTATTACCTTGCTGGTTTACCAATCTTGTTTCTCTACCTTTCCTTCACTTACATTAAAAGAGAAAAACTTGGCAAACATTTCAAATATGGTGCACACGGAGAGCGCCATATGGTTAAGAGAGAGCTTTATACATTAATTGTGAAGACCCACTTTTTAGAATTTGAGTAAGAAATAATTGTTAGAAGAATCTGACTAAAAATTCAGATCTATGTGTTTATAAAAGAAGCTTAAATAAACAGATATAAAGAAAGAGTAATTAATAACTAACAGATCGAAGCGCATGCTATTTTCACCTCTTGTATAGTTTTAGACACTCTAAAATTTAATTTGTCCAAAATTAGTTGTCGTCAAGACTAAGATTGATGAAAGAGAAAATATATATCTTTAACATAGATCAATCAATCTAATAATTTGTATCAATCTTTCCTAATTTGTTGTTTCTTCTTCTTTTGTGTTCAAAATGAAGAAGCTTGTGTTCATTGTTTTTTTTTTTTTTCACAAGAATCGTCTAAGATTAGAGTACATTGATAAATTTAATGATTGAGATTCAAACTTAAAAGTATATTAACAGAGTACATTTCTTTGTATGAAAAAGGGCTAAAGCCGAATAAAAAAAATGTTAATATTGAGATCTTACTATCCCTAATTTATCCCATTAAATAACTCTCAAGTAAGTAGTACAAAGATTAAGGATACAAACGCTTGATGATCTCAAGATTAGCATATTTACAATGTCTCTCTAAAGTTCAATATGAAAAGATCCTTATAATATACAATGCTTTTTTTAATTGTTTTTCAAGAGAATTCTTTAATTAAAGTTGTGAACTCTTTAGGATTATAATTTATATTTATTTATATGCTAATTAACAAAGATCACCAACAAGGCGTAAACTCATTACAAAAGATCTTCATAGAAAGCAACACGAGGACATTAGTAAGTAGAAGAAAAGAAATGAAGTCTGTATGGACATGAATGAAATAACATAAGATGGTGGAATAAAACATATTTTTTATTTAAGTACGCTCTTATATTTTTATGATAATATCTGCCTTTTGAATTTTTAATAAATAGCAACTTTTACCCTTCGGGGAGTATTAATTAGTTCTCTTAATGTTATTTTCGTCAATTCAATAAATCCGGGAGTATTATATCCATTTAAAGGGTGTAAATAGCGTAAGCCCAATTTAAAAGAATTATTTTTTTAAATGTAAGTGTTAGTTGCAAATTAAAATAAGATCAATGGTTTTTTTTCCCGTATATTTGCTCTGAGTTGACTAAAAATATTAATTTGTATGCTACAAGACTGTCAATGAACGATCAATACGTGTATATAATGCGATTCCTTATTTAAATCAATTAGACATCGTTTCCAAACTGGAGGAATCTTATTATAAACTTCGTTTGAAACGATGTGGCAGAAATTAAGATGCAACATAAAGGACATGATAAGTTGTAAATTCTTACACCCATCCTTTTTGTGTTATTATATCATAATGGAATAAAGGTACTCTTGACTCGATATCCTTCGTTTTGTTCCATTTGAACCCTCATTTTTTTCTTGGGTTGTAGTGTAAACAGTATGTGATGTAGCTCAAATAAAAAGTATTGGTTCATTTTTCAAGGCAAGATCTAGGGTTAGTGCCAATTAATAAGTTAGAATAATTTCATAAGTATATTTGATTCATGATTTTTAAATCAATAGGATCCGGTTCAAGGAAGTTTCAAATCCAAAAAAGGAAAATTTGTTATAATTAGTGGAAACTCTTTTGATCAAAAGTGTATCATGCAGGAATCAACCATTAGAAAAAGAAGTATGTTGCTACAACTTTGAAATGAGTAAAAGTTACTGAAGTAATGTCTAAACCCAATAATTCAAGGCAAAGATAAAATATCTTGGGACAATGAAATATTTCATATTTGAATAACCCTTGTAGTCTTAAAAAAGTAGGTCTTTTAGCTATGAGCCTAGTAAAAGAAAATTTAGGATAAGATTCTATAGGATCTTCTGTGGCACCCCGAACCCCTCTTAGGTCGCCACAGGCACCAACGTTACACCTGATTATATCTCTTAGAAGAAGCATCGTAAATCATGGACATTTTTTTTTTTTTTTTTTTTTTTTGAAAACAGTCCCAGCGCGACTCATTAGCGGAAGCAAAATAAAATATCGCCATCTCTCCCTCCATCAACCATGATACAATTGCACACCACTAATCATCATAATAAAAGACAAAGCCATGACACTTTATTTACATATTTTCAAGATGGGTTTCCTTGGGTCGGTACATCAAAAGAAAGGCCAGGACATGAAGCCACACTCGGCCTAAACCCCAAAAAGAAACACTCGACCCACTACGACTAACGTGAAAGATCCTCCATCACTAGTGTCGGCTAACCATCCCAAAAAGTTTCAACTCCTACTTGTCACGCACGGGCCCTCACACCCATCCCGGTGCATCAAGCGATGGCGGCGGCAACATCCCACGCATCACTCCGCCGCGACGAATGTGGACGGATATGAACTCCTAGACAACAGGGCTCCCAGCCAGGCCCACATCATACATAACTAAACAGCGCACTCGAATATACGTAAGACCAAGAACAGAGGGACAGTCAAACTCCTCGCACTCGACCTCTACATCCGAAGGTAGGCCGTAAAATACGCCCCGTGTGATAGCAGGGAGTGGCATGCAGCTAATCTGAAATGTTGGTTCCCGAATGGATGAGTACAACCACTCAGCAGGTAAAGAAATCCAATAACCACTCAATGCATCATACAATACAATCACAACATCATACATGCCATTCATGCATCCAAGCATACTTACTTTGAAGCCATGCATATACCATCATACATCCTCATCACCATCATATCACATACATGTCATCATGCCATAGGTGATCATTATTATGTCACACACATGTACCATTATGCCATAGGTGGTCATCATCACATCATACACATGTCATCATGCCATAGGTGATCATCATCACATCATACACATGTCATCATACCATAGGTGGTCATCATCACATCATATCATATATGCATATCATCATGCCATAGGTGATCATCATCATATCATATCATATATGCATGATTCAATTTCCACTTTTAACTTTCAATTCGATCACCACATCACTCTTTCTCGGGATCATCAATTTTATCTCATACTTTACACTCGCACCCCATCCTGGCATCACGAGAAAAACCTCTGGCATTCAGTCATTTAAGGCCACCGGGCATCCGGCACCCCCACATTCCGAGCATCTCGCATCCCAACTGGCATCACGAGGCATCCCTTTAGGCAAAGACCTCCGAGGCTTTTGGCACCCAACCATTCCAAGCATCTCGAAACTCCCGAGGCCATCCGGCCATGTATCTCTATACATTCCGGGCATCCGGCACCCCCCATCCCGGGCATCCTGATACTCCTAGGGCATTATCATCCTCCACAAACAGTTTCCTCATTTATCATTATTCATGCTTACCAATTTAGGTCTCAACTCAGCATGGCACATGGCAAACAAAATCACTTTCATCCTTCGATCTATACATGCATCATCAGTCATCATCATACATACAGCAATACGCAATCATTCATAAACATAAAATTTATGGCATTCGTACAATTTAGAATAGTCCATTTATCATGCCTTTTTGAAATTTATTTAAATTCCAGCTTGTACCATTTTTGAAAATACTTAAATTAAATATCCATATAATTCTCAAAAATCATGAATTCAAGACATGTGATAGACAAGACAATAAGACATTAATTTCGTGAAAAACACATGGCCAATAAAGTTCCACACAAAAGAGATCACTCACACAAATACAGCATGCAATTTCGGATAAAAACAGAATGTGCAGTTTTTGAAATAATTCGATTAAAATACCCGGACGACCTCCGAAAATTATGAAAATTTACCAGGTTCTATTTAAGACACTAAATTATATTTTTCATGAATACTTCTAGGCCAAATTCGTTTTAGATAATTTTCTATAGTCGTCCGAAGCTTCTGGTTCTCATACCGAAACGTCTAGTGTAGTCATCTCCGAAATACCGAGTTTTTACCCACTTTTTCTTCTTCGTTTCCTCTGAAATTTGGATATGTTTTACTTCAAGATGTCCCCTACAACTTTCATTAAGGGATCTAAGTCACATTTTTAAAGAACAGTCACCATATGGGTCCATGAAGTCTCGGGTGTCCTGTACCACGTCTCCAGATTTACCGTCTTCAAGAGTAAGTCGATTCACTAGGCTACACTTGTTAATTTTACTTCAAATTTGAGTATGTTGGTATTCAAGATGTTCTCTACAAGTTTCATGCAGAAGTCGAAGAGAGATTCTTAGTAAAAATCAACATGCAACCACAAATCCACCGAAAGGTCAGTGAAATCGTTCCAGATCTAGTGTCTCCGTAGGATGAGAGTTTGACCCCTTAAATCTCCACAATTTTGTACCAAATTTTAGTATGTTGTAGTTTAAGATGTTAGCTACAACTTTAATTAAGGAATCAAAGTTGAAATCGAACTCAAAACATGCATGCAAGCTCTCAAAAGATTCTGGGTCAAGCGGTTCATACGAAAACAGCAACATCACTCAAGAACAAGTCATTCTAGCTTCGGTTTCTCCCTCCTAATCACCCAAAATTCGACACTACTCCAAACATACATGCAACACACACATGCAAGAGTAGTAAGAGGATCCTAACTTGCCTCTAGACTCAAGAGAACGTGTGACATCCCGATTTTCCAATTCTACTTTCAATAAATTGAGACGGGCATTTCGTTGGCACGCATATAGTTCTTTTCCTTGAGTCGGCCACTCATGTGAAAACTAGTCTATCGGGTGAAGCCGTTAAGAATTTCTAATGCACCAGACTCGAGAATTTGACCAGGAAGCGACCTTTCGACCGAGCTAATCTGCAAGGGTCATTACGGCACAATTAAAAATCGATTAGAGATCGGAGATAGGTCGACTCGACAAAGGCATGTGATCAGGCGTGGGTGATTCCACCAGATTGCACAATTCTTGTCGATCGGCACTGGACCGACTTTTTTGTCGATTGCGTACCCTGTGTTCGTATTTGAAACCTTGAGATTTCCCCGACAACCGAAAGTCGCCAATGTTCCAAAGATGTACATTGTGGCTTGAGATGATCAACCACAGGTCAAATGCATAAAAATTTCTAAAGGCTACCCGGTAGGTTGGGCCGCGCTAGTATCGTGCTAAAGTGAAATTAACCGTGGAATTAAGATCGAATTCAGAAATTGAAAGTCTGGGTGGGTCACAAATCATTTTAGGAATATTAACTCATCTTCAAAAGATTTTTCATGTAATCAGAAATTTTCAGCGATTAAATCAGAGAATGGTTAATTTGGCTCGAGAAATTAGTAGGCCTACCTTTGGTCGCGCTTTTTGGACTTAAGTTGGTGCCATGGACAAGTGAAGATGTGAATTGAAGTGTGGTGACATTGAATTTATTTTATGGACTTCAATTTAATTCAATTGGAAGAGAATTGATGAGAATTGAAGAAATTGGATGTACAAGAATTGGACCTCGGCGGAAAATGGAATTGAACCTATTGGAATAAGGTTGTGGAGGATTTGAGTGAGTGGAAGATGACATGGGATGACGTCATGGTGGTTGAGGCCAAGGGCTGAGATCTTGACAAGTGGACGGTGGGGATTGGTTCTTGGAGAGATGACCCATCAACATCATCTTCAAGCTTGGGAAGAGAGAGAAGGAGGAGAGAGAGGGGGGGTTTCGACCGGACCAGCCCTGACGCCGCCCCGTTCGCCCGCTTGGTCGCCTTCTCGCCGCCACACGTGGCCGTTGCCATCGCCGCTCCGCCTTGGCCGCACGCCCTCCATCTTTCCCCCCTTCCTCTCCCATCACCTCTCTCCTCCATGGGTGCTATGCGAAGATCAGAAAATGGCAGCGAAGAAGAAGCTGGAGTAGCCATGGCCGTCTGCCTCCTTCGCCGCTTGTTGCTCGCCGCCGGTGCCGTCGTTGTCGCCGTTGTTCGGGCACGCAACCACGCATCCGCTCACCGTCGTCCGCCTCACCTCTCCGCCACCGCCTTCTTTTCCAAGCGGCTGTTCGGCCAGCTCAAGCCGCGGTTCAGCCCACCTCCAGCCGCCGTGAGACCCCGCCTAGCCGCCGTGTGCCACCGCTTAAGCTACCGGCGCCTCTCTCCGCCGTTCCTCCGCCCAAACCACCGCCGAACCACCTCCGTCCGACCTCGATCAGCAGCCAAGAAAGTGGGTATTGCAGCCCGCTCGTGGCCCATTTTGGCCGCCTTCCCGAGCCCGGATGCTCGGCCCGCCTTGAGGAAAGTCGATCCTCGCGTCGTCCCCGTCGTTTTGGTCCACTTGGCTCGCTAATCCGGTGAGTTTAGCTCACTAAACCTTGATTAGACGGTTAATAATGCCCTAAGTGTGTTTAGCCTAAGTTAAGTAAGCTTATGTGATTAGTTAGTTTATTTAATTGTGAATTAGATTAAGATATTTGTTTAATTTAAAGTATGCTTAATTAAAGGTTAAGAGAGTTTATTTAATAATAAACCTTGATGGGACATAATAGGATTTTCATTTCGAATTATTTAATTGCTTCGAAATTCTGGAAATTATAATATTATATTATAATCCGAAATTATTAAAATATTATTATTTAAAAAAAAAACAGAAAAAAATATTATTATTTTAAATTGAGTTGAATATTATAAATTGAGTGTGGATTGCAAAAAAATATGGATATTATTATTTAATTAATTTTCGGAATAAAATTAATTATTTATTAAAATTCGAAAATTTCATCAGGACCCTAAACTCTCAGAATTTTGTGCTAATCGTTACTATGTATTTAGAATTTGAATTTGATGATTGATTGTGGCAAATTGAGTGTGATTGTGATAAATAGGGATTCTTTTTATAAAGTCCAAAGTGTCGAAATTTATGGGAGAGTTGGCCGTGATTAACCACCTATTAGAGATCGTGCCCAGTGGGGCCGTGAATTGCCACCTGATAAAGTTCGCACCCAGTGGGGCCGTGATATGCCACCTGATAAAGGTCGCGCCCAATGGGGCCGTGAATTGCCACCTATTAGAGGTCGCGCCCAATGAGGCCGTGATATGCCACCTATTAAAGGTCGCGCCCAGTGGGGCCGTGATATGCCACCTGATAAAGGTCGCGCTCAGTGGGGCCGTGATATGCCACATGATAAAGGTCATGCCCAGTGGGGTCGTGATATGCCACCTATTAGAGGTCGCACCCAGTGAGACTGTGAATCGCCACCTGATAAAGGTCGCGCCCAACCGGACCGTAATCTACCACATTTTTAAAGGTCGTGTCGAATGGGGTCGTGATGCCACTGATTCTAATTTTGCCGGGTGGGGCCGTGATTAAGAGTAATAATTGATTTGCTGAATTGATATGTAATCGGCCAAGTCGATTGATCGCTGAGACGATCCAAGTGGTTGAATTGTTCTGATGATGTGATTGTGCGATGGTTGTTTGGTTATCCTAATTGTACGTGGTTGAATTATATAAATTGTGTTAATCTGCAGATGAAGGCTAATGCGAGGTAAATCTTCTGTGTGATGTGGCTAGGCCACCCGGGGCGTATTTTCTTTCTAATAGGGGTTTAGGGGGTTGAACTTGCTGAAACATTATCTCATCCCGATTTGTGGATTAAAAATTTCAGGTCCCTGGTGATCGGAGCGGGCAGATAACTTTGGTTGGCTATTAAGGAGTTGCAGAGGTGAAGTCATAAGGATTGGAGAACATGTCTGACTTGTAGGTCGTAGGACAGTTCCTTTTTAAGAGCCGGTCTTTTGTAGACTGTTGGCCGTAGACCTCTGTTTGTAATTCTATTGAATTATGAAAGTATTATGTTGTGATTTTGTTTCCTACTTTTCTATCCCGTATTTTATTATCAGGGGTTTTACAATATGCTTCTGCATGTGCGTTAAAGATTTGATTAAGTCGGCGACTTAACCTGTGAATGTCGCATTTGCATGACCATGGTGGGATGTTGGCGCTCTCAAGGTTCGGGGCGTGACAGAACGACGGCACACAGCGGACAAACAGGCGGCATGCGGCGGCGACGAGCGGACGAACAGCGAGCTCCTTCCTCTCCTCCCTCTCGGTTCCTCTCTCTCGCAACTCACTCTCTCTCTTTCTCACTTGGACGGCAACCCAACCGGCCACTCTCTCTCTCTCTCTTTCCCTTTTATTCCCCCAATTCTCCATCATTAGCAATCATCACATGCCTCTCCACAAGCCAATGCATGAAGACCTCCTTGCCACTTGGCAAAGCCCATGCAATGGGCCGGCCACTCTCCTTCTTGGGCCTCACTTGGGCCGGCGACAACCCCATCTATGGGTTTCCATTGGGCCAGCCAGCTTGGCCCATCTTAGGCCCATCCCTCTTGGGCCTAAGTCCCAAGCTTAATTAGCCCAAGTTCAATCTTTTAAAACTACTTAAATTTTCCTATTAAATTGAAGTACTAAATTACAAATTAAGATAACTATACACTTGAAATTATAATTCCATGAGTTCCAATTTATCACACACACATGGCCAAAGATAAAACTTCCTTTCCCAAAATTCATCCATTAAAGACTTGGCCATACATCTCAGTGCAACTCATGGACTAGGAGGCTACAAAATACAATAGCGGTACTTCTATCGCCTATCCATAGCTCATGGCATATTTAGGGACTTTTATGAAATTCCAGGGTGCCACATCTTCCCTCTTCAAAATTTGACGTGAAAGCCTCGTATCATTCGGCTCATCATTCGGCTTAATTAGTTACATGAAATAAGGTATATACGATCTACAAGAATAGGAAAGAAGTTATGATATTTCGATTTAAGGAATTGGAAAAAAAAAAACAAAAGGAAAGTGATAAAGATTATATAGAAGTGGAAGATGAAAATGGTCTAGCTTACAATGATGAGAATATACATGAAAATTTGGGGGTGTGGACACCGAAAGTGTCAAAACTTGGCATAGGATGACACTTGCCAAAAGTTCTAAAAGGTAAACTTAAATATCAAAATCAGAGAAGAATGGAACACTTAAGTGCCAACAGTGAGAAATTCCAACTAAGGTGCTAACTTGACATTTTCCGACAACTTTATTTACTGAGGTGGCAATTCTTTAAAAAAAATTATTTACATGGCAATTTTTTTCAAAAAAATTGTCCACATCACACTATAAGCCCCCAAAATTAATTTTAAATATAAAGATTAAATTATCCACGTAGACATTAAGACTATGTACTTAAGTGTTCACTTTTTATAAAACTTGACACTTAAGTGTTCACTTTTAACCACGAGTGGCACACAAGTGATCACTCACACCATAACTTAACACTTAAATGATCATTTTTTAACCACGACTAGCACTTAAGTGAATATGGAAGACAACGTCGTTTTAGACAAGGATTGCTAAGTTAGCTTTCTGATGAGTCACATAGACCACTTATATTATTAAAAATATGCCACATCAAATTTATGGCTACTCTGTCGGACTTGACACTTAATTGTCCAAATTTTTCAAAAAAGTGATACTTAAGTATACATTTTTGGAACTTTTGGTACTAAAGTATTTACCTATGCCAAGTTTCGGTACTCCCGGTGTATTTTCTCATGAAAATTTGCATCAATTTCCCTAATGAATTAGCGACATTTGCCACGTACCTTTTTTCGAAACCTAGCATCGAAAATGAAAAGGCACTACAAATCATTAATGTGATTTATAATACGAGCAAGGGCACTAGGGATGGAACAATCATCTACTTGAAGATAATTAGCCAAGACTATTTAACTAGACTAAAAAATTAATTACGGTAATGGATCCTCATAACCCATTTTTATATGCATATGAGATATTCATTAATTTATTTGACATCATTAATGCACATTTTTTTCATAATTATAACAGTGGTGTTATGATAATTATGATAATATGTAGAAGAAAATGCTAATCAATAATAAATATAAGAAAATCCTTTTTGATAGCAATAATAGACATTAGATATACGTTGTCTTTATAATAAAAATACCAATAATAATGATTACAAATTCTAACAACAACAACAACAACAATAATAATAGATATAAGAACATACTCAATTGATAAACACTAATTACCAAAAAATCTCATTATTAATGGACAAAAACCCATAACATATATGATTAACCAAATAAAAATAACAATCGATTAGCTAAAGTACAATCAATTGACATCAATGGATCATCAATGCAGTGTAATCAATACACGATACAAGTTAATAAATTTATATCGATATATATTAAAGACGTCACAGCAAGAAAGCATAATATGACATGAATTTCCATGGTGTTATGAGTTGCACATTCACTATGAATATACCTAACTATATACGGACAAAATCATCATTTACGATAATGAAGATAATAGGGAGGTAAGCAATTAATGCCTTACTTTAATATATTTGAATACAAAATAATTGCCTAGTATTTAGTATATCGATCATCTTTTCTTACAACAATTTAAATTTTGATGAAAGAGGCTAAACTCTCTAGTCGCATGTATGAAAGAAATTGACATTGGAAAGTTTTTAAAAATAAATATTCTTTTGCACGTAGTAAACATAACATGTAGTAAAAATTCGATTTTGCTATGCTTCTTGCCTTTTTTTTTATTGTACTTTATCTTTTAATTTGCAATTTTTTAGCGTTCAACATTAAATGCTACAAACTTTTAGCAAATTATACCATGTTCTAATAATTTAAAATAATTCGAAATGCTTTTACATGCTTAATTCGTTAGAGATATTAATAATAGGACAAGCCCAACGAAAGATTTATGTAGTCAATTATACTATAAACATTATATGCAACATGAAACAATTTGTTCAACATTTTAAATCTACTCAGCTGACCATTTCGGCAAGCCGCTCACCAATGTTCTTCCATAGTTCCACGACTGTCACATTAGGTATAGTTTGAGAAAACTTTATCAATTGTGCTTATGTATCATGGGCGCAAGAACGATGCAATCCTGCAAGTGCATTTCACCTATTTGTCCTTAAAATAAACAATCAAATTGTCATAACATCTGATTTTTACTGATTTTCGTCAAGTTGATTTTTTCTACGAATTACTAATTCTCCTCATGGATGATCAAATTAATCTTAGATAAGCTTCAGAGAAATTGTCGAATCTGACCAACCAATGCATTCATATATACTCATAATTCTAGCATAATATCTAGAATCATTTAGTGAGTATCTAGCAGGGGTTATTATGAATCTTCGTTCTCGCTTGGATATAACTCTTCAGTGCTGTTCTCCCTTTTTCTTGCTTGTCAATAGTAAATATTCTGTGTAGACTCCTAGAAAAGCGCCTCGTCTTTCCGCATTTAATTTTAATTCTCTCTCGCTTTCAATGGAGGTAAACGAGGAGTCACCCATGAGCACGGGAGGAATTGACCTGTCGAATTTATTTTTGTTTGCATCAGTCGAGGGTGTGAGGATTCCCCATGCATTGGAAAGCTGTGTAGTCTTTGCATTTTAACGAAGCGTTAAGGATCTTCCTCATTTTGGGGTTTCTTTTTCCTTCTGTTGATGTCGGACATGGAAGATTGCTGCAATCTCCAGTTGCGCATAGACAAATATTTTCCACGTTCAATCTAGAGATGGCGGTGTGCAACCATGGATTCTTCATGATGGCTCCGAACCGTTGGATTCCTTCCACCAATACGTTGCGGCGGCCTCTCCGTCTTGCGGATCTGTCCTCTTCCGTTGAGGTGTCCATCTTGCAGCCTCCCGGTCCCAACAGGACATTGTTGCTCGTCCGAGTTCATCGCGCTCGACGCCTGTCCTCCCAAGAGACAGCAAGCGATTTTGTTACTCTCTCTCTCACTCTGTCTGTGCGCACGAAGTACATACAAACTAGTGACGCAAAAGGATGGATATATATTATTGCAGGAGCAAGTGATTCGGATTTTAAGGTTGTCCGAAAGAGACGAGCAGAACGTGAAGTTCTTCCATGAAGTGCATCCAGAAGCGAAGGATAGAGGATTCGGTCGAGTTTTTCGTTCTCCTAAGCTCTTCAAAGATGTGGTCAAATCTGTAGTCCTTTGTAACTGCCGGTTAAGTACTGAAGTCAAGTTCTCTTCATGTGCAAAATAAGTAGGACAAAAAAGATGATGACCTGAATAAGAAACCCCATAACTGTAATTGAGTAAATATCCTACTTTTATAAGAAATATATAAGAAGAAAATTTAGGTGAGAAAAGCAAGACGAAGTGGGGTAGCTCGGCGTGGATATGCGAAGAAGACGAAAGAGGGGTTGCAAGAGAGAGGGCGGTCCCTCTTGCACCGCTGGATTTTCCTTGCTTTTACTCTATGATGGACGTTTTATGGACTGTCTATTCAACTGTCCATACATCCACACAAATATGTCAATGCCAGAAAAAAGTAATTTATAATTATAAAGTGGTATATTTTTCACAACCCTATTTAGATGAATTTTTCCCTTTGAATTGATGGGTTCTAACCTTAAACACCTTATATTTATATTTAGTTCATTTTGCCCGTGAGCAGTCTCCGCGATTCGCAATTCGCCAATCGAAAAAGTGATTGGAAGCCAACATGGTCATTTTCAAAAATCGCAAGCTATTGCAATGTGCGCCTATTGTCCCACAGGCTTCCATCATATTCTGAGGACCAATTTTTCCGGTTGTAGAATAAGTGCATGGTTAATAAAACAGCGGTAACATTTTTCTTCTTATTATACATATGCTAAATATAAAGAAGGAATTCAAATCTTGTGTCATATGCACAATGAACATGTAAAATGAAAGAAAGCTCCACTTTACAATATTTAATTCTTTCATCGAGAGAACTCATATAACATTGAAAGCTACAATATTCAATTCTTTCACCGTGAGAACTCATATAACGTTGAAAGCATCAAGCCGGTGCAGTTTTAATCAATTTGGACCAGTCCGTGTTCTATTGTTATAGCTTCAAGACTTACCAAGACATGCTCTATATGTACTCTCGGTGGCAATTGTACTGCTACTGCCACGTCTAAGGCACCATCGACTTCATTTTCGACGATGCAGCCATCGTCTTCCAAAATTGCAACATCTTCGTCAGGAGGCCGATAGGTTTACTGGGCCAACATGGTGAAGCTCGGGGTCAAGAAAGGAGGAGGATGACACGGGGATTTTGATCCAGATGTCACGGAACACCCCGTCCCCGACTTTTTGTCATTCAAGGGCTCGTTCAAGAGCTACCTAGGATGACCTTGGAAGGAGTACTTGAGGATGGTGATCACAAAAATTGATATCAACGAGGTCTATGTGAGGATGGTGATCATGAAAATTGATATCAACGAGTTCATAGACCTGAAGGGATGGAATGAGTGGGCCAACGATTTCCTTGAGACCCTATTTTATGGGGGAGTACTCAAACTTGGGCCCTGAAGCAGCGATGGCGAGGACGGTGAATTTGACAGGTTTCCACGTCCTTAAGAGTTTTCAGGAAACCAAGCTTTTTTTTATGAGAAGATTCACACAATGAGATTTATAGACAATTAAGATGGGAGTACTGTTTTCACTCAAAATATTAAAAATGGTGAAACTCATGAATTTCAATGTAATAAACTTTATTATGAAAAAACAATAATTGAGCTTCAAATGATGTAATTTCTGTATCAATGCGAAACATCACTGTCGAAAGAATCAAATACAGGACTGCCACGAAATTCCGGGGAATGACCGAAGAGACGGCGCATTTCGCAAGTAAATTAGGCGTGTTAAAAAACGGGAAAAAGGAAAAGTGAACAAACTCCCACGTACCAGCTATAGTCAAACGATGGCGCACGAGCCTGGTCCTTCACACGTGATCTTCCCTTCTCATTTCACACGGGAGAAACTCAATGAAATGGGCAATAAGAAGAAAAAGCCATTTGAGACAATGCAAACAAAACTTCGATCATCTAAGCGTAGTGAATTTCGATTTCTTTGCGACTTTAGAGCGCTTTCAACAATTTTCCAACTGCATTTCAGGCACAAAGAGCTAGGGTTGATGCGCCTCTCCATCTGTGGCGGAGGGCCCGTAGCCCTCACCTCGCATAGTAGCGAGTGAACTATTATTGTGACTAGGGAATAGGGATGAGGATCGCCGGTGCTCGATAATGGGCAAGATGTGTCGAGGGTCCATCTAGTCATGATCAACATCTCGATGAAAATTTGATTATCTCTCTCTACCTCCCTCCCACCCTCCTTTTGAACATTACTTGAGTACCATCTGTCACCAAGCTAGCTGAAACTGCCACATGAATGGCCACTTATAGCTCTTTTTGTTCTTTTTTGCTGGAAATTTGATTGCAAAATAGTCAAAATGCATAGTTGAGAAGAAATGAAAGGTTCAACCTAGAAAGTAACTGAAATCAAAGTCCAGCAATCCAAATATATAATGCAACCAAAGTTTTGTGAGCAGCCATAACATATATCTTTTTTCCTACATGTCGCAGATTGCTTATCTCGTATCAAACCCCTAATTTATGTAGCGTCATCAATCCTCCTAAACAAATTTTAGGGCTCCATCACAATGACCATGATGATCGAGAAAGCGTGTGATATCACTTGTCTTGTGCCATACATTTTTACAAAATTGCATAGCGTAATATATACACTTGCAGTCCCATTGGGAACTACCAGAAAGGGAGGTAGTATAAGCAAACAAGTCCAAGTCATCTATGGACATCGAACCTAGATGCATATCGCGAGCTGTGACAAATAGAATGAAAGATCTCAACATGTGCTCATCACTAAATCTGACACTCGACTGCCAAACATTCCTGTAATTAAATTTGTTCTTGAGAGATGAGAGTATGATTCTAGTTGCAGATATTTCGATGTGTGTCCCAACATTTGCTTTGCTCTATAGTTGCTAGGCTTGAAAGCATTTTATGTACCTCTCAAGTATCATTATAATTAATGAATGTAACTTTCTCTTGACAAAACAAAATTGCTAATAATCCGGTATTACTAATTCATATAATTTAGATAACCAAGATATTTAGGACATAATATTCTTAAATTCTCTTCATTTTTTAATATCTAGAAGATAGCAAGAAATTCTTGTATTTTCAAATGAAAAATGGAGTGTAGAGTGTAGCTTCGATTTGGAACCTATCTTGGATCGCACCTGAGACAACACCAGCACGAGCCTCAACGGCGAGATTGAGACCAAATAGAGATAGAGAGGGTGAGACCACGAGGTTTTTAATTTTGTAATAAAAAGTTTCGATTTGATTAGAAGGAGTGGACCTATTACTATTTGAAGTTGTTGGCGTTTTATAGTACTTCCAGAAAAAATCAATTATAGGCTCCGGACCAATTTTTATTTTGGAATCAACCAGGTTAATTCTCTCATGGAACAGGTTAATTCCTTAAGGCTCAACCTCGGAAACCGAACCAAACCTAATTGGTTCCCAAATTTTCAACCTATGAACTTTTTTCAAGGAATCGCCATTGAACCAAACTTGCAAAGCCCGTTCGGGCTAAATCTTTAGGTCATTTCCCAAATTCTTCATTCCTATTTGTAATCATTTTGATTTTTGTGTCATTGGAAAGATATTACGTAACATTACTATTCATAATACGGATAGACCCTAACGCCAACACAAATGGATCTTATATTCCGAAGGTGATTATACATTGACTAGCTTGACTAGCTAGCTTTCGGAACTCTAAGACTCCTAACTTTCAAATGGCTCGTCTAAATCAAGCATCATTTGTCAGTGATGTGAAGTATTTGCTCATGTCATAGGAGCTGCCAGAGTTTCACCGGAGCATCACTGGCAGAGGCAGAATGAAGGGTTGTTAGGAAATAGTGTTTTAAATTAGAAACTTGAAATTTTTTGCAAGTTTGAGAACAAAAAGAAAATCTACCACGAATTGAACATTTAATGAAGAAAAAACCTCTCGAGCGAGCCTCCGACCTCCGCATTGACTGCCCCCTTCCTTTTTTCCTTGGTTTAGGTGGAAAGGCCAATAGTAATCCTTGATAAAATTAGATTGGAACTACTATGAGCACGACGAAGTTCCCTCGTCATTTCCTCTTTCCCTATATGTTGAGAATGTCTTACTCAAATTTAATTGTTCCGTTCTCTCCAATATAGAAAGCTGTTACAACCTAATGGGCATGACTGAAATTCTTAACGAGTTAATGAAGTGTTGTCCGTAAAAGAAAAATGAAACGTCGGGAGGAAACGAAATCTATATAAAATCTATATAAGAATGTGACAAGAGAGAAAAAATATGGTTTAGCAAAAATAGAATATGGATTTTGTTGGGAAAATATGACTTCGAATTAGGTAGAACAATGAAGTCGAATCTTTAGAGTACTTCAAGTCGAACTTTAAAGCGTTATATCACTTTTTTTAAGGATTTATTTGCCCCATAAAGTTGTTAATAATTACTGGAAAATTTCTTTAAGAATACAACAAAGTCTCAAATGAGAATATTATATAACAATTCTAGTATTTCTTTAGGGTTTATCATGAGAAACAATTATAAACAATGGATGTAATTTCTTTTGAAATAAAACAAAAAAATAAAATAAGATTATCGTTTGATCTCAAAACAAATGTACTTATATATGTCTTTCGAATAAAGGCAATTCTTCAAAAGATTGTAAAAAGAACAAAGGCAACCTTTTGGGAAATATTATAAAATGAACAAGTACGTATCAAAAACTACGTTAAAAGAATATAAAAAATTCGGAATTAAATAAATAAATAAATATTGTAATTTTTCTTGAACAATCGCATTGTTTCAACAAGACTATATAATTAATTTTTATATAAATAAATGTGAATTTTTTTCAATAAATAAAAATAATAATTGTTAGTTAGTGTCAAATCTCATCCACGTGTGCACCCACATCTATTCACAATGTAGGACAAGACACCTCTTCATTTGTTTTATAAACAAATTACCAACAGATTTATCAATGAAATATGAGTTTAAGAGATTTTACTATCTTCATTGAGGTAAGAAACCTCATAAAGATTTAGTCATAGTGTGAAAATTCTCTCCCTTTCTTCAAACTAGAATCTCTTTTAATTCCATATTAATGTTTTCTTAGAGTTTCATTTTTAAATCGTAGTATATTAGTCGATTTGACTCCACAATTACTCCATACCATATCAATATGTGAGATAGAGATAAAAGCAGCAAAGGCAATTTCAAAAGAGTTTTTCTATGCCCATCCATTTTCGACTAATAAGCTGGATTTGCCTCGTGATAATATTAACCGGTGTGAAATTGGAAACCTAGGGCATGTTTCGTAACGATTATGTTTTCGAGAACTGATTCTGACAAGAAATGATTATTTTTTATTCTGTTCTCGGGAACTGATTATGGGTAAAAGAACGTGTTTGGTAACTGTCTAAAATTTCTGATTCTGGAATAGAATTACGTTTGATAACATATTCATTGATTATGTTCCAAATTATTTTTTTTTAATTTTTAAATAATTTTTTCTACTTTTTTTCTTTTCCTTTTCCTTTTTTCTTTTATTTTTTTTCCTTTTTCTCCTATTTTTCTTCTTCTTCTTGTGGCCGGTCGCCGGACCAGTGATCGGCCAAACGAGGGTCGGCGACCTTACCAGAGCATCGCTGGCCCTCGTCGGCCGAGGCTCGCCCAGTCTCGCCCCGCCCCAACGAGGCCCGCCTGTCCACCAGCGAGCCTTTGGCGAGCTCGCCGACCTTGCCCTAGCTAGGCGAGCCTCCGGCGAGCTCGTCGGACCTTGCCTTGGCCAAGAGAGCCTCCGGCAAGCTCGCCAAACTGGCGACCGACGGCGGCGTACAGCAGGCGATAGTGGACGGCGGCGGACGGCGGCGGACAACGGTGGACGATGGTCGCGGGATGGCGGAAGAAAGAAGAAGAGTTTTATTGTGTTGATTCATCTTTTTTGATTCTCGGACGCCCTAGTGATTTAGAACGGAATAAGAAGAAGAAAAAATCAACGTGGTTTTTTTTATTCTCAAATCTTCTTCCAAATTGATTCCGAGAACAAATTTATTTCTCGGGAACAAAAATTTTATCAAACGCAATTCTCGTCTTAAGCTTCTAAACCGAGAAGAGTTTTCGAGATCTTGGGAGAGTTTCAGAGGCAAGAGAGAACCTTAGTTTTGGGAACAAAAAAATCAAAATCATGCACTATTTGGCACGTTGCCAAACATGGCCTAGTAATTTAGAACGGAATAAGAAGAAGAAAAACATTTTTAGCCTTGTAATACTGAAGAAAACACAAAAGAAAGAAGAAAAGAAAACATGATCGCAAGGTACGAGAGACAAGACGGACAGACATCCCACCGTGTCGTGTTGTATAATTTATAACCATTTAGCTACGGTCAAAAGAGTAGTACGGTCGTACTAAAAAAACACAAAAGGAAGAAGAAAAGAAAACATGATCGCAAGGTACGAGAGACAAGACGGACAGACATCCCACCGTGTCGTCTCATTTTTCCTTTCTCCTCCATCACTTTCCAGGAGAGCACTTTCGTTCACCTCGTAAAATTTAAATCTTTCTTTCAAGTTTCGAGGACTTCAAAGCATGTCACTGAGAAAGGAAGTGACCTGACAAGGCAACTCTCCTCGATTTGTGTCTTCGTTCGGTCTTGTTCTGCAGAAAATCTTTTGGTACAAAAAATAGGTCGATTCCCTGAAAAGTTTGATTCTTTTAATAAATGTCCTGCATCTGTCTTCCATTTTTAATAATGCCCCGCAAGTGAATTCACGGATCTTCAATTAATTTTCTTGAAAATACTGTTGGTTAATGCTTTATTTAAAAGGATAATTTTCTAAAAATTCTCTACTTAATATATTTATAATAAATTAATTTTAAATTAATTTTTAAATCATCAAAAATTTTAAACTAGTACATTTACCCAAATTAATACACTCATAACAATTTACTATCTATTAATTTTCGTTAAATTTTATTATCAAATTATTAATTTGGATAACATGTGACAGTGGACTAGTATACTAGTTTAAGGTTTGTTGTGTTATTTTTGTGATATTTTGTATTATTAATCCAATTTAACATATAGTATATTTGTCATAAATATACTAGTTTGGAGTTTGTAGTAGTTGAATAAATTAATTTTTAGATAAATTTGTCACAAGTATATCAATTTGATATTTTTTGTGGTTATTTAAGGTAAATTTATCACAAGTGTATCGGTTTATGATATTTCATAATCAAAAAATTAATTTAGAGTAAATTTATCACAAATATATCAATTTATGATTTTTCAGGATATTAATTCTTATTAAAATCATATAAATTTTTTTATTTTTTTAAATTACCATAATTATTGATGGACTTCATCTCAACTGTTGAAAAAACTTTTTGTTGAGCTCATTTCATGAGCCGTTTAGATAACACTTGAAAAAAGTCTTTTATGGCGGATTGAATATGGGAAAAATCAATTAGTTACAAAAGATTATCAATGATAATTAATATAATTTCCTCTCGACTTGTTTTATTTCCTTAGATATTGTAAATTAGGTTAGGCTTCATAATGAGTAAACATCAATTAGGTTAGGCTTCTCTTCTTACTTAACACATCTTCTTCACCATGGTAATTACTTCGCTCCATTTTGTCGATCCGTTGTTTCATCATAAGTAAATGCTAAAGAGCCCTTCGATTTTCCAGAGCAATTAAATGAAAACGTCTGGCAATCAATTAATTCATTTTTTTTTTGTAAAGACCAATTAATTCGTTTTTATTTCAAGAAATTGGAAAAAAAAACTGTCCTTTTTTTTTGGACATTTCGTTATTAAAATATTTACATTATAAAGTTTTATGGAAAAAGCCGGTCTGGAGGATGAGACTTTGATACGACTTGACCTCTTTCCTACGCTACTGCTATTATTACTGAGAGAGTGACTTCTTTGCCTGCTTTGCTTGCTTCACCTTCCAATTGATTTTTGCATTAGGGTTCCGTACAATTTCGACACTCGGATGTCGGAATTCAGATCTCTATGCCTAAAAAAATTGTGGAAAGAAATAAATCTTCGGTTTCTAAGCGCATGGTAAAATTTCTGTTTCTCAATTTCTCAATTTTTTCTGTTCCGGAACGGGTTTGGAAAGCAATCCGTTTTGGTAATGCAAATTGATTTTCTCGCATTCCCCGAATAGAAATCTGTTTTTAAATTGTTTTTGGTGAGAAATCGAAGCTAAAAATTTTAGCTTCTCGTTTCAAATGTAAATAGAAATTTTTTTCTCAACTTTTCAATTTAGTCCAAAATATTTTAGATCACTAATATTGAAATAGAAATAGAAATAGTTAATTTAGTCCAAAATATTTTAATAATTTTTTAATATAATCATTTCAATCAATATTGATTGAAAATCTTAACCATTGGGCCAAATGGTGGGAATTGAATGGACAAGGCTTCATTTGTTGCACGCAAGAGATTTCACACATGGTAATAGTCAACTTGCCACATTCATATCTAACGAGTCTTTCTTCACATACTCTTTCGTAGTACGCCAGACAACGGCTCTATCTAGTTAACTATTTTTTTATTCATAAACTTCATATTAAGACGGTAAAAATGGGTCAAATCATTAGGGTTTCATCCGATTTTTCTTTTATAAGGAAAATAAATCTAATAAGGAATCTGTTGTTCTTGTAAGAGTGTTGATGAAAATACAGATTTTGATAATAAATTTTTAAATAATCCTAGTGTTGATAATTTTGAAAAAAATTGGTGACGATTTTTGAACATGGTGAGGATTTTTTTAACAAAATTTGGAAAGAAATTGGAATTAGACTTGAAGTTATGACTTTTTTAGGAGATTAGACTATTATAATCATGGTTATCATTAGACTTATTTGATTAATGTGAAATCAATTTCGGCAAAAACATAACGACATATTCACTACAATTGAATTTCAATTGATTTTTTTTTTTTTGCCACGTCGTTTATTTTTCGAAAGAAAATATTACGTAATACGAAACGTAAACACATGTAATAGGAAATTCCATGAAATTTTATTTTCAACTTTTGTAATGTATTAGTATTATTTCGACTATTATTTTGTATTTGAGGATTTCCTATGTTGTTTTAATATTATTTTGACTATTATTTTGTATTTAAGGATTTCCTATGTTGTCATCTAATCAATTTCTATTCCTAGAAATTAAAATTTTATTCTGTTATCAAACGGATTTGTTTCAGAAATATAAATTTTGAGTCGTTATCAAACGGGTTTTTGCTCGTAAACTTGTCCGGGGAATAGAAATTGAGAAATTGATTTCTGGCCAAAAATCAATTTCTGTTTCAGAAATTTTACCATGCGCGCCCTAAGACTAGCGATTAAGACTAACTAAAATTTGTTTATTTATTTATTATTTGGCAGAGTAATATTAGTGATTGATTTGCAAGCTGGACCATTGTTCCAGACCGGTATTTCCCTATCAATTGCCACGTAGGGAATTTTAAGTAATTTGATTTGAAGACGCTGTACTCAATTTATTCCCATGGATTCGCCAAAAATCCCGGCGATGGAGGTGTGAACGGTATCCTATCCAGTCTATTTTGTTGTATTTTTCATTCTTGATCATGACTCGGGCTTTTATTTTCATGTCGTGATAAACACCCAACATTAAACTGAGTTTTTACTTAGAATTACTCATTTCGATATTGATGTTTTTGCATTATTTCCGCCTCAAAAATATCGGACTGTGTCCTGGCAGTGATCTTTAGTATAATCACGGTGAACATTAATTGTTTGAAGAATAAGAAATGATTTCTTATCCCAATAAAATAAGAAATGATGCCTTCTGGATCATATTTCACTTCCATACATTTTAATGTACTTTTTTTTTTTTGTGCTTTAATCCGTCGGATCTACCTAGGTGACAGACAGGATATTGGGAAGAAGCCTTCTAAGCATGTCCATAAACACTTTGACAACGAAAGCTTCATTTCGCTTTTTACTTTCATAAATGTGGGAAAGGTTGGTCTGAATAGTTCAGAGGTACCCATCACGCATGGCATTTCCCTTTGGATGATTTAATTTTTATTTTATTTTTTATGGGAAGTTGGACAGCTAGAAGTATTAGAGTTAGTGTTGATTATCACACAGTGATTGTGCGGACCGGTATCACATTAGTGATTCGGACAAAGATAAGTTTCTTCTTCCATTTGTTTTCGAAGAATATAAAGAAGCACTATTTACTCATGTTAAAGGTCATACCATTATTGTGAAATTCGATCACTCAACTTGCCTTCGTCACTCTAAATCTTCACAAATTCTGACTTATTCGACTCCTTCCTGATATTCACATCAGTGCTATCCATTTCAATTTCCTTCAAAAAAGTGTGAACGACATTGTCTTCGACCTTTTCAAGAAACTAGAAAATCATAAGATGTTCAGAGAATAAAATAGCACTTAGACCAAAAAACAGAAGCTAGTCCGCGTTATCCTGTCAGGAGCCAAATTTGGACAATGTTTGCACATGGGATCAGCGATGAAACTTTTGCTGCATGTCTCTTCACAATCATAGACATATAAATTATTTGTTTATGAAATTAATGATTTGCCAGCAGCTCTATCACCACTCGTTCGTTCATCAAAGCAATTACCAGCATATTCAGATAGGTAAAGCATGTCGTTGGCAATTGGATGTCCCGTATGCTGCAAGTGAACTCTTACCTACACCACGGCAGATTGAACAGAGCAGAGAGGAAGAGGATTAATTATCGAAGAGTTAAAACCAAATGATAAGGAAAGAAAATAGACCTAAAAGCCCGTTATATCTATTATTTCAATGAAGACCTAAAACTGTTTGGCAGAAAAAAGAAAAGATGGATGACACGTGGGCCTCTTAATATGAACATAGCTCAAAATAGAAAATGTTAACCCAAGAGATCAGAAAAATGAAAAAAAATAAAATAAAAATCATACTCTACTATTTTGTTTTGCACGGAAATGAAGGCTTATGTTGTATGATTTTTTTTTTTTTTTTTTTTTAATTTTCCTATTCAATTTCTCTCTTTTAAGTAAAATCATAACACTTTTTTTGAAATTCTTCACATGGGACAAGGTTCATCCGTGCCAGCCACGATAAAAACGCTGCAGTTTTACATTAATAAAAACTTAGAACGTGGAATTAATTATTTTGTTAAACACTTAGGCCGCGTTTGTTTTCGTTTCTTTTTTTTGTTTTTAAACAATTTTTTTGTTTTTTTGTTCCTGAGAACAAAAAAGGAACATAAACGCGTTTGGATGCATTTTTGTTCATTTTTTGTTCTTTTGTTCCTAGAAACAAATGTAGAACAGAAATAAGAAACAAAAAAATTATGTTTCTTATTTCTGAAACACATTTGAGGAACAAAAGAGGAACAAAAACGTAAGCGAGTTGTTTCTTTTCTATTTCTTCAAAGCCCTTCGAACACCGCGCATCTCCTCCTCCATCTTCTCCACCGTCGTCTTCTCCGGCGCCGACGGCCCGCCTCTGTCTCAAGACTATCCGGCTTCTCCACCGTCGTCCTCTCGGCGCCGATGCCCGCCGCTGCTCCTTCACCAGGTGAACCCGCTCACCGCTCCTCCTTCACCGATATCTAACGAGGCCCTCACGGATCCGGGCGATGGCTGTCGGAGCTCGAGCGTGAGGGCTCGAGCTCGAGCCAGCGCTTGCCCGATCCGCGAGACGCTTGCTCGAGCGAGTCTCGCAGATCCGGGGAGCGTTGCTCGCCCAGATCTAGGGCACCGTTCGCTTTGCTCAAACGCGCCTTGCTCGTCGCTCGTTGCGCAGCAACGAGCTCGCTCTCCTCGCTCGCGCGGAGCGCCGAGCCCTCCTCTCGCTCGCTCGCTTGCTTTGCTCCGCTCGAGCGAGCAGACGGTCGCCGCTCCGCTCGCTCGAGTGTGAGCGCGAGCCCGCTCGAGCCGCGAGCGAGCGCAGCGCCGAGCTTCGCTCGCTTGCTTTCGCTTGAGCGAGCAAAGAGCCCTGCTTTGCTCGCTGCTCACACTCGACCCAATAAACCGAAAAGTAGAACCATTAAGATTAACCAAACCGGCAAAGGCCAACCCTATTTCTAATTCTCTCCCGTCTCCTCTCGTCTTCAAGGTGCGACGACGACGACAACGACGCCGGCGACTGTGATTGCGATAGCGACGGTGGCAGGGACGGCGACAAGGATGGCAACCAATTGAGGGACCGGTTGTTCTGCCACGCCATGTTCTCTTCTTCTCCTTCTTCGTCGACAGCGGCGACTCGTGGAGCCGTGTGTCTTGTCCGGGTTGAGCAACGGCGATTCGGAGATCGACCCTTTTGTCCTCACGACGCCGCTCTACTACGTCATTGTTGCTGATGCCATTGCTCATTTTCAGGTTTGTCTTCAAACATAGTTCGTCTTTCATTGCCGACGTTCCTTTTTGTTTTTTCGTTGTTTTTGGTTGTCTCTGCGAGTTATGGGCGTCGGTAAAGGCAGTGGAACGAGTTTCTTGATCCCCTTTTTGGTGTCATTATCGTTAAGAGTAGAGATCAGTGTTAATAGTCGGTCGCTTCTTTTATCATAGTAGATACGAATAAAGAGTACCGGTTTATTGCGGTTGAACTTTTGCTTAGATGCAAATTAATGATTCTGCTTCTTGCTAGTGGGGATGGGTTTTGTTCCTCAGACAAAGCTATTGCTTCACAGATTGCTTAGTTTTCTCAGCTGTGAAGTACCATGAGGGAGTTTTCCAAATGTTGGCGATGGTGATTTGTTCACTAACCAATAAGTGGTTTTCATTGCTTTGGCTTAGAAATCTTAACCTAATTTAGCATTGGAGAGCAAAGAATGACCTCACTCTAATATAATCTCATTAATCAGTTTAGCAACTCTATTCAACTATGGTGCGTTGGTAATAATGCAATGTGTCAGCAACAATGCAATGTTTCACTATGCCTACTTTTATGCAAATCTATTTGAGCTTGTCATGACATAATTCCAACCTTTTATCAATTCTCAAGCACATGATTTTCCTTCCTATATGTCTTTTGATCATTTCCTTCCAAGACTTGAATGAACCAAGCACCTCGCCCTTGTACTTAAAAAATCAAATTCAGATTTTCCTCAAAACATCATCAATAAAGGATCACATGCACCCCTCACCACTCTTACACAAAACATGATGAGATGATAAATAAATAGAGAAGGAGAGGGAGGGAGTAATTTTGGTACTAGAAAAAGGCATGTTTTAGCCAAAATGGTTGTAGGCATAACCCCACCAATTCCTTTATCTGGTTTGGACCCACAAAATAACAATAGAGTAGAGATAAAATTTCAAAAATATATTGTCCTTTGTGATTGTATAATAGTCATGATTTCATAAATTAGGCATGCTTATGATAACAGTCAAAATTATGAATGCAAGTTTCGTCCGTGATGTCAATGAGTAAGCGCATTTTTAGAGGGGTTACTTTAGTTGTTGTAACACTCGTTCACCTATGTTCACCCTTAACTCCATTTTCCACCACTAAAGGGAGAATGCTTACCTCCAGATTTTTCCAACCATCGTACTTTCCTTCTAAGCTATATATCACTTATTCTCGATTTCTGTCTTTTTGTAGGAAGTTTTGTGATTAGACCCTAATCGCCGTTGGAGAGGGTAAAACGTGCATGGGGACAATTGCTTAAAGTGAGTGAAGTAACTAGTACATCTAACAAAGATTATTAACCACCTTCTGCTTTCGTTGTTTTAATGATGGTTACTTGTACGAAATCCCCAATTCATTTACATATTGCAAAGAATGGAGGGCGCTGTTTAGTTGTTGCCTTATTGCTTCTTGTTTTGAATTTTTCTTTACTTAAGGTATATCCTCACTCTATCTCAATTAGTTCTCTCCTTCCCAGGTGAACAATACTGGTGTTGGTGGATCCATTATCGACGCTGATGCTTTGAGAACTTCGGTGGATCCATCCAAAGTTCCGCCTTGCTGGTGCCAATCCACGAAGATATAGTCTTTTTCATGACTTTGTGTTTCAGACTTTTGTAATTTTGTTTTTAAGTACTCACTTATCAAATTCAATGTGATGAAGTTGAACAATGAACTATATTACTTAATTATTGTGATGTTATGTATGAAAGGGTCTATGTAGAGATCTATATGATATTCTTCTTTTAGTTAGTTCTTATTGTACAATTTTCACTTACGAAATTTTGTTCCAAGTATGCACATGACCATGTTCAAAATGTTTGTCTTCACCCACCATGAACAAAATTAAGTTGATGAGCATTTCATTACAGTGATAATGCAATACCAAGTTTACACTTTATTTTTAAAAAAGGCACGTGACAAAAATTTGGTACAAAGTTTATTTATAAAATTTTCTTCAAAGTATGCACTTATAACCATGTTCAAAATGTTTGACTTTACTCACCATGAACAAAATTAAATTGATGAGCATTTTATGATAATGAGAATTCAAAACCAAGTTTACACTTTATTAAAAAAAAAAAAACAATTGGGAAAATTTTGGTATAAACTTAAAAAATTTTCTTCCAAGTAAGTAAATATGATCATGTTTAGAATGCTTGTTTTCACTTACTATGAACATAATTAAAGTGATGAGCATTTCATGATAATGATAATTCAATACCAAGTTTATATTTTATTAAAAAAAACCACTTGAAAAAAAATTGGAACAGATATTTTGTGCAGTTACCAAACGTGTTTCTGTTCTTTTTCTATTCCAGAAACATAAATTTTGTACAGTTACCAAACGTGTTTCTGTTCTTTTTCTATTCCAGAAACAGAAATTTTATACAGTTACCAAACGCGTTTTTTTGTTCAAAAATTGTTCCCCGGAACAGAAACACTTTTTTCTATTTCTGTTTCCTGGAACAATTTTTAAACAGAAATGTTACCAAACGCACACTTAGCTTTTATCTTGAAATCTTTCGTTTTGATATTCATTTGTTATTTCCTCCATGAGCACGTCTTTCGCTCTTTTTCTTTGTTGTTTTCTTGTTAATCGTGCAGTTCCCACCACAGCTTTTATGACCTGCGATTGATTGAAGTATCGCTGCTAACTCGATCAAATTGATGCACAGTTTCAACAAGGTCTGAGAGAACTTCACTAAATAATACTGCTATTCGTTGACTGAAATTTAATGAAGGCGAATAACTTAGGACCAAGCACAGAAAAGTGCTGCTAAAAAATTAAGAGAAGTCTTTTTCTAAGTAAATCAGTCTTATTTCCACCACCTCACTTGAAAGAAAATGAATGTTGTGGATCCATCAAAAATACTAAAATATTTTATTCTCCAGTCAAGGAATTATTGAACCAGAATTATATGAATACTCAGTTGACCAACAAAATAAGAGTTCTCAAAAAAAAAAAAAAAAAGGGTTGTAGATGGTAAGGTATTTTCCCATTCACATCACAGAAATTTTTTTAAACTCTCCATAACATAATGGGGGATTACAAAGAATGCCAATGTTATTGAAGAAATTGGTGAGACTGTTAGGAAGAAGAAGACTCCTAGTGCCAACAATTTTGTTGCTTCCCTAACGTCGAAGCTGGAGGCTTCTAGGTTAAATGATGTACGGGACCATATTAATGACAATTTGCACACTGACTTGAGCGGGGAATATTTGGAGAGAACTAAGGTAGTAGGTGGAGTCAAGGAGAGCTGAGCCGAAAGAAAATTGGAGTGAATTTCACCTTACTGAGATACGAATAGCGGATACGGCAATTGATTGAATATGAGATCAATCTCATAAAGGAATTCTATTCTCAATTTGCTTAGAAAAAGGTTATGGACTTTCGAACTGTCTACAGGCCCGCCTCCACCCTGGTGAGTCGTCTGCTACTTACAGCTGATGTTTTGTCCCTACTAAATGCTGATAAGGATGCTAGTCTCCATGCTTTTCCGTTCCTCTGTCACGTTGGAATGTTGCAAGGCCGCATCCTTATTTGATGAGTACGTCTGGTAACTGGTTCACACAAGACAATACCGTGAGTTCCACTGCTGCTAATCCTTGTAAATTTTATAGAAGCTGTTTGTCCTTTTGAAGGTGTATCCCGACAAGAGTCGCTCGCCTGCCCGGCCAAATTCAACATTGGGATTGACTTTTCCTTAATGAAGCAATGAGATACTAACCTACGTCAATCTTAAGTTCTTTGGCGACACACACTGACAATTGACTAAAAAAACTCACCCCAACTGTGCTTCTTCCTTCTCGAGGATCATAATATATGCTAACATGACTAGCGGCTGAAGGAAACAATCAGTCATAGGTTACAGTATCGGTGAAGCATTGTATATGCTTTCATTTGTGACTCAACCTGTAACGTACTATATCGAACAATAATGAGCTAAATTTCAAGGGATTGAAACTAAGATTTTCTTGAAATTAAGGTAGTGGGTGAATTTTTCAGATTTACGAGCGTCTTTCTCTTGCATGCCAAAACGATGTATTAATGATTTGAAGTGGATACTTGTCAATGTGAAATTTCTAACCCTGCTCACTAGTTAGTGAGACTAGATCTTAACAGGAACTAAAAGGCCCATATATAGATGTGTGTGTGTGTGTGTCTAGATAGCTCCTTTTCTTGTTCGCACTATACTCTTCCTTGACAACTTAAGAAAGCATACCTCTTTCTTTGGAAAAATCCCCACCACCTTTGCAATATTATGTTTCTGCACCATCCCACAGTCAATTTGCAATTATTAAGTTCTCAAATAATGACACCATTTTGTATATTTATAATTATGATATTTGCAATTTGATATTTGCAATCCCTAATGAATCCCAGTTTTGCAAATAGTTCGAGCAGGAAGCATTTCAGATTGCGGCAAAGCCATAAGCTTCAAGGAGTAACAATGTATTGTTACTGTTTGCAGATATAACAGTTGACAGTACAAAGAAAAACCACAGGACACAATATTCTAAAGACCTCAAGCCTTGGTATCTATTTTTCTAGTAAAACAAGCTTTAGATACGTAAGGATGCCTATATGCATTATCCACACATGAAGAAATTCTCTCCAACATGACTTGGGAATCTATTTTCTAGTGAAATAAACTTTAGATTCATAATGAAGACGATACACATTATCCATATATGAAGAAGTTCTCTCTCATATTTTCACAAATGCAACACTTACATGTCACAAAGATAAAGGGTCACCGCTCAAATTAAATGTAGACAAAACATTAGTAAATAGCTGGAGACTCATCAGGACGGAGACCATAACTTACTTCTAAGCAGACTGACTTTATGAGATTGATCTTATGTTCAATCAATCTACATCTCCATACCACTACCCACATCTCAATAAGGTGTAACTCACTCTAACTTTCTTTCAATGCAACCTTCCTTACTCATCCAACAATCCCAGCTCTCTCCAAATGCTCTCCACTCAAGTTAGTTTCCAAAATATCATTAATATGGTTCCTTACATCATTTGATGTAGAAGCCTTCAGCTTCGACTTTGGGGAAGTAACAAAATTGTTGGCACTACGAGTCTTGACTTTTTTTTGGCTGGAAAAAAATTACTCTAACAAGCAATTCTTAATCAATGCAATCCATCACATCATATAACTCCTTTAGTGTATTGTGGTCCTTCATTTCCTTTCGAGAAACAATACTTCTTAATTTTATACTTCATCTAATTATAGATTGTCCGTTGAAAAACTTGACTCAATAATAATATATAAAAAGTCAACTTTAAGATGATATCATCATTACAATAATATCACATTATCAGATAGTTATAATATCAAATTTAGCGATGTACATAAAAGTTGGAATGTTTACTATAATTTATTCTTATTTATTTATATGTGTTTATATAAATACCAAAAAAAGGCAAAAAAATGGGGGAAGAAGTGGTGAAAACCGATGGAAATCCACTAGCGGGGAGTGGCAGTGACGTACAATAATATTTCCTTTAATTGATTTGAAAGAGAGACAGAGAGAAGACGAAAGATTTCTCCTTTTGAGCGGGCAACTCCAGAAGGCGGAAACTTTTCTCCTTCCTCTTTCCTCCTTCCTCCTTCCCCTCCCTACGGCCAGCTCCGCACTCTCCGCCGTCCGTACGACGAGTGGCCGCCTCCGCCGCGTCCCCGCCCCCCCTCCTCTGCCTCTCCGGCCGCCCTCAGCCTCTGCCTCCGCCTCCGCAGCTCCCCCTCATCCCCGCAGCACCTGGTTGGCCGCTGATTCTTGGCGGGACGGCGAACCTGTTCTCTTTCCCTGCTTCCTTCCTTCCTTACGCCGCTTTGCCTCGCCGTCCGGGCCCGCCGTCCGGAGCCAGGGCGGTGGCCACGCCGCGTGAAGGGTCGCGGGGGGCCCTCGAGCGAGCCGTTTCCCTTTCTTTCGCTTTTCGTGAGCTGTCAATGAGCGACGAGCGGCTTCGCTCGGCGTCTTAGCGGTTTCTCGCCGCGGCGCATTTCCTCCTCGGCTCGAGGGCTACCCCTCTGCTCTCGCGTGCGCTGCGGGGTGAGTACTTCTCGTTTGAAGCGACGGGTCGTGTGTGGTTTTGCTTTTCCTTTTTTCCTGTTGGACTGTCGAGGGGTTTGCGCAGGCTTTGCTTGGTGGTTTTTTCTGCTTTTGCTTTGGTTTTTCGCGGCGGCAGAACACTACATGCAAGGATGATGGAGCGAGTAACTGCTGGTGGCGTTTTTGTCTCTCTTCGTGTTGTTTTCGTGTACGTTTGGTTGGTGGTTGAAGGAATTTGTAGCGATAGAGATCGTTTTAACTTGGACGCTTGCACTGATACGAGTGAAGCAGGACGGCGACTGGGCGTGGATGAGAGTTGCCTTGCATGTGTGGATTCTTTTTGGTGAATTTATGGAAAGGCTTTTGCATAATTACTGTTCCTGAACGATTTCGTCGAAAGTTCAAATTGTTGAGAGGTCGGAGTAGTTTTTCTCTAATGTTCGATGCGAGTGGAACCACATTAACCGGACAATTGGAGAGCAGGAGCATAATGATGGAAGAAACATGCCCATTAAAGAAAGGGGAGATTTTGGGAGTTGAACTTGCACCCGAGCTTTTGGATCATGTTATGCGACTTAACGGTCTCTGCAGAAGTTTTAAGTGTTAGAAAATGGATCGACTTTGGCAATCAAGAATAAAATTTGCACAATAGTTAGCTTTTGGTACTAAATATGGATAATCTTGTTCCGTCTTTCCTTCTCTCCCTCAATTGTGCTATTTGTGAGAAAGAAGCTGGCTTGAGTAACTTGATTATCAATTCTCTGTTTGGTAGATGGAAGCTTTTGTGAACTTTCAAATGGGTCATCTGTCATCATGCAGTTAAGGTCCTGGTTCCTAGTTTGACTGTAGATTTTTCTGTAATATAGTATGAATATATGCTCTAATTTTAAAGTTGCATTGTACTGGTGGTACTTCGTTTGATGGCCTTCATAACCAACAAAGATACACAAGTTCAGTGAAGTACAAGATGGCACAATTTTAGATACGTGGCCAGTTCTTTCCAAATCCGTTCTACCACTCTTCAGTTGTATGATAAGTCCCACCTCTCTCCATACATAAAGTGCCAAGACCATATGTTGACATTGCTCCTGAATTTTTTTGTCTATAGTCAAGTTATTGCTGAGGTGGCTATCTCATCCGAAGCTCACTTTACTAGTTCTATGGGTAAGGAGGAAGCGGAGCATTCTTGGCTAAGCATTTAATTGCTTGGGGCTCAGTCCCATAATAGAGCTTTGCTAAGTCAAAGTGCCTCTCCTCAAGAACGTATTTTTAGCTAATCGCTGGTCCTTTTTATCATGTCGTTGAGTGCCGAACTAGTTTTGGCTCGTAATATACTTTTAAGCAGTGCATATTTATATCCCAGTATGTTTGGCAATGTTAATGGAGAATCATTTTATAAAAATAAAGCTTTTTGCTTCTTGCTTCATCTGATAAGATTGCATCCATTAACTGTTTCTTTAATTCTTTGCCAGCATCCACTATCTGTCAAGCAGCCTATGAACTGCCAGCCTTCTATAACCTTTTTCCTTTCCCCAGCATCTATTTGCTGTTTCTTTTGTACTTCTTTTCCTTTTCTCTATGTATACTTTATTTTTTGGTCAGACTTTTGTCTATGTATACTTGATACTGCATTTTCTGCTTATTTTAGTTAGTAATACTCTCATCTCCATATTTTTGGTTTCAGATCTTGTTTCTCTAGCAAAATGGCAAATCTTCGGTCTCTATTTTCACCAAGACACATGTTAGTGCTATCCGTTGCACTTAATGTGAGCTTAGTGCTAAAATTTATTCGACAAAGAAAGAATATGAGAAAGAAAGTAAGTAGAGTTTCCATGGAGAAGCCAAAAGATGCTATGAAGAGTCCCAAATTGAAGCCAGTTCCATTCAAAACATGCACCCAACACCTTCACCATTGGTTGTAAATGGGGGAGATGCAGATGATGGGAGAAATGTGATCAATCTTGACCAGTAAGCTAAACATTTCTATTTCTATACGTACTGTGATGTGCAGTCATAAGATCCTTCCATGCTTAATACATAACTTAGCGAACCACTATTAAAATTTAATGTATTGGGTTTAGTAGGGATCTTGGTAATCTACTTTCTGCCTGCTTGGAATTGACAAGGAAAATCTCTTTTAACACCAAGTAATGTGGTAAAAAAAAAAAAAAAATCCTAAGTAACGACTTCCACTTCATGTTGTTTTTATTAGAGGTAATTTTGAAATTGCTAGTTAGGGCCTAGGATTGTGATTTTGTCACCCATTTGTTGCTATGTCTTTTTGTACGTACTAGGGTTGCCATGCATGCTATTAAGCGACTGATATGAGCATGGTGTTGAGCATGGTATGAGTGTCGTATTAATCATATTGATATCTAGAAGAGAAAGATAATTGGATGATTATTTCTAATAAATCCACTTCTAAAAAGAAATTAGATGATTTGAAAAGTTTATGCTGGTAAGATAGCGAAAGATTGTGCAGGAACAAGTACTTTTGTCACGTGACTATGTAGGATGAAACCATTTTAATATAGAATTGCAATTTCGTTTGTGGATTGTGAGGTATATTTGTTTGATACATGATGTAAGTCCTGAAATATATCTTGTATACAGATGCGACCTTGGATACAAATTTTGCATCTATTCTTCACTATGAGGAAACTTTTACTAGGATTACCATGGCCTTCTTGCCTTCGTGTAGGAAATATTTTTTTGAATTGGACAAGACTAATATTGTTAGGCCTATTTTTTCTTTTATTAGACTAACAGACCAAATATTGGGCAATTAGGAGGTAGATATATCAGGGAGGTCAAATAATTTTATGGACCGATAAGTTCACTACTTGTCACAAATTGATAGCCTTTGCCATAGAGCTTTTTCTTGTTGCATCATTCCTCTTCTAGTTGTCTTTGTTCTATGTCCTCACAAGTTAAAAAGGTGAGCCATTTTTTGTGGACATATTATATAAAAGCACATGCCACAAGTCTCATGATCTTAAGCTCAACATTCCTTCATGCAGTGGTGATCCTACAATGTATGAGAGATATCGGCAAGAAATGGGTGACAAAACCACGGTGGTGCTATCGGGCTAGTAGTTCACTAGTTACTTCTCAAATGCCGGGAACCTCTGTTGGTTTTTGGAGCTTGAGCTTGCCAAGGAGATTTCTCAACTCCATAAAGTGGTTGGTAATGCAATAACAGAGGGTTTTCACATTGTGGTTGGAACAGGTTCTTCATAGTTGTTTCTAGTTGCTTTATATGCTTGCATAGAAAATGATGCATCTAAACCCTTTAGTGTGGTGTCTGCAGCTCCATATTACTCAGTAAGTGTTGCATTAGTAGTTGATGATATAGAATCTTATTATTTTAATTTCAATTTGTGACAAGTCATTGTTTTAACTAGTCAAATATATGTTTGAATCATTTAGCCTAAGATAGAAATTGAAGCCATTTCTAGGTATGATATATATTTTTTGCAAATTATTGTATGATGTGAGTGGATTTTAGTTTATACGTGAGTGATCGTGATAGTAAAAGTGATGCTCTGAATAGTATTGTTGGCCGTCATAGCTTGATTAATGATTAATGCCTATAAGTTCATAATTTTTATTCTTTAAGTGTGTTAGTTTTCATGGTATGCAATTATACTGTGGAAATATAGTCTATGTTGCTTAATATTTGCATCGTGCAAATTGATCCTGGTCGAGTGGGATCAATCCTTGCACCGTGTGGATCGATCTATGCACCGTGCGGATCGATGCTTGGTTGAGCGGGATCAGTACTTGCATCGTGCAGATCGATGCCGGTCAAGCGGGATCGATTCCTGCACAGTGTGGATCGATTGTGAATGGATCTCCGGTTGAGCGGGATCCCTACATCTTGCGGATTGATGCCGATCGAGCGGGATTAGTCCTTACACCATGCGGATCGAATCGGTCGTGGATCAATCATGGATCAATTTCAATCGATCGTGGTTGAGGGTCTTAGCCGTGTGGATTGATCCATGCATCATGCGAATCCATCATGAATTGATCCCGATCGAGCGGAGGGTACTCTTGCAACCGTGAGTGGCCCTCTTTCCAAGTCATTCCTGCGGAAATCACCAAGAACGAGCAAAAGGGGTTTTTGAATCCCTTCTCTGTGATCTTTTCTGTGATCTCTTGGCTGAGGGCATTTGGAACCTTACCTAGCTTGGCTTCTACTACGAGGTCTAGCAGGAGCTTGTGGGGGAAGGACCACTCGCTGGTCTTCATTCGTGAATGATGGAGTAGGATATGCTCGTCTTGAGTCGAGCTTAGCACCACCAAGAGAAGGTGGATGGGCTTGGGCGGGAGGGGACGGGCTTCAACCACTAGGAGTATCCCCAATGTTGTGAGCCAACACCTTTTTGCTAGCTATCATAGCAATACAGATTGCAGACAAGCTGCGAGCAAAAACCCGTAGCAGACCGACCAAAACCTTAATTAGAAGGAGCATTGTGACACAAAGAGAATGAGCAGGCTTACGCTTGAGGTTTGAAGGGGGTTAACAGATGGTCATTCCCTCCAAAAATTAGCCTCAACCATCAGTTAAAGTTTCGGGAAACAACCACGCATCAGAAGAGCAAGAATAGTGCATAAATTACCCCTTTAGAGAGCTTCTGGGAATAGTAACCCGAGGAGGAACAAATGTCAAAGCTCTATTTTCGCAATTATTATTATTTTTTTTTGTTGGTAAAATGTAAGAATATATTGAGTTTTGGACAAATATACAAAAATCCAGCGCTAAAAACAAACACTCTAATTGCAACAACAAGAAGAGTGATAGGGAGTCGAAGTAAAAGCCAAAAGGCAGCAACAAGACAAAGCAAACACAGCCCAAGGTCGGCAAAGAAGCCACACTATAAACAACTCAACAAATCTCGACTAACACTTAGAAAGATGAAAAACGGATAGCGAAAGTAGTGACATGCTAAAAGGAGGAGAAGAGGAAAACACACAATGCCTAAGGAGAAGTGGATGTCTGATAGAAACTATAGGGTCGAAACCCCAGTTTCTCTGAAATCTCTTATTCCTTGAGTTATTTGGGACATTCTTGAAAGTAAGAGTTTTGTCTTTAACTACTTTGATAAGGTGGTTTTTAAAGTCGAGATCACCAATGTTTCCTCCGAAAAGATAATGCTATTCCTCTTCTTTCAAATGAGGTGGCACATGGCTCCAAGGGAGAAACACGCTATGCTATGAAAGAAATCCTTACCCATTAAGAACTTAAACACCCAAGAGAGATTGTCCATCCAAGATCTGTTCCTCTAAGGCAAGTTGCACTTGGTAGCCCAAAAGTAAGCAAGCGTTGCCGAAGTGTCGCATTTAAAAAACAAGTGGTCAATGGAATCGAAACTACATTGTAGAAGGCATAAACTATATAATCAATTCTTCCATATGAGAGAAGTAACATATGAGTAGAGAGTCGATTTTTGGTAATCAAACACAGATTAAATTGAAACCGAGGGCCATAGCATTATCCCAAACGAAAGAGGCTCAAGGCACACGATGTTTTTTAGCTTTAATTGTATTCCAAGTAGACGCAATTGAGAATGAACCAGAAGGATCAGAGCACTAGGAAAAGTGATCCCAAGTCATGGATGAACCTAAATAGAAATACTCCAACTCTCTAGGAACAACTTAAGCACACGACCCGTGGGGAAAAAATATCAACCACAACTGCATAACCTAGAAGTCGAAGCTCTCCGAGAAAGAAATCGGAACAAGAGAGTCAAAGGGCCACATGATAGCTAATGGTCATGCCATAAGGATACCTCAAGACCATTACCAATTTCCCAAAAGAAAGGTAGTTTGAAATATCTTATAAGTTGTAGGATTTTCTTCCACGCCTGGGAGCACACGACGGGTTGGGAAAAAATCCAAAAATTCTCTTTCTTTAATAAATTAGAATGAACCCAATGACACCATAAAGATTTTTGTCAGTAGAGTGGATCCAAATATATTTGAGCATTGAGGCTTTGTTGCAATCCTTCAACTTCCAAATCCCTAAGTCTCTTTCATTTTTTGGAGACAAATATTGTCCTAAGAAACTTTGCCCCCCCTTGACCAAGGGTAGTGTCCTTTCATAAGAATTGTCTTACTATTTGTTTTTTTTTTGTTTGTTTGTTTTTTTTTTTTTTTAATAAGAATTGTCTTACTATTTGTTTGATTCTGCGAAAATTCTAAATTTGTTTGATTCTTTCTAAAACCACAAAAGGCAAAGTGAAGACATTGGCCCAAAATGCATGAATAAAATGTAGAACTGACCTTAATAGTTGGATCTTCCTACAAAGGATAAAAAATGTTGGAGCTTAGGATTGGACCCTGGTGGTAATACGATGAATCAAGGTATTATGCAATCAGCTTTGCCAAGTCTATAGAAGTGATAATGGGCACACCTAGATAACAAATAAGAAGCTTCCCTTCTTGAAACCCAAATGCTAAGCTAACCGAATATTATCTTGAAGGGAAGGAACACCCGAGAGGGAAATCTCACTTTCGTCCTTATTTAGAATCAACTCGCTTGAGGAAGAGAAAATATCCAAACTCCTTTTAAGCACAGTTGCAAAAGCCCATTTAGCCTGACAAAAGAGATACATTGTCGACAAAGAAGAGGTGGGAAAAGTTCACTGCTTTACACCTTCAAAATAACCTAAAACTCCTTGATCGAAGTTCCGAGCACTCAAGATTTCCGAGAACATTGTCATAACAAGAGTAAACAGATAAGGCGACATGAGGTCCCCTTGATGGAGGCCACGACCACCGGAGAAGAACCCATGCAACTCGCTATTAATTGAGATAGAAAATTTTGGCGTTCACACAAATTATTATTAGACGGATGATCCAATTAGGAAATCTGAAGGCCATGAGTGTAAGCTCCAGAAAATCCAAATCAATGGTATGGTATGCCTTCTGAAAATCCACTTTGACAGCATATTTCGGTAGATAAGGTTCTAAATGAAAACAAGCAAACAACTCTTGTGTAAGAAAGATATTATCTCTAATCCTTCTTTCTTTTACAAAGGTATTTTGGGACGGGTTAGTTAGATCATTCAAGACCACCGCTAGGTGATTAGCCAGGATTTTAGTAATAACCTTGTAAATAATATTACAGCACGTAATGGGCCTAAACTCAGTGACAACACATGCATTTGGAACTTTAAGGACGAGAGCAAGGATAAGTGTTGTTTACCTCTCTTAGAAGATGGCCTGAAGAGAAAAAGTTCTTGATCGCCTCTAAAACCAAAGGTCCCACAATTCCCCAATTGGTCTTAAAAAACTCAACTGTGAAGGCATCCAGACCTGGGGCTTTGCCTTTTATAAGGGAAAAAAGAGTATTCTTTATCTCCAGGTCAGTAACTGGGTTGGTAAGAGAATAACCTTTAGTGTCTGAAAGAGGTCTACGAACATACAACTTCAACTACTGAAGAGAGGGCTTGGAAAGAGCTAATTGAGGTGAAAGTAGGTCGGAGAAGAAAGATACAAAGACTTGTGGCACCAAAATAGGGTATGTTATTAAGGAGCTCGAACGGTCCTTAATAGAAAGGATCCGATTGCTAAACTGTTTGCTATTAACGAAATGGTGAAAGAACTGTGTTCCTATCCCCTTCCTTTAGCCATCGCACTTGACTTTTGTTTATAGATTCTTCGTGATTCTGCAAGTTAACAAAGATACACGGCTGTAATTTTTCTAGCTCTGCAAGAGAAAAGTTATGGGGGTCATCTTGAAGACTAACTTGGATATAGCACGAATGGCCTCCAATGCTTTCATTGTCCTCATTGAAATGTTCGAGAAGGCCTCATTATTAAGAGTCTTGAGGCGACCTTTCAAAATTTTAAGCTTGGAAATGAGTTTGAACATAGGCACACCTTTAATAGGGTTATCTCAAGTTTGACAAACAATAGAAGAAAAATCCGGCTTAAGCGGACGGGACAGCTCCTCAACAACTGCCTTGGACGGCCAGGATGATTATCCAATCTTGGAGGCCTGGCTCTTTTTCTTCTTGCCCTTAGCTTGTTTCCGAGGCTGTTCTAGAGCAGGTTGTGATTCTGCCATCTCTGTAACAGAATCGTGGACTACTGCAAGGATTGAGGGAAGCGAGTCATTTGATGGCTGAGGTGGGGCAAGAGCGATTAGAGGCTGAGGCGAAGCAGTATTGATTAAGGCCCTTGATGGATTAGGAACCAACACTTTAGCAGCTAGAGCAGGGGTGGCGTTCTTCTGTGGATCCTTAGCAACAACAACTGGCAGAGCATGCTCAACCAGAGGAGTGATACTTGCTAAAGGCTGTCTCGGATTGGTCGTGTGTCCAATGGGGTGCACACGAGGAAGGGCTTGGCAATTATGGCCAAACGTTCCACGGTCCATGCTTTCAGTTGGTAGCCATTCATTTTGAATGGATATTGACCGAGAGACCCCTTTCAATACCACTTGAATCGTCTTACGTCTCGGCTCGTTTATCTTGATCTTCATACAAATCCTAGCAAACGAGATCATTTTCATATGGTCCATTCGTTGGTCCACATATAGTGGCTTCCCAACAACGCTAGCAATTGCACTCATCGTCAGCACTGTCCAACAATCAAATGGCAAGTTCCGCAAATGAATCCAAATCGAGATGGAGGATTAGTTCTCCCTCTTGAGATCCATGAGGGGCTACGATTGCCGAAGGATGAGAGGCACTCTAGCAATCGTAATCAGTCCATCCTCAAGTATCTTCCTCCAAAAGATCGGGTTCGGAATGTTGAGAAAGATGAAGCCTTGATCATTGGCAAGGATCTCCACAAGCTTAGAACCCCAATGACTCTTTAGTGATTGCTCCAAGAGGTTGAATGAAAGTTTTAAAGTTTTCTCCTTCCGACAAAGTAACCGATTAAACATTAATGCCACTTCGAGTTCACCGCATCAAGAGCTTCATCCGGTAAATTAACCACAACCTTCCCATCTACAAATGTTGGAGGAATGTAGGATAAGTCCGAGCCATTCATCGCGAGTTAGGCCACATTTGCCTAGGAGCGAGTTGGAGCATTCGGATGGCCTGTTGGTTGATGCATGGGACGCTTGGAGGTTGATCGTAAGAGGCTTCGTCCTCTAAACGGGCGTGAGTGAGGGTCGATTTCTTGTGAGGCTTGCTGCTCGTTCATCATTCTAGCAAAGGCTGGACAAGGATGCCAAGGCCAACACCAGTAGAGGGGATTGGAGGCCCTTTAGATGCAGTAGTAATCGATCGGGCTTCTCTAGCCTTGATTCCATCCCCAACAGATACAGACATTTTCACAAACACCTTGTCTGCAACCCAAACACAGCTAAAGAAAACACCATTGAAAAGAGAAGACTTACTCGGATTAATTTCAGCAACACCCTTAGGCCGAGTAAAAGGCCAATCTCACGTTATAGGATTAGTAGAAATCTAGAAGAAGTCGTTTCTAGTACCTTGCAGCATTAGACAATCGAAGCAAAGTAGAAATAACGAAACCTGAAGATGCAGGTCACGAGAGTGGACGCCGTTTGGAGGGTCGGAATAGGGAGCTTATACGACCTCTCTCCAAATATGGGGCCAAACAACCGACGGGAACCACCAAAACCCACAATAGCTGTATCAAACAATCTAGGCGTGCGCTTTTTGGAAAAAATGCAGATCTCGAAATCTAGATCAGCCCAGCAAAATTACTTCGGTGGGATGGAAGATGAGAGTGAAAGGAAGTTATCCTTCAAAAATCATCCCATTCCGACCAAAGGAACTCTCGGGGGATGAAGAAAACTAGTCGAAAATTAGTGTAGAAACCGGGAAAATGAACCAGAGCTAGGGTTGCGGATAACTTTTGATACAGACCATCCTAGCAAAAATCCTTAGGTGGGATGGAAGATGAGGGTGAAAGGAAGCTATCCTCCAAAAATCATCCCATTCCGACCGTCTACTTTTGCAATTATTTTTTTTTAGTAAAGGTAAGATATGTATTGATTTTGTATAAAAGAATACATATGGGAGGCTTGGCACAAACAAAAAATAGACACTCAAAAAGACATACGTCAAGAAAGAGTGTAAGGGTGCCATGGTTCCCAGAGAAGGAACAATAACTGAAACCTTGACAAACAAAAGAAAAAGCCAAGACTAAGCGACTCTCCATTAGTCAAAGATAGACGGACTCAAGTCCCAGCTCTGTTGTAGCCTTCTATTCTTAGGGGTATCCATAACATGCTTCAACATCGATACTTTGTCCTTAATTGCTTTTTGGAGATGCATCTTCATTGCCAAGAGGAAAATAGTTTGATTTCGAAAGAAGATATTGTTTCGTTCTTTCTAGATAATATAAGAGAGCTCCAAAGCTAAACCGGGCCAGCACTTGATAAAAGCTCCTGTTTGTGAAGTGCTTGGAAGCCCAGGCAAGGTTATCAAGCCATGGCTTATTTTGCCATGTAGGATCAAACTTAGCAGCTCAATAGGAGACAAGATTACTCGAAATTTGACAAACCAAAAATAGGTGATCAACTGAATCAGACTTGCATGAACAAAAGGGGCAAGTAGCTGCCGAAAGCCTATCATAAGAGGAGTAGAACCTGGGTAGGCAACTGGTTACAAGTGATCAGCCAAAGATGAGTTTGATATCTCGGCGGCATGGATGTACTCCAAACGAAGGAGGACCAGGGAACGACATTTTCTTTGGGTCTCAATAATTCCCAGGTGGATATAGTAGAGAAACGCCCCGAGGGATGCCGCATCCATTGGAACCGGTCTTTTTGTTGGTTGAACACGGGCAAGGGATCTCACCGGTTGGCCATAATATTAATAACATACCAGCTCATAAGAGTAGAGAAGGCATCGGCAATAGAGGCTACCCGAGAGATGCCTGAACGATAAATGACCTGATTGGAGAAGAGTTGATAAAGTGGTCCATTGGGATGCCACGGGTCAAAACCAAAATGAAGCCGATCGACCATTTTCAATATTCCATTTAAAATGCTGTTGAAAAAGATCACGGAGGCGAAGAAGCTTTTTCCAAGCCCAAGAATAATAAATAGGAATAGGGACGACCTAAAAATTCTTAGGATTTAAAAACGTGGAGTGAATCCACTTACACCAAAGGGATTCATTGTCTACAAAGAGAATCCAGATATGCTTAAGCATGGAAGCAATATTATTTTCCTTTAAAGAGTGAATTCCAAGGCCTCCTTTTTTTGGGATACAAACATCACTCCCTGAGACTTTAGCCCCACCTGGACCCATCATCGGTCATTTCCACATAAATTGATGGAAAATTTTCTCTATACAGTCAAGCACTAAGTACGATAAGAAGAACACACTCACCTAGAAAAATCGAATATAATAAATCATCGATTTGATGAGTTGAAGTCTACCCGCAAATGACAAAAATCGTGTGTCTAGGATTGGACACGAGCTGTTATAGCATTTACAAGTGCAACATAATCTGCCTTCCCTAATCTTGTTGAAATAACTGGGACTCCAAGATAACGAAAGGGAAGAGATCCAACTTGGAAGCCTAGCCTGTTCAGGATATCATTGCGAAGGCTAGGTGATCCACCGGATAGAAATACTTCACTCTTAAATTCAAAATCAGCCCACTCCAATTGGAGAAAGAATCAATCTCTGCCTTCAAAAGATCAACGGAAGTCATACTAGCTTATGAAAATAGAAGCCCATCATCAGCAAAGAATATATGAGAAAGTCTAGTAGACTTACAATGCCAAAAGAAGCCGAAGGTAGGATGGCTAGCTTGAATATCAGTAAACCGATAAAGACTTCCATCACAAGAGTGAAAATGTAGGGCGGCATTGGATCACCTTGACGTATATCCCTACCGCTCGCGAAGAAGCCATATAGTTCACCATTTAGGGATATGGAGAATTTGGGGGACCGAATGCATACCATAATATGATCAATAAATTCCTGAGGAAAGCCAAAGGTTTGCAAACATACTTTAATAAAATCCCATTCCACCGTATCATAAGCTTTCCGAAAATCAACTTTAATAACACATTTAGGTCGGTAGGGATTATGATGGAAGTCACTAAAGAGTTTTTAGGCAAGCAGAATATTATCACTAATGTATCTACCTTTAACAAAAGCATTTTGAGGCAAGCAATGAGCTTGGTAATGTATTTATATATAGTATTGTAGCAAGTAATTAGTCGAAAGTCATGGACAATCGAGGCATTAGGGATTTTGGGCACTAGAGCAAGGATGGTAGTATTGATTTGTTTCAATAGCTCTCTTGATACGTGTCCCACGAATGTTTGAAAAATTCAACATTAAATCCATTGGGGCCAGAGGCTTTGTTGACCGCAAGAGAGAAAAGGGTATCCTGAATTTCCATGTCTGAGATGGGACTAGATAAGAAACGCACCTGATTCTTATCCAGAGAGTGATTTAACACCGCACGGATCTCCTCCTTAGATGGACGTACCGTAGGGGGTAGAAGTAGTGAATAATTCATGAAAATGATCAACAAACATATTCTAAATTTCAGCAGGATCCAAAGTAGTAACATTTCCATTAGTCAGCGAAATTATTCTATTTTGGAGGTGTCTTGTTTACCGAATGATGAAAAATTTTGGTATTAAGATCTCTATCTTTTAGCCAACATACTATAGATTCTGTTTGTAGAACGATTCCTCTTGAAGGTGCAAGTTTGAGAAGGCTTGGATATGTTGTTTTTTGGTTTTAGCAATTTGAGAATTCAAAGGATCAGTCTGCATAGCGTCCTGGGTAGCGTCTTGGGTAGCTTGGAAAGCATGTCTAGCCTCAGCTGTCCTTATAGATAGATCCGAAAAAGACTTTTGTTAAGTTGCCGTAGTTTACATTTAAGAAGCCGAAGCTTAGAACACAAAATAAACATAGGAAATCCATAGAATGGAGAAGCCCAAACTTCCGAAACCAATTTGGCAAAGTCCGGATGAGAAGTCTATAAGTTGAATTTAAACGGCTTGCAAGACTTGGGGATAGGCAAGATTTTAACAACCATAGGAGTGTGGTCCGAGATGTCTAAAGCTAAAAAAGAGGCATCCGAGAAAGAGAATTCAGAAATCCAATGGGTATTAACCAACACTTTATCTATTTTCCTTTATTTTCGATTGAAGCCCGAAGATGTAGCCTAGGTGTATCTATGATCAATGTACCAAAGATTATCTAGACGAGCCTGAACAAGGCATTCCCTAAAATCATCAAAGGCAGGAATCCAAGTATTAGAGCTGCCGACCCTATCCGAGGGGTCTCTAATTGCATTAAAGTCTCCTGCAACAAGCCAGGGAGAAGCAGCATGGAGAACGCTGGTTTGGATTAGATCATCCCATAAAGGTCGTCTCGAAACAAAACGGTGTTCTGTATAAACAACCGACAGAAACAGAGCCTTGCAAGAAGCTAGCCAAATTAATCTACATGAACAACTTGATTAGAGGAGGCGTTAACCAAAAAAGCTACCTCCTGGGGATTCCACCCCACCCAAATTCTCCATTTATGGGAGCGATTATAATTGTTAATTCAATTCCACCCAGATAATTATATTGAGGCAACCGAATTAAAAGCAGCAAAAGAGATTTTGGTTTCTACAATTCCAACATAGCAGAGATTGTTGGAACGCACAAAATTTCTGATTTCAGCTTGTCTAAATAGGGTCACTAAGGCCCATAATATTCCATATTCCTATAAATATAGTAAATAAAAACAGAGGACGATAAGGAGACACTACCGATGCCTGGGGGGCTTCTTCCTATTTGTCCCCTGATTAGGAGGAGCATTTGAAGGAGTTGCCATAGCAGACACTTTGGGAGTGTTCTTTTGGCTAGAGAGGGCCTTCAGTCCAAATTGTGGATAATCCTGACGGCTTAGTGCAATAGAGACAGGATCCTCTTCATCATCACTACTGCTACTGATTACACTAGCCTCATTTTCTGAGTCTTCCTCCGAAGAAAGGGCCTTCGTCGAGGCAATTTCAGGGTTAGAAACCACTAAAGCCATTGAGGATGAAGCTCCAGTGGCATCAGGTTTCGAGCTATCTCGCTCATTTTGGATTGAACCAATCGTAGGAGGGTGGGATAAGTCCACTTTCGATTTAAGTTTCAAAGTTGAGATGAGGGGGGGGGGTTTGTTCCCTTTTCTTCCTGTTTATAACCTGTTTCCAGCCATGGTGCTGATCATTTGAGGCTTCATTCACCTATGAAGGAGCCGGATCTAAAGGAATAGTAGTGGGCATAGCAAATACAGGAGGCTGCTTGGGAGCCTTTTTCGCTAGATTGTGGCCAGAAGCATAACATTTTGAACAAGAATTAGATCTCCATTCCTAAAGAACCGGAACAGAAAATGTTTCATCATCTACCAATACCTCAACCTCCTCAAATCTTTTCAGTTTTGCAGATATTTCTACACATATTCTAGCAAATGAAAGGCGTTTCATTTGCTTAGTTAATGGATCCACATATAGAGGCATACCTAATGCACTTGCTATTTCGCTAATACCCGGGGCAAACCCGTAAGCAAAGGGAGTGTTCTTCAAACGGATCTATACCGAGATTGTAGATTGAAGATCCTTCTTCAGTTCCAGAGTGTGGTGCCACTGCTTGAGCACAAGAGGAACTTTAGCCACAGTTAAGTGACTTTCATCAAGAATCTTCCTCCTAAATTCATTATCAGGTATGATGAAGAAATAAAATCCATCATCATTAGCTAACACTTTTGTTAAATGAGATCCCAAAGCTTGCTTCAATGCTGTTTCAGTTATCTTAAACAGAACATTCTTCCCCACGAAGTATCCCACCAAGCAACTGTTCCATTTCAAGTCACCAGCATACTTCGCATTCTTAGATAGGTGCACAACGGACTTCTTCCCAACCGAGATAGGAGGAGCAAAGTCTAAATCATATCCCTTAACAGATAACTAGTAACATTAACCCAGGAACGAGTCTGTGGGGCTTTTGATCTGTCACAATTCAAAGCACTAGGCCGCCTCGAATCAGGGCCACAAGAGGCATACCAAACACGACTTTGGCTACGACCATGGGTAGCTCTTGAGACTTGTCTTTAGCCCGATTGAAAGTGCCACTACCAGATGAAGCCATAAAGATGAACATGAACGAAAATGGGAAACAAAAGTCACCAGAACCCTAACGAAGATTAACGAGAACCAACCATTTGGGCCATATAAGGAGAAATGCTTTGGTCAAACTTTGAGGAGGGTAGAGGCGAAGCTCTCCTCCAAAAATCGCACCCCACGGCCAGTTGTTGCGACCATAGCAGCTCGAAGACCAGATCGGATGAAGTGTGTTTGTCGCCCAATAGAGAGGATTTGTGAACAGTAGCCCGAGAAATCTGAAAATGACAAAATCTACTTTTGCAATTGTTTTTTTTTTTTGGGTAAAGGTAATAAATTATATTGAGCTTAGACAATTGTACAAAAGATCGGATCGATAACTTACACTCTCACAAACATGAGTAAGAGTGTAAGGGAATCGATGTAAAAGCCAAAAGGGCACTAAAGAAGCACAACCATGAGGGAACAAGAGATACAACCAACATTTGAAAACAAAAACAACTAGGCCAACCGAACCTCAACCCTATCGAAAGAAAAGGCAAAGAATGGAGAAGCCTAAGAAAATGAGTTGCAAAACACAAGGCAAAAGCTAAGGAGACTCAGCAGAGCGAGAGAACACCGCCGGATCAAAGCGCCACCCCCTCTGAAGTCTTTTATTCCTCAAAGAAGGAGGGACATTCGTGAAAGTAATAGCTTTGTCTTTGACAACTTTGAGGAGGTGGTTTTTAAGGGCCGGAATCACTAAGGATTCGCCACGAAAGATAATTGCATTCCTCTTCTTCTAAATAAGATGACACAAAGCTCTAAAAGAGAAGCGTGCAATCCTATGGTAGAAATCCTTTCCGGATAAGAACTTCATGGCCTAGGAGAGCACATCTTTCCAGCATCTATTCCTCCACAGGAGGTTACACTTGGCGGCCTAGAAGAAGGCCAAAGAAGCCGAGGTGTGGCACTCGAAGAATAAATGATCTATAGAGTCTGGAACTTCACTACAAAAGGCACACACATTAAAATCAATTCAGCCATAGGATAGAAGCATCACCTGCGTGGGAAGGCGATTTTTAGTTATGAGCCACATAATAAACTAGTACTGAGGGGCTAAAGCATTATCCCAGATAAGAGGCGCCCAATCAACACGATCTTTCTTGACTCTAATGGAGTCCCAAGTTGATGCAACTGAAAAGGAACTAGTAGCATTAGGGAGTTGTGCGCTTTCCTTGAATGAGCGAGGAACAAAAACATCGGGCGGGCTGCAAGGAAGCCAATAGTCATGCCAGAGAGACATAGACAAACCATTACCAATTGTCCACCTAAAAGAGGATCGAAAATGATTCCTAAGTTGGAGGATTTTCTTTCAAGTCTAAGAACAAGTCCTAGGTTGAGTAGAAATTCAGAAGTTTTTTTATTCAAGAAGATGTAATGAACCCACCGGCACCATAATGATTCCTTATAAGAGAAGAGGATCTAGATAAATTTAACCATGGAAGCTCTATTGCAGTCTTTCAGATTCCAAATGCTAAGGCCTCCTTCAACTTTCGGCTGACAAACATCATCCCATGCGACTTTGGCATCGCCCCGACCAAGGGCCGTACCATTCCATAAGAATTATCTCATAATACGTTCAATATTCGCCAACACCAAGGAGGGAAGAGTGAAGACACTCGCCTAGAATGCTTGAACCGAGTGAAGCACTGACCTTATGAGCTGTAGCCTACCTGCAAATGACAGAAAGCGTTGCGCTCAAGATTGGACCCTAGTGGTAATTCGATCTGTCAAGGTAATGCAGTCCGCCTTGCTTAATCTAGAAGGGATAATGGGTACTCCCAAGTAGCGAATAATAGTTTCCTTTCCTGAAAACTAAACGCCCAGAGAATTCTGTTTCGAATAGACAAGTCCTCACCAGAGATAAAGATCTCACTTTTGTTTTTGTTGGGAAATAAACTACTCCAAGAAGAGAAAATATCTAGTCCTCTTTTCAGCATTGACACTGAAGACCAATCGGCTTGACAGAAAAGGAAAACATCATCGGCAAAAAACAAATGTGACAGCTGAACAAGCTTGCATCTCCAATAATACTTGAATTCTTGATTAGCAGTGCGAGACATCAAGATTCCAGAAAACATTTCCATAACTAAGGTAAAAAGGTAAGGGGACATAGGATCCCCTTGCCTAAGGCCACGCCCACCTGGGAAGAAGTCATGAAGATCACCATTAATAGATATGGAATATTTAGGCGTCCGAACGCATGCCATAATTAGCTTGATAAACCACTCGGGGAAACAGAATGCCAATAAGACAAGTTCTAAGAACTCTTAATCAACGGTGTCGTAAACCTTGTGGAAATCAACTTTTACGACACTTTTGGGCAAATAAGGGTTAAGGTGAAACCCCGTAAATAATTCATAGGTCAAGAGGATATTATGTCTAATCCTCCTCCCCTTGACAAAAGTATTTTGGGACAAGCTTATAAGATCACTTAGGACCGTTGCTATGCGGTTGGCAAGAATCTTTGTAATCACTTTAGAAATGATGTTACAGCAAGTAGTTGGCCTAAAATCAGTGACTGCAGTAGCATTAGGGACTTTAGGAACAAGATCTAGGATAATGGCGTTTACCTATTTTAGAAACCAACCGGATAGAAAGAAATCGTGAACCGACTGCAGCACCAATGGTCCCACTATTTCCCAATTGGTCTTATAGAATTCAACCGAAAATTTATTAGGTCGTGGGGCTTTGCCTTTGGCCAGAGAGAATAGAGTGCTCTTTATTTCAGCATCAGTTACCGGCTCACTAAGGGAGTGAACTTGATCTACTGAAAGCGGGTGGCGAATAAACCGTTTCAACTCTTGAAAGGACGGCCTGGCTAAGGCCTCGTGGGGGGATAACAGCTTAGAGAAAAAACTGACGAACACTTGCGGCACCAAAGCCGGATCGGTGATTACAGCGCTGGAGGGATCTTTAATAGAGAGGATCCGATTGGTTAGATGGTGAAAAAACTTGGTATTCCTGTTCCTTTCTTTTAATCATCTGATTCTAGACTTCTGTCTATAGAAGGATTCTTCTTGATTCCTAAGATCAACAAACACACGGCGCTGACTTCTCTCCAATTCAGTGAGAGCAAAGTTTGTTGGATCCGATTGGAGATCTATTTGGGTGGTACTAGGGGCCTCTCTAGCCTCGATCGTTCTTACCGAGATATCAGAAAAAGCATCCTGGTTGAGAAGCTTAAGACGAGCTTTCAACAACTTAAGCTTGGATACTAGCTTATACATAGGAACGCCCCTTACTTTCGCAATTGTTTTTTTTTTTTTGGTAAAGTTACTTTCGCAAATTTTTTTTTTTTTGGTGAAAGGTAATAATATTATAGAGTTTGGACAAATGTACATAAGATCGGATCCATAACCTACACTCTTTACCAGAAGGCAAAAGAGAAAGGGAACCGATGTAAAAGAGTACAAGACTAAGAGTCACACGGAGCAAGCCGAAGCTAACAGGAGGGAAGAAAACAAACAACCACAATCAACTGACCCTCCTACCCTCACTAAAGGAAAGGCGAATGCGGAAATGTGAATAAAGAGGCACAATTAAGTAGCATCCGGCAAGGACAAGAAGACTGACGAGTCGAAGCCCCACCCTCTTGAAGCCTCAAATTCTTCGGGGAAGGGTAGACATCCTTGAAGGTGACCACTTTGTCTCGAACAACCTTTATAAGGTGATTCTTAAGTACTGGAATGACAAGGGATTCACCCCTGAAAATGATAGCATTCATTTTCTTCCATATAAGATGGCATAAAGCACCAAAGGAAAACCGGGCAATGCTATGATAAAAATCATTTCCTTTAAGAAATTTCATAGCCCACGAGAGCACTTCATCCCAACATCTATTTCTCCAAGGCAAGTTACACCTGACGGCCCAGAAGTAGGCCAGAGAAGCCGAGGTGCGACACCCAAAGAAAAGATGATCTATAGAGTCAGGGACTTCGCTGCAAAAGGCACACACATTATAATCAATACGCCCATAAGATAAGAGTAGAACTTGAGTGGGTAGCCATTTTTTTGCGATTAGCCACAAGATGAATTGGTACCGAGGAGGAACGACATTATCCCAAATAAGAGGAGCCTAATTTACATGAGGTTTCTTGGTTCTGATGAGATTCCAAGCCGATGCAACCGAAAAGGATCCCGACGGATGAGGACACAAAATAAATTTGTCATTGATCGAAGATAACACCGGGAGCGGGATGGCCCACCTCACCAACATCTCCTTCAAGGTACTACTAAGAGGAGTGAAAAGATCAGCTACAACCGCATGATCTGGAACTTGGAGGTTGTTCCTAAATGATGAAGGAACGAAGACATCCAACGGGGCACATGGTAGCCAATAATCGTGCCATAAGGACACGGAAAAACCATTTCCAATTTTCCACATAAACGATGATTGGAATTGGTACCTTAGTTGGAGAATTTTCTTCCAGGACCAAGAACACGTCCCCGGTTGGTTGGCAATCCAGAAGTTCCTCTTCTGTAAGAAGATAGAATGGATCCATCGACACCACAATGATACCCGTCAGAGAAGAGGATCCATATGAACTTAATCATGGAAGCTTTGTTGCAGTCCTTGAGAGTGCGAATACCCAGTCCTCCTTCAGATTTCGGACGAGAAACGTCCTCCCACGCGACTTTAGCTCCACCACGGCCAAGGCCCGTTTCTTTCCAAAGGAATTGCCTCATAATTCGCTTAATACTTGCCAAAACCGCAGCCGGTAATGTAAACACGCTCGTCCAAAACGCTTGGATAGAGTGAAGCACTGAACGAACAAGTTGAAGTCTTCCAGCGAAAGGATAAGAAATGATGAGACCAAGACTGTATTTTAGCTGTGATACGATCTGTCAGAACAATACAATATGATTTGGACAATCTGGAAGAGATGATGGGAACTCCCAAGTATCGGACGGGGAGTTTACCTTCCTGAAATCCAAATGCCACAAGATTCTATTCTGCACGGCCAAGTCACCTCCCGAAATAAAAATCTCGCTTTTACTCTTGTTAGAGAACAAACCACTCCAAGAGGAAAAAATATCGAGCCCTCTTTTGAGCATAGAGACCGACTTCCAATCCGCTTGGCAGAAAAGGAAAACATCGTCTGCAATGAACAAATGAGAAAGCTGGATTGGTTTGCATCTCCAGTAGTATTTGAAGTCTTGATTTGCTGTTCGAGATGCTAGAATGCCCGAAAATACTTCCATGACTAAGGTAAACAAATAGGGGGACATATGGTCCCCTTGGCGGAGGCCACACCCTCCCGGAAAAAACCCATGGAGATCACCGTTTATAGCTATAGAGTATCTGGGAGTTCTGACACAGGCCATCACTAATCCAATAAATCCTTCAGGAAATTGGAAAGCGAGGAGAATATTTTCTAAAAAATCCCAATCCACCGTGTCATATGTCTTGTGGAAGTCTACTTTTACCGCACACTTAGGAAGATACGGCTGCAAATGGAATCCCGCAAACAATTCTTGGGCAATGAGAATGTTATCTCTTATTCTCCTCCCTTTGACAAATGCATTTTGGGATTGACTAATAAGATCATTTAAAACCATCACTATACGGTTGGCTAGGATCTTAGTAATCATTTTATAAATGATATTACAACATGCAATTGGCCTAAAGTCGGAAACAACAGTAGCATTTGGAATCTTAGGCACTAGAGCAAGGATTGTTGCGTTTACCTCTTTCAGCAGTCTCCCCGATTGAAAGAAGTCCTTGATAGCCAGCAACACCGATGGGCCAACAATCTCCCAATTGGATTTGAAAAACTCGACCGAAAAACCGTCAGGACTCGGGGCCTTACCCCTGGCTAATGAGAATAAAGTGGATTTGATCTCCACATCCGAAACCGTCTCATTGAAGGTTCAAATCTGGTTAGCTGTCAATGGCCGACGAATAACCTTCTTTAGATCCTCAATAGACGGCTTGGATAATGCCTCGTGCGGGGATAACAAAGAAGAGAAGAAATTGATGAACACTTGGGGCACAACCAGAGGGTCGAAGTTACCGCACCAGATGGATCTTTGACGGAGAGGATCCTGTTATTGAGCTGCCTCCTCTTCACAGAATGATGGAAGAATTTCGTGTTCTTATCTCCCTCTTTCAACCATCTAATTCTTGACTTCTAGCGGTAGAAAGACTCTTCATGATTTCTCAATTCAATAAAGGCACGACGACAAGATGCTTCTCTTTCAGCAAGATGAAGATTCGTGGGATCAACTTGGAGATTAGATTGAACAGCATATAGGGCCTCTCTGGCCTCAATAGCTCTTAACGAAATCTTCGAAAATGCATCCTGGTTGAGGCGCCTAAGGCAAGCCTTAAGCATCTTAAGCTTGGAGACTAATTGGAACATTGGAACGCCTTTAACCGGTGAGCTCCAGACCTGATGCAGAATGGTCTTGAAGTCGGGATGATCCTCCCAGAATTCAAAATATTTGAAGGGCTTCCTCCTTCGGGGAGGGTGAAAAACTCTAACCACAATTGGAGTGTGATCGGAGATACCTGGATTAAGGAAAGCCGCTTTAGAGAATGAGAAGTCAATGTTCCACTTGTTAACCATAGCACGATCTATCTTCCTCATCTTCCTCAAATTTCCGGAGGAGGTAGTCCAGGAGTAACGAAGCCCGAAAATCTAAGGTCCGTAAGCTCCGTTTGAGTCAAGCAATTGGCAAATTCATCGAAGTAAGGAATCCAATTGGTGGAGCTTCCAACACGATCATATGGATCTTTTATCGCATTGAAGTCGCCCGTAACTAACCACGCAACATCTTGGAAGATTTCGTTGTAGCGCTGAAGGTCCTCCTAGAGAGGGCTCCTACAGACAAAAGTGTGTTCGCCATAGACAGTAGAAACAAAAACAACTCCAACCGGATAGGATACAATTTAGTGAACCATGAATAGCTTGGTCTGTAATAGAGATAGGACAAAAGAAGACAATTTCCGGGTTCCACCCAACCCAAATCCTTCAGCGAGGAGAGCAATTGTAATTAGCAATCCAACACCACCCCTTAATTAGTGAGGAGGCTATAGAATCAAAAAACTCCTCAGGCACTTTGGTTTCAAGTAAACCAATGAGGCACAACTTATTTACCATAACAAAATGCCTCACTTCGGCTCGCCTAAGCGGATCCAGAATACCCCTTATATTCCAAAACCCAAAAAACATCCAAAAAATGAGGGGCGGGAGGCTTACCTCTTTCTAGAGGCTTTGGAGGCCATAGCGGCCTTCTTCGGACCCATTGGAAGGGGAGAGTCGTCTAGCAATTTGGCCAACTAATCCTGGATATTTGCAGCTAGTTGCACATGTGGTTTTTTTGGTGAAGGCTCCCCATCAACCGAGCTATCATCATCAGACGAATCATGTATGCTGGAATTGTAGATGTCTTCAGAAGTCTCTTGGACCACCAAAGCAGACTCCAAAGCAACCGGGTCCGCTGGAGGAGGCAGTGCAGTACGAGGATTATGCTGCACTTCTTGAGGGTCATCCTCTTGAGCCTTGGAGTCTGGCTTTAGAGCCTGACCTTCTTCCGTTAAGGGAGACATGCCAAAGGACGCAGTAGCATTGGAAGCCTTGCGAGACGCTTCAACAGCCGCTGCAGCTCGTGCTGCCTGCTTCTTTTTCTTCTTCTTATTCTTGCATTTCACTTGCTTCCACCCTGGATCATCCGATTCTGCTGGTTCAGTGGGAACATTATTGTGAGGAGCCATCATCTTGGACGGAGCAGGAGCCGTCTAGGGAGAACTAGATTCTCCAATATGTACTGATCTAATGTTATTTACACCGGTAGTATGTTCTGCAGAAGTCGATTCCGATTGGAGGTTGTGGATGTTATCCTTATCATGCACAGGTGGAGGATGTAAGGCCACTTCCTTCCCTTTGGCTCGCTTAGCAATGGCTTCAGGATTCCCCTTAGGAGTACCCGCATTCGCCTCTTCTGCAGATGTATCAGCAACAGATGCAGGAGCAACATTCTTACATGAATGGCCAAATATACCACATTTAAGACAAGCTAGTGATTTCCATTCAAACTTTACTTCTACAATATTAGTTTTTCCATCCGTAATCAACTCAATCGTTTCATAAATGGGATGCTGTACTGTTATCTCTACACAGACGGGAGCGAAGGATATCATGGACATCTTCTCAGTTCTTTGGTCCACATATAGTGGCTTTCCAATAGCACTCGCCACTTTGCCAATAGATTGAGCAGACCAATAGGCAAGAGGAAGATTTCTCAGTCTTATCCATACCGGGACAATCATATGCGAGTCCTTTCTGAGCTCCACACTCAGTTGCCATTGCTGCAGCATGAGAGGAATTCTAGCGACAGTAATAGGACCGCCTTCTAGGATCTTACGCCTGAAATCCTTATCTGTAATACGCAGAAGGAAGACTCCCATGCTATTGGATATAACTTCATGCAATGCCGGCCCCTTAGCTTTTCTAAGGGACTCCTCGATGACCTTAAACGGAAGGTTTTTCTTGATAAGGTAACCCACTAGACAATCGTAGCGCTTTGGATCGGCTGCCTGTATATCGGAATCATCCATATGAACAACGGGCTTGTTACTTATAATCAGCGGCGGCGAATACTCCAGATCATATCCTTTGTTTGCCGCACTTGCAACCGCAGCCCAAGAACGAGGAGCAGCGGTTCTAGAGGCACCTCTTGAAGAGGGCCGTTTAGACTTCGATCTACCTTTGTTTGGTCGGCCTCTACCAGCTACAGGGAAAAGGCGCGAATTCGCTGGAGCACCAGATGTAGAAGGAACCCCACGGTTTCCCGCAACCAAGGAAGGGCCAACCGAGGGGTTTCACATACTCATATGGGGGGATGAAGGTCGAGAACTCAATCCCTTATCCTCCCCATGGTTCTGAATCGCATCATTTTCCATTGCAGAAGAATTCGAAAACCAGAATAGCAAACCCTAACCCATCAATCACCAATCCATCCGCAAAAAGAAGACGTACCACGAAATGCTTCGGATGGGTTGAAAGAGCAACACAAGGCGCCTCTTGTCGCCAAATTTTGGGCCAAACCATCGGCTAAACCGAGCAAAATCGCGATCTTCATCTACGCGATCTCGAGGTAGATTGAGAGCATCTACGCAGAACAATGCAGAAATCGGGCAGATTGAGAGCATCTGTGAACAGTACCCGAGAGAATCCGAAATGGCCAAACTATTTACTTTCGCAATTGTTCGTCTTTTATAAATCCAAGAATTTCTCTATTGACTATAAAATATGAATGCCTCCGACTGTCCCTGTTAATCATTATTTCGATCTTGATGGCTAATACAATAGGATCGGAATCCTCTGATGTTATCCAATGCTAATGTATACAGAGCGTAGGCTTATTTTGAGCATTTTAATTTCTTCAAAGTAATAGAATCGGAGGTATTACCCGGCCAATTAAGGCCATGAGTGTATCTTCTCTTGTAGAACGGACGTACGCTCTGTATAAATGCCTCCATTCCAAAAGTTGGGGTTTGTTGCACGTATTAGCTCTAGAATTACTCGTCCCTTCTAGTAGTGATACACTCCTGACCTTAACTGGTCGGGTCGTGCCTCCAGTGCTGCTACTTCGAAGAAATTAAAGTGCTTAAAACAAGCCTACGCTCTATATACATTAGTATTGGATAACGTCAGAGGATTTTGATCTTATTGTGTTGGCCTTCAGGATCGGAGTAATGATTAACAGGGGCAGTTGGAGGCATTTGTATTTGTATAGTTAGTGGTGAAATTTTTAGATTTATGAAAGACGAACAATTGCGAAAGAAAGAAAACCACCGCCCGCGGTGGAAGCGTTGGTTAGGGCTTGGTACCCCAAACGCAGGGGGAAGGGTTCGAACCTCCGTGGAAGCGATGCTTCAATGCATAACGCGCGTCTTACCTGCGCTTGGGGGTCAGCGGTGGGGCCCCCCGGCGCTCCAGGGTTTACTCTCCCCGCGAAGCGGCGTTCGGAGGTTCCCTGGGTCATCAAAAAAAAAAAAAAAAAAAAACAATTGCGAAAGAAAGTAAATGAGTTTGGCCATTTCGAAGCTCCTCGGGTACTGTTCACGAATGCTCTCATTTTGGGCGATTTCTGCACTGTTCCTGTGCAGCTGCTGATCCTGATTCCGCCTAGTTTAGCCGACGGTTTGGCCCGAAAATTGGAGTCAAGAGGCGCCTTGCTACACCCTTTCAACCCTTCCGATCCATTTCCTGGTACGTCTTCTTATTAAGGGCGGATTGGAGATCGATGGGTTAGGGTTTTGCTGTTCTGGTTTTTCTGGGTTTCGATTCTTCTGCAATGGATAATGTCGTGCATCAGACCCATGGGAAGGATAAGGGGTTGAGTCTTCGACCTTTACCGCCCAAAATGAGTACGTGTAACCCTTCAGTTGGCCCTTCCTTGGTTGCGGGGAATCGTGGTGCTCCTTCCGCATCTGTTGCTCCTGCAAACTTGCGCCCTTTCCCTGTAACTGGTAGAGGCCGACAGTACAGGGGTAGATCGAACTCTAAACGGCCCTCTTCAAGAGGTGCATCTAAGTTTGGAGCTCCTCGTTCTTGGGCTTCGGTTTCTAGTGCCGCGAACAAGGGATACGATATGGAGTTTTCACCTCCACAGATCATAAGTAACAAGCCTGTTGTGCATATGGATGACTCTGATATACAAGCTGCTGATCCGAAACTTTATGATTGTCTTGTGGGTTACTTTATCGGGAAAAATCTCCCGTTTAAGGTGGTTGAGGAGTCCCTTAGAAGGGCATGGGGGCCGGCGTTGCAGGGTGTTCTATCCAATAGCAGGGGAGTCTTTCTTCTGCATATTGCAGATAGGGATTTTAGGCGCAAGCTCCTTGAAGGCAGCCCTATTACGATCGCTAGAATCCCCTTCGTGCTGCAACAATGGCGTCTAGGTATGGAGCTCAAAAAGGATTCACATATGACGGTGCCGGTATGGGTAAGGCTAAGAAACCTTCCACTTGCCTATTGGTCGGCCCAAGCGATTGGCAAAGTGGCTAGTGCCATTGGTAAACCACTATACGTGGATAAAAAGACGGAGGAGATGTCCATGATATCCTTTGCCCGAGTCTGTGTGGAAATAACAGTACAGCAGCCTATGTTTGAATCGGTTGAATTGATCACGGATGGGGAAGTTGATATTGTAGGGGTGGAGTTTGAATGGAAACCCTTAGCTTGTCTAAAGTGTGGTATATTCGGGCATGAGTGTAAAGATATGGTTCCTGCATCTGTTGATGACACACCTGCAGGTGAGCCAAATGCGATGAATCTACAGGAGAATGCATAAATTATGGCTGATCGGACCAAAGGGAAGGGAATCGCCTCACAACCTGCACCTATACTTGACAGTGATAACCTCTAGAACCTTCAATCGGCTCCAGTTCCTGCAAAACGCTCTGCTGGCGCAAACGACATCAGACCTATTTATATTGGAGAATCTAGTTCTCCCCAGATAGATCCACCTGCTTCGCCCAAGTTGATGGATTTGCACAACGATGATCCGCTTGTTCCTGCAGAAACAGAGGATTCAGAGTGGAAGCGAGTGAATCGCAAAAATAAGAAGAAAAATAAGAAGCAAGCTGTACGAGCTGCAGCAGCTGCTGAAGCGGCTCGCAAGGCATCCAATGCTACTGCGTCTTTTGGCTTATCCCCATTAACGGAAGAAGGTCAGGCATTAAAGCCAGACTCCACGAACCACAAGGATGTCTCTCAAGAAGTACAGCATAACTCTCGTGTTATAGTGCCAGCTCCTGTGGAACCGTTGGCATTGGAGTCTACTTTGGTGGTGCAAGAGACCTCTGAAGACATATGCAACTCTAGCACTCATGATTCATCGGAAGATGATAGTTCGGTTGATGAGGAACCTCGTTCGCCAAAAAAACCACCTGTTAGTTTGGCTGCAAATCTCCAAGAACAGTTCGCTAAATTGCTTGAGGATTCCCCCCAACCAATTGCCCTGAAGAAGGCCGCTACGGCCTCTAAAGCCTCTCGAAAGAGGTAAGTCCCCTATCCTTCTTTTTTGGATGTTTTTTGGGTTTTGAAATATTAGGGGAATTTTGGATCCGCTGAGGCGTGCCGAGGTGAGGCGTTTTGTCTCGGCTAATAAATTATGCTGTATTGGTTTGCTGGAAACCAAAGTTCCAGAGGAGTTTTTTGAGTCTATATCCTCCTCGCTGATTAGGGGGTGGAGTTGGATTGGGAACTACGATTGTTCACCTTGTGGAAGGATTTGGGTTGGATGGAACCCGGAAATTGTTTCTCTGTCCTGTCTCAATTACGGACCAAGCTATTCACGCTACTATTCACTGTATTTCGTCCGGTTGGAATTGTGCCATTTCTACTGTCTATGGTGAACATACGTTTCCCCGAAGAAGGCCTCTCTGGGAGGACCTTCAACACTATAATGATATTTTCCAGGATGTGGCGTGGTTAGTTGCAGGGGACTTCAATGCGATAAAGGATCCATCGGACCGTGTTGGAAGCCCCGCTAATTAGATCCCGTATTTTGACGAATTTGCCAATTGCTTGTCTCAAACAGAACTTACAGACCTTAGATCTATTGGGCTTCGTTTCACCTGGACTACCTCTTCCGGAAGTTCAAGAAAGATGAGGAAGATAGATCATGCGATGGTTAACGTCAAGTGGAACACTGAATTCTCATTCTCTGAAGCGGCTTTCCTCAATCTAGGTATCTCCGATCATACTCCAATTGTGGTTAGAGTTTTATTCCCTCCTCGTAGGAGAAAGCCATTCAAATACTTTGAATTTTGGGAGGATCATCCAGATTTCAAGTCCATAGTACAGTAGGCATGGAGTTCCCCGGTTAGAGGTGTTCCTATGTATCAATTAGTCTCTAGACTCAAGATGCTTAAAGCTTACCTTAAGCGCCTCAATCACGATGCCTTCTCCGATATTTCATTAAGAGCTGTTGAGGTCAGAGAGGCCCTGTATGCTGTTCAATCCGATCTGCAAGTTCATCCAACGAATATCCATCTTGCTGAAAGGGAAGCATCTTGTCGTCGCGCCTTCATTGAACTGAGAAACCATGAAGAGTCCTTTTTCCGTCAGAAGTCGAGGATTAAATGGCTGAAAGAGGGAGATAAAAACACAAAATTCTTCCACCATTCTGTAAAGAAGAGGCAGCTCAATAATAGAATCCTCTCTGTTAGGGATCCGTCTGGTGTGATATCTTCGAACCCTGAGGTTGTACCCCAGGTGTTCGTCAATTTCTTTTCCTCATTGTTATCCCCCCAAGAGGCATTATCCAGGCCGTCGGTTGAAGATCTGAAGAAGGTTATCCGCCGGCCCTTGTCTTCTGAGCAAATCCGAACCTTTAATGTCATGGTTTCGGATGTGGAAATCAAATCCACGGTTTTCTCATTACCCAGGGGGAAAGCCCTCGGGCCAGATGGATTTTCGGCCGAATTCTTCAAATCGAACTGGGAGATTGTCGGTCCATTGGTGTTGATGGCGGTTAAGGACTTCTTTCAATCGGGAAGATTGCTCAAAGAGGTAAATGCAACAATCCTTGCTCTAGTGCCTAAAATTCCGAATGCTACTGCTGTGTTTGACTTTAGGCTAATTGCATGTTGTAATATTATTTACAAAGTAATTACTAAGATCTTGGCCAACCGTATAGCGATGGTTCTAAATGATCTTGTTAGCCAAGCCCAAAATGCATTTGTCAAAGGCAGGAGAATAAGAGATAATATTCTCCTTGCACAAGAATTGTTTGCGGGATTCCATTTGCAGCCATATCTTCCTAAATGTGCCGTAAAAGTTGACTTTCACAAGGCATATGACACGGTGGATTGGAACTTCTTAGAAAATACCCTCCTCGCCTTCCGGTTCCCCGAAGGTTTTATTAAATTGGTGATGGCCTGTGTCAAAACTCCTAGATACTCTATAGCTATAAATGGTGATCTCCATGGGTTCTTCCCGGGAGGGCGTGGCCTCCGCCAAGGAGATCCTATGTCCCCCTATTTGTTCACTTTAGTCATGGAAGTATTTTCGGGTATCCTGGCATCTCAAACGGCAAATCAAGACTTCAAATACTACTGGAGATGTAAGCCAGTCCAGCTTTCTCATTTGTTCTTTGCAGACGATGTTTTTCTCTTCTGTCAAGCGGAGTGGAAATCGGTTTCCATGCTCAAAAGAGGAATATATATATTTTCCTCCTGGAGCGGGCTGTTCCCTAACAAGAATAAAAGCGAGACCTTTATGGCGGGTGGAGAGTTATCCTTGCGAAATAGAATTTTGTGGGCTTTCGGATTTCAGGAGGGAAAACTTCTCGTCCGTTACTTGGGAGTTCCCATCATCTCCTCAAGGTTGTCCAAAGCGGACTGTATTGCCTTGACAGACCGTATCACAGCTAGAATACAGTCTTGGTCTCACCGGTTCTTATCCTTTGCTGGAAGACTCCAGCTTAATCGGTCTGTGCTCCACGCTATCCAAGCGTTCTGCACGAGCGTCTTTACACTTCCGGCGTCGGTCTTGGCTAGTATTGAGCGTATTATGAGGCAATTCCTTTGGAAAGGTACGGGCCTTGGCCGTGGAGGAGCTAAAGTTGCTTGGGAAGATCTCTCTTGTCCGAAAATCGAAGGCAGACTGGGTATTCGTTCGCTCAAGGACTGCAACAAGGCCTCCATGATTAAATTCATATGGATACTCTTCTCGGACAGAGAATCTCTATGGTGCCGTTGGATCCATTCTATCTTCTTACCCAAGAGGAACTTCTGGATTGCCAACCAACCGGGGACATGCTCTTGGTCTTGGAAGAAAATTCTCCAATTAAGGTACCAATTCTGAACATCCTTTATGTGGAAAATTGGGAATGGCTTCTCCGTGTCCTTATGGCACGATCATTGGCTACCATGTGGGCCGTTGGATGGATTTATTCCTCCAACATTTGGAAAAAGCCTCCGCATCCCTGATCATGCGGTTGTAGCTGATTTATTTACTCCTCTTGGTAGTACTCTAAAGGAGATGTTAGTGAGATGGGCCATCCCGCTTCCGGTGCTATCTTCGGATAATGCTAAGTTTATTTGGTGCCCTCATCCATCGAGAACCTTCTCCATTGCATCGGCTTGGAACCTCATCAGAACCAAGAAACCGCATGTCAAGTGGGCTTCCCTTATTTGGGATAACGCCATTCCGCCTCGGTATCAATTCATATTGTGGCTTATTGCGAAAAAACGGCTACCCACTCAGGTGCTCCTCCTCTCCTATGGTCGTATTGATTATAATGTTTGTGCCTTTTGCAATGAAGTCCCCGACTCTATAGATAATCTTTTCTTTCGGTGTCGCACTTCGGCTTCTCTGGCCTATTTCTGGGCCGCCAGGTGTAATTTGTCGTGGAGAAATAGATGTTGGGATGAGGTGCTCTCGTGGGCCATGAAATTCCTTAAGGGAAATGACTTTTATCACAGCATTACCCGGTTTGCCTTTGGTGCATTATGCCATATTATATGGAAGAAAATGAATGCTATCATTTTCAGGGGAGAATCTCTTGTTGTTCCAGCACTTAAGAATCACCTTCTTAAGGTTGTTCGTGACAAAGCTCTTACCTTCAAGGATGTTGAGCCTTCACTGAGGAACCTCAGACTTCAGCGAGGGTGGGGTTTCCACTCGTCGGTCTTCTCGTCCTTGCCGGGAGTTGCTTAGCACTCTTGCCATTCACATTTTCGCATTCGCCTTTGAGTTGGTAGCGATAGGAGGGTCGGCTGTGTCTGGTTGCTCGTCTTCTTTTCGGCTAACTATTGTTAGTCCTTGTCTTGTGTTCTTTTACATCGGTTCCCCTTCACTTTTGCCTTCTGGCTAAGAGTGTAGGTTATGGACCCGATCTTGTGTATTGTCCAAGCTCTTTAATATAATTATTACCTTTCACCAAAAAAAAAAAAAAACAATTGCGAAAGTAAACCACCCGCAAGGGTGGCTCCACTGGTAGGCTCCTGGACTTCCACGCTAGAGGTCGGAGTTCGAAGCCCTTGCAAACGCAAGTTGCAGGGAGGTAGGTGGAGACACTTGGCGACTTACCCGGGGTGCGTGGGTGGTGGTTTCCTACGTGCCTCCCTAGGGGTTTACTTTCAGTTGTCGGCTGTGCGGGGTTCCCCTTAGTGACAAAAAAAAAAAAAAAACAATTGCGAAAGTAATTTTACCAAAAAAAAAACAATTGGGAAAGTAACATAGGGTTCGGCCATTTCGGATTTTGCCGTGCACTATTCATGGATGCTCTCTAGGCACCCGATTTCTGCACTGTTCCTGTGAATATGGAGTTGCTGATTCTGCTCGGTTTGACCGACGGTTGAGCCCATTTTTTGGCGGCAAGAGGCGCCCTTCAATGCTCTTTAAACCCCTCCGAAGCATCGCCTGGTACGTCTCCTCTTCGCGGATTGTTTTGAGATCGATGGGTTAGGGTTTTGCGGTTTCTGGTGTGCGAGTTCTGCTGCAATGGAGAGTGATTCGATTTAGAACCATTCGAATGATAAGGGGCTGAGTTTTCGGTCTCCCTCCCCCTAGGAATGAGTGACCCCCCTCGGTTGGCCCTTCGTTGATTGTGGGAAACCGTAATATTCCTCCTGCCTTTTGTGGTCCTGCGAATTCGCGACTTCCCCCTGTCTCTGTTAAAGGCCGTCCGAATAACAGGGGAATATCTAAGTCCAAGCAACCCCTTTCAAGAGGTGGCTCAAAAAATCCTAGTACTCGCTCTTGGGCTACGGTAGCTAGTGCGGCAAATAAGGGTTATGATCTGGATTATTCACCTTCGCAGATCGTAAGCAATAAACCTGTCATACATATGGATGAGTCTGATCTGTAGGCAGCTGATCCTAAGCTTTATGACTGCCTTGTTGGTTATTTTATTTGTAGGAAACTACCGTGCAAGGTTGTTGAGGAGGCCCTTAGGAGAGCTTGGGGGCCGGCTTTGCTGGAAGTCCTATCCAATGGTAGAGGATTGTTTCTTTTGCGTATTGCTGATAAGGAATTCAGGAGGAAAATTCTTGAGGGCGGTCCCATTACTGTGGCAAGAATCCTCTTTTTGTTGCAGCAATGGAAACCGGGAGTTGAGTTGAAGAAAGACACGCGCATGTTTGTCCCGGTATGGGTAAGGCTGAGAAATCTTCCCTTCGCTTATTGGTCTGCTCAGTCAATTGGCAAAGTGGCGAGTGCTGTTGGTGGACCACTATATGTGGACCAAAGAACTGAACATATGTCCATGCTATCATTTGCTCATGTATGTGTGGAAATAACAGTGCAACAACCAATTTATGAGATTATTGATCTGATCACGGATGGGAAAACTGATGTTGTAGAAGTGGAGTTCGAATGGAAACCGCTAGCTTGTCTCAAATGCGGTATATTCAGTCATACCTGCAAGGATGTTGTTCCTCCTTCTGCGTCTGGTGCATCTACAGGAGTAACGAATGCAGGAACCTCTAAGGCGAATTCGGAAGCTACTTCTTTGTCGACCAAAGGAAAAGAGTGGCCTTACCACCCTCATCCGCACATGATGGCGATATCCCACACAACCTCCAATCTGGGTTAGTTTCTGCAGATCCTCCTGCTGGTGCGAATGCTAATAGATCTTTGCTTATTAGGGAGTCTAGCTCTCCCCAGGCGGCTCCACGAGGACCATCTGAGTCGATGGCTACCCACCCTAGCAATGCTGATCCGTCTGAACCTAGAAAAGCTGCTGAGGACTTGGGGTGCAAACAGGTGAAGAGGAAAAACAAAAAGAAAAAGAAGAAACAAGCAGCAAGACAAGCTGCTGCAGCTGCGGAGGCTGCTCAAAGGGCTGCTAATGCTACGGCTTCTTTTGGCCTTTCACCTCTTACAGAAGAAGGCTAGGCTTTAAAGTGAGACTCCATTAGTCATAAGGAAGGCCCTCAAGGAGTGTTGCATACCCCTTTAAGTGCTGAACCTCCTCCTTTGACTGACCCTCCTACCTTGGATTCTTCGTTGGTTGTGGAAGAGAGCTCGGAAGACATATGCAATTCAAGTATCCAAGAGGATTCGTCTGATGATGATTCTTCGGATGGAGGTGAACCTTCAATGAAAAAACCGCCCCTGCAGCTGGCTTCAAATCTCCAGGACCAACTTATCAAGTTATTGGATGATTCTCCCCAACCTGTGGGTTCGAAAAAGCCTGATACGGCCTCGAAGACCTCTAGGAGGAGGTAAGCCTGTTCTGGTTAGTGTTTTTTGATGTTTTTTGGGTTCTGGAATATTATAGGCATCCTTGATCCTTTAAGTCATGCTGAGATTAGGCGTTTTGTTGTAGTGAATAAGCTGTGCTTTATTAGCTTGCTCGAGACCAAAGCTCCTGACGAATTTTTTTGATTCTATCTCATCCACCCTCATTAGGGGATGGAATGGATTGCTAATTATAATTGCTCTCCTCGTGGGAGGATCTGGGTTGGTTGGAACCCGGAGCTTGTCTCTTTTTGCCCTATTTCTATCAGTGATCAAGTAATTCATGGCTCTCTTAACTGTAAGCTGTCCGGTTTGAGTTGTTCAGTTTCTGCTGTATGCGGTGAACCCTCTTTTGTCCGTCGGAGGCCTCTTTGGGAGAAGTTGCAGCACTATAATGAGATCTTTCAAGATGTTGCATGGTTGGTCGCTAGAGATTTCAATGCAATAAAAGACCCTTCGGACCGTGTTGGAAGCTCCACCAACTGGATTCTGTATTTTGATGAGTTTGCCCAATGTTTGGTGCAAACTAAGTTGATGGACCTCAGATTCATTGGACTCCATTATACCTGGTCTACTTCGGCAGGAACCTCGAGAAAGATGAGGAAGATAGACCGTGCGTTGGTAAACAATAAGTGGAACCTTGATTTTCCTTCTCTGAGGTGGCGTTCCTTACCCAAGTATCTCTGATCACACGCCAATAGTGGTTAGAGTTCTTCTTCCGCCTCGAAGAAGAAAACCCTTCAAGTACTTTGAATTCTAGGAGGAGCATTCGGATTTTAAATCCATTCTACAGCAGGTCTGGAATACGTTGGGAAGAGGTGTACCTATGTTTGAATTAGTCTCCAAGCTTAAGATGTTGAAGGCCCGCCTCAGGCTCCTCAACCAGGAAGCGTTCTCAGAGATCTCAGGAAGAGCTATTGAGGCTAGAGAGGCCCTTTGTGCTATTCAAACTAATCTTCAAGCTGACCAACGAACCTGCAGCTTGCTGAAAGGGAGAGGAGTTGCCGCCAGGTCTTTGTTGAACTAAGGAATCAGGAAGAGTCCTTTTACCGGCAGAAGTCGAGGATTAGATGGCTAAAAGAAGGGGATAAAAATACGGAATTTTTCCATCATTCGGTGAAAAGGAGGCAACTCAACAACAGAATTCTCTCTATCAAAGATGCATCTGGGGCTGTAATATCTAACCCTCTGTTGGTGTCTTAGGTGTTTATCAATTTTTTCTCTTCCCTGTTATCCCCCCATGAGGCCTTATCCAAACCGTCTACCGAGGAGTTGAAGAGTGTCATTCGCAAGCCCCTGCTTGATGATCAGATTCACGCCTTGAATGGAACCGGTCTCTGATGCTGTGATCAAGTCCACCTTGTTCTTGTTATCTAAGGGCAAGGCCTCGGGTCTTGATGGTTTTTCGGTTGAGTTCTTCAAATCCAACTGGGAGATCGTTGGACCGTTGGTGTTGTTGGCCGTTCAAGATTTCTTTCAATCTTGGAGGCTTCTAAAAGAGGTAAACACTACAATCCTTGCTCTTGTGCCTAAGGTTCCCAATGCTAGCGCTGTTTTCAATTTCAGACCAATTGCATGTTGTAACACTATTTACAAAGTGATTACAAAGATTTTAACTAATCGGATAGCGATGGTTTTAAATGATCTCGTAAGTCAATCTCAAAATGCATTTGTGAAAGGTAGGAGAATTAGAGATAATATTCTCCTTGCTCAAGAATTGTTTGCGGGGTTCCATCTTCATCCGTGCTTACCCAAGTGTGCGTTAAAAGTCGACTTCCATAAGGCCTATGACACTGTTGATTGAGATTTCTTAGAAAATGTTCTTGTAGCCTTCCAATTCCCTGAAGGATTTATCAAGTTAGTGATGGCCTGTGTTCGGACGCCGAGATCTTCCATAGCCATTAATGGTGATGTCCACGGTTTTTTTCCGAGAGGGCGTGGCCTCAGACAAAGGGATCCTATGTCCCCTTACCTGTTCACCTTAGTAATGGAAGTATTCTCCGGCATTTTGGTGTCCCGCTCGACAAATCAAGATTTCAAGTACTACTGGAGATGCAAACCGGTTCAGCTCTCTCATTTGTTCTTCGTCGACGACGTCTTCCTCTTCTGTCAAGCGGACTGGTCTTCGGTGTCTATGCTAAAAAGAGGCCTTGATATTTTCTCTTCCTGGAGTGGTCTCTTTCCCAACAAAAGCAAGAGTGAGATCTTTATCTCAGGAGGTGATTTGTCCATCTGGAATAGAATCTTGTGGGCATTTGGATTTTAGGAAGGAAACTCCTTATCCGGTACTTGGGTGTCCCCATCATTTTGTCCAGGTTGAATAAAGCGGACTGCATTGCGTTGACGGATCGCATCATGGCTAGGATTCAGTCCTGGGCTCATCGATTTTTGTCTTTTGTGGGTAGGCTGCAACTCATTTGGTCGGTGCTTCACTCCATCCAAGCGTTTTGGACAAGTGTGTTTACCCTTCCTTCCTCGGTTTTGGCTAGTATTGAACGAATTATGAGGCAATTTCTGTGGAAAGGAACGGCCCTTGGTCGTGGTGGAGCTAAGGTCGCATGGGAAGACGTGTGTCAGCCGAAAGCTGAAGGTGGACTTGGTATTCGGAATCTTAAAGACTCTAATAAAGCTTCTATGGTAAAGTTCATATGGATCCTCTTCTTTGATAGGGAATCATTGTGGTGTCGTTGGATCCACTCCATCTTTTAATCCAAGAGAAATTTCTGGATTGCCTCCCAGCCGGGGATGTGCTCCTGGTCCTAGAAGAAAATCCTCTAGCTTAGAAGTCATTTCCAAACCTCCTTTAGATGGAAGATTGGAAACGGATTTTCTATGTCCTTATGGCATGATTATTGGTTGCCTTGCGGCCCCTTGGATGCGTTCGTCCCTCCATCCTTCAGAAGTAACCTCCATATTCCTGATCATGCGGTGGTAGTTGACCTATTCACTCCTTTGGGCCACTTGTTCAAGGAGTTCTTGCTACGATGGGGCATATCTCTTCCAGTGGTGTCTTCAGGCAATGGAAGATTTATTTGGTGTGGTCATCCGTCTGGATCCTTCTCGGTTGCATCGGCATGGAACTCTATCAGAGCCAAGAAAGCTACGATTAATTGGGCTCCTCTTATATGGGATAATGCCGTAGCTCCTCAATACCAGTTCATTCTTTGACTTATTGTAAAGAAATGACTTCCCACACAGGTTATGCTTTTATCCTATGGATGTATTGACTATAATGTGTGCGCCTTTTGCAGTGAAGTCCTTGATTCTATAGACAATCTTTTCTTCGGGTGTCGCACCTCGGCTTCTCTGGCTTTCGTCTGGGCCGCCAGGTGTAATCTACCCTGGAGGAATAGATGTTGGAATGAAGTGCTCTCATGGGCCAGGAAGTTCCTATCCGTTAATGACTTCTACCACAGGATAGCTCGGTTCTCCTTCGGTGCTCTATGCCATCTTATATGGAAGAAGATGAATGCAATCATCTTCCGGGGTGAATCTTTGGTGGTTCCAGCGCTTAAAAACCACCTTATCAAGGTCGTTAGGGACAAATCTATCACTTTCAAGAACGTCCTTCCTTCTCCGAGGAATAAGAGACTTCAAAGAGGGTGGGGCTTTGACTCGGCGGTGTTTTCTACCTCTTCAGACTCTCCTTAGGTTGTGTCTGTTGTTCTCACATTTCCATTCTTCGCCTTTCCTTGCTAGAGGGCAGGAGGTTCGGAGGCCCGCCTCCACTTTTATTTCTTGTAGCCTTTAGCCTAGTGGGCTTTGCTCCTAGCGGGTCTTGCGCCCTTGTTCTCTTTTACATTGGCTCCCCTTCACTTTTGCCATTACTGGTAAGAGTGTAGGTTATGGATCCAATCTTTTGTACATTTGTCCAAGCTTTATAATATTATTACCTTCACAAAAAAAAAAAAAAAAAAACAATTGTGAAAGTAACCACCCGCAGTGGTGGCTCCGCTGGTAGATCCTGGTGATGTCCACCGAGGAGGCCCAAGATCGAAGCCCCTGTGAAGCAGGGAGGCAGGCGGGTCATTAGCAACATACCCGAGGTACGTGGGTGGTGGTTTCCTACGTGCCTTCCCAGGGTTTACTTCTCAGCTGTCGGCTGTGCGGAGGTTCTCTAGGTCAAAAAAAAAAAAAAAAAAACAATTGCGAAAGTAAGCGAAAGTGTCACCGGTCAATCAATTTCGGTTGATCAAACACCGCGCGGCCTTAGGATCGGTGATCCCAAGTCAGCCTTACACACACACTCGCTCGAACACAAGAATCGAATGGGCAAAGAGAGTGTATATTGCTTGTGAATGAACTGTTTTCAAAGTGGGAGAGGGATCCCTATTTATACATGAGCGGGTCATATCTCGACCGTGGATCGTCCCTCCGATCCAACGGTTCACTTTGAATCTGTATCATCATTACAAGCTATACAATAGGCTACTCGAAGGCTACTCGATGGTCTTCGCACGGCAGGTCCTTGGGAAGTCTATGGGTCGCACGGAAGCCTAGGGGTTGCGCGCGTTAGGCCTTGGGCAGACCATGGGCGTGTGTCAGAAGCAAGATCAGGGTTGTAGGTCCGTCTGACACGCGACCAGCCGAATCGTCACGGGCTGTGCGAACATTGTTCATGGGCCGCTCATGGGCTACGCCTAGTTGTTCTCGCTCGTTCTGTTCAAGGGTCGACCGTGGGCTGTTCTCGGGTAACCCCTTGTACGTGACACAGCCCGTCACGGACGGTCTTGGGTCATGCTTTGTCCGTGGGCCGTGTCATTCTCCCTCACCTAATCAGGCGATGCCCTCGTCGCGTCCGTGGCATGGAAGGCTTCGATGTGCTTCTTGAATTGCCATAAAGCCTCGGAGGGTTCCCAGCTTGCTTCACTCTCGGGAAGGCCTCTCCACCGGACGAGGTATTCCTTCCTTGGTGCTCGATATTTCTTCCGTATGATCCGATCGGCTATGATGCACTCAACATCCCGATCATAGGAGGTCTTCGCCCCAAGGGGCGCTCGTTGAGATGTGCTTCGATCCGGATCATCCTCGTCAACATGAAACAGCTTTAGCATGCTCATGTGGAACACGGGGTGTAGCCTGAACTTGGGTGGTAAGTCCAGTTTGTACGCCACCTTCCCAATCCGCTGTATCACTCGGAAAGGGCATTCATAGCGACGGATTAGCCCTTTGTTCATGTTCCTGTACCGAAGGACGAGGTGCAATTTGGCCAGTACCAAGTCCCCGACCTGAAACTCCACATGCCGTCGCTTTTTGTCGGCCCATTTATTTGTGCGTCTCGCGGCCCTACTCAGACACGCCTGTGCCAAGTCGGCTTGTTCGCCCCACTCCTTAGCGAGCTTATACGCGGACGGGCTGCTCCCCCGATAGCCCGAGGCGATTGCGCTCGGTGTGAGCGGCTGCTGCCCGGTCACGATCTCGAACGGACTCTGGTTCGTGGACTCGCTCCGCTGCAAGTTGTAAGAAAATTGGGCCACGTCGATTAGCCGTGCCCAATTTACTTACGTGTTGCTCACATAGTGCCGAAGATAAGTTTCCAGCAACCCATTCACCCGCTCGGTCTGTTCGTCGGTCTGTGGATGCATGCTGGTAGAAAGGTTGAGGCTTGTTCCCAGCAATTTAAAGAGCTTGGTCCAAAACCGACCGGTGAATCGAGTGTCGAAGTCGCTCACGATCGTGCGCGGAACGCCCCAATATTTGACAACGTGCTTGAGGAATAGCTTGGTGGCTTCCTCGGCTGGGCATTCTTTAGTTGTTGGCATGAATGTCGCATACTTGGAGAGGCGATCCACCACGACCATGAGGGTCCGACATCCTTCGGATTTGGGCAGATTAACAATGAAATCCAGGGAGATGCTCTCCCATGGACGTTCCGGGATAGGCAACGGTTCAAGGAGCCCCGCGGGGGACCGTTGCTCTATCTTGTCTTGTTGGCAAACAAGACATGTCCGCACATAGGCTTCCACATCGTCCCGCATGTGCGGCCAGTAGTATTGATCTTCAACAAGCGCCATGGTGCGGTGGATTCCCGGATGTCCCGCCCATTTGGAGTCATGGCACTCTTTTAGGACTTCCTTTCGAAGTTCACCGTGGAGCGGCACATAGAGTCGCCGTCCTTTGGTGTAGAGGAGGTCATCCTCGAGCCAAAACCTTCTCGTCAAGCCTTCTTGGGCGTATCGAAGGAGGGCTTGGGCTGTTTGATCATGCTTCAGCCCTTCCTTGATACGATCAATCCATGGGCAGTCGGGTCGGCTCATCGCATTGGCCAATTCTAACTTCCTGCTTAAAGCTTTGGCCACGGAATTGGACTTTCCGGGCTTGTATTCCAGCGCATAATCAAACTCGGCCAGGAAGTCTTGCCACCGAGCTCGTTTCGGGCTGAGCTTCTTCTGAGTTTGGAAATAGCTCGTAGCCACATTGTCGGTCCTTATGACGAACCGGGATCCCAAGAGGTAATGCCTCCATGTGCGGAGGCAGTGCACCACCGCGGTCATTTCCTTCTCTTGGACCGTGTATCGTCGCTCCGCATCATTCAACTTTCGGGACTCGAAGGCCACCGGATGACCTTCCTGCATTAAGACACCGCCGATGGCAAAATCAGAAGCATCGGTCTCCACCTCATAGGGCTTGGTGTAGTCGGGTAGCATAAGAACCGGCTCCTCGGTCATGGCCCGCTTCAACCGCTCGAACGTCTCTTGACATCGATTTGTCCACTCCCACGGCCTTTCTTTCTTCAGCATGTCCGTGAGTGGCACGGTGAGGCGCGAATATTCCCGGATGAAGCGCCGATAGTAGTTCGTGAGACCGAGAAAGGATCTCAGCTCCGTCACCTTGGTTGGTGGCTCCCAATCAACAATGGCATGGATCTTGGCCGCGTCCATCCGCACACGTCCACCCCCGACGATGTGCCCGAGGAACAAGATCTCTTTTTGTGCGAAGGCACATTTCTCTCGTTTCACATACAAGTCGTTTTCTCGGAGGGTCCGAAAAACTCGACTCAGATGTTCAACATGCTCCTCAAGTGTCCGGCTATATATCACTATATCATCAAGATAAACTACAACGAACCGATCAAAGAACGGATGCAGTACCTTGTTCATGAGTGTGCAAAACGTAGCCGGTGCGTTGGTCAAGCCAAATGGCATGACGAGGAACTCGTATGATCCATAGCGGGTCACACATGTCGTTTTCGATTCATCCCCCTCGGCAATCCGCACTTGATAGTATCCCGATCGAAGGTCGAGTTTGGAGAACCATCGGGCTTCTCCGAGCTGATCGAACAAGTCAACAATGAGGGGAATCGGGTACTTATTCTTGACGGTCAGCTTGTTCAACGCCCGGTAATCGATACACATACGGAGGGATCCATCATGCTTCTTTTGGAACAAGACCGGGGCACCGAACGGGGCCTTAGATGGCCGAACATACCCAGCATCCAGCAGCTCCTTGAGCTGCTTTCTCAACTCCTCTAACTCGGGCGGGGCCATGCGATAGGGAGCCATGGCCGGTGGTCGAGCATCGGGCACCAGCTCGATTCGATGGTCGACCTCTCTCCGAGGAGGCAGCTTCTTCGGCAGCTCGGGCGGCATCACATATTGGAAGGCATCGAGGACTCGGGATGCTTCCTTCGGTATCGAGCCTTCCTCCGCGCCCTCCTCCTTAAATGCCGCCAAGAAGGTCACCTTGCCTTTCTTCAGCCCTTTGGATAGCTGCATGGTCAATAGCATCTTTCAATCGCGTCTCGATTCGCGGTAGATCGGGACCATGCATTGGCATCGCTTGTCAAAGATACATATACAGTCCGCGAAGGGCATGACACCCGCATTGATCCGGTCGAGGAATCCCAAGCCGAGTACGAAGTCATAGTCGTCAAGGGGAATTACCTCGATATCTTCCTTGCTGGTCCAAGGACCTATGTGGAACTCCACGCCCCTGGCCATGCCGCTGGTTGGGACTTCTCTGGAATTCACCGTCTTGAGCCAGCCGGACTCATTTGCCTCGACCGGAAGGCATAGCTTCTTCGCAGCCTATTTGGATACGAACAGATCGGACGCCCCGGTATCCACGAGTGCGCTCATCGTGGTACCTCCGATCTTAACATCTACGAACATCATTCCTTTCGGTTCTTTGGCCCTTTTGGCCTTGATCGTTCTAAGAATCCGCAACGATCCCAACCGCGCCTCCTCCCGCGGTTTGTCCTCCTTGCACAGGGCCGCCAGCTTTCCTCTCTTCGGGCAATCCTGAGCCATATGGGGACCTTCACAAAAGAAGCACTTGTACGTGCGTACCTTGCGTTGGTATCCTCCATGGCTTGACTCGGGTTGATTCCTATGAGGGGTCGGAGGCGGTCTGCTAGCATTCGGTCAAGGGAATCGGCCTCGATCTCCCCCACCAGTGGCCTTTTCTCTTGGTCGAGAATCGGGCTTGGAGGTTGTTGCCGATCTATACTCGACAAGGGACTCAGCCACGATAGTGGCTGTGGTGAGATCCGTTGCATTGCACCGTTTGAGCTCCTGCTTGACCCAAGGTTTGAGTCCGCCTATGAACTGGTGGAACGCCTCCGTCTCGGTCATGGACGGGATTTGGAGCAGCAGCTCCGAGAACCGCTTCACATAGTCACGAACTCCGCCCTTTTGCTCTAGGCGCTTGAGTTCACGTCGGGCTTCGTCCTCCGCATAAGCGGGATAGTAGGTTCGCCAAAATTCTTCGACGAACCGAGCCCATGTCATGATAGGATCGCCATTCCTACCATCCGACCGACGTCTCCACCACAGCAGCGCATCATCAGACAAATACATGGTTGCGGTGTTCACCCGGATCACGTCGTCGGTTGTTCCCATGGTCTGGAAGTATCGTTCCATGTACCACAAGAAGTTGTCCACGTCCTTTGCCACCCGGGAGCCCTTGAACTCCTTTGGTTTTGGTGCATCGGCACAGGACTGCACGGTGATCACCCCGTTCACGCGTGCTGCTTCAAGCTCCGCGAGCTTGCCCTTCATCTCCGCCATTTCCGCTCGCATGGCTGCCATTGTGGCCTCCCAAGTCTCATCCCGCTGCTGCAACTCGTGCGTGAGGGATCCTTGCACCTCGACACGGATCTCTCCCATGCCGGCTTGGAGTTCTTGCACTTCGGCCAAGAACTCCTCCCTACCAGCTTTCGCTCCTTCGACGGCCTGGTGCAGGGCGTCCATCAGCCTGGACATCTGTCACGGTCTCCTCTAGAGCCGTCAAACGGTTGTCCAGATCTCCCTTCGAATCCCTCGCACACGAGGCAGCACGGGCCTTCTTCGACCGGGTATTTCTCTTGGCTGGACGTCCACGATCTTCACGTTCATCGCGAGAAACATCAGTGCGAGGATCAGCCATTGCGTTTGGAATGTTGGCTCTGATACCACTTGTCACGGCTCGATCAATTTTGGTCAATCAAACACTGCGCGACCTTAGGATCGGTGATCCCAAGTCAGCCTTACACACACACTCGCTCGAACACAAGAATCGAATGGGCAAAGATAGTGTATATTGCTTGTGAACGAACTGTTTTCAAAGTGGGAGAGGGATCCCTATTTATACATGAGCGGGTCATATTTCGATCGTGGATCGTCCCTCCGATCCAACGGTTCACTTTGAATCCGTATCATCATTACAAGCTATACAACAGGTTACTCGAAGGCTACTCGATGGTCTGCGCACGGCAGGTCCTTGGGAAGTCCATGGGTCGCACGGAAGCCCAGGGGTTGCGCACGTCAGGCCTTGGGCAGACCATGAGCATGTGTCAGAAGCAAGATTAGGGTTGTAGGTCCGTCTGACACGCGACTAGCTGAACCGTCACGGGCTGTGCGAACATTGTTCATGGGCCGCTCATGGGCTGCGCCTAGTCCTTCTCGCTCGTTCTGCTCAAGGGTCGACCGTGGGCTGTTCTCGGGTAGCCCCTTGTACGTGACACGGCCCGTCACGGACGGTCTTGGGTCATGCTTTGTCCGTGGGCCGTGTCAAAAGCATATAGGGTTGGGCCATTTCGGAATTTCTAGTGCACTGTTCACGGATGCTCTCTAGACAGCCGATTGGTGCATTGTTCCTGTGATTCTGGAGGTGCTGATTCCACATGGTTTGACTATCGGTTGGGGCCGATTTTTGGTGGCAAGAGGCACACTTCACTGCTCTTCAAACCCCTCTAAAGCATTGCCTGGTACATCTCTTTCTCGTGGGTTGTTTTGAGCCCGATGGGTTAGGGTTTCTGCGGTTCTAGTGTGCGTGTATCTGCTGCAATGGAGCGTGATTATGCTCGAAACCATTTGAATGATGAGGGGCCGAGTATTTGGACTCCCCCCTCCCCTAGAAATGAGCGACCTTCGTCGGTTGCTCCATCGTTGTATGCGAGAAACCGTAAGCTTCCTCCCTCCCTCCTCAGGCGTAGTGTCGCAAGTTTGCAACCCCTTCCCGTGTCTGCTAGAGGCCGTCCAGATATCAGAGGGAGATCTAAGTCTAAGCGGCCTCAGTCAAGGGGTGGCTTGAAAAAGCCTGAAGCCCGTTCATGGGCTGCGGTTGCTAGTGGTGCAAATAAGGGTTATGATTTGGAATTTACACCTCCACAAATTGTGAATAATAAACCTGTGATACAAATGGATGAATCTGATCTAGAAGCTTCCGACCCTAAGTTATTTGACTACCTTGTGGGTTATTTTATTGGTAGGCGATTACCGTTTAAAGTTGTTGAAGAGGCCTTTAGGAGAGCTTGGGGGCTGAGTCTGCTGGAAGTTCTATCCAATGGTGTGGACTATCTCTTCTGCGTATTTTGATAGAGAATTCAGAAGGAAAATCTTAGAGGGCGGTCCCATTACTGTGGCAAGGATTCCCTTTATGCTCCAACAATGGAAATCGGGAGTTGAGCTAAAAAAAGATACTCATATGTGGTTTCGGTTTGGGTTAGGCTGAGGAATTTACCGTTCGGCTACTAGTCTGCTCAGGAAATCAGCAAAGTGGCTAGTGCCATAGGGAAGCCATTTTACGTGGACCAAAGAACAGAACATATGTCTATGTTATTGTTCGCCTGGGTATGTGTGGAAATAACAGTGCATCAACCAATTTGTGAACCCATTGATCTGATCACTATTGGAAAAACGGATGTGGTTGAGGTTGAATTTGAATGGAAGCTGTTGGCCTGTCTAAAATGCGGCATGTTCGGTCACAACTGCAAGGATGCTACTCCTGGGTTCTTCTTCTGAAAGACCTGCAGGAGAAGCTAAGGGCTGTAGAAGTCACCCAAAAGACGAATCCTGAAGCTACTTCTAATTTGGCTAAAGGCAAAGGGTGGCCTTGCCGCCCTCATTTGCAGAAGATGTAGATATTGGGGAGTTGAGTTCGCCCAAGGTGGTCCCACTAGGACCATGCGATTCGATGGCTTCACATCCTAGTAGCTCTTTTCCGGCTGAACTTGAAAAAAACTGCTGAGGATTTGGGTTGGAAACAGGTGAAGCGGGAGAATAAGAAGAAAAAGAAGAAGCAAGCAGCAAGGAAGGCCAGGCTCTAAAGCGAAATCCCACTACTCCTGAGGGACCCCCCTCAATTAGTGGTGCATATCCCTGCAAGGACGGACCCTCTTTCTACGGCGGACCCTCCTAGATTGGATACTCCTTTGGCTTTGGAGGAGAGCTCGGATGAAATCTGCAACTCAAGCATTCGAGAGGATTCGAGTGATGATGATGCTTGGGATGTCGGTAAACCTATACTCAAAGGACCGACCCCGCAATTGGTTGCAAATCTCCAAGACCAGCTCCCGATGCTTTTGGATGATTCCCCCCCTCCTGTGAATTCCAAAGTGCCTGCTGCAGGCTTGAGGACCTCTAGAAGGAGGTAATTCTGCTTCATGTTTTTTGATTTTTTTGGATTATGGAATATTAGAGGTATTCTTGACCCTCTTAGGCATGCTGAGATCAGGCGTTTTGTTGCTGTAAATAAGCTCTATTTTATTGGCCTGTTTAAGACCAAAGTTCCTAAGGATTTTTTTGATTCTATCTCTTCCACCCTCATTAGGGGATGGAAGTGGCTTGCTAATTATGATTGCTCTCCTTGCGGGAGGATTTGGGTCGGGTGGAACTCAGATCTTGTCTCCTTATGCCCTATTTCTATCAGTGATCAAGTAGTGCATGGCTGTCTTAAGTGTAACCTCTCCGGTTTGAGCTGTTCTGTTTCTGCTGTCTACGGTGAACACTCATTTTCCCGTCGAAGGCCTCTGTGGGAGGACCTCCAGCATTACAATGAGATCTTTCAGGATGTTGCTTGGTTGGTTGCCAGAGATTTCAATGCAATTAAGGATCCTTCAGACCGTGTCGGAAGTTCGACCAACTGGATCTCGTATTTTGATGAATTCGCCCACTGTTTGGCACAAACTGAGCTAACGGATCTCAGATTTGTCGGGCTTCATTACACTTGGTCAACCTCGGGGAGTTCGAGAAAGATGAGGAAGATAGACCGGGTTTTAGTTAACAATAAGTGGAACCTTGATTTCTCCTTCTCAAAGGCGGCATTTCTTAACTGGGCATCTCTAACCACTTGCCAATGGTGTTAAGAGTTCTCCAACCGGATCCTAAGAAGGAGACCATTCGAGTACTTTGAATTCTAGGTGGAGCACCCATATTTTAAATCCATTGTGCAGCAGGTGTGGGATACATCGGTAAGGGGTGTTCCTATGTTCAAGTTAGTATCCAAACTTAAGATGTTGAATGCTCATCTCAATGCTCCTCAACCAGGATGTGTTTTCTGAGATCTCAGTAAGAACGGCTGAGGCAAGAGAGGCCTTTAGCGCCACTCAAATAGATCTCCAATCAGACCCAACAAACCTTGCTCTTGCCGAATGAGAGAGAAGTCTGTGCCGGGTGTTTGTTGATTTGAGGAATCAGAAGAATCCTTTTTTAAGAAGAAGTCAAGAATTAGATGGTTAAAAGAAGGGGACATGAATACAAAATTTTTTCACCATTCGGTGAAGAGAATACAGCTTACCAACAGGATCCTTTCTGTCAAAGATCCCTCTGGTGCTGTAATAATTGACCCGGTGTTGGTGCCTCGGGTGTTTATCAGTTTTTTCTCTACTTTGTTATCCCCTCACCAGGCCTTATCTAGACCGTCTATTCAAGAGGTGAATCGGGTCATTCACCAACCGCTGGTAGCTGATCAGATTCGCTCCTTGGGTGAGCTAGTAACGGATGCATAAATCAAGACCACTCTGTTCTCTCTAGCCAAAGGCAAGGCCCCGTGTCCTGATGGTTTTTCGGCTGAATTCTGCAAAACCAATTGGGAAATCGTTGGACCTTCGGCGTTGCAGGCCATTTATGATTTCTTCTAATCCGGGCAGCTTTTGAAAGAGGTAAACGCTACTATACTTGCTCTTGTTCCTAAAGTTCCTAATGCTAGCGCTGTCTCTGATTTTAGGCCGATTGCGTGTTGTAATACTATATACAAAGTGATTACAAAGATTTTGGCCAACCGCATAGCAGTGGTCTTAAATGATCTCATAAGTCAATCCCAAAATGCGTTTGTTAAAGGCAGGAGAATTAGAGATAATATACTCCTGGCCCAAGAATTGTTTGCGGGGTTCCACCTTTAACCTTATTTGCCCAAGTGTGCTGTAAAAGTTGATTTCCACAAGGCTTATGACACTATTGATTGAGATTTTTTAGAACTTGTTCTTGTGGCTTTCCAATTCCCTGAGGGGTTTATCAAGTTAGTTATGGCTTATGTTCAGATGCCTAAATATTCCATATCCATTAATGGTGATCTTCATGGCTTGTTCCCGGGAGGGCGTGGCCTCAGGCAAGGGGATTCTATGTCCCCCTAATTTTTTCACTTTAGTTATGGAAGTATTCTCTGGAATCTTGATATCCCGTACTGCAAATCGAGACTTCAAGCATTACTGGAGATGCAAGCCTTTTTAGCTTTCTCATCTATTCTTTGTCGACGATGTTTTCCTCTTCTGTCAAGCAGATTAGTCTTCGGTGTCAATGCTAAAAAGAGGGCTGGACATTTTCTCTTCTTGGAGTGGTTTGTTTCCCAACAAGAACAAGAGCGAGATCTTCATCTCCGGAGGGGATTTGTCCATTCGAAACAGAATCCTTTAGGCTTTCGGGTTTCAGGAAGGGAAACTTCCAGTTCGCTACTTGGGAGTTCCCATTATCTCTTCCAGACTAAATAAGGCGGATTGCATTGCATTGACGGATCGCATCACTACTAGGATCCAATCTTGGGCGCACCGTTTTCTATCATTTGTAGGTAGGCTGTAGCTTATTTGGTCGATGCTTCACTCGATTCAAGCATTTTGGACAAGTATTTTTATCCTTCCTTCCTCGGTTTTGTCCAATATTGAACGTATTATGAGGCAATTCTTATGGATAGGCACGACCCTTGGTCGAGGTGGCGCCAAAGTTGCTTGGGAAGATGTGTGTCAATCGAAAGCTAAAGGTGACCTTGGCATTTGGAATCTTAAAGACTGTAATAAAGCTTCTATGGTAAAATTTATATGGATTCTCTTTTCTAACAGGGAATCGTTGTGGTGCCGGTGGATTCACTCCATTTTTTTTTATCGAAGAGAAACTTCTGGATTTCTTCTAAGCCTGGGACTTGTTCTTGGTCCTGGAAGAAAATCCTCCAACTTAGAAATCATTTCCGAACCTCGTTTAGATGGAAGATTGGAAACGGCTTGTCCGTGTCTTTGTGGCGTGATTATTGGTTGTCTTGTGGCCCTCTTGATGGCTTTGTTCCTCCATCCTTAAGAGAAAGTCTCCATCTTCTTGATTATGCGGTGGTGGCCGATCTTTTCACCCCGTTGGGCCACACGTTCAGGGATTTGGTGTTGAGATGTGGCGTCTTGCTTCCGACTTTGTCTTCGGTCAAGGATAGGTTTACTTGGTGTGGTGATTCCTCTAGATCCTTCTTGGTTGCATCGGCATGGAACTTTATTAGAGCCAAGAAAGATCGGGTTAATTAAGCTCCTCTTATATGGGATAATGCTGTAGCTTCTCGATACCAGTTCATTCTTTGGTTCATAACTAAAATTTGGCTTCCCACGTAGGTCATGCTTCTATCCTATGGACGTATTGATTTTAATGTGTGCACCTTCTACGTAGTGAAGTTCTAGATTCTATCGATCATCTTTTCTTCGGGTGTCGCACTTTGGCTTCTCTGGCCTTCTTCTGGGCCGCTAGGTGCAACCTTCCCTGGAGGAATAGATGCTGGAAGGATATGCTCTCCTAGGCCATGAAGTTCCTATCCGGTAATGACTTCTACCACAAGATAGCTCGTTTCTCCTTTGGTGCACTGTGTCATCTTATTTGGAAGAAGAGGAATGCAATCATTTTTCTTGGTGAATCCTTGGTGGTTTCGGCCCTTAAAAACCACCTCCTCCAGGTTGTTAGAGACAAAGCTATCAAATTCAAGGATGTTTCCCCTTCTTGAGGAATAAAAGACTACAGAGAGGGTGGGGCTTCGATCTGGCGGTGTTTTCTAACTCTCCAGACTCTCCTTAGTCTGTCTCTGTTGTACCTTTAGGCTTCTCCGTTCTTTGCCTTTCGTCTTTAGAGGGCTTGAGGTTTGGTAGGTCTGTGTGCCTTCAGGTTGGTTTGTATCCTTTAGGTTGGTATGTTTCCTTGCTTTTGTGCGGTTGTTAGGCACCCTTGTGGCTTTTTACATCGGCTCCCTTTCACTCTTGCTTATGTTGTTAAGAGTGTTGGTTATGGATCCGATCTTTTGTACATTTGTCCAAGCTCTATATAATTATTACCTTTACCAAAAAAAAAAAAAACAATTGCGAAAGTAATAAGCTTGGCCATTTCGGAATTCTCGGAGCACTGTTCACAAATGCTCTCTAGTAAGGCGATTAGAGCACTGTTCTTGTGATTCTTGCTGTGCTGATTCCGCATGTTTTGACCGTTGGTTGGGGCCGAAATTTAATGGCAAGAGGCGCATTCTACTGCTCTTCAAACCCTTCTAAAGCGTAGCCTGGTACGTTTCTCTTTCGTGGGCCTTTTCGATCGTGATGGGTTAGGGTTTGTTTGAGTTTTGTTACTTGAGCTCCTGCTGATATGGAGTCTGAATCTGTTCGGGCCTGGTTGAATGATGAGGGGCCAAGTAATCAAAGCCCCTCTCCTCCTGGAAATGGACGGCCTTCGTTGGTTGCTCCTTTGTTGAATTCTCAAAGTCGTAAGCCTCCAGCCCCATCTGGTGGAGTCGTAGAATTGCGACCTCCTCGTGTCTGCAAGGGGCCATTATAATAGCAGAGGGAGATCTAGATCTAAGCGACCTCAATTTAGGGGTGGTTTGCAAAAACTTGAATGCCGCTCTTGGGCTGCTATTGCTAGTGGTGCGAACAAGGGATATGATCTTGAATTCACACCCTCGAACTTTGTGAATAACAAACCTGTTATACAGATGGATGACTCTGACTTAGAAGCTGCTGACCCCAAGTTATTCGATTGTCTTGTGGGTTATTTTATTGGGAGGCGATTGCCTTTTAAGGTTGTTGATGAGGCCCTTAAGAAAGCATGGGGTCCGAGTCTGCTGGAAGTTTTGTCTAATAGTTGTGGACTGTTTTTATTGCGAATTGCTAATAGAGAATTCATAGGGAAAATCCTAGAAGGTGGACCCATCACTATTGCAAGGATTCCTTTGGTTCTTCAGCAATGGAAATCGGGAGTTAAACTCAATAAAGACACTCACATGTTTGTTCCGGTTTGGGTCAGGCTGAAGAACCTACCATTCTCCTACTAGTTTGCACAGTCCATCGGAAAGGTGGCAAGTGCACTAGGAAAACCACTCTATGTGGATCAAAGAACAGAGTAGATGTCAATGCTAACCTTCGCTCGGCTGTGTGTTGAAATAACAGTTCAGCATCCAACTTGTGAAATCATTGAACTAATTACCAATGGAAAATCAGTAGAAGTGGAAGTTGAGTATGAATGGAAGCCGTTGGCTTCTTTGAAGTGCGGCATGTTCGGTCACAATTGCGGGACTTCTGTCCTTAGACTCTCTCATGGCCGACCTGCAAATGGATCTAAGGCTGCAGAAGCCATCCAGGCGTTGAATCCTGAAGCTGGGTCTCATTCGGCTAAAGGCAAAGATCGCCACCTCCATCTATTGCAGATGATTTAGATCTTCCCCTCGATCGTCAAATTATGTTGGTCTTTGAGAATCCTACTGCTAGTGTGGCTGTTGACAAAACCACTCATGTTGGGGAGTCGAGTTCGCCAAAGGTGATCCCATAGGGACCCTACATACCGAAGACTTTCCATCTTGCTAGATGCTTTATTCCTATTGAATCTGAATCAACTTCTGCTGATATGGGATGGAAACAGGTTAAGTGTAAGAACAAGAAAAAGAAGAAGAAGCAGGCAGCAAGAGAGGTTGTTATTGCTGTTGCTGTTTGTTGCTTCTTTCGGCCTCTCCCCACCTACTGAAGAAGGCCAAGCTCTGAAGCTAAAAGCCATTGATCCCAAGGATCCTCCCGAGATATCTGAGCCTATACCTGAGAGGACGGATCCTCTAATTAAGGCAGACACTCCTAGATTTGCTGCTCTTTTGGCATCGTTTGAGAGCTCTGATGAAATTTGCAACTCAAGTGTTCACGTGGACTCGAGTGAAGATGACTTGTGGTCTGTTGAAACCCCTATGCCAAAAGGTCCAACCTCGGCGAGAGTTGCAAATCTTCAAGACCAGCTTCTGCTGCTTCTTCTTGATCCTCCTCCCTCAGTGGGTTCTAAAGCGCCTGTTGCAGGTAGGAGGACTTCTAGAAGGAGGTAATTATGTCCCCTATCTTTTTGATGATAATCGGTTTTTGGAATATTAGAGGCATTCTTAACCCTCTTAGGCGTGTTGAGATCAGACATTTTGTTGCTGTAAATAAGCTCTATTTGATTAGTCTGTTTGAGACTAAAGTGCTTGAGGAGCTTTTTGATTCATTCTTGTCCACCCTCATCAGGGGTTGGAAATGGCTTGCTAATTATGATTTCTCTCCCTGTGGGAGGATTTGGGTCGGGTGGAACCCAGATCAGGTTTTCTTTTTGCCCATCTCTATCAATGACCAAGCTGTGCATGGTAGCCTTAAGTTTAACCTTTCTAGTTTGAGCTCTTGTATTTCTGCTGTCTATGGAGAACATTCTTTTGCTCGTCGAAGACCTTTTTGGGAGGACCTCCAACATTACAACGAGCTCCTTCAGGATTCTGCATGGCTGGTAGCTGGTGATTTTAACGCTATTAAGGACCCCTCATACCGTGTTGGAAGTTTGACCAACAAGATCCCTTATTTTGATGAATTCGCTCATTGTTTGGCACAAACAGAACTAATGGATCTTATTTTTGTTGGCCTCCGCTACACTTGGTCTACCTCAACAGGAGTGCGAGAAAGATGAGGAAGATAGCCCATGTCTTAGTTAACAACAAGTGGAACCTTGACTTCTCTTTTTTCGGAGGCGGCGTTTCTTAATCCGAGCATATCGGACCATTCACCCATGATTGTTAGAGTTCTCTAGCTGGCCCGTAAGAGGAAACCTTTCAAGTATTTTGAGTTCTGGGCTGAGCATTTGGACTTTAAGTCGATCGTCCAACAAGTGTGGGATAGCTCGGTGAGGGGCGTTCCTATGTATAAGCTAGTATCCAAGCTTAAGTTGTTGAAAGCTCGTCTCAGGCTTCTCAACTAGGACGCTTTTTCTGATATTTCCGTAAGAACGGCTGAGGCTAGAGAGGCCCTTAGTATCACCCAAATAGATCTCCAATCGGATCCGACAAACTTTGCTCTCATTGAACTGGAGAGAAGTCAGCGCCACGTGTTTGTTGATCTTAGTAATCAAGAAGAATCCTTTTATAGACATAAATCTATAATCATATGGTTAAAAGAAGGGGACAAAAATACCAAGTTTTTTCACCATTCGGTGAAGAGAAGACATCTAACCAATCGGATCCTCTTTGTTAAAGATCCCTCCGGCGCTGTAATCACCGATTCGGATTTGGTGCCGCAAGTGTTCGTCAGTTTTTTTTTTCTGAGTTGTTATGTCCCCACGAGGCCTTAGCTAGGCCGTCCCTTCAAGAGTTGAAACGGTTTATTTGCCACCCACTTTTAGAAGATCAGGTTCGGTCCCTGTGTGAGCCGGTAATCAATGTTGAAATAAAGAACACTCTATTCTCTCTGGCCAAAGGCAAGGCCCTGAGACTTGATGGATTTTTGGTTGAATTCTATAAGACAAATTGGGAAATAGTGGGGCCATTGGTGCTGCAGTTGGTTCACGATTTCTTTCTATTTCTGAAAGAGGTAAATGTCACTATCCTAACTCTTGTTCCTAAAGTTCCTAATGCTAGTGCAATCACTGATTTTAGGCCGATTGCTTGCTGCAACACCATTTATAAAGTGATTACAAAGATTCTTGCCAACCGCATAGCAGCGGTCCTAAGCAATCTTATAAGCCCGTCCCAAAATGCTTTTTTCAAGGGGAGAAGGATTAGATATAATATCCTTCTAGCCCAAGAATTATTTGCGGGGTTTCACCTTCACCCTTATTTGTCCAAATGTGCTGTGAAAGTTGATTTCCACAAGGCTTACGACACCGTTGATTGATAGTTCTTAGAAGTTGTCTTATTGGCATTCCGTTTCCCTAAGTGGTTTATCAAGTTAATTATGGCCTGTGTTCGGACGCCTAAATATTCCATATCTATTAATGGTGATCTTCATGGCTTCTTCTCGGGTGGGCGTGGCCTTAGGCAAGGGGATCCTATGTCCTCGTACCTTTTTACCTTAGTTATGGAAATGTTTTCTGGAATCTTGATGTCGCGCACTACTAATCAAGAATTCAAGTATTATTGGAGATGCAAGCCTGTTCAGTTGTCACATTTTTTTTTTTTTGCCGATGATGTTTTCCTCTTCTATCAAGCCGATTGGTCTTCGGTGTCAATGCTGAAAAGAAGATTAGATATTTTCTTTTCTTGGAGTGGTTTATTTCCCAACAAAAAAAAAAGTGAGATCTTCATCTCTGGTGGGGACTTGTCTATTCGAAATAGAATTCTCTAGGCGTTCAGTTTTCAGGAAGGGAGACTACCGGTTCGCTACTTGGGAGTACCCATTATCTCTTCAAGATTAAGCAAAGCGGACTGCATTGCCTTGATGGATCGAATTACCGCTAGGGTCAATCTTGGGCGCAACACTTTCTGTCATTTGTAGGTAGGCTGCAGCTCATAAGGTTGGTGCTTCACTCGGTTCAAGCGTTCTGGGCGAGTGTCTCCACTCTTCCCTCCTCGGTGTTGGCAAATATTGAAGCGTATTATGAGACAATTCTTATGGAAGGGTACGGCCCTTAGTCGGGGCGGTGCCAAAGTTGCATGGGATAATGTTTGTCAACCGAAAGTTGAAGGAGGCCTTGGCATTCGGAATCTGAAAGACTACAATAGAGATTTCATGGTTAAATTTATTTAAGTCCTTTTCTCTTATAAGGAATCGTTATGGTACTGGTGGGTTCATTCCATCTTCTTGACTAAGAAAAACTTATGGATTTCTACTAAGCCTGTGACTTGTTCTTGGACTTGGAAGAAAGTCCTCCATCTCAAGAATCACTTTTGATCCTCTTTTAGGTGGACGGTTGGTAATGGTTTGTTTGTGTCTCTCTGGCATGACTATTAGCTTCCTTGCGGCCCGCTCAATATTTTTGTTCCTCACTCATTCGGGGAAAGAGTACAACTCCTTGATTATGTGGTGGTGGCTGATTTGTTTACCCCTTTGGGCTATACATTCAAGGATTTGTTGGTGAGATGGGGCATCTCTCCTTCAGACTTGTCTTCTATGAATGACAAGTTTACTTAGTGATGTGATGCTACTGGTTCCTTTTCGGTTGCATCATCTTGGGACTCCATTAGAGTCAAGAAAGATCGTGTTGATTGGGCGCCTCGTATCTGGGATAATGCATTAGCCCCTCGGTACTAGTTTATTCTGTGGCTCATAACTAAAAATCGCCTTCCCATGCAGGTGATGCTTCTATCCTATGACCGAATTGATTTTAATGTGTGTGCCTTTTGTAGTGAAGTTCCAGACTCTATCGATCATTTATTCTTCGGGTGCCGCACCTCGGCTTCTTTGGCCTTCTTCTAGGCCGCCAGGTGTAACCTCCCGTGGAGGAATAGATGCTGGAAAGATATGTTATCCTAGGCCATGAAGTTCTTATCTGGAAAGGATTTCTACCACAGGATTGCACGCTTCTCTTTTGGAGCTTTGTGTCATATTATTTGGAAGAAGAGGAATGCAATTATCTTTTGTGGCGAATCCTTAGTGGTTTCAGCCCTTAAAAACCACCTCCTCAAGGTTGTTAGAGACAAAGCTATTACTTTTACGAATGTCCCTCTTCTCTGAGGAATAAAAGACTTCAAAGGGGGTGGGGCTTTGATCCGGCGGTGTTCTTTCGCTCTGTTGAGTCTCCTTAGCTTCTGCCTTGTGTTTTGCAACTCATTTTCCTAGGCTTCTCCGTTTCTTTGCCTTTTCTTTCGATGGGCTGAGGTTCGGCTGGCCTGGTTGTGTTTGTTTTCGGTTGTTGGTTATATCTCTTGTTCCTTTACGGTTGTGCTTCGTTGGTGCCCTTGTGGCTTTTACATTAGCTCCTTTACACTCTTACTCCTGTTTGTGAGAGTGTAGGTTATGGATCCAATCTTTTGTACATTTGTCCAAGCCCATTATAATTTATTACCTTTACCAAAAAAAGAAAAACAATTGCAAAAGTAATATATTAATTTTGCCATTTTCGAATTTCTCGGGTTACTATTCACAAATCCTCTCTACTGGGCAACAGACACACTGTTCATCCGATTATGGTCTTTGAGCTGCTATAGTCGCTATGGTCGGCCGTTGGAAGCGATTTTTGGAGGAGAGCCTCGCCTCTACCCTCAAAATTTGACCGAAGCATTTCTCATGGTATGGTCTGAATCGTTAGTTCTCGTTGATCTTTGTTAGGGTTTTGGTGCAACTTCTGTTTCCCGTTTTTGTTCCTGTTCGTCTTTATGGCTTCGTCTGGTGGTGACCCTTTGGGCCGGGCTAAAGGCGAGCCTCAGGCTGCCCATGGTCGTAGCTGAAGCCGTGTTCGGTATGCCTCTCGAGGCCTTGATGCGAGGCGGCCTGGTGCCTCGAATCATGACAGATCAAAAGCCCCACAGACCCGTTCTTGGGTTAATGTTGCTAGTTTATCCACTAAGGGATATGATTTAGACTTTGCTCCCCTATTTTGGTGGGGAAGAAATCTGTTGTGCGCCTATCTAAGAATGCGAAGTATGTTGGTGACTCGAAATGGAACAGCTGCTTGGTGGGATACTTCGTGGGGAAGAATGTTCCGTTTAAGATAACTGAAATAGCTTTGAAGCAAGCTTGGAGATCTCATTTAACGGAAGTGTTAGCTAATGATGATGGATTTTATTTTTTCATCATACCTGATAATGAATTTAGGAGGAAGATTCTCGATGAAGGACACTTAACTGTGGCCAGAGTTCCTCTTGTGCTTAAGCAGTGGCACCACACCCTGGAGTTGAAGAAGGACCTTCAATCTACAGTTTCGATATGGATCCGGCTGAAGAACAGCCCCTTTGCTTACTGGTCTGCCCCGGGTATTAGCAAAATAGCAAGTGCAGTAGGTAGGCCTCTTTATGTGGATCCATTGACTGAGAAAATGAAACGCCTTTCATTTGCTAGAATATGTGTAGAAATATCTGCAAAACTGGAAAGACGTGAGGAGGTTGAGGTATTGGTGGATGATGAAGCATTTTCTGTTCCAGTTCTTTATGAATGGAGACCTAATTCTTGTTCAAAATGTTGTGCTTTCGGCCACAATTGTCTGGCAAAGGAGGCTCCCAAGCAGCCTCTTGCTTCTGTTATGCCCACTGTTGTTCCTTCAAATCCTGCTCCTTCACAGTCCCTGAATGGAGCCTCGGATGATCAGCTCCATGGATGGAAACATGTTACAAACAGGAAGAAATGGCAATAAACGAGGCAAAAAGAGAAGGTGGTCTCCATTCCCCCCATCTCGGCTTTGAAATTTAAATCAAAAGAGGACTTGTCCCACCCTATTGCGTCTGGTTCAATCCAAAATGAGCAAGATAGCTTGAAATTTGGTGTTGCTGGAACTTCATCCTCAATGGCTTTAGTGGTTTCTGACCCTAAAATTGCCTCGACGATGGCCTTTTCTTTGGAGGAAGACTCAGAAAATGAGGCTAGTGCAATCAGTAGTTGTAGTGATGATGAGGATCCCGTCTCTATTGCACCATGCCATCGTGATGATCCACAGTCTGGATTGAAGGCCCTCTCCAGCCAAAAGAACACTCCTAAAGTATCTGTTATGGCGACTCCTTCGAATGCTCCTCCTAACTAGGGGACGAATAGGAAGAAGCCTCCCAAACGTCGATAGTGTATCCTTACCGTCCTCTATTTTTATTTTCATGTTTATAGGAATATGGAATATAAGGGGCTTTGGTGACCCTGTTAGACAAGCTGAAATCAAGAATTTTGTGTGATCCAACAATCTCTGCTGTGTTGGAATTGTAGAAACCAAAATCTCTTTTGCTGCTTTCAATTCGGTTGCCTCTATTTTATTACTTGGGTGGAATTGGACTAACAATTATAATCACTCCCATAATGGGAGAATTTGGGTGGGGTGGAATCCTTGGGAGGTAGTTTTTTTGGTTAATGCCTCATCTGATCAAGCTGTTCATGGTAGATTAATTTGGCTGGCTTCTAGCAAGGCCCTTTTTTTTTTTTTTTTTTTTTTTTTAATGTAGAACCCTTGTTTCAAGACGGCTTCTATGGGATAATCTAATTCAAACTAGCTTTCTCCATGCTACTTCTCCCTGGATTGTTGCTGGGGACTTTAATGCAATTAGAGACCCTTCGGATAAGGTCGGTAGCTTTAATACTTGGATTCCTACCTTTGATGATTTTAGGAAATGCCTTCAGGCTGGTCTGGATGATTTTCGATACATTGGTCATAGATTCACCTGGGCTACATCTTCGGGTCTCAATCGGAAACAAAGGAAAATAGATAGAGTGCTGGTTAATGCCCGTTGGAACTCTGAGTTCTCTTTCTTGGAAGCCTCTTTTTTAGCTCCGGGCATCTCAGACCACACTCCTATGGTTGTTAAAATTTTGCTTGTTTCCAAGTCTTGCAAGCTGTTTAAATTCTTCAACTTATGGACTTCTCATCCAGACTTTGCTAGATTGGTTTCAGAAGTTTGGGCTTCTCCATTCTATGGATCTCCTATGTTTATTCTATGTTCTAAGCTTCGGCTTCTTAAATGTAGACTGAAGCAGCTTAACAGGGAGTCATTTTCGGATCTATCTATGAGGACAGCTGAGGCTAGATGTGCTTTCCAGGCTACCCAAGATGCTATGCAGTTTGATCCTTTGAATCCTCAACTTGCTGAAACCGAAAAATAACAGATCCAAGCCTTGTCAGACTTGCGCTTTCAGGAGGAATTGTTTTACAGACTGAAATCTAGAGTGTTGGTTGAAAGTTGGAGATCTTAATACCAAATTTTTTCATCACACGTTAAACAAGAGGCACCTCTAGAATAGAATAATTTCGCTGACTAATGGGGATGTTACTACTTTGGATCCTTCTGAAGTTCAGAACATGTTTGTTAATCATTTTCGTGAATTATTTGCTGCTTCTACTCCTACAGTTCGTCCATCTAAGGAGGAGATCCGTGTGGTGTTAAAACACTCTTTGGATGAGGATCATGTGCGTTTCTTATCTAGTCCTATCTCGGACTTGGAAATTCGGGATACCCTTTTCTCTCTTGCAGTGGGCAAAGCCCCTGGCCCTATGGATTTAATGTTGAATTCTTCAAGCATTCATGGGATATTGTTGGTGCTTCAGTAACCTTGGCAATTAAAGATTTTTTCGTATCAAGAGAGCTATTGAAACAAATCAATACTACCATTCTTGCCTTAGTGCCCAAGATCCCTAATGCCTCGACTGTCCATGACTTTCGACCAATTGCTTGCTGCAACACTATATATAAATGCATCACCAAGCTCATTGCTAATCGCCTATCTCGTGTTTTTCCCTCTATCATTAGCTTGCCTCAAAATGCTTTTGTTAAAGGTAGACACATTACTGATAATATTCTGTTTGCCTAAGAACTCTTCAGTGGCTTCCATCATGATCCCTACCGGCCTAAATGTGTTATTAAAGTTGATTTTCGAAAGGCTTACAATACGGTGGAGTGAGATTTTATTGAAGTATGTTTGCAAGCCTTCAGCTTTCCTTAGGAATTTATTGATCATATTATGGTATGCATTTGATCCCCAAATTCTTCATATCCCTAAATGGTGAACTCCATGGCTTCTTTGCAAGCGGTAGGGATATATGTCAAGGTGATCCAATGTCGCTCTACATATTCACCCTTGTAATGGAAGTCTTTACCAGTTTACTGGATATTCAAGCTAGCCATCCTACCTTCGGCTTCTTTTGGTGATGTAAGTCTACTAGACTTTCTCATCTTTTCTTTGCCAATGATGTGCTTCTATTTTCGGAAGCTAGCATGGCTTTCGTTGATCTTTTGAAGTTAGGGATTGACTCCTTCTCCAATTGGAGTGGGCTAATTTCGAATTTAAGTAAGAGTGAAGTATTTCTATTCGGTGGATTGTCCAGCCTTCGGAGTGATATCTTGAACAGACTAGGCTTCCAGGTTGGATCTCTTCCCTTTCGTTACTTGGAGTCCCAGTTATTTCTGCAAGATTAGGGAAGGCGGATTGTGTTGTGCTGGTGAATGCTATAATAGCTCGTGTCCAATCCTGGACACACAGGTTTCTGTCATTTGTGGGTAGACTTCAGCTAATTAAATGTGTGCTCTATTCTATACAAGTTTTCTAGGCGAGTGTGTTCTTCTTGCCGTGCTTGGTGCTTGATCATATTAAGAAAATTTTCCGTCAGTTTCTATGGAAAGGGCTGATGATGGGTCTGGGTGGGGCCAAAGTCTCCTAGAGTGATGTTTGTCTCCTGAAAGAGGAAGGAGGCCTTGGAATTCGATCTTTAAAGGAAAACAATATTGCTTCGATGCTTAAGCATATCTGGGTTCTCTTTGTGGACAAGGAATCCATTTGGTGTAAGTGGATTCACTCCACGTTTTTAAATCGCAAGAATTTTTGGGTTGTCCCTATTCCTATTTATTGTTCTTGGGCATGGAAAAAGCTTTTTTGCCTCCGTGATCTTTATCAATTGCATTTTAAATGGGATATTGGAAATGGCCAGTCAGTTTCATTTTGGTTTTGATTCGTGGCATCCCAATGGACCGCTTTATCGGCTATTCTCCAATCAAGACATCTATCGTTCAGGCATCTCTGGGTAGCCTCTATTGCTGATACCTTATTTACTCGTATTGGCTAGTATGTTATCAATATTATGGCCAACTGGTGGGATCCCTTGCCCGTGTTCAACCAGCAAGAAGACCGGTTCCAATGGATTCGACATCCCTCGGGGCGCTTCTCTACTACATCTGCCTGGGAATTATTGAGACCCAAAGGAAATGTCATTCCTTGGTCCTCCTTCGTTTGGAGTACATCCATGCCGCAGAGATATCAAACTCATCTTTGGCTTATTACTCGCAACCGGTTGCCGACCCAGGTTCTGCTCCTCTTATGGTAGGCTTTCGGTAGCTACTTGCCCCTTTTGTTCTTGCAGGCTTGATTCGGTTGATCACCTATTTTTTGCTTGTCAAATTTCGAGTAATCTTGCCTCCCATTGGGCTGCTAAGTTCAATATTTCTTGGCAAAACAAGTCGTGGCCTGATAACCTTGTCCGGGCGTCCAAGCGCTTCACGGACAAGAGCTTTTATCAATCGCTGGCTCGGTTTAGCATTGGAGCCCATTTGTTATATTATTTGGAAGGAGCGAAACAATATCTTTTTTCGAAATTAGACTCTTTTCCTCCCGGCGATGAAGATGCATCTCCAGAAGGCAATTAAGGACAAAGCATCAATGTTGAAGCATGTTATGGATACCCTTAAGAATAGAAGGCTGCAACAGAGCTGGGACTTGAGCTCGTCTATCTTTGACTGATGGAGGGTCGTTTAGTCTTGCCTTTGTCTTTTGTTTGTTATGATTTCGGTTGTTGTTTCGTCTCTGGGAACCATGGCACCCTTACACTCTTCTTTGATGTCTGTCTTTTTGAGTGTTTGTTTTGTCTTGGTGCTAGGCATCCCCTATGTTTTTTTTGTGCAAAATCAATACATATCTTACCTTTACTAAAAAAGAAAAAAAAAACAATTGTGAAAGTAATGAGCTTTGCCATTTTTGCACTTTGCGGGTTACTTTTCACGGGCGATTCTCTCCACTGGGTCCCCGAGTTACTATTCATCAGCCTGTTGTGATGTTGATTGTTGGAGATCTAGCCATCGGAATGGGCTGATTTTTGGAGGGAAGATCCCTCTCACACTCCTCTACATCTCCACCGAAGGAATTTGCAAGAGCTTGTTTGGATCAAAAGATATCCGTAACCCTAGCTCTGGTTCATTTTTTTGGTTTCTGCATTGGTTCTCTACTGGTTTATTCATCGCCCGAGAGTTCCTCTATCGGAATGGAATGATTTTTGGAGGATAGCTTCCTTTCAGCCTCATCTTCCATCCCACTGAAGGATTTTTGCTGGGCTGGTCTGTACCAAAAGTTATCCACAACTCTAGCTCTAGTTCGTTTTCTCGATTTTTGCATTGGTTTTTTACTGGTTTTCTTCATCGCCCGAGAGTTCCTCTAGTTAGAATGGGATGATTTTTGGAGGATAGCTTCCTTTCACTCTCATCTTCCATCCCATCGAAGGAATTTTGTTGGGCTTGTCTAGATTTCGAGATATGAATTTTTCTAGAAAGCGCACGCCTCGACTGTCTACTTAGGCTGTTGTGGGTTTGGGTGGTTCTAATCAGTTGTTTGGCCCCATATTTGGAGAGGGAGGTCATATAAGTTCCCTATTCTGGTCCTCCAAGTGGCGTCCACTCTCATGACCTGCATATTCAGGTTTCGTTGTTTCTACTTGCTTCGATAGTTTGTTGCTGCGAGGTACTGGAAACGACTTCTTCTGGATTTCTGCTGATCCTATTGTGCAAGATTGACCTTTTACTCGGCCTAGGGGTGTTGCTGAAGTTAATTCGGGTAAGTCTTCCCTTTCGATGGTGTTTTCTTTGGCTGTGCTTGGGTTGTAGACAAGGTGTTTGTGAAAATGTCTATATCTGCTGTTGGGGATGGAATCGAGGCTACAGAAGCCCGATCGATTGCTACTGCATCTAAAGGGCCTCCAATCCCCTGTACTAGTGTTGGCCCCTGGTCGAAGCAGCCTAGTATGGCCTTGGCATCCTCGTCCGCCCTGCTGGAATGATGAACAAGCAGCAAGCCTTGTAGGAAACCGACGCTCGCCCATGCCCGTCTAGAGGATGAAGCCGCTTACGGTCAGCCTCCAAGCGTCCCATGCATTGACCAGCAGGCCATTCGAATGCTCCAGCTCGCTCCTGGGCAAATGTGGCCCAACTCGTGGTAAATGGCTCGGACTTATCCTACATTCCTCCAACGTTTGTAGATGGGAAGGTTGTGGTTAATTTACCAGATGAAGCTCTTGATGTGGTGGACCCGAAGTGGCATCAATGTCTAGTTGGTTACTTGGTCGGAAGGAGGAAACTTCCATTCGACCTCTTGGAGCAATCGCTGAAGAATCCTTGGGGTTCCAAGCTTGTGGAGATCCTTGCCAATGATTAAGGCTTCATCTTTCTCAACATTCCGGACCCGATCTTTCGGAGGAAGATACTTGAGGATGGACCGATTACGATTGCTAGAGTGCCTCTCATCCTTTGACAATGGCAGCTCCTCATGGATCTCAAGAGGGAGAACCAATCCTCCATCCCGATTTGAATTCGTTTGAGGAACTTATCATTTGATTGTTGGATAGTGCCGATGATGAGTGCAATTGCTAGCGTTGTCGGGAAGCCACTATATGTGGACCAACGAACGGACCATATGAAAATGATCTCGTTTGCTAGGATTTGTGTGGAGATCAAGATAAACGAGCCGAGACGTAAGATGACTCAAGTGGTATTGAAAGGGGTATCTCGGTCAATATCCATTCAATATGAATGGTTACCGGCTGAATGCATGGACCGTGGAACGTTTGGCCATAATTGCCGAGCCCCTCCTCGTGTGCACCTCATTGGACACATGACCAATTCGAGGCAGCCCGCTGGACATATGACCAATCCAAGACAGCCTTTAGCTAGACCGCTCCTCTGGTTGAGCCTGCTCCGCCAGTTGCTGTTGCTAAGGATCCATAGAAGAACGCCACCCTTGCTCTAGCTGCTGAAGTGTCGGTTTCTACTATGTCAAGGGCCTTGATTGATCTTGCTCCGCCTCAACCCCTTATCGCTCTTGCCTCACCTCAACCATCGAACGACTCGCTTCCCTTAGTCCCTGTAGTAGCCCGTGATTCTGTTACGGGGATGGAAGAATCACAACTTGCTCCGGAACAGCCTTGGAAACAAGCTAAGGGCAAGAAGAAGAAGAGCCAGGCCTCCAAGATTGGAGAATGGCAGCTGTTGAGGAGCTGTCCCGTCCGCTCAAGGCACTTGCTGCTGAAGTGTTGCCACCCGGACCTGCTCGGAAAGTGCACAGAGGATCGAGTCCTCCTCTAAAGGTAGTTCTCTTGCTCATTGCCGAGTCTCGACTAGATCAACTCCCATCCCCGAGCCTTGATCACGGCTTGGAATCGGAAGTTGCTGCCACTTATGGCTCCTTGGATGAGGATGATATCTCATATCCTCATACATTTTTGTCGACCCCGCAAGCCGCTTGCATTAGCCTCGGATCTGGGCCTGGGAGTGAACTATGGGGCAACGGCAAACCCTCGCCAGAAGCCTCACAAGCAGAGGTAGGTTTTGCCTCTCTTCGACTTCATAGCATAGCTAGTTGTATATATTTTATTTTATATATGTATTTTGGATTTTGAAATATTAGAGGTCTTATGGACCCTTTGCGGAGAGTCGGGGTTTGGAACCTAGCTCATTCTAATGGCCTATGTATGGTCGGCTTATTGGAGACTAAAGTATCGGAGCATCTATTTCGTTCAATGTCTGCTGGGCTGTTGTCGAGATGAAATTGGATAGCAAACTATGATTCTTCTCCGTGGGGTAGGATTTGGGTCGGTTGGGACCTTTCGCTGGTTAAGTTTGAAGTAATCTCATCCAATGATCAAGCAATCCACGGTAGGGTGGAGATTCTTACTTCGAGACTTTGTTGTTGCACATTGGCGATCTATGTGGGACACTCTTTTTGTGGCATCCCAAAATTCAAAACCAAGCCATAAGGTGTGTTAAAGTCTTTAATTAGGTGATAGAATTTCTTTTGGCTTATGCCTTAGCCAATTTGTCTTTTAATTTGATGATTTGTGTATTTAAATTTATAGACTAATAATTGGCCATGAGATTTATAGATTTAAATCTTAATAAAAAAAGTATCCCAAGACTTTGGCCAAGATGAAATTTGAATTTGGAAATATTTATAGAAAGGAATTCAAAAAAAAAAAAGAAGAGAAAAGAGGGTTATTTTCGGAATAGGCCTTGGACCCATTGGCCTAGAGCTTGGTGGGCGAAGCTAGTCGGCCCATTAGAGCCCAAGAGGAGGAAATTCGACCAGCCCAAGGGAGTGGCCGGATGGGCCTAAGCCCAAGCCCAATCAAATTCAAATTTAAAACCCAATATGACAAGTGGCAAGGAGAAGGCCATGCATTGGCCATGGTAGAGGCAAGGTAATCATGAGCTTTAGGGGATATAAAAGGGATGAGGAGAGAGAGATGGCCGGTTCTTTGCTTCAATTCGTCCAAAGAGAGGGTGAGAAAGAGAGAGAGTTTGAGAGAAAGGAAGAGAAACCGAGAGGGAAGGAGGCGGAGCCGGAGGGGTGCGCCGTTCGTTCGCCGTCCGATCGTCGCTGTTCGTCGTCGTTTGTTCACCTTTAAGGCAAGTGGAGTCCATAACTTCCCTTGCATGTTTGTTGTGGTGTTTGCATGTTAGGTTTTAGGAGTGATTTGTGCGAAAAACCGAGGTAAGAGTTGATATTGTGCAAAGCGTGTGACTGTTTTCGTTCGGTTTGTTGAAGTCAGTGGCTTGTTCGAGTTTGCATGTGGGTTTGGAGTTCGATTTTGGCTTCGGTGTCTTCACGAAAGTTGAAGATAATGTCTTGTACTATGACATACTAAAAATTTGTAGAAAACGATGGAGATATGTGGGGTCAAAAGCTCTGTTATACGGAGACCTCAGATCTGCGAAATCTTCACTGACCTCTTGTTGATTTCTTGGTTGCATGTTGATTTCTGTTGGAGATCTCACTTTGTTGTCTTCTTGAAAGTTGTAGGAAACACCTTAAGCTACAACATACTCGAATTTGAAGCAAAAATAACAAGTATAACTTGGTGAATCGGTTAGATCTTGGAGATGATTGATTCTGGTGAAGTATCTCGAGACACCCGAGACTTCATGGACTAAAATGGTGACCATAATCTGGTTATTTGACATAGATCCCTTCATGAAAATTGTAAAGGACACATTTTTACATAACATACTTAAATTTCAGAAGGAACGAAAGAGATTTGATGGGTGAAATCTAAGAAATACGGAGAAGTGTGTTCCGGACGTCGCGGTAGTGGTTCCAGAAGCTTCGTAGGGCTATGGAAATTAATATAAAATAATTTGGCTTAAAGTTCTTAATGAAAAAGGTACGCAAATGTGTTGGTTATCACTCTGTAATTTTTCGTAATTTTTGGAGACCGAATGGATATTTTAATTGAATTTATTCTGAAACTGTGCGGTGGGTTTAAATCCGAGAATTTTAGGATGTTTTTGGAGGAAATTGTGAAATTATAAGAAATTCAATTTGGCCATGAATTTTATATGAAATTGTGATCCTATTAGTGATTGTTGAATATTATGATTTTGGGAAAATCATAAATATTAAATATTTATTTATGAAAATAAATAAGTATAATAAAATAATAAAATAATAATAAAATAATGAATAATAAAATAAAATAGATTTTTATTTGGCCATGGATTCAATTCCATTTGTGTGGCACTTGTGTGATGAGGTCTTTGTACATGCATTAAGTTGAAATGCTTATGTGATTAAGCTATGACATGTGCATGACACGTGAATTGAAATGCTTATGTGATTAAGCTATGACATGTGCATGACACGTGAATTGAAATGCTTATGTGATTAAGCTATGACATGTGCATGACATGTGAATTGAAATGCAAGTGTGATATGTTTGATGCCATGCCAAATTGCCATGTTAAATTGAGATAAAAGATAAATGTGGATGAGAATGAGGTTGTGGTGGAGGATGATGTCTGGTGGCCGAGTGGCATAATTCCAGAGATTCCCCGGGAGTGTCGGGATGCCCGGTGGTATACGGTACGTAATTCCAGGGGAGGCCTGGTGGTATGTCGGTACATAATTCCGGAAGCCCTGTCGGAGGTTTTTGCCCGAAGGGAATGCCTCGCGATGCCAGGAGTTGGGTGCAAGATGCCTGGCTAGAAGGGTAAAGGCCGGAAGCCCTGTCGGAGGTTTCTGCCCGAAGGGAATTCCTCGTGATGCTAGTTGGGATGCGAGATGCCCGGAATGTGGGGGGCTGGATGCCCGGTTGTATCTTGGATACATGCCCGGAGGTTTTTCTCGCATGAGATGCGAGTGTAAAATATGAGATGAAATTGATGAATCGAGGAAGGGTGATGTGGTGACCAAATTTAAAAATAAAGATGAAAATTAACTCATGGTATGATATGCATGATGATATGCATGATGATGGTGATGATATGTGATATAATATGATGATCACCCATGGCATGATATGCATGATGATATGCATGATGATGTCGATGATATATGATGTGATATGATGATCACCCATGGTATGATATGCATGATGATATGCATGATGAGGGTGATGATATGTGATGTGATATGATGATCACTCATGGCATGATATGCATGATGATATGCATGATATGTGATGTGATATAATGATCACCCATGGTATGATATGCATGATGATATGCATGATGATGGTGATGATATGTGATGTGATATGATGATCACCCATGGTATGATATGCATGATAATGATGATGACATGTGATGTGATATGATGATCACCTATGATAATATATGCATGATGATGATGTGTGATGTGACATGATGATCATCCATGGTATGACATGCATGATGAAATGCATGATGTTGACAATGATATATGATATGCCATGACGATGATGATATATGATGTGATGATGCATGATACGCATGATTACAAGGTAAGTGATGCTTGCAACGTGTGATGATATGCATGATGCATTGGAATGTTATTGGATTTCCCTATCTGCTGAGTGATTGTACTCACCCCTTTTGGGGACCAACATTTCAGATTAGTAGATGGTTTGAGCGGTTGGATATGATAGCGGGGAGAAGGATAGCAAAGGAGGGAACCTTTGGACGCCGACACTGGTTGATGGACCTTAAGCATACGATTGTGGGAGGAGATGTCGGTCATCTTTTAAAGTATAGCCAAGTATAGAAAGACTATGGCATTTTGATGTACCGATGAATGATGTCCATCTGCCTTATGTAAATAAAAGTGTACGGCTTTTACCTATAAATATTTAGTAGGTGTGCATCGATTTCTGAATGTAGGGAAGGGAATTGATAGATATGCTTCCGTTATGTAAATTGCGCAAGGGACCGTTAATAAAAGATGTAAACCCCCATGGTTGTATGGACCCGCTACAACTAAAAATGGTATCAGAGTGACTTGTTATTTGGGAAAGAAAAAGGAAAAGCGAACTGTGGTGACTCTAGCGGATCGGGGGCCGTCGAGGGGTGCCACACTTTTATAGCTCGAAGGCCTTTATAGGCAGACCTGATTAGGATGAGTTCTTGCGTCCAGGCCTTGCCTTGGATGGTGGTTGGGGACTTCAATGCCATCAGAGATCCGTCTGATAGATTTGGAGGTTCTATCGCCTGGCCTCCCTATTTTGATGAATTCAATCAGTGTTTGCTTCAGGCATAACTGGAGGATTTGAGGTATGTTGGACTTCAGTTTACTTGGTCCACATCATTAGGGGCAAACCGCTAGGCGAGGAAAATTGATCGAGTGTTAGTGAATGCCTTATGGAGCTTGCACTTCTCTTACTCAGAAGTGACGTTTATGACGTCGAGAATTTCTTACCATTCTCCTATGGTGGTAAAGGTCACTCAGCCGGTTATTAGAAGAAAGCCTTTCAAGTTCTTTGATTTTTGGATGGAACACCCGTCCTTTCATGATATTGTGGCGCAAGTGTGGGATGCCCCAGTAGAGGGGGTCCCTATGTACAGGCTAGTTAGCAAATTAAAAGCCCTGAAAAGATGACTTAAGCAGCTAAATAGAGATTCTTTCTCTGACATTTCCGAGAGGGTTGCTGTATGCAAGAATGCTTTTAGGCTAGCTCAGCTTGACCTGTAGCAAGATCCAACCAATGACCTTTTGGCAAACTTAGAGAAGAATCATCGGAAGAACTTTGTGGAGTTAAGAAGCTAGGAGGAGTCTTTCTTTAGACAAAAATCCAGAATCAGATGGCTCAAGAATGGAGATAGGAATACCAAGTACTTCCACCATTCTATTACTACAAGACAACTGAAGAACATGATTCTCTCGATTCTTGATAGAAATGGCAATTTGGTCTCCGAACCTACGCATGTTCAGGATACCTTCGTGTCTCATTTCCAGGAGCTCTTTACTTCGCGCACTCGTCCGACCAGCCTAACTTTGCTTAACCTACAGCAAGCTATTTGATGCCCTCTCACTGAGGATTAGGTCAGTTCTCTCTCCCGGCCCTTCTCAGATAGAGAAATACAAGATACTTTGTTCTCCCTAACTCATGGGAAGGCTCCTAGGCCGGATGGTTTTGGTGTTGAATTTTTCAAGAGCAACTGGGAGCTGGTTGGGAGCTGGTAGGGCCCTCGTTTATTGAAGTAGTAAAGGATTTCTTCGTCACGCGGAGACTTTTAAGGAAAATTAACACAACCATCCTTGTGCTGATTCCTAAAGTGCCTAATGCGATCTCGGTCAATGATTATAGACCTAATTCTTGTTGCAATACCATTTATAAATGTATTACCAAGGTCTTAGCCAATCATGTCACCGTAGTGCTTCATGACACTATCAACCCTTCTCAGAATGCCTTCGTCTAGGGCCATCGCATAGGGATAATATTCTCCTAACTCAAGAATTATTCACCGGTTTCCATCTGCAGTCATACACTCCTAAACATGCAGTCAAAGTAGATTTTCAAAAGACCTATGATACGGTAGACTGGGATTTTCTTGAATTGGTGATGCGTGCTTTTTGCTTCCCAGACCTTCTCATTCAACTCATTATGGTATGTGTGCGCACTTCCAAGTTTTTTATTTCCTTGAATGGAGAATTCCATGGCTTTTTTCCAAGTGGACGTGGCCTTCGCCAAGGGGACCCCAAGTTCCCTTACTCTTTACCTTGGTTATGGAAGTCTTCTCAGGGATCCTAAGCACGTGTGCGGCGCACCTTTAATTCAAATTCTTTTGGAGATGCAAGACCATAGGATTATCTCATCTTTTCTTTGCGGATGATGTTTTTCTTTTCTATCATGTGGATATGGCGTCCATTTCTCTTCTAAAGGATGGTCTAGCTACCTTCACGACTTAGAGCGGATTGAAGTCGAACAACAACAAAAGTGAGATCTTCCTTGGAGGCGGCTTAGAGGAGTTGTGGAATCAGATCAAGAATGCCCTTGGTTTTGTTGAGGGGAATTTTCCGGTGCGCTATCTGGGTGTTCCTATCATTTTCTCGAGGCTTGGTAAGGCGAACTGCATGTCCTTAGTTGATCGCATAATGGCCACGATCCAATCTTGGATGTAGCGATTTCTTTCCTATGCCGGCAGAGTCCAGCTTATAGGGTCAGTTCTCCATGCAATCCAAGCTTATTGGGCAAGTGTTTTCATTATTCCTATTGCAGTACTGGATCGCATTGAACATATCCTCAAACAGTTCCTTTAGAAAGGCGCTAGCCTTGGAAAAGGGGGTGCGAAAGTTTCCTAGGATGATGTGTGCCTGCCGAAAGAGGAAGGAGGACTTGGGATTCGAAGATTACGTGAATGCAACAAGGTTGCGATGCTTAAGCACATTTGGATCCTGTTTATGGATAAGGAGTCCTTATGGTGCAAGTGGATCCACTTAATATTCCTGAAAAGGAAGAGTTTCTGGGTCGTTGGTGTGGCATCCGAAAAATTCAAGACAAGCTCTAAGATGTATTAAAGCCCATAATTAGGTAATGAAATTACCTATGGTATATGCTTTAGTCATTAGTCTCCTCTTAAGACTAAGTGTTATATGCTTGTGTTCATGAGTTTTTAAATTAGTATTATAGGATAAATTAATGAGAATGATTTATTCTTGGCCATGCACCTCATAGACTAAATTCCCATAGATAAAATGTTACAAGATTTTGGCCATGTAAAATTTAAAATTTGGAATCTATAAAAGAAAGAATTAAAGGTAAAATTTAGGGTTTAATTAGGTTGGTGATGTGGACATCGAGTCATATCGAGGAGGAGGTGCTAGGGACCCATTGTCTATTCCTACTGGTTCGATTACTCGAGCGCGGGCCAAACAATTTAAGCAAGCTGTTGGCGTCATGGTTCGTGATCTTTGGCGTGAAGATGACCTTGGATCAAATCTTGAAGAATCTTGGAAATCTTGGTGCAATTTAATTATATTGTCACCAAATAATTGACCAAGTCAATTTATATATATTCTTGTTTAAGAATATTCTAAAATAGGAATATTTTAGAATATAACGCATTAGATTTTTTAGGGTTGGTTTTTAGGGTTTGTGTGGTAGCCTATATAAAGGATTTGCCAAATTTCATTGGGACGGAGATATTTTATATTTGGAGGAAAAGAATTGAGAGGTTCTCTTTTTACTGTTCTTTTGAGGACTTGACCTAATCAAAATTCTCTTCGACTTATCGAGCGAGATAGCGAATTCTTTTGCTCGTGGCGTCTATAACGTTGGTTGGTTGACACGTGTTCGTCAACAGGTCACGTTCATATTGAGGTTGCCAATCACAGGTTTGATTGGAGGTCGAGGTTTGCAATTCGCACCATCTGGGCCTTCGTAGAACAATCCTTCCGCAACGATTCACATCAGTTTGGTATCAGAGCTAGACTCTACAAGGTCTATTTATCTTTAATTTTCTGTTGATATTTAGTAATTTGAGATTTATTGAGTTAGGGTTTCGGTTCTAGTTAATTTAGGGATTCGATTGCTTTTGTGCTTCCTTACGTAGTTGTTTGCTGTTAGTTTTAAAATTTTCTTTTTTAGCATCTTAAATTGTATCTGAGTTCGTAAAAAAAAAAAAAAAAAAAAAAAAGAAGAGAAAGAAAACGCACAAAAAAAAAGTGTGCAAGAAAAAAAAAAACAGATTCGGCAAAAAAAAAAAATTAGCCGAACAAAAAAAAAAAATCAAGAAGGCGACTCGTTTGCTAGTAGACCAAATTGAAACAAAATCAGTAGTGATTTGCGTTTCAATTGGAATTTCAAAAGTGGTACTTGTTGGTTTGAAATTGTTACTTGCTAAAACAAAATCAATAGTGATCTAATCTTGTTTGATTAGTTTGTTTGATTGTCGTGAGGGGGTTGAGAGACAGGTTTTGAGTCCAATAAAGAGCTTGTGAAAAGAGAATACGAGAGGAAAAAGGCAAGAGTGTGTAAGCTTAATTGATGGTGGAAAAAGCCTAGACTTGAGTTAAACACGAGATGAGTGACAAACATCTTGAGAGAAACACGTGAGAGAGCGATTGGTGAGGATTTTTTTTAGACTAACGTTTATTTGCAGGTCTAAAATATGTCGCGCGAAGAAAGCGTGAATCAACGGGAGGTTGACTCCATACGAAGGGATGAAGCGCTCGTGGAAAGCATCCAGCAATTAAGGGTCGTAGTGGAGGAGCTTAGTGGCCGAATGATGGGGAATGGCATGAGGGTTGATGGTGACCGAGAGATACCCCGAGGAAGACCGCAACATCAGCGAGATGCCTCTAGAACACAACATAGAAGGCAACGGCAACATAATGATGATGAGGCCGACATGGAGGATGATCGAGATGCTCGATTTGAAAGGTGGAATGGAGGCCGAAGGTTTAGACACCGAGGAGATGATGAACTTGGCAACATCAAGATGAAGATTCCTTCCTTACAAGGGAAGAATGATCCCGATGCGTATCTAGAGTGGGAGAAACGCATGGAGATGGTATTTGATTGCCAACGATACTCTGAGCTTAAAAAAGTAAAAATTGCAGCTGTTGAATTTACTGATTATGCTATAATTTGGTGGGATCAACTTGTGACTAGTAGGAGGCGCAATGGTGAAAGACCGATAGAGACGTGGGATGAGATGAAAGCGGTGATGAGAAGGCGTTTTGTACCTAGTCATTACCACCGAGATTTGTTTCAAAAGTTACAAAATCTCACACAAGGCAATAAGAGCGTGGAAGAGTATCACAAGGAGATGGAGATTGCCATGATCCGTGCTAATGTGATGGAGGATCGTGAGGCCACAATGTCAAGATTTTTGAGTGGTTTGAGTCGAGACATAGCAAGGGTGGTAGAGCTGCAACACTATGTTGAATTGGAGGAATTGGTGGACAAAGCCATCAAAGTTGAGCGGCAATTGAAGTTGGACCGAAATCATAAGAGCGGAGGAGGTTCAAATCAGAATTGGAGATCCAATTGGAAGAGAGATGAAAAGCCAAATTGGAGAGGAAACAACACCAAAACCGAAACTTCAAAGGAGAAGGAGAGGGACGGTAAAGTTGGAATGAATTCGGTTTCAGGTAAAATCGAAAACCCTAACACTAGAACTCGTGAAATTAAATGTTTCAAGTGTTTGGGCAAGGGTCATCTGGCGAATCAATGCCCTAATAGGAGGGTGATGATCATGACTGGACATTGTGTTATTGAGTCTGAAATGAAAGGGAAGAAGATGATGATGAGATGCCACCATTGGAGGATTGTAGTGATGGAGAAGTGGCTATAAAAGGAGACTTATTGGTGGTTAGGCGTTCTCTGATTGTGCAAGTAAAGGAGGAGGAGCATCACCAACAAAGAGATAATTTGTTTCATACAAGGTGTGTGGTGAATGGTAAGATCTATAGTATGATAATTGATGGAGGTAGTTGTACGAATGTGGCAAGTTGTATTATGGTGGATAAGTTGGGCTTGAAGACAACAAAGCACCTTAGGCCTTATAGACTTCAATGGTTAAATGATAGTGGTGAGGTGAAAGTATCGAAGAAAGTTCGAATTCCATTTGAGATAGGGAGATATAAGGACGAGGTAGAGTGTGATGTTGTACCTATGCAAGCGGGTCATATCTTGCTTGGAAGACCATGGCAATATGATCGAAAGGTACATCATGATGGATATACTAATCGTTATTCATTGGTGATGAATCAAAAGACTTATACCTTGGTACCAATGACACCTAGTGAGGTGTATCAAGATCAATTGAAGTTACAACGAGAAGCCGAGAGAGAGAGAGAGAGAAAAGGTGAGAAATCCGAGGGCTTGCGTGGTGTGTCTGAGACGCAAGGAAAATGAGAGGTCGAGAGAAAGATTGTGGTAAAAACTGAGGGAAAAGAAGAGAGGAAAGAAAAGAGGCAAAATAATTTTTATGCAAAATCAAGTGAAGTGAGGAGAGCCTTAGTTCTAGATCGACCAATACTTGTACTTGTGTACAAGGAGGTTTTGTTTTCTACTAACGATCTTGACCCAAGTTTGCCTAGTCCTATTGTGTCTTTATTGCAGGAATTTGAAGATGTCTTTCCTGATGAACTTCCTGGAGGGATACCACCTATTCGAGGCATAGAACATCAAATTGACTTGATTCCTAGTGCGCCATTACCTAATTGACCCCCATATCGAAGCAATCCCGAGGAGACAAAGGAACTTCAGCGGCAAGTTAGTGAATTATTGGAACGAGGGCATGTGAGAGAGAGTCTTAGCCCGTGCGCCGTCCCTGTTTTGTTAGTGCCAAAGAAGGATGGAACTTGGCGAATGTGTGTCGATTGCCGAGCAATCAATAATATTACGGTAAAGTATCGACATCCTATTCCTAGATTAGATGACATGTTGGATGAGTTGCATGGTTCTTGTATTTTCACTAAGATCGATTTGAAAAGTGGTTATCATCAAATTGGGATGAAAGAAGGTGATGAATGGAAAACTGCATTTAAGACCAAGTATGGATTATATGAGTGGTTAGTAATGCCATTTAGATGAACTAATGCACCGAGCACGTTTATGCGACTTATGAATAATGTTTTGTGTGCTTTTATTGGTCGATTTGTGGTTGTCTATTTCGATGACATATTGATTTATAGCCGAAGTCCTGATGACCATATTGAGCATGTGCGAGCTGTCTTGCAGGTTTTAAGGGCCGAGCAATTATACGCTAATCTAAAGAAGTGCTCTTTTGTTACTAACAAATTAGTATTTCTAGGATTTGTTGTTAGTGCTAATGGTATACAGGTTGATGAAGAAAAGGTTAAAGCAATCCGTGAATGGCCAACGCCTAAGACCATAGGAGAGGTGCGTAGCTTTTATGGATTGGCGAGTTTTTATCGACGATTTGTGAGAAATTTCAGCACCATTGCTGCACCTTTAACTGAGGTTATCAAGAAGCACGTGGGTTTCACGTGGGGAGAAGAGCAAGAGAAAGCCTTTAAACTGCTAAAAGATAAGTTAACTAATGCTCCTTTGTTATCTTTGCCGAATTTCAGTGCTACTTTTGAGATAGAGTGCGATGCTTCGGTACAGGAATTGGAGCCGTGTTGATGCAAGGAGGGCGTCCCATAGCTTATTTTAGCGAAAAATTGAGTGGAGCAACATTGAATTATCCTACATATGATAAGGAGATGTATGCTTTAGTGCGAGCTTTGGAGACTTGGCAACATTATTTATGGCCAAAGGAGTTTGTGATCCACACCGACCATGAGACCTTGAAGTACTTGAAAGGACAACAAAAGTTGAATAAAAGACATGCCAAATGGATGGAGTTTATTGAGAATTTTCTATATGTGATCAAGTACAAGAAAGGTAAGGAAAATGTGGTAGCCGATGCACTTTCTCGAAGGTATGCGATTCTAACTATTTTAGAAGCAAAGTGTCTAGGTTTTGAGCATATCAAGGGCTTATATATTGATGATGATGACTTTGGGAGAGTCTATGAAGCATGTGAACACACTGCATTTGATAAATTTTATAGGCATGAAGGTTATCTTTTTTGTGAAAACAAACTATGTTTGCCTAAGTGTTCTTTGCGTGAATTGTTGGTGCGAGAAGCTCATAGTGGTGGTTTAATGGGGCATTTTGGCATTAATAAGACTTATGAAGCGCTGTATGAACATTTTTATTGGCCACATATGAAGAGAGATGTCACACGTGTTTGTGAGAGATGCATTGCTTGTAAGCAATCGAAGTCTACAACTAAACCGCATGGCTTGTATACACCATTACCTATTCCAACGCATCCTTGGATTGATATTTCTATGGATTTTGTGTTAGGATTGCCTAGGTCTAAGTATGGTAGAGATTCTATTTATGTGGTTGTTGATCGGTTTTCAAAGATGGCTCATTTTATACCTTGTCATAAAACTGATGATGCATCCCATATTACTAATTTGTTCTTTAAGGAGGTTGTACGTTTGCATGGCATGCCTAGATCGATTGTTTCAGATCGAGATTCTAAATTTCTTAGCTACTTTTGGAAAACATTGTGGAAAAAACTAGGAACATGGTTGTTATTTTCTACTACTTGTCATCCACAGACCGATGGTCAAACCGAGGTAGTTAATAGAACTTTAGGGGTATTGTTGCGTGCTATTATTAAAAAGAACATAAAATCTTGGGAAGATTGTCTGCCACATGTTGAATTTGCATATAATAGGAGCATGCATTCTACTACTAAATTTACACCATTTGAGGTTGTCTATGGTTTTAATCCATTAACTCCGTTAGATTTAACCCCTTTACCTGTTGATAAGCGTGTGGATTTAGATGGAGCAAAGAAAGCTGAATTTGTCAAGTCGTTGCATGAGAAGACGCGCACAAATATTGAGCACAAGACTAAGCAATATGCAAGGCAAGCTAACAAAGGGCGCAAGGAAGTGGTGTTTGAACTTGGCGATTAGGTTTGGGTTCATATGCGCAAAGAGAGATTTCCTGAGCAGCAACATTCTAAGTTATTACCGCGAGGGGATGGACCATTCATGGTTTTGGAAAGAGTTAACAATAATGCTTATAAGCTTGATCTTCCAGGTAAGTATGACGTTAGTGCCACATTTAATGTTTCTGACTTGACTTTTTTTGATGCTAGTGATGATTTGAGGACAAATCCTTTGCACGGGGGAGGGAATGATGTGGGCATCGAGTCATATCGAGGAGGAGGTGCTAGGGACCCATTGTCTATTCCTACTGGTTTGATTACTCGAGCGCGGGCCAAACAATTTAAGCAAGCTGTTGGCGTCATGGTTCGTGATCTTTGGCGTGAAGATGACATTGGATCAAATCTTGAAGAATCTTGGAAATCTTGGTGCAATTTAATTATATTGTCACCAAATAATTGACCAAGTCAATTTATATATATTCTTGTTTAAGAATATTCTAAAATAGGAATATTTTAGAATATAACGCATTAGATTTTTTAGGGTTGGTTTTTAGGGTTTGTGTGGCAGCCTATATAAAGGATTTGCCAAATTTCATTGGGACGGAGATATTTTATTTTTGGAGGAAAAAAATTGAGAGGTTCTCTTTTTACTGTTCTTTTGAGGACTTGACCTAATCAAGATTCTCTTCGACTTATCGAGCGAGATAGCGAATTCTTTCGCTCGTGGCGTCTATAACATTGGTTGGTTGACACGTGTTCGTCAACAGGTCACGTTCATACCGAGGTTGCCAATCACAGGTTTGATTGGAGGTCGAGGTTTGCAATTCGCACCATCTGGGCCTTCGTAGAACGATCCTTCTGCAACGATTCACATCAGTTGGGCCTTAGGCCCAATAGCTTGGACTCTTGGTGGGCCAAATGGCCGGCCCATTGAAGCCCAAGGAGAGGTGGCCATCGACCAAAGGGGGAAGAGTGGCCGGCTCACTTCTTCCAAGCCCAAGCCCATCTTGCATGAGTCTTGCCAAGTGGCAAAAAGGAAGGCTCCATGCATTGGCTTGTGGAGAAACACATCATCATTGCTAATGATGGGAATTAGGGGAAACAAAAGGGGGAGAGAGAGTGGCCGGTTGAGGGATTCAGCCAAGCCAAAGAGAGGGAGAGAGTTGCGAGAGAGAAGGGGAAGCCGAGAGAGGAGGAAGAAGGAGCCGTCGCCGTCCGTTCGCCGTCCGTGTGTGCCGTCCGTGTGCCGTCGTCTGCTTGATCTTAGAGGCAAGTTAGGATCAATTTCTACTCTTGCATGTGTGTCTTGCATGTGTGGTTGAAATGGTGTTGAATCTTGGGTGTTTAGAGGTAAGGAACCGAAGCTAGTGTGACTTGTTCTTGAAAAAGCTTGCTGATTTCGTGTAAACCACCTGACTCAAAAACTAGTGGAGGCTTGCATGCATGTTTTGAGTTGAATTTTGACTTTGACTCCTTCATGAAAGTTGTAGAAAACATCTCAAAGTATAACATACTAAAATTTGAGATAAAAAGGCTGAGTTTTAAAAGGTAAAACCCTTCTCCTACGAAGACACTAGATCTGGAACTGCTTTGCTGTTCTTTTGGTAGTTTTGTGGGTTGCATGTTGCTTTTTACCGAGAATTTCCCTTCTAATTCTTCATGAAACTTGTAGAGAACATCCGAAAGACTAACATACTCAAATGTGAGGTAAAATGAGCAAGTGTAGCCTAGTGAATCGACTTTCTCTTGAAGATGGTAAATCTGGAAATACGGTACTGGACACCCGAGACTTCTTGGACCCATATGGTGACTATTATTTGGAAATTTCACTTAGATCCCTTAATGAATGTTTTAGGGGACCTCTTGAGACAAAAAATATCAAAATTTCAGAGGAAAGGAAGAAGAATAAGTAGGTGAAAACTCGATATTTCGAAGATAGCTATACTGGACGTTTCGGTGCTAGAAACAGGAGCTTCGGACGCCTATATAAAATTTTATAGAGCGAATTTGGCCTAGATTTCTCCATGAAAAATATACTTTAGGGTCTTAAATACAACCTGGTAAAATTTCATAATTTTCGAAGGTCATTCGGGTATTTTAATCGAATTATTTCAAAAACTGCGCAATCTGTTTCTATCCGAAATTACATGCTGTATTTGTGTGAATTATATCTTCTTGTGTGAAACTCGTTTGGGCATGTGTTCTTCATAAATTTGTTATCTTATTGTCTTTTCTATCACATGTCCTGATTTTATGATTTTTGAGAATCATATGGATATTTAATTTAAATTTTTTCAAAAATTGTACAAGCTGGAATTTAATAAACTTCAAAAAGGCATGATATATGGACTATTCTGAATTGTATGGACTCAATGAATTGTATTGTTATGAATGATTGTGTCTTGCTGCATGCATGATGATAATTGGAAATGCGTGTATGAATCAAAGGATGAAAATGATATTGTTTGCCATCACATCATATGCCAGGTTAAAATTGAATGATAATTGAATATGTGAATTAAGATAAGTGAGAAGGCCATCGGAGGTGTGAGCCGACGATGCCCTGGGAGTGTCGGGATGCTTGGCTAGAAGGGTATGGCCGGTTGCTCGGTGGCCTTGAATGGCCGGATGTCGGAGGGTCCTCGGGAGTTTCGAGATGCCCGGAGAGTGGGGGAGCCGGAAGCTCGGCAGGTATTATGCCGAGGGATGCCTCGTGATGCCAGTTGGGGGTACGAGATGCTTGGCAAGTATTGTGCCGGATGCTCGGCAGGTATTGTGTCGAATGGTTCTCGCGATGCCAGGTGGGGTGTGAGTGATGAATGTGGGATGCAAACATTGGTCCCGGGAAAGAGAAGTGTGGTGGCCCAAAATGAAAGGATGAAATTGGGGAATTGAAGTTGAATTATGCATGATGGTATATGCATGACATAATGATGATATGTGCATGGATGCATGAAAATGATGAGTGCATGTGACATGATGATGGTAAGTGCATGGATGTATGTGCACCTATGGTATGATGGTACATGTGATATGATGATGATGAGTGCATGGATGCATGTGCACCTATGGCATGATGGTACACGTGACATGATGATGGTAAGTGAATGACATGATGATGATGACTATATGATAATGTATGTACATGATGTGTGATGACATGTGCATGATATCAAGGTAAATTGTGCGTGGATGCTTTAATGACATGTGATGCTATGATTGTGATGATTGTATTGCATGATGCATTGAATGGTTTATTGGTCCTTTACCTGCTGAGTGGTTGTACTCACCCATTCGGGGACCAACATTTTAGATTAGTAGGATGCCGCTCCCTGCTGTCACGCAGGGCGTCTTTTATGGCCTTCCTTCGGATGTAGAGGTCGAGTGTGTGGAGATCGACTGTCCCACCATTCTTGGTCTGACATTTATTCGAGTTCGCGCCTTAGTGATGTATGACGTGGGCCTAGCTAAGGGCCCTGTCATTTAAGAGTTCATATCCGTTCATATTCGTCGAAACGGAGTGATGCGTGGGATGTTGCCGCCGCCACCGCTTGATGCACCGGGATGGGTGTGAGGGCCCGTGCGTGAGAAGTAGGAGCTATAACTTTTTGGGATGATAGCCGACGCTAGTTGATGGGGGATCTTGCACGATAGACATAGTGGGCCGAGTGTAGCTACAAGTCTTGGCCTTTCTTTTGATGTACCGACCCAAGAAAACCCATCATGGAAATATGTAAATAAAAGTGTCGTGGCTTTATCTTTTCTTATGATGTTTAATGGTGTGCAATTGTATCATGATCGTTGGAGGGAAAGATGGCGATATTAAATTATGCTTCCGCTAATGAGTCGCGCTGGGACCTTTTTCAAAAAAAAAAAAAAAAAAAAAGTCTATGAACTGCGACGCTTCTTCTAAGAGATGTAATTAGTGTCCATTAGGTGTAGTAATAGGTGCCTGTGGCGACCTAAGGTGTTTCAGGGTGCCATAGTTGGGGCGCCCATTTTATGCTCTTGGGCTTGGAAGAGAATTCTACACCTGAGATCTGAATTCCGACCTTTCTTCCGATGGAGAATTGGTGATGGCTAGTCAGCATCCCTTTGGTTTGACAACTGGCATTAGAGAGGCCCTCTAGATCTTATCTGCTCAGATTCTACTATTTCAGATTCAAGTTTATCTAGGTGTGCCACAGTGGCAGATCCTTTCCCTTTGATGGATCTGGCTCTCAAGACGATGATTGAATCTTGGGACTAGCCCATTCCTCTTCTCTCCAGAGATTCGAATCGCTTTGTCTGGAGCAACAATCCTTCTGGTCTTTTCTCGGTAGCCTCAGCCTGGTATATTATCAGAAGAAGAAAGGACAGGGTTAATTGGGCATCCTTTATTTGGAATAAGGCAATCACACCGAGATATCAATTTAATATTTGGCTCATTATAAAGAAGCGTCTTCCTACCCAAGCCTTGCTTATGTCGTATGATAGAATTGGGAGAGAGGTTTGTGTTTTTTGCAAGCTGACGCCAGATTCCATAGACCATATTTTCTTCGGGTGTTGCGTCACTGCAAGCATGGCTTTCTTTTGGGCGGCTAAATGCAATCTCCCGTGGCAGAACAAGACATGGTCGAAAAACCTTCAGTGGGCGATGAAATTTCTCTTTGGTAAGGACTTCTATCACTCCATTGGCCGCTTTTCATTTGGTGCTCTTTGCTACCTCATTTGGAAGTACATGAGCGACATTCTCTTCAGAGATCATCTTGTTTCGGTAGCGGTAGTCAAAAAACTTTTTATCAAAGTGGTGAAGGATAACGCCTTAACTTTCAGAAATGTAGAAGATAACCCTAGAAATAGAAGACTCCAATGGAATGGGGGATTAGATCCTTCTATTTTCTCTCCTCCCCCAGCGGTTCCGTAGCTTTCCTTGAAGTGTCTATGGGGCAACTTGCAGTTTGGATGTAGCTTCTCTTCCATGACGCTTGCCACTTCTTAGTCGTCTGCCTCCATCTCTCGACTCGGACCGTTGCTTCACCTCAGTTGGGTTGGCTGCTGTTCATCTTCGATGGCGTCTCCTCCTCCTTGGTGTTTTTTCTTTATTTCTTTGCCTAGTTGTTGGTTGTTTGGGGAGGTTGGTCTCTCTAGCTCTGCGTGGCCTCCTCCTTCCTCTTCTGCTTTAGCTTTTGGCCTGCTGTTTAGGCTCTTGCTTGCTTTGGCCGCTTTTGCAGAGTTCTTTTGATTCCCGCACCCTTCCACTCCCATAGACTTTTGTCTTGCTGAGTGCAAGTTTTGTGACGCCGGATCTTGTGTAAATATTGGTTCAAAGCTCAATACAACATTACCTTTTACCAAAAAAAAAAAAAAAAAAACAATTGCCAAAGTAATAGCTTTGGCCTTTTCATTTCTTCTCGGGTATTGTTCATTGAAGCTCTAAAAACTGGCAATAACAGCACTGTTCCTGCGATTTCTTGTGCAGTTGATTCTGATTGGTTTGACCGTTCGTTGAGGCTGCCACTTGGCGAGGAGGAGTGCCTGGTGTCACCTGACAAACCCCCCAAAGCTTTGCCCTAGTACGTTATCCTTTTGGGTCGACAATGGATGAATCTAGTTAGGGTTTTATCGCGCCTTGTTCTGCATTTTCATATTCCTATGTTGCAATGGATCCTGAATCCCCTTTGGCCCATAATGAGGGGGTAGGGACTAGTGTTCGAAGCCCTCCCCCTCCTGTTCTTGGCGCGTCTTCTGTTGGGGGTGGTGCGAAGGAGATTATGGATAATACCACTTAAACCCTTGCTGTTTCGAGAGATGCTAATGTTCTTACTCGAACTGCTCGAGCTACTGGCCAAAAATCTTCTTGATGCGGTTGACCCAAAACTCCAAGGTGCCAGCGATCATGGTGTGTGTAGAGATCACAGCAAATCTGCCTGTAAGTTTGTGGAGTTGGTCCATCATGGAGAATCTTGTTTGGTTGAAGTCAAATACGAATAGAGACCCATGGCATGTGTTGGTTATGGCATTTTTGGCCATAAATGTAGTCCTCCAACAGCTCAACCTTCGGCTTAGAATGCCCAACAAACCATGATCGCTGGCACCCCTGGTCCTCAAGGTGTTTCCTCATCTCTTATCCCTGCTTCTTAGCCTGCAGTTCACTCGCCTTAACTGCAGCAAGTGCAATCCATGGACAGAACGAGGGACAACCCTTTGTTTAGTAACAGGCCTGATGCTGCTCCAACTCTTGCTATTGAGGAACCATCCGATCCAAACAAGTATGTTGATCCTACTGTTGTTAATTCGCAGATTATTAGCACGCTTGGTGCTATGGTCGCTCCTGAGGAAGGCCAGGAGCTTGCTCCGGTTATAGAACCTATTATTGCTCCTCCTGCTGTGGTAGAATCGACTTGGAAACAAGTAAAGGATAAAAAGAAAAAAGCCCAGGTGAGCAAGGAGGTAGCTTCCTTTAGCCTAGCCCCGCCTAGTGCAGGTGGGCAATCTTTAAAAATGAAAGGCTCTAGCCATATGAAAGCCAATCCTCCTTTGGTACCTCGTAAGATCGCTGGGAGCTCCTTAGCCTCATTAAAAACCACCGAAGGCCCTTCTTCTCTGGCTAAGGTGAAGCTTGCCACCCTTCATGTGGCGTTATCCAAAAGCTCTAATGATATATCCAGTATCCATGCTAGATCGGATGATGAAGTTCTGTTGTCCGGTGGATGCTCGTCCCCAAAATCTCCACCTGCACGTGGTCCGGCTAAGACAATTCAAGACAAATTGTTGTTATTATGCCCGGACCCCCCTCCTTCTATGGCTCCTATTTCGGCTGCTGGCCGGAAAAAGACCACTAAAAAGAGGTAACCCACTCCCTCTTTGTTGTAAATATGTACATAGCATATGGAATATAAGAGGCCTCCTAGATCCACTCAGGCGGGCTGAAGTCAGGAAATTTGTTTCCAAACACAATCTTTGCTTTATTGGTCTTATTGAGATGAAAGTCTCGGAATCTGATTTCATATCCATGTCCTCCTCCTTGTTAAATGGTTGGAATTAGGTTGCGAATTATGAATTCTCACCTATGGGCAGAATCTGAGTAGGTTGGAACTCGAATTATGTTAATTTTGAAACTTTAGCGATTAATGACCAGGTCGTTCATGGTCGGTTGATGCTTAACCTGTCTAGTATGAATTGTTGCGTCTCTGTAGTATATGGGGAGCATTCATTCATTCGTCGTCGACCTCGTTGGGAGGACCTTCTACATATGAACAATCTTCTGCAGGAGTCGACTTGGTTGGTGGCTAGAGATTTCAACACCATAAAGGATCCCTCGAACCGGTTCGAAAGCTTAATACCTAGATTCCATAATTCGATGAATCTGGTAATTGCTTAGCTCAAACTGAATTAGAGGATCTCAGGTACGTTGGCCTATGATTTACTTGGTCGACATCTGTTGGTTAACACTAAATGGAATAGATCGGGATACTCTCTTTTCTCTCCCAAGAGGCAAAGCTCCGGGCCTGGATGGTTTTACAGTGGATTCAAGAGCAACTGGGATATTGTTGGCCCATCTGTGATAGAATCAGTTAGGGAATTCTTCTCTTCGGGCCGTCTTAATAACACTATCCTCACCTTAGTACCTAAAGTGCCCAATGCTTATGCGGTTTCTGATTTTAGACTCATCGCCTGTTGTAATACTATATATAAAGTTATTACAAAGATTTTGGCCAATCGCCTTGCTATTGTCCTGAGTGATGTGGTTGATCCTTCCTAGAATGCTTTTGTAAAAGAAAGAAGGATTAGGGATAATATTTTGTTGGCATAGGAACTCTTTGCTGGTTTTCATCTAGACCCGTTCCTCCCTAAATGTGCCATCAAAGTGGATTTTCAAAAAGTATATGACACAGTGAACTGGGATTTCTTTCAGCTTACTCTGGTAGCTTTTGGTTTTCCTGATTCTCTGATTCGACTGATCATGGTATGCGTTCGGACCCCGAAATACTCTATTTCAATCAATGGAGAGCTACATGGTTTCTTCCCCAGTGGGCGAGGCCTTCGTCAGGGCGACACTATGTCTTTGTATCTATTCACCTTGGTGATGGAGGTGTTCCTAGGAATCTTGAGTGCTCGCACGTCCCTCAAGGAATTCAAGTACTTTTGGCGATGCAAAGTGATCAAACTTTCTCACATCTTTTTCGCTGATGATGTCTTTCTTTTTAGTTAGGCTGATTGGGTGTCCATCACCATGCTAAAAAAAGGCTTGGATTTATTCTCTTCTTGGAGTGGGCTCGTTCCAAATAAGAACAAGAGCGAATTTTTTTATCTCCGGCGGCCTTCCTTCATTTCGCAACTACATTTTAATGGCTTTTGGCTTTCAAGAAGGCAAGCTATCGGTGTGCTATATAGGTGTGCCTATCATATTGTCAGCTGGGGAAATCCGATTGTATTGCCCTGATTGATCGGATCACTACTAGGGCCCAATCTTGGGCTCACCGCTTTCTTTCTTTTGTTGGAAGATTGTAGCTAATCAGGTCAGTCTTACATTCCATCCAAGCTTTCTGGTCAAGTGTCTTTACTTTGCCAGTTTCGGTTCTTAATAGTATTGAAAAAATATTAAGGCAATTTTTATGGAAAGGAGCCACCCTCGGTAGGGGAGGGGCAAAGGTTTTGTGGGATGATATATGCCTTCCAAAGATGGAGGGAGGCCTTGATATTCGAAAATTGAAAGACTGCAATAAAGCAGCGATGATGACATACATTTGGATTCTTTTCACTGATAAAGAATCATTATGGTGGCGTTGGATTCACTCCAAACTTTTTCAAGAGGGATAGTTTTTGGATCACCTCATCTCCTACAGTATGTTCATGTGCTTGGAAAATAAATTCTGCAATTAAGAGATTCTTAACTTTCATTCCTTTGGAAAATTGGCAATGGGATGTCGGTATCCTTATGGTTTGATCAATGGAACCCGATAGGCCCTTTTGATCTACTTATACCGAACCCTCTCATCCACAGTTCTGGTCTTCCCAAGCATGCGGTTGTGGCTGATCTCCTTTCACCAATAGGTTATTCTTTTCGAATTCTTCTAGAAAGATGGGGACTATCCATCTTGACGTTATCCATAGAACTGGACCTCTTCTCTTGGTGATGGCATCCTTCCAAATCCTTTTCGGTGGGTTCTGCCAGGACCAAATTAGGGTGAAAAAAATTGATTACCTTGGGCTTCGCTTATATGAAATAACGACATTGCTCCCAGGTTCCAATTCAATTTATGGTTGATTGCTAGAAATCGTTTGCCTACTCAGGAACTTCTTCTTCCGTATGGTAGGATTGATTATGCTACTTGTGTCTTCTGCAATGAAGTTCCTGACTTTATTGATCACCTTTTTTTGATTGCCACTTAACGGCGTCTATTGCCTACTTTTGGGCTACTCAGTGCAACCTGCCTTGGCATCCCAGGCCTTAGGTGGAGAACCTCCATTGGGCTATGTATTTCCTAAAAGGCAAAGATTTCCTTCACAGTATAGCTCGTTACTCTTTTGGTGCCATGTGCTCCGTGATTGGAAGAAAATGAATGCTATCATCTTTCGTGGGGAAGCGGTGGCTGTTGCTGCATTGAAAAATCACATTATTAAGCTCGTCAAGGATAAAGCTGTCACTTTCTCTAATATCCCGAACATCCCAAGAAATAGAAGACTTCAGAGAAGTTGGGGGTTTGACCCCTCCGTCTTTGCCGATCGTTCTGACATTACTTAGCTTAGGTGGTGGAATCTCCTCTATGGTTCTCTTCAAGCCATTGGCTTTCTGTTCTTCGGCCCTCTCCTTTTGGCAGTCGAGGTTCTTCGTATGGCGTTTGTGCCTTGGTGCTTTTGTGACAATTTCGGTCTTTTGTTTCCTTTGTCACCGTTGTTTTCTGTTTTGCTACTTTGTAGTTTTGTTTTTTTGGCTCCCTTCCACTCTTTTTACTGATCGCACTTAGAGTGTAAGTTTTGGCGCCGTCTTTGTATATTTGTCCAAAGCTATAAAATTTTTACCTTTACCAAAAAAAAAAAAAAAACAATTACAAAAGTAGAAAGCTTTGGCCATTTCGTTTTTCTCAAAGCACTATTCACAAATGCTCCCAAACTGGCGACCGAAGCACTATTTTTGCGAGATCTTCAGTGGTTGATTCCTGGCTCTTTGACCATTCGTTAAGCCCGATTTTTGGTGGGTAGGGGAGCCTGGTATCACTCTTCAAATCCCCCAAAGTGCAACTTGGTACGTCTCTTCTCTTGGGCTATTTATGGCTGTGTTTGGGTAGGGTTTTCGCCGTCTGCATTGCTGTTCATGATATGCTGTTGCAATGGAGTCTACTCCGATTCAGGCCCATAATGCTAGTATAGGGCCTAGCACTCGTAGTCCTTCACCCCTCGAACATGGACAGCAAACTTTGGTTGGTTCATCAAGGGAAGAACTTGGTCGTACTCTTTCGAACCCCCCTGTTCTGAAGGAAAATACAGACCAAATGAGGCCCCCTCGTGTTCCTGCTGGTTGGCGGACTAGGAGTAGGGGTAGGTCTAGATCAAGACACCCTCAGCAAAGAGATGGTTCAAAAAACCCAAAGGATCGCACTTGGGCAGCTGTAGCTAAAGTTGCGACTAAGGGATATGACTTAGATTTCACCCCACCTACTTACGTTAACAATAAACCAATGATTGAGATGTCTGATAGGGATCTTGAAGCTGCTAATCCCATGCTTCAGGAATGCCTAGTTGGGTATTTTATTGGCAGACGTCTTCCATTTAAGGTTACCGAGGAGGCTCTCAAAAAAGCATGGAGCCCGAATCTTTTAGAAGTAATGTCCAATGGACAAGGGTTATTCTTATTACATATTTTGGACAAAGACTTCCGTAGGAAACTCCTTGAAGGGGGTCCTATAACTATTGCAAAAGTTCCGCTTGTTTTTCAGCAGTGGAAACTAGTGCTTGAGCTTCGAAAAGGCACCCACTTGACTATGCCGATATGGGTAAGGTTGAGAAATCTACCCTTTTCCTTTTGGTCTACTCAAGCAATAGGTAAAGTGGCAAGTGCATTGGGTAAGCCACTATATGTAAATCAGCGTACTGAACAAATGAAAATGTTAGCTTTTGCCCGTGTTTGTGTTGAGATCATAGTAAACCAACCCATTTGTGATTCTATCGAGTTGGTTTAGAATGGTATATCCTGTGAAGTTGTTGTGGAATATGAATGGAAATCAGTTGCTTGCTTTGGATGCGGCATCTTTGGTCTTAATTGCAGCTCTCCTACTACTCGAAATTCTGTTGCTCGTGCTTCTGCAGATGTTCATGTTGCTACAGCTGCTGTTCCTTAGGAACCGGTGAATCGTGTAAGCTCTTCCCATGATTTGGCCTCGATCCCTACCTCCCCTGCTTTGTTGGTTGCCCCTGCTGTATTTCAGTCCCACCAGAAGCAGAGTATGGAAAGATTAGAAGTTCCTCTGGCCCTTCATAAACCAGTTGATGAAAGGACTGCACCTGTAGCAAGTTCCTTTGTCTCGAAACTTATACTAGCAAATGCATATCAGATTTTGCCTTTAGGCATTGCTAGTGCTAGCTGCTTTGTATCTAGAGGTGAACAGGAGGTGGCCTTGGCTCTGGCCTTAACTCCTACTACTGCTGATCCATCTTCAGTTGATATGGAATGGAAGCAGGTTAAAGGAAAGAAAAAGAAACTACCTGCTGCTAAAGAGGTTGCTTCTTTCGCTCTATCCCAGCCCAGCGAAGGGGGCCGACAGTTAAAATTGAAGGCCTCTACTCTTGTAAAATCCCCAATTGTTCCGCCAGTTAGGATTTCTAAAGGTCTCCTCAAGCCGTTGTACAAGATGTAGGATGTACGTGCAAAGAAGGTGGATCCGCATGCCCCCTCGGAACCTCCTAAATGCTCAGATGAAATCTACAGCTCCAGTATCCAAGCTGTCTCGGATAATGAAGACTTGATGTCTATTAACTCTCCTTCCCCATGTGCCCTAGCATCAAATGCTAGGGTTGTAAGCATCCAGGAACAATTGTTGCTACTGCAACCTGATCCACCTCCATCGGTGGTGCCCAAAGCCACCTCTTTTTGTCGCAAGCCCTCTAAAAAGAGGTAACCCTCTTCCTTCCTTTGATAAATATGTATATAGGCTTTTGGAAGATCAAGGGTATTCTGGATCCTATCAGACGTGCGGAGATTAGAAGATTTGTTTCTTCAAAAAACTTTGTTTGGTTGGCCTTTTTGAGACGAAAGTCCCTGAATCCTTGTTTGAGTCCATCTCCTCATCTCCTCTACCTTGCTAAGAGGATGGAAGTGGACGACAAATTATGAGTTTTCTCCTCGTGGTAGAATTTGGGTTGGTTGGGACCCGGTGTTGTTATCTTCGTTCCTTTTTCTACTAATGCCCAAGCTGTGCATGGTTGCCTTAAGCTCAACCTCTCTAACACAAGTTGTTGTATCTGGCGGTTTATGGTGAGCATATTTTTGTACGGCGAAGACCCCTCTAGAAGGACCTCATCCACTACAATGAAGTTTTGCAGGACTAAGCTTGGCTAGTAGTGGGAGACTTCAATGCCATAAAAGACCAATATGATTGGGTTGGAAGCTTAAATGCCTGGATCCCATATTTTGATGAGTTTGGCCTATGCTTAGCACATATAAAACTAGTGGATATCAAATATGTCGGTTTTCACTTCACTTGGGCTACTTCGGTAGGTGCTGCAAGGAAGATGAGGAAGATTGATCGGGTTTTGATTAACACTAAATTGAGTCTCGATTTCTTGTTCTCAGAAGCTTCCTTTATGAACCTAGGGATCTCTGATCATTCTCCTATGATTGTTAGAGTTCTCGACCCTATCTTTAAAAGGAAGCCTTTCAAATATTTTGATTTTTGGTCGAAGCACCCGGACTTTTTCTCTATTGTCCGTCAGACTTGGGATAACCCGATTAAAGGCATGCCTATGTTCATATTCGTTTCTAAGCTGAAAATTTTGAAAGGTTGCCTCAAGACTTTTAATAAGGAGGCCTTCTTGAACATCTTGATGAGGACGATGGAAGCAAGGGAGGCCTTTTGCCCTACTCAGGTTGGTCTTCAAGTTGACCAAATAACTTTTCTCTTGTAGAGCTAGAAAAATTACAGCGCCGTATCTTTGTTGACTTGCGAAATAACAAAGAATCTTTCTATAGACAAAAGTCAAGAGTTAGGTGGCTAAAGGAAGGGATAGGAACACTAAGTTCTTCCACCATTTCGTTAATAGTAGATAGCTTAGCAACCGGATCCTTTCTGTTAAGGATTGTTCAGGCTCCTTGATTACAAATCCTATTTTGTTGCCGCAAGTCTTTGTATCTTTCTTCTCAAACATACTTTCACCTCAAGTGGCTCTTTCCAAACCCTCACTTCAGGAGTTGAAGTTGTATGTTCGGGCCTCTCTCTGACGCTCAAGACTGTTCTCTTGCCAGCCCGGTTATCGACTTGGAGATAAAGAATACTATTTTTTCCATTGCAAGAGGCAAAGCCCCGGGTCCGAATGGCTTCACGGTTGAGTTTCTTAAGACCAATTGGGGAATTGTGGGGCCTTTAGTCTTAGAGGCAGTCAAGGACTTCTTCTCTTCCGGCTGCCTTCTAAGGGAGGTAAACAATACTATCCTTGCTCTAGTCCCAAAAGTTCCAAATGCTTGTGTTGTCACTGAGTTTAGGCCCATTGTGTGCTGTAATACTATTTATAAGGTTATTACTAAAATCCTGGCTAATCGCCTAGTGGTGGTCCTGAATGATTTGCTGAATGATTTGATTAACCCATCTCAGAATGCCTTCGTAAAAGAAAGAAGGATTAGAGATAATATCCTTCTAGCACAAGAGTTGTTTGCTGGCTTTCATTTAGAACCTTATTTACCAAAATGTGCTATCAAAATGGATTTTTAGAAGGCATACGATACCGTTGATTGGGATTTTTTGAAGCTTACACTCTTGGCCTTTAGATTTCCTAAGTGGATCATCTGTCTAATAATGGTTTGTATGCGAACACCGAAATTCTCTATCTCAATTAATGGCAAGTTGCATGGGTTCTTCTTTGGTGGTCGGGGCCTTCGTCAAGGGGACCCCATGTCGCCCTATCTATTTACCCTTATTATGGAGGTGCTCTCAAGAATCTTGAGTGCTCAGACTCGGTCAAGGAGTTTAGGTATTTTTGGAGGTATAAAGTGGTGAAGCTTTCATACATCTTCTTTGCCGACGATGTGTTTCTCTTTTGTTAGGTTGACTGGGCTTTGGCGACTATGCTTAAAAGGAGTTTGGATATCTTCTCTTTCTAGAGTGGGTTGATTCCAAACAAGGACAAGAGTGAGATTTTCCTCTCGGGTGGTCCTACTTCCCTTTGTGATAATATTTGGTTAGCATTTGGGTTTCAGGAAGGGAAGCTTCATGTTCGTTATCTGGGTGTGCCTATTATCACTTCTATACTTGGCAAAGCTGATTGCATCATCTTGATTGACCATATCACCACTAGGGTCCAATCCTGGGCTTAGCATTTTTTGTCCTTCGCAGGAAGAATTAAGCTAATAAGGTCAGTTATACATTCTATTTAAGCATTTTGGGCTAGTGTCTTCACTTTGCCTTCTGCGGTTTTAGAAAGAGTTGAACAAATACTAATACAATTCTTATAGAAGGGCACTACTCTTGGTCGCGGGGGGGGAGTTTCTTTGGACAACGTTTGTCTCCCGAAAGATGAAGGCAATTTAGGTATTCGGAAGTTGAAGGATTGCGACAAAGCCTCATTGCTCAAATACAATTGGATCATTTTTACTGACAAAGAATCTTTATGGTGCCGGTGGGTTCATACTAATTTATTAAAGAATGAGAATTTTTGGATTTCTTCCCAACCCGCCGTATGCTTCCGGGCATGGAAGAAAATCTTGCAACTTAAGAGATATTTCAGACTATCTTTCTTTTGGGAGATTGGTAATGGCCTTGAGGTATCCTTATGGCATGACCATTGGCTATCTTGTGACCCTCTGGACTCTTTTGTTCCGATTTGTCTCTTGGAGAGCTTTGGCCTTCCAAGCTATGCAGCAGTGGCGGATCTTTTTTCCCCCACGGGTCACATGCTTAAATTGTTCCTAGAGAGTTGAAGTATTTCTATCCTAGTTCTATCCATGACTCGGGATTGCTTCTCCTAGCGCTATGATCCTTCTGGTTCATTCTCAGTTGCTTTTGCTTGGAACACCATTAGAGCTAAAAAAGACCATGTGCCTTGGGCCTCTTTCATTTGCGATAACACAATAGCCCCTCGGTTTCAATTTAATTTGTTGATCACCAAAACTTGGCTTCCTACTTAGATGCTCCTTCTCTCATATGGAATAATCAATTTTACAGTTTGTGCTTTCTGCAATGCCTTACCAGATTCCATTAACCATTTGTTTTTTGAATGTGACACCTCGACGACGCTTGCTTACTTTTGGGCTACTGGTTGCAATCTTCCTTGGAGGAACATATCTTGGATGGACAATCTCTCTTGGGCATTGAAGTTCTTAATGGATAAGGATTTCTTCATTGAATTGTGCGATTCTCCTTTGGAGCCATGTGCCACCTCATTTGGAAGAAGAGGAATAACATTATCTTTCGGGAGGAAACCTTGGTGGTCTCGGCTTTGAAAAACCATCTTATCAAGGTTGTCAAAGACGAAGCTCTTACATTCAAGAATGTCCCGAGTAATCCAAGAGACAAGAGACTTCAGAGAAGTTGGGGTTTCGGCCCCGTGGTCTTTGATTAGACGTCCACTTGTCCTTAAGTGGTGTGTGTTTTGCCTTTTCTCCTCCTTTAGCCTGACACTACTTAGGCTCTTCGTTCTTCGTCTTTTTCGAATGCTAGTTGAGGTTTGTTGAGTTGTTTGTAGTGTGGCTTGTTCTCCAACCTTGGGCTATTTTTCTTGTTTTGTTGGTGCCTTTTGGCTTTTACTTTGGCTCCTTTTCTCTCTTTCTACTGTTGCAGTTAGAGTGTAGGTTTTTTGCACCGGATTTTTCTATATTTGTCCAAAGCTCAATATATTTTTACCTTTACTAAAAAAAAAAAAACAACTAGAAAGTAAAAAGCTTTTGCCATTTGTTCCTCCTCAAGTTACTGTTCACAGAAGCTCTCTAGAGGGGCAATTTCTACACTTTTCTTGCTTTCTGGTGTGCGGCTGTTTCCAGAAGTTTTGATCGATGGTTGAGGCTGATTTTTGGAGGGAAGGACCGTCTAGTAGCACCCTTCAAACCATTAAGAGCGTAGGCCCTGGTATGTTCTCTTTGGGTTGCAATGCTCCTTCTATATTAGGGTTTTGTTCGGTCTGCTACGGGTTTTTACTCGTGGGTTGTCTGAGATTTGTATGCTTTGATGGCTAACAAAAAGGTGTTGGCTCACAACATTGGGGATGGTCCTAGTGGTCGATGCCCCTCCCCTCCCTCCCAAGCCCATCCACCTTCTTTTGGTGGTGCGAAGCTCAACTCGAGACGAGTAGATCCGGCTTTGTCATTCACAAAGGAAGACCAGCGAGTGGCCCTTCCCCTGCAAGCTCCTGCTGGGCCTCATGGTAGAAGCCGAGCTAGGTCAGGTTCAATAGAGAAGGGATTCGAAAACCCCTCAAGCCTAGGCTAGTGTCGCCGGAGTTGCTGTAAAGGGCTTGACCTGGAATTCATTGCTCATTCCTTTGTGAATAATAAACTTGTTGTTGAATTGTCAGATGTTATCTTGGAAGCCGCTGAAGTTGCTGGCCAACAAGTTCTGACTAGCGCTTCCCCTGCTTCTCAGGACTATTCCTTGGCCCCAGCTCTTGTTATGGTTGAAGCTCCTTGAGCTATTGATGCCAAAAAGAATAAGGATGTGGGTGGGAGGAAAGATCTTCCCTTGCACAATAACAGTTTTGACGCTGGCTGCTCTAATGCTGGACGGAAGCAAGTCCAGTCCATGGGCAACGTAAAGTGGTTTTCCCACCACGCTAGCAACGACGCTAATCCCCTGCGAAGACCAAAAGGCAAGGGGGAGTTTCCTTAGCCTAATCCATATTGGAAGAGCTAAATGACTATCATTCTTAAGTTCCAATGAAGGTTTCCATTTTTGCAAGATCAATGGTACTCTTGCAATCGTGAGTGGCCCTCCTTCCAAGACAATCCTGTAGAAATCGCCATTGGAAACATGGAAGAAAAAGAACCCCTGGCCATTCGCCATCACCTCCACCAATTTTGGACCCCAAGCATTCTTGAGGGTTGTCTCAACTAGTTTGAAAGGTAGCTTCCTTCCAATGAAGTAGCCCACAAGACATTCATGCCACTTAGGATCAACAGCTTCTAAGATAACATCAGACAATTCAACAACAAGTTTATTATTCACAAAGAAAGGAGGAATGAATTTCAGGTTGAAGCCCTTTACAGCAACTCTAGTGACACTAGCCCAGGAACAGGCTTGAGGGATTTTTGAATCCCTTCTTTGTTGATCTCTTGGCTGAGGGCGTTTGGAACCTGACCTAGCTTGGCTTCTACCAATAGGCCTAGTAGGAGTTTATGGGGGAAGGGCCACCCACTGGTCTTCATTCATGAACGATGGAGCCGGATCTGCTCATCTCGAGTCAAGCTTTACACCACCAAGAGTGGGCGGATGGGCTTGGGCAGGAGGGGATGGGCTTCTACCACTAGGACCATCCCCAATGTTGTGGGCCAACACCTTTTTGCTAGCCATCATAGCATATAAATCAAAGACAAGTCGCGAGCAGAAACCCACAACAGACCGAATGAAACCTTAATCCAGAAGGAGCATGGTGACACAAAGAGAACGTACCAATGCTTGAGGGTTTGAAGGGGGCTACCAGGCGGTCCTTCCTTCCAAAAATCAGCCCGAACCACCGGTCAAAGTTTCGAGAAATAGCCACGCATCAGAGAGCAAGAACAGTGCATAAATCGCCCCCTAGAGAGCTTCTATGAACAGTAACCCAAGGAGGAACAAATGGCAAAGCTCTTCTTTTGCAGTTGTTTTTTTTTTTTTTTTGGTAAAGGTAAGAATATATTGAGCTTTGGTCAACTATACAAAAAATTCGGTGCCAAAAACTTACACTCTAAATGCAAATAGCAAAAAGAGTGGAAGGGAGCCGAAGCAAAATGCCACAAGGGTGAATAACACGAAGACGACAAAGTTTACAACAGACAACAGGAGCTAGATGCTTAAAGGGTGGTACTAGATGGTCCTTCCCTCCAGAAATCATCCCCAACCACCAATCAAAGCTTTGGGAAACAGCCGCACATCAGAGAGCGGGAACAGTGCGTAAATTGTCCCTCTAGAGAACTTTTGTGAACATTAACTTGAGGAGGAACAAATGGCAAAGTTCTACTTTCGTAGTTGTTTTTTTTTTTTTTTTTTTTTTTTGGGTAAAAGTAATAGTATATTGAGTTTTGGTCAACTATACAAAAATTTCGATGTCAAAAACTTACACTCTAACTGGAAAAACAGAAAGAGTGAAAGGGAACTGAAGTAAAAGGCCACAAGGACAACAACAAGAAGACAACAAAGCTAAATAGCCCAAGGCAAAGACAAAGAAGCCACACTACAAAACCCAGCAAACCTCAACCAGCCATTAGGAGATGGGTCAAAGAACAAAGAGCCTAGGAATAGGCTTAGATGTGAGGCAAAGCACAACCCAAGCTGCTTTTAGGAGAAGTGGGTGTCCGAATAAAAATTGAGGGGTCAAAGCCCCACCCTCTCTGAAGTCTCTTGTTCCTTGGAGTAACAGGGACATTTATGAAACTAAGCTTTATCCTTGACAACCTTGATAAGGTGATTTTTCAAAGCTGAAACCACCAAGGCTTCCCACGGAAGATAATACTATTCCTCTTCTTCCATATCAAATGGCACATGGCTCCAAATGAGAAGTGCACAATATAGTGAAAGAAATCCTTATCAGTTAAGAACTTCACTGCCCAAGAGAGAATGTCCATTCAAGATCTGTTCCCCTAAGGGAGATTACACCTAGCAGCCCAAATGTAAGCAAGTGTAGCCAAGGTGTGACAATCAAAAAACAAATGGTCAATAGAATTCGGTAAGGCGTTGTAGAAAGTACAGACTGTATAATCAATCCTTCCATAACAAAGGAGAAGCATCTGAGTAGGTAGGTGATTTTTAGTAATTAACCATAAATTGAATTGGAACTGATGGGCTATTGTATTATTCCAAATGAGAGAAGCCCGAGGAACACGGTCTTTTTTTGGCTGTGATGGTGTTCCAAGCAGAAACGATTAGGAGCCAAGGATAGAACCGGGAGGGAAAGACCCCAACTTTCCAAGAGAGATTTACACGAGCAACTCACGGGGGAAAAAAGATCCACCACAACTGCCTAATTAGGAAGGTCTATACTATCCATGATAGAGACTGGAACAAAAGAATCCAAAGGGCCACAAGAGAGCCAATGGTCATGCCATAGAGAAACCGAAAGTCCGTTGCCAATTTCCCAAAAGAAGGACAGCCGAAAGTACCTTCTAAGTTGGAAGATTTTCTTCCACACCCAAGAGCACAAAACAGGTTGGGAAGAAATCCAGAAATTCTCTTTCCTTAAGAAATTAGTATGAACCCAACGACACCACAAAGATTCTTTATTGATGAACATAATCCAAATATACTTGAGTATAGAAGCTCTGTTGCAATCCCTCAACTTCCGAATACCTAAACCACCCTCTTCCTTTGGGAGATAGATGTCATCTCAAGAGACTTTGGCCCCACCCCGACCAAGGGTAGTGCCCTTCCACAAGAATTGTCTTAATATGCACTCGATGATAACTAGAACCGAGGAAGGCAAAGTGAAGACACTAGCCCAGAAAGCTTGTGTATAGTGTAAAACTGATTATATAAGTTGAAGCCTTCTTGTAAAGGACAAAAAACGCTGAGCCCAAGATTGGACCCTAGCGGTAATACGGTCAATCTACATAATGCAATCTAGCCCTAGAAGAGATTGGACCCAAATAAGCGGGAGCTTCCTTTAATACGAAAAAAGAATGTTATTTCGAAGAGAAGTAGGCCCACCCAAGAGGAATATCTCGCTCTTGTTCTTATTCGATAGCAGCCCACTCCAGGAAGAGAAAATATCCAATCCCATTTTCAGCATAGCCACCAACACCCAATTAGCCTGACAAAAAAGAAAGTCATCGTCGGCAAAGAAAAGGTGAGAAAGTCTCACAACTTTACACCTCCAAAAATACTTGAAATCTTTGACCGAAGTCTGAGATCTCAAAATTTCCAAGAACACCTCCATGACTAGAGTAAACAGGTAAGGAGACATAGGATCCCCTTGACAGAGTCCTCTTCCACCTAAAAAAACCCGTGTAGCTCGCCATTAATAGAAATGGAGTATTTCGATGTACAAACACAGACCATGATTAGTCGAATCATCCACTCAGGAAATTGGAAGGTTGAGAGAGTGAGCTCCAAAAAATCCCAATCAACGGTGTCGTAAGCCTTTTGAAAATTCACCTTTATAGCACATTTAGGCAAATAAGGGTCTAGATAAAAGCTAGCAAACAACTCCTGAGCCAAAAAAAATATTGTCTATAATCCTTCTACCCTTCACAAAGGCGTTCTGGAATGAGTTTATCAAGTCATTCAGGACAGCAGCAAGGTGAGTAGCTAGGATTTTTGTAATAACCTTATAAATGGTATTACAACACGCGATGGGCCTAAATTCAGTGACATCACAAGCATTAGGGACTTTAGGCACCAGAGCTAGGATAATATTATTTACCTCCCTTAGAAGATGACCAGAAGAGAAGAAGTCCCTGACCGCCTCTAAAACCAAAGGCCCCACAATTTCCTAATTGCTCTTAAAGAACTCAACTGTGAATCCATTCGGTCCCGGGGCTTTACCTCTAGCAAGAGAGAAAAGAGTGTTCATAATCTCGGAGTCGGAGATCGGACTGGCAAGGGAATAGACTTGAGCATCTGAGAGGGGCCATCAAACAACATCTTCAACTCTTGCAACGAAGGCTTAGATAGAGCCGCATGAGGTGAGAGGAAGTTTGAGAAGAAAGACACAAACACTTGCGGCACCAAGACAGGGTCTGTAATTAGTGAGCCCGATGGATTTTTACGGAGAGGATCCGATTGTTGAGTTGTCTTCTTTTAATAGATTAGTGGAAGAACTTAGTGTTCTGATCCCATTCTTTAAGCCACCTCACTCTTGACTTCTGTCTATATAATGATTCTTTGTGACTTTGCAAGTCAACAAAGATTCAGCCCTTAATTTTTTTTAACTGTGCAAGAGAAGTGTTATTCGAGTCTGATTGAAGGCCAACCTGGGTCCTGCGAAGGGCCTCCCTTGCTTTTGCTGTCCTTACCGAGATGTTCAAAAAGGCCTCCTTGTTAAGTAACTTGAGGAGACCTTTCAAAATCTTCAGCTTGGAGACAAGTCTATACATAGGCATCCCTTTCACCGAGCTATCCTAAGTCTGCGGACAATAGAGAAGAAGTTCGGATGCTCTTACCAGAAATCAAAGTATTTGAAATGCTTCCTTCTAAAGACCAGGTCGACTCTGATGATCATAGAAGAGTGATCAGAGATCCGGGTTTAGAAATGAAGCTTTCGAGAAAGAGAAATGCAAGTTTCACTTGGTGTTAACCAAAACCCGATCAATCTTTCTCATTTTCCTAGCTTCTCCTGTCGAGGTAGACTAGGTGAAGTGGAGACCAACATATCTAAGATCCACTAACTCTATCTAGGCTAACCATTGCCCGAACTCATCAAAATAAGAAATCCAGGTATTTGAGCTTCCAATCCGATCGGAGGGATCTTTAATAGCGTTAAAGTCTCCCGTGACAAGCCAAGCAGAAGCCTGCAGAACATCATTGAAGTGGAGGACGTCCTCCCAAAGGGGCCTATGCCGCACAAAAGTATGTTCACCATATATCGCCGAGATACAACAACTCAAGCCAGAAAGGTTGAGCTTAAGGCAACCATGAACAGCTTGGGCATTGATAGAGAAAGGAACGAAACTAACAAAATCCAGGTTCCAACCGACCCAAATTCTACCACAAGAAGAGAACTCATAGTAAGCTGTCCACTTCCACCCCTTAGCAAGGTAGAGGAGATGGACTCAAATATGGATACAAGGACTTTCGTCTTAAAAAGGCCAACTAGGCTTAACTTGTTCAAAAAGACAAATCTTCTGATCTCAGCACGCCTAACGGGATCAAGGATACCCCTAATATTCCAAAAGCCTATATAAATATTTACATAGGAGGGAAATAAGGTTACCTCTTCTTAGAGGACTTGCGACTGGTAGAGGTCGCTTTAGGCACTTCTGAGGGAGGCAGATCAGGTCGAAGCAACATAAGTTGTTCCTGAAGACTTTTAGCCCCAGTTTTTTAGGGTAGGCTTCTCAGCGAAGGGGAGCCAACATAAAGCGAATCTTCATCATTCAAGTCAGCATGGATATTGGAGCCACAGATTTCACCCGAGCATTCAAGAGGTGCTGAGGGAGCATGAGGTCCCGCCTTCTTTACAGCAAGGGAAGAATGTCCATCAATCACCTTAGAAGGGGCCTTCGAGATACCTTTAGAATTCCTAACTAGTGGAATAGTTGGGGATTCCACAAGAACGGAGGCCTTGAGTTTCAAACATTGCCCCCCTTCGCTGGGCGGGGCTAATCTGAAAGAAGCAGCATCCTTAGCAGCAGGTTGCTTCTTTTTCTTGCCTTTAACATGCTTCCATCTCGGATCAACTGGGATTGGATTTGTAGCAATAAGAGTTGAGGCCATAGCTAAAGTCACCTCGCGACCATCTCCAGACCCAGAGCAATTAGCACTAGTAGTGCTTGAAGGCGGAGAAGGATTATATTTGAGGCTGCTGGACGTTGCAGACCAAAGGACTTCCTCATAGGTGAAAGTTGTTCAGCACCTGGTTTAACAACCGGAAGATTCTTTCTAGACTCTGCTTCTAGTGGGTCTGAGAGGCAGCAGGGACATCAATCAGAGCAGGGGAAACATGGGTCAAGGCCTTACCTTGAGTAGAATGAGCACCATTAACTAGGGCTTGTGGAGTAACAACTGTAGCAGCAGGTCCATCTGCAGAAGCACGATCAAAAGAATTCCAAGCAGCAAGAGGGTTGCAATTATGACCAAAAATGCTGCAACCGGAGCAAGCAACTGGTCTCCATTCATATTCCACTTTAATTTCATAAGATTTACCATTATGAACCACTTCAATGGATTCACAAGTGGGTTGCTTTGCTGTGATTTCAACACAGACACGGGCAAATGCCAGCATTTTCATCTGTTCCATTCATTGATCCAGGTATAGTGGCTTGCCCATTGCACTCGCCACTTTACCAATCGCTTGAGCAAACCAAAAGGAGAATGGGAGGTTTTTTAGCCTCACCCACACCGGCACAGTCAGATGGGTGTCTTTTCTAAGCTCCAAAGTTGGTTTCCATTATTGTAAAACTAGCGGAACTTTTGCAATAGTAATGGGACCCCCTTCAAGGAGTTTCCTATAGAAATCATTGTCTGGAATGTGTAATAAGAAGAATCCCTATCCATTAGACATCACTTCTAAGAGATTCGGATCCCAAGCGTTTTTGAGGGCCCCCTTGGTGACCTTGAAGGGAAAATGCCTACCAAGAAAATACCCCACCAGACACTCATGGAGCTTGGGGTCAGCAGCTTCAAGTTCCAAATCAGTCATCTCAACAACCGGTTTGTTATTAACATAAGTTGGCGGAGTAAACTCTAGGTCATAACCCTTAGTCGCAACTTTAGCTACAGCTGCCCAGGTGCGGCCATTTGGATTTTTTGATTCTCCCCTACGCTGAGGGTGTTTTGATCGCGACCTACCCCTACTCCTAACACGCAGATGAGCAGGAGCACGAGGAGGGTGTATCTCGGTTTTTCCTTCGAACCAGCGGGGGCCGAGGATCTCCGTCCCTATTCCTCCATTAAAGTACCAATCAAAGTAGGGTGACCATGCATGGGAGGGGAGGGGCTTCGAGCATTAGGCCCTTCACCATCAATATGGGCCCGAATCGATTCAGACTCCATCGAAGCTACAGATCGCGATGCAATAGTACAGACAGAAAGGAAACCCTAACCAATCTCAGCCATAAATGGCCCAAAGGAAAGAACATACCAGGCAACACTTTAGGGGTTTTGAAGAGCGACACTAGGCGCCCCTAACCACCAAAGAACAGCTCCAACCAATAGTCAAAGCACCGAGAAGTAGCCATGTAAGATCTCACAGAAATAGTGCCCAAGTTGCCTGCTAGAGAGCATTTGTGAACAGTAACCCGAGGAGAACCAAATGGCCAAAGCTCATTCTACTTTTGTAGTTGTTTTTTTTTTTTTTTTTTTTTTTTTGTAATAATTACTTTTGTAGTTTTTTTTTTTGGGTAAAGTTACTTTTGTAGTTGTTCGTGTTTCATAAATCTAAGAAGTTCACCTTTGATTATGAAATACGAATGCGTCTGACTATCCTTGTTAATTATTAGTTCGATCCTGAAGGCCAACACAATAGGACTGGAATCCTATGATGTTATCCCATGCTAATGTATATTGAGCATAGGTTTGCTATGAGCACTCTAATTTCTTCAAAGTAATAGTATTAGAGGCACGACCCAGCCAGTTAAGGTCAGCAGCGTATCTTCGCCGGTAGAAGGGACGAGCCAATCGGTGCACACCGTGAGGCGGACTTGTCGACCCAACCCAAGGTCCAATTATGAGCTTTTTAACTACAACCACTTAAATATACACTATTTGATGTGAATCATTGCGGAAAGATCATTCTACGAAGGCCTAGATGGTGTAAATTGCGAACCTCGACCTCCAATCAAACATGTGATTGGCAACCTCGGTATAAACGTGACATGGTTACGAATGCGTGTCAACCAACCAACGTTATAGACACCACGAGTGAAAGAATTCGCTATCTCGCTCGATAAATCTAATCGACTGTCACAAGGGAACCTTGATAAAGTCAAGTCCTCAAAAGAACAATAGAAAAAAAATCTCTCAACTTTTTCCTAAAAAATAAAAATATATCTGTCCCAAAGAAATTCAGTTAGTCTTTAATATAGGCCTGCTAGCCACCACATAAACCTTAAAACCAACCCTAGAAATATAATGCGTCATATTCTAGAATATTCCTAAATAAGAATATATATATATATATATATATATAAATAAATATGACTTGGTCAAATATTTGGTGTTCATATAATCAAATTGCGTCAAGATTTCCAAGATTCTTCAAGATTTGATCTAAGGTCATCTCCATGCCAAAGATCACGAACCATGACGCCAATAGCTTGCCTGAATTGTTTGGCCTGTGCTCGAGTAATCGAACTAGTCGAAATAGACAATGGGTCCCTAGCACCACCTCCTCGATATGGCTTGACGTCCACATCACTATTGGAGATGGAATTACCGCGGCTACTGGTGCCAAGCTTGCCCTCCAATGGATCCTCATTAAGGGATTTAGATTGTACTCATTTCAATTACCAAACCCAAAGAGCCCGGTATTGTTATTTATTGTCTACCTCCTCGTGTCAGGATTATGTAATTTGCACGCCTGATGCCTTCTTTGGATGTGGTAGCCATTTCATAGGCTCTCTCTCCGTAAATCGAACCCTAATTCTCCGTCACCCGCCACCACCATATTAGCCCACAATCTTACCATCAAAAGTTGATAGGGTAGAGATAGAGATTTGAATGATGCGTCACCGGCATGATGGCTGTGTGATTCGTCAAGTTATCATGAATCATTAGAGGAATGGGCAAAGCTCATGTCAACATTTTATCGAATAAATGCATCCCTTCCAAAAGTCGAGGTTTGTTGCACGTATTAGCTCTAGAATTACTTGTCTCTTCTACCGGTGATACACTCCTGGTCTTAACTGGTCGAGTCGTGCCTCCGATGCTGTTACTTTGAAGAAATTAGAGTGCCCAAAGAAAGCCTATGCTCTGTATACATTAGCATGGGATAACATTATATAATTCTGGTTCTATTGTGTTGGCCTTCGGGATCGAAGTAATGATTAATAGGGATAGTCGGGGGCATTCGTATTTCATAGTTAGAGGTGAAATTTTTGGATTTATGAAAGACAAACAACTAGGGTTTGTAAAAAAAAAACAACTAGGGTTTGTTTGTTAGTCTTTTGCTCTTGTGTTCGCTGCTTTTGTGGTTTTCTCTTGGGAACCATGGCACCCTTACACTCTTATTGACTTTTGTCATCTTGAGTGTCTGTCTTTTATTGGTATCGGGCCTCCCTCTTGTATTCTTTTTGCAAGATCAATACATATCTTACCTTTACAAAAGAAAAAAAAAAAAACAACTAGGGTTTGTTTGTTAGCCTTTTGCTCTTGTGTTCGCTGCTTTTGTGGTTTTCTCTTGGGAACCATGGTACCCTTACACTCTTATTGACTTTTGTCATCTTGAGTGTCTGTCTTTCATTGGTGCCGGGCCTCCCTCTTGTATTCTTTTTGCAAAATCAATACATATCTTACCTTTACCAAAAAAATACAACTAGAAAGTAAAAAATAGCTTTGGCCATTTGCTCCTTCTCGGATTACTGTTCACGGATGCTCCCAAGATAGGCGATTCTGGCACTGTTCCTTCGAGCTAGTTTGTGGCTGATTCCTGGAGCTTTGACAGGTGGTTGAGGCTGATCTTTGGTGGTTAGGGGCGTTTGGTATCACTCTTCAAAACCCCCATAAGCTAGCCCTAGTACATCTCTTCTTTGGGCCTATGTGAGTGAGCTCGGTTAGGCTTTTTTCTTGCCTCTGTGTTGCTATTGTGCGACTCTGTGCTACGATGGTTTCTAAGTCGATTTAGGCCCACAACGAGGGGGAAAGGACTAGTGCGCAAAGCCTTCCCCCTCCCGTTCTCGGCCTTTCAACTTTGGTTGGTTCCTCGAAGGAGGACTTGGGTCGGAATGCTTCAACCCCTGCTATTTCGAAGGAAGTTACTGAGCAAGTTCGAACTACTCGCACTCCTACTAGACCAAGAGGAAGGAACAGAGGTAGATCGAGATATAAACAACCTTAGAGGAGGGATTCGAACAACCCTAATATGCGTACATGGGCAAGTGTGGATAAGGTAGCCGCCAAGGGCTACAAGCTGGAGTATTCTCCCCCGTCCTACGTCAATAACATGCCGATTGTTGAGATGGCTAATGTTGATCTTGAAGTTGTTGACCTTAAGCTACAAGAGTGTCTCGTGGGTTACTATATTAGTAGGAGACTACCCTTTAAAGTCACTAATTCAGCCCTTAAAAATGCCTGGGGTCCGAATTTAGTTGAGGTAATGTCCAATGGGCAAGGCTTTTTTTCTTCCATGTATCGGATAGAGACTTTCGAAGAAAGGTCCTTGAGGGGGGGCCTATTACGATTTCAAGAGTGCCATTGGTCTTGTAGTAAAGGAAATTGGCTTTGGAGCTTAGAAAGGATACCCACTTGATTGTGCATGTGTGGGTAAAGCTGAGAAATCTCTCTCTTGCATTCTGGTCTTCCCAAGCGATTGGCAAAGTTATACATGGACTTGAGAACAGAACATATGAAAATGTTGGCTTTTGCTAGAGTTTGTGTTGAGATTACAGCAAAACAACCTACTTGTGAATCCATTGAAGTGGTTCATAATGGTGAATCTTGTTTAGTTGGAGTGGAATATAAATGGAGACATATAGCTTGCTCTAGGTGTGGCATTTTTGGCCATAAATGTACCCCTGTTACTACTTGACCTCTTGTTGCAATTAATCAATAGCCTTTGGTTGTTGAATCCCCTGCTCCTCAAGGTATGTCCTCAGCCCTTGCTCCTTTTACTCTAATTGCAGCCCCAGCAGCTTCTTAAGACCAGCAAAGGCAGGGGTTGGATAGGACAAAAGACAATCCCCTGTTTGATAACAAGTCTGCTACTGGACGCCATGCAGTGGGCGAGAATTCCTCTAGTCTACATAAGACTACAGATCCAGCTGTTGATCATGTACTAATTATTAGCACGTCTGGTGCTGTGTGCTTTGGCTCTGGAGATGTTCAAGATCTGGCTCTGGTTATGGATTCTGCCATTCCTCCTCCAGTAGCTGATTTGGGATGGAAGGAAGTTAAAGGAAAAAAGAAAAAGCCTCCGGTGGGTAAGGATGCTACTTCGTTTAGGTTGGCCCCGCCTAGTGAAGGGGGGCAATCTTTGAGATTAAAGGGCTCTAATACTGTGAAAGTTGTACCTACATCGTTGGCTTGAAAAACCGTTAGAAGTTCTGTAACCTCCTCTAAGGCTAATGAAGGCTATTATTGTGGCATCCCAAAATTCATGGCGACCTCTAGATATATCAAGGCCTATGAATATGTGATGGAAGTACCATCAAGTTGTAATGTAACCATTTAATCCATAATTTGCAATAAGATTTATGACCAAGCTTTTAATGAATAATTATTTGATAGGAAATAAAATTCTATCATTGGCCATATGTTTTATAAATTGGAATTTATTGATTTATGATTTCAAGTTTTATGGCCAAGTGAATAAAGGAGATTAGGTAATTATATGATGGGTGATGATTAAAGGAAAAAAATTAGAAGAGTGGGATAAATTTTATTGGCCCAAGATTAGCCCCCCATTCGGCCCTTTTGGCCTGGCTCGCAAAGCCCAAAGGAAAGGGCTGCCATCCGACTAGCCCATGAAGCCCCATTAGGCCGTCAACCAAGGAGGGTCTGGAGGGAGGAGCCGGCCCAAGAGAGGCCCACCCTCTTGCATAAAAATTTGCCAAGTGTTTCCCCCTTAGAGCCAAGTGGTGCCGGCATGCAAGATTAATGATTGTTAATCATTGAAGGGAAGAAAATTAGAGAGGAAGAGGGGGGCGGATTAAGTGAGGAAAGGGAGAGAAAGAGAGGGGTGTCGCATGAAGAGAAAGGGAGAAAGAGAGAGAGAGAGAGTTACTGCCCAAGAGAGAGAGAGAGTAAATCCGAGAGACGGAGAGCGAGCATGCGAGAGAAGAAGAGGAAGAAGGAGGAGGAGTTCGCCACCTAGTCGCCGTCGTTCGTTCGCCGACTTGCCCCGCCATCTTAGTTGCTGTTTTATGCTCCGGATTAGAGGCAAGTAGTCCTAAAACCTATCCTTTGCTACTATGATATGTGTTGTGAGGGATGATAAACTTTGATTGTGGTAGAAGTGAATAAATTCGAAGCTCTAGGGAGAAGTATGGTAGCCTTGCATTCTGTTTTCTAGGAAGGCAGTCTGACCTTTGATGAATTTGTGAGCTGCATGTGACTTTTTAGTTGGAATCTTATTTCAACTCCTTGATAAAAGTTTTAGAGAACTTCTTGGAGAGTAACATATCAAAATTTCAGAAGAAATGAACAAGTATAGATCAGTGAAACTATTTTCCTTTGAAGAAGTTAGATCTGGAAATCGTAATGCTGACCTAGTGTGATTCTGTGAATTTTATAAAATTCTCCGGTTGAAATTTGATCTCATGTTCTGAAAAAAAGTTGAATATTACATGTTAAGGAATAACATACTAAAATTTTAGAGGAAATGGATGAGTTTAGGTTGGTGAAATAATTTATTTGAAATGGTCAGATCTGGGAATTTTTGCCAAGGGTTAGAGACAGTTACGGCGATTATAGTTTTTAATCTATCACAAATATGATTTCGAGTTCTACATGAAATATTTATTTCTGGACCTTTTCTATAACATATAAATATTTCAGAATTTTTGGAGCTGATTTAAGATTTTTACCGAATTTGTGAATGAAACTGTGTATGGCAATATTCCGAAATTTTAAGGACTATGATGCGTGGGTTGTACTAATTTGTGTGATTTTATTTTAATATGGTGTCCTTCACGGAATATTTTCCACTAGATCTTGTATATAACATATCAAATTTTTAGAATTTAATAAGGCTGTTTACTAAATTTTCAAGAATTATGAAAAAAAGGAGTGCAATTTGTTTTTATTCGAAATTGTTGTATTTTAAAAAATGAATGAAATTATCCCATGTGATATGATGTCTTGAGTGGTTGATTATGCTGCATATGTGGTGACATACGGCATGTTATATGACATCAAAAGCTGGTTAAGACTCTTGATATTGATGCATCAAATGCCATGTTGAAATTGAGATACATGTGTGAATATAAATTGAGATAATATCAAGACCGTTGGAGGTGTGAGCCGACGATGCCTCGGGAGTTTTGAGATGCTCGGAGTGTGTGTGCCAGATGCCTGAAGGTGTGTGCCAAAGGTTCCTTGCGATGTCAAGTTGGATGCGAGCGATAAATTATGGGATGCAAACATTGGTCAATGGAAAGAAAAATGATGCGATTTGATTGAAAGATAAAGATCGAGAATTGAATCATGTGCATGGATGCATGCTTGATAGGATGGATGATATGAATCTTGGTGATATAAGTTTGGCTGCTTGATGATACATGTAAAAGTGCATGGTGATATATGCATGTTACATGATAACATGCATGGCTACTCGATGATATAAGTACAAGTGCATGGTGATATATGCATGTTGTATGGTGATATATGCATGGCTGTAAAGTGAGGTATGCTTGAATACATGAATGATATGTGTTTTATTCTTGATACATTGATTGTTTGTTTTGATGCATTGTGTAGTTTGGTGGATCTTTACTGCTGAGTGGTTATACTCACCCCTTTTGGGGATTAACATTTCAGATTAGAATGATGCCTTTGCTATCAGTTGCACACGTTACCTATTATGGATTGCCATCTGATGTCGAGGTGGAGTGCACAGAGCATTCATGTACTAGTGTACCTGGTCTGGTATATATTCGAGTCCATATCTTAGTGATGTACAATGTGGGTCTTGTTGATAGCCCGGTTATCCAAGAGTTTTTGTCTGTTCATGTCTGGTGTGGTGCAATGATGCTAGGGATGTTGCCGCTGCCGCCGCTCGATGCATCGAGTTGGGTGTGATGGTATGCATAACTGGTGGGAGCTGACACTTTTTGGGGATAACCGATGCTTGTTGATGGAGGGGTGTACATGTTTGATGTAGGGTCGAGTTCTCTTTTGAGTTATAGCCAAGTATAGTTAAAAATCTTGGCCTTTTGCTGTACCGACCCGAAATATCTATCTTGAAAATATAAATAAAAGTGAATTAGCTTTGTCTTTTCATTTGGAGCATAGGTGGTGTGCATTGCATTATTGTTATTGAATGAGGGATTGGTGAGATACGTTTATGCTTCCGCTGATAAACTGTGCTGGGACCTTTACAAAAAAAAATGGAAAAGTATTCTATTGATCAACCCCTATGAACTATGGTTTCACTTTAAATAAATAAAAAAAATTACCTTACTGGTATGTAGTAGGATGAGTGACAAGTACCTGTGGTGACCCTAACGGATCGGGGGCCATCGAGGGGTGCCACAATTATCCCTTGGTTAAGGTGAAGGTTGTTCCTCGTTCCTTAGTGCCTCCCAATTTCTCGGATGAGATTGGTAGCTCCAATATCCATGTAGGCTTAGATGAGGATGACTTGCTTTATATTGGGTTTCCTTCTTCGAGAGCTCCCCCCAACGAGCTCATCGGCTGAGACCATGCAAGACAAATTATTGCTATTATGCCAGGATCCACCTCCTTCTATGGTACCTACATTGGCTGCTAGTTGAAGGAAGACCACAAAGAAGAGTTAATTTTTCTTCTACTCCTATGTAAATATGTATATAGGTATATGGAATATAAGGGGTCTTCTTAACCCCATTAGGCGGGCTGAAATCAGAAGATTTGTTTCATCAAACAATCTTTGCCTTGTTGGTCTGCTTGAGACAAAAGTCCCTGAGTCTTTATTTGAATCTATTTCCTCAACCTTGTTGAATGGTTGGAAGTGGGTTGCTAACTATGATTTCTCCCATCGGGGTAGGATTTGGATTGGTTGGAACTCGGATTACGTAAGCTATGAAACCTTAACGATCAGGCTGTGCATGGATGCCTAAAGCTTACCTTGTCTGGTTTGGTTTGTGTGTATCCCTCATATATGGAGAACATACCTTTATTTGTCGTCGGTCCCTATGGGAGGACCTTCTTCGTATGAACAATCTTTTGCAGGATTTGGCTTGGATGGTTGGGTGGGATTTTAACCCCATTAAATACCCTTTACACCAGTTCGGAAGCTTCAACACCTGGATCCCTTACTTCGATGAGTTCGGTCTTTGCTTAGCTCAGACAGAGTTAGAGGACCTCAGGTATGTTGGTATTCATTTCACTTGGTTTACTTCTATTGGAGCTAATAGGAAAATGAGGAAGATTGATCGGCTCTTGGTTAATACTAAGTGGAATTTGGACTTTTCCTTTTCGGAGGCTTCCTTCCTAAATCCGGGTATCTTTGATCATACCTCTATGATTGTCAGAGTTCTTAACCTGGTCTTCAGGAGGAAGCCTTTCAAGTTCTTCGAATTTTGGTTAGAACATCCGGATTTCCTCTCCATTGTTCAGCAAGTTTGGGATAGGCCGGTGAAAGGGGTGCCCATGTTTAGACTTGTTTCCAAGCTAAAGGCGTTGAGAGGCCGACTTAAGCAACTGAACAGAGAGGCGTTCTCAAATATTTCAGCGAGAATTGAGGAAGCTAGGGATGCACTTCGTCTTGCCTATCTTGATCTTCAATTAGACCCAAACAATGATGCGCTTGCAGATCTAGAGAAATCTCAACGCCGGCTCTTCATGGACTTGCGTAGTCATGAAGAATCCTTTTATAGACAGAAGTTAAGAGTCAGGTGGCTTAAGGAATGTGATCAAAATACTAAGTTCCTTCATCATTCCATTAAAAGAAGACAACTCAGGAATAGGATCCTCTCGATAAAGGATCCGTCAGGTTCCTTGATCATAGACCCTAAAGCGGTGCCGCAAGTCTTTGTCTCGTTTTTCTCAAACCTCTTGTCACCCTAGGCGGTCCTTACTAAGCCTTCGCTGCAGGAGTTGAAGGAGTTTATTTGACGACCTTTGTCAGATGATCAGGTTCGCACCCTTGCTAGCCTAGTTCTTGATTATGAAATAAGGGACACGCTCTTCTCTCTTGCTAGAGGTAAAGCTCCTGGCCCGGATAGCTTTACAATTGAGTTCTTTAAGAGCAATTGGGGGATTGTTAGACCGTTGGTGTTAGAGGCGATCAAGGATTTCTTTTCTATGAGCCGTCTGCTAAGTGAGGTAAATAACATTGTCCTAGCTTTGGTGCCTAAAGTTCCTAACACTTGTGCGGTTTCTAACTTTAGACCCATTGCTTGTTGCAATACTATCTATAAGGCTATTACCAAAATTTTGGCTAACCGCTTGGCTGTTGTCCTGAGTGACTTGATAAATCCTTCCCAGAATGCCTTTGTTAAGGGTAGAAGGATTCGGGATAACATTCTTATGGCACAGGAGCTGTTTGTCGGGTTTCATCTCGACCCTTATCTTCCTAAATGCGCAACCAATGTGGACTTTCAAAAGGCTTATGACACTGTTGATTGGGATTTCCTACAGCTTACTCTTTTGGCTTTTGGCTTTCCTGATTGGTTGTCTCGACTCATTATGGTCTGCGTACACACTCTGAGATATTCTATTTCGATCAATGGTGAGCTACACGGGTTCTTCTCAGGTGGGCGTGGCCTCCGCTAGGGTGATCCGATGTTACCCTATCTTTTTATCTTGGTGATGGAGGTGTTTTATGGGATTTTGAGCACTCACACTTCTCTTAAGGAATTCAAGTACTTTTGGAGGTACAAAGGGGTGAAGCTTTCTCACATTTTCTTCGCCGATGATGTCTTTTTATTCGGTCAAGCTGATTGGGCATCGGTGTCTTTGTTAAAAGGAGGCTTGGATTTATTCTCCTCCTGGAGTGGGTTGTTGCCAAACAAGAACAAAAGCGAAATCTTTCTCTCGAGTGGGTTTTCTTCCCTATGTAACTATATCCTATTGGCTTTTGGCTTCCAAGAATGAAAGCTTCCGATGCGATACTTGGGTGTGCCTATCATCTCTTCCAAACTTGGGAAAGCGGACTGCATTGCCTTGATTGACTGTATCACTACTAGGGTCCAATCGTGGGCTCATCGGTTTTTGTCTTTTGCAGGAAGACTTCAGCTGATCAGGTCAGTCTTACATTTTATCCAAGCATTCTAGGCTAGTGTGTTTATGTTGCCGTCTTCGGTTCTAAAGAGAATTGAGACAATTTTGAGACAATTTCTATGGAAAGGCTCTACTCTTGGCCGGGGTGGGGCTAAAGTTTCTTGGGATGAAGTTTGCCTCCCAAGGAGGAGGGCGGGCTGGGTATTCACAAGTTGAAAGATTGCAATAAAGTAGTAATGCTTAAGTACATATGGATTCTGTTCACAAACAAAGAATACTTATGGTGTCGTTCGATTCATTCCAACTTTTTTAAAAGGGATAATTTATGGATCTCCTCCAGACCTACAATGTGCTCGTGGGCTTGGAAAAAGATCTTACAACTAAGGAGAGAATTTAGGTTGTCTTTCCTTTGGAAAGTTGGCAGTGGACTTTCAATGTCCTTTTGGTTCGATCATTAGCACTTGGAAGGCCCTTTGGACTTAATGATTCCGGTTTCTTTCATCGAGAGCTTTGGCCTTCTTAGACATGCAGTGGTGGCATATCTTTTCTCCCCACCGGGCTGCTTGTTCAAAACTCTTTTGGAGTGTTGGGGGTTCTCCCTTTCGGTTTTATCCCTTGCCCCGGGCTAGTTTTCTTGGCGTTGGCACTCTTTCAGATCCTTCTCGGTGGCTTATGCCTGGGATTTTATTAGAACCAAGAAGAACCGTGTCCACTAGGCTTCATTTATTTGGAACATTGCTATTGCTCCTAGATTTCAATTTAATCTTTGGTTGATTACTAAGAATCGATTACCTACTCGGGAGCTCCTCATTTCTTATGGAAGGATCGATTTTGCAGTATGTGCTTTTTGTAATGCAATTCCGAACTCCATCGACCACCTGTTCTTTGACTGTCACATTTCGACGACACTTGCTTTTTTCTAGGTTATTAAGTGTAATCTCCCTTGGCGTAATAGGCCTTGGGTGGAGAATCTTCTATGGGCCGTCAAATTCTTATCTGGTAAGGATATTTTTCATTGTATTGCACGTTTCTCTTTTGGTGCTATGTGCCACTTGATTTGGAATAAAATGAACAGTATCATCTTTTGAGGGGAAGCCTTGGTGGTTTCAGCGTTGAAAAATCATCTTATCAAGGTTGCCAATGACAAAGCACTCACATTTAGTAATGTAACGATACTCCAAGGGACAAGAGACTCCAAAGAGGACGGGGCCTTGACCCCTCCATTTTCTTTGGACGCCCCCCATCTACTTTGTACCGCTCGTGACTAATGTCTCTATTTCGTGCTATAGTTTCAAGCTCCATTGGCTCTTCGTTCTTCGTCCCTTTGCCCGGATGCTGGTCGAGGTTCTCTGTTGAGCTGCTTGGTAGTTGTGGCTTCTGGCTTTTGTGTCCTGTTGTCTATTGTAAGCTTTGCTATCTTCTTGTTGTTGCCCTTGTGGCCTTTTGCTTCGGCTCCCTTCCACTCTTTTTGCTATTTTCATTTAGAGTGTAAGTTTTTTGGCGCCAATTTTTTTGTATTGTTGACCAAAGCTCAATATATTATTACCTTTACAAAAAAAAAAACAACTAGAAAGTAAAAAGCTTTTGCCATTTGTTTCTCCTTGGCTTACTGTTCACGGAAGCTCTTTAGAGGGGCGATTTCTACACTATTCTTGCTCTCAGGTGCGAAGCTATTTCCCGAAGCTTTGACCGGTGGTTGAAGCTGATTTTTGGAGGGAATGACCATCTGGTAGCCCCCTTCAAACCCTCAAGAGCGTAGGCCCTTGTACATTCTCTTTGGGGTCGCACTATACCAAAATTTCGGTGCCAAAAACTTACACTCTAAATGAAAATAGCAGAAAGAGTGGAAGGGAGCTGAAGCAAAAGGTCACAAGGGCAAACAACATGAAGACGACAGAGCTTACAATAGACAACAAGAGCTAGAAGCTTTAGCGCGAAGCAAAAACACCAGCCATAAGCGGTACTAAGAGGACGGAGGGTGTTCGAAGAAAACGGAGGGATCAAGGCCCCATCCTCTCTGAAGCCTCCTATTCCTTGGAGTATCCGGCACATTACTAAATGTAAGTGCTTTGTCCTTAATGACCTTGATAAAATGATTTTTCAACGTTGTAACCACCAAGGCTTCCCCTCGAAAAATGATACCATTCATTTTCTTCCAAATCAAGTGGCACATAGCACCAAAAGAGAAATGTGCAATACAATGGAAAAAATCCTTACCAGATAAGAATTTGATGGCCCATAGAAGATTCTCCACCCAAGGTCTATTCCGCCAAGGGAGATTGCACCTAGTAGCCCTAAAATAAGCAAGTGTCGCCGAAATGTGACAGTCGAAGAATAGGTGGTCAATGGAGTTTGGAATTGTATTACAGAAAGCACAAACTGCAAAATCAATCCTTCCATAAGAAAGGAGGAGCTCCTGAGTAGGTAACCAATTCTTAGTAATCGACCAAAGATTAAATTGAATTTAGGAGCGATAGTAATGTCTAGATAAACGAAGCCCAGTGGACACGGTTGTTCTTGATTCTAATAGAATCCTAGGCAGAAGCCACCGAGAAGAATCTAGAAGAGTGCCGACGCCAAGAAAACTAGTCTGGGGCAGTGGATAGAACCAAAAGGGAGAACCCCCAGCACTCCAAAAGAGTTCTGAATGAGTGGCTCGATGGGAAGAAAAGATCTGCCACCACTGTGTCTAGGAAGGCCAGAGCTCTCGATGAGAGAAACCGGAACCATTAAGTCCAAAGGGCCTTCTGAGTGCCAATGATCGAACCATAAGGACACTGAAAGTCCATTGCCAACTTTCCAAAGAAAAGACAACCTAAATTCTCTCCTTAGTTGTAAGATCTTTTCCAAGCCCACGAACACACTATAGGTCTAGAGGAGATCCAGAAATCATCTCTTTTTAAGAAGTTGGAATGAATCCAATGACACTATAAGGATTCTTTGTTTGTGAATAGAATCCATATGTATTAAGCATTCTGCTTTATTGCAATCTTTCAACCTACGAATACCCAGCTCGCCCTCCTCCTTTGGGAGGCAAACTTCATCTCAAGAAAGTTTATCCCCACCTCGGCCAAGAGTAAAGCCTTTCCATAGAAACTGTCTCAAAATTCTCTCAATTCTGTCAAGAACCGAAGATGGCAATGTAAACAAACTAGCCCAGAACGCTTGGATAGAATGTAAGACTGACTTGATCAACTGAAGTCTTCCTACAAAAGACAAGAACCGATGAGCCCAAGATTGGACCCTGGCAGTGATACGGTCAATCAAGGCAATGCAATCCGCTTTCCCAAGCCTTGAAGAGATGATAGGCACACCCAAGTATCGTACCAGAAGCTTTCCTTCTTGGAAGGCAAAAGCCAACAAGATATAGTTACGTAGGGAAGAAGGCCCACCCGAAAGAAAGATTTCGCTTTTGTTCTTATTTGGCAACAACCCACTCCAAGAGGAGAATAAATCCAAGCCTCTTTTTAACAAAGACACCAACGCCCAATCAACTTGACTGAATAAAAAGACATCATCGGCGAAGAAGAGGTGAGAAAGCTTCACCCCCTTTGCACCTCCAAAAGTACTTGAATTCCTTAAGAGAAGTGCGAGCACTCAATATCCCAGAAAACACCTCCATCACCAAGGTAAAAAGATAGGGTGACATCAAATCACCCTAGCGGAGGCCACACCCACCTGAGAAGAACCCATGAAGCTCACCATTGATCGAAATAAAATATTTCAGAGTGCGTACGCAAACAATAATGAGCCAAGACAACCAATCAGGAAAGCCAAAAGCTGAAAGAGTAAGCTGTAGGAAATCCCAATCAACAGTGTCGTAGCCTTTTGAAAGTCCACATTGATTGCACATTTGGGAAGATAAAGGTCAAGATGGAAGCCGACAAACAACTCCTGTGCCACAAGAATGTTATCTCTAATCCTTCTACCCTTAACAAATGCATTTTGGGAAGGGATTATCAAGTCACCTAGGACAGTAGCCAAGTGGTTAGCCAAAATTTTGGTAATAACCTTGTAGATAGTATTGCAACAAGCAATGGGTCTAAAGTTAGAAATAGCACAAGCGTTAGGAACTTTAGGCACCAAAGTTAGAATAGTGTTATTTACCTCCCTTAGCAGACGGCCTGAAGAAAAGAAATCCCTGACCTCCTCTAACACCAACGGTCCAACAATCCCCCAATTGCTCTTAAAAAACTCAACTGTAAAGCCGTCCGAGCCAGGAACTTTACCTCTAGCAAAAGAGAAGAGCGTGTCCTGTATTTCATAATCAAGAATCGGTCTAGCAAGGGTGTGAACTTGACCATCCAACAAAGGTTGTCAAATAAACTCCTTCAACTCCTGCAGTGAAGGCTTAGTAAGCACCACCTAGGGTGACAAAAGGTCTGAGTAAAAGGAGACAAAGACTTGAGGCACCGCTTCAAGGTCCGTGATCAAAGCACCTGACGGATCCTTTATCGAGAGGATCATATTCCTAAGTTGTCTTATTTTAACGGAATGATGAAAGAACTTAGAATTTCGATCACCTTCCTTAAGCCACCTGACTCTTGACTTCTGTCTATAAAAGGATTCTTCATGACTACGCAAGTCCATGAAGAGTTGGCGTTGAGATTTCTCTAGATTTGCAAGCGCCGCATTGTTTGGGTCTAGTTGAAGATCAAGCTAGGCAAGATAAAGTGCATCCCTAGCTTCCTCAGTCCTCGCTGAAATATTCGAGAATGCTTCTCTGTTCAGTTGCTTAAGCCAGGCTTTCAACGCCTTAAGCTTGGACACAAGTCTAAACATGGCACCCCTATCACCGAACTATCCCAAACTTGCTAAACAATGGAGAGGAAAATCCGGATGTTCTAACCAAAATTCAAAGAACTTGAAAGGCTTCCTCCTGAAGTCCGAGTTAAGAACTTTGACAATCATAGGGTATGATCAGAAAAACCCGGGTTCAGGAAGGCAGCTTTCGAGAAGGAAAAGTCCAACTTCCACTTAGTATTAACCAAGACCTAATCAATCTTCTTCATTTTCCTATTAGCTCCAGTAGAGGTAGACTAAGTGAAGCGAAGACCAACATACCTGAGGTCCTCTAACTCTGTCTGAGCTAAGCAAAGACCGAACTCATCGAAGTAAGGGATCCAGGTGTTGGAGATTCCAAAACGGTCTGAAGGGTCTTTAATGGCGTTAAAATCCCCTGCAACCATCCAAGTTGAATCCTGCAAAAGATTGTTCATACAAAGAAGATCCTCCCATAGGGGCCAACGATGAATAAAGGTATGTTCTCCATATATGACGGAAACACAACAAACCAGACCAGACAAGGTAAGCTTTAGGCGTCCATGCACAACCTGATCGTTAATAGCCAAGGTTTCATAGCTTACGCAATATGGGTTCCAACCAATCCAAATTCTACCCCGAAGGGAGAAATCATAGTTAGCAACCCACTTCCAACCATTTAGCAAGATTGAGGAAATAGATTCAAATAAAGACTCAGGGACTTTTGTCTCAAGTAGACCAACAAGGCACATATTGTTTGTTGAACAAATCTTATGATTTCAGCTTGCCTAGTGGGGTCAAGAAGACCCCTTATATTCCATATATGTATATACATATATACATAGGAGTAGGAGAAAATTACCTCTTCTTTATGGTCTTCCTTTGACTAGCAACCGATGTAGGTACCATAGAAGGGGGTGGATTCAAGCATAGCAGCAATAATTTATCTTGCATGGTCTCAGCCGGTGCACTTGTGGGGGGAGCTCTCGGAGAAGGGCACCCAACATAAAGCAAGTCATCCTCATCCGAGCTTGCATGGATACTGGAGCTTCCAATCTCATTCGAGCAATTGGGAGGCACCGAGGAGTGAGGGACAACCTTCACCTCAACCAGGGGAGAATAGCCTTCATTAGACTTAGAGGAGGTTAAAGAACTTCCAATGGTTTTTCGAGTCGACGATATAGGTACAGCTTTCACAGGAATAGAGCCCTTCAATCTCAAGGACTGCCCCTCTTCACAGGCGGGGCTAAACTAAAGGAAGCAGCATCCTTACCCATCAGAGGATTTTTCTTTTATCCTTTGACTTGCTTCCAACCCGAATTAGCTACTGGAGGAGGAGCAGCAAAATCTTGAACTTCTCTAGAACTAGAGCACACAGTACCAGACGTGTTAGTAATTGGTACAGGATCAACAACTGGACGTGCAGTCTTATGTAGAGCAGAGGAATTATCGCCAGTTGCAAGGCGTTCAGTAGCAGACCTGTTATCAAACAGGGGATTGTTTAACATCCTATCCACCACTTGCCTTTGCTGGTCCTAAGTAGCTTCTGGGGCTGTAGCCGGAGCAGGAGGAGTAGGGGTCGAGGACATACCTTGAGGAGCATGGGATTCTACGACCAAAGGCTGCTGATCTGTAGCAGGAGGTCGAGCTATAACAAGGGTACATTTATGGCCGAAAATGCTGCATCCAGAGCAAGCTATAGGCTTCCATTCATATTTCACTCCAACCAAACAAGATTCTCCATTATGAACCACTTTGACGAATTCACAAATAGGCTGTTTCGCTGTAATCTCAATGCATACTCTGGCAAAAGCTAGCACTTTCATATGTTCTGTTCTCAAGTCCACGTACAGTGGCTTCCCTATTGCACTCGCAACTTTGCCAATTGCTTGGGAAAACCAGAATGCAAGAGGGAGATTGCTCAACCTTACCCACGTAGGCACGGTCAAGTGGGTATCCTTTCTAAGCTCCAAATTCGGTTTCCATTGCCGCAAGACCAATGGCACTCTAGCAACCATAATCAACCCCCCCTCAAGGACCTTTCTTCAAAAGTCTCTGTCCGTTACATGGAAGAAGAAAAAGCCTTGTGCATTGGACATTACCTCAACTAAATTCGGACCCTAAGCATTTTTAAGGGCCGATTCAGTGACTTTAAAGGGTAGTCTCCTACCAATATAATAACCCACAAGACACACTTCCCTGTCCTATGTTAATAACAGATTGGTTGTTGAGATGGCTGATGTTGATACCTATAGCTTCCTCTAGTCTCCTACAAGTTGGAGTATTCTTCCCTGCCCATGTATGCACTTAGGGTTATTCGAATCCCTCCTCTAAGGGTGTTTAGATCTCAATCTACCTCTGCTCCTTCCTCGCGGCCCAACAGGAGCACAAGTGGTTTGAACTTGCTTAGTAGCTTCCTTCGAAACAGCAGGGGCTAAAGCATTCCGACCCAAGTCCTCCTTCAAGGAACCAACTAGAGTTGAAAGGCCAAGAACGGGAGGGGGAGGGCTTCACGCACTAGTCCCTACCCCCTCGTTGTGGGCTAGAATCGACTCAGAAACCATCGTAGAATAGAGTTGTAGAATAACAACATAGTTGTGCGAAAAAAGCCTAACCAAGCTCACTCATATCGGCCCAAAGAAGAGACGTACCAGGGCTAGCTTATGGGGGTTTTAAAGAGTGCTACTAGTCTCCCTTACCCACCAAAGATTAGCCTCAACCACTAATCAAGGCTCCAAGAAACAGCCACGAACCAACTCGCAAGAACAGTGCCAGAATCGCTTGTCTTGGGAGCATTCGTGAACAGTGATCCGAGAAGGAGCAAATGGCCAAAGCTTACTCTACTTTCGTAGTTATTTTTTTTATTTGGTGACCCAGAAACCACCTTACAGTCGGTAGCTAGCGACGCAAACCTAGGGTGGCGCCGTAGGGACCCACCTCCCACGGCGTCGCAAGTAAGTTGCACAATGGGGGCAAGGAGTTTCGAATCTCTACCCTTCCAGCTGAGGGGTCAAGGCACAAACCAACTTGTCCATCGGAGGATGGGTCTATTACTTTGTCCGTCTTTCATAAATCCAAAAATTTCACCTCTAATTATGAAATATGAATGCATCTGTCCCTTGTTGACACATAAATTTTTTGCCCAAAAATCATTTCCAAAAAATGGGAATTTTTTTTTTCCACAAAAATATTTCAAGTTAAATTCTTGCATATAGATTATCTAGGCATTTAATATAGTGTTTTAAATGGAATATGTTTTTACTTTAAAAAAACAAAATTTGAAAATATATATAAAAAATATATTTTAAAAAAAGAAAATAAAAGTTGGGGCCAATGATCTAAATGTGACTAGCCAAGCCCATGAGGTCAGATTGGAATTCAAATGGCAAGTTGGGGCCAAAATGCAATTTTCAAAAGTTGAGGGACCAATTTACAAATTTTGCAAAATTTGCATCTGAGCCCGTAAATCATCATCTTGATCACCAATCAAGTTGAAATTGAATTTGGGCCAAGTCGAATCAATCAAATCGAGCCAAAAAGACCAAATTTGTATTGAATTTGGTATTTTCTGATAAGAAAATGATCAACTTTGAGGGACTTTCTTGCAAAATTGGGTGGGTAAAATTGCAAAATCCGGTCGAGATCGTAAACTACTATGCATGAGCTTGCTAATTGAACAAAAATCGCAGCCAAATTGATGGATTAAAGCACCCAAACCAGCTGACAAATCTCAATCCATAAGTTGGTCTAATTTCGAAATTGCTAAGTAAGCAACTTTGTGGCCCCACCATATCCTTCTCACCTAGCCAACCAACCTGATATTTTCACGTGATGGAAGACCATAATTAGTAGTGCAAGTGGACAAGCATTAGTCAGAGATAAACTACTGAAGGCACGGGAAAATCGCACCAAATCTAGACACTCAACTGTTGCAAAAATGAAAAAATTGACTAAGTCAAAGAGTGGGTGAAGTAGCCATGTTGACAGGCTTGGTAGGTGGACAAAATATAGACCAAAAATCCTCTAATTTAGGAGATAAGATCACTGAAGCAATGTCTTTCAAGAGAGGAGAGAGAGGAAACGAGAGGGAGAGGAGAGTGCTCACGATCGTCCCCCAAAGAGGCCCTCAGAAGCAACTCCAAAAAAGCAAATCCAAAAATTCCAGATCAACCTCTAGAGAGAAAATGGAAATTTTCGCAAGCTTGCAGCCAAAAATAGTCAAAACCTTCAACTAGAGAGTGAAACTTCACTCAAAGATCTTTCTATCCATAGGTCGTACATCTCACATGGAGTTCGGAAAGGTCTTCTAAAGCCCCCTGAAAAACACCCTCCCGGTGGGCCAAGAAACACTGAAAATTTTTCTAGTATTGAGCCGGTTGGTCACGAGTGAAGGAAAGTGAGTATTTTTGAGAGAATTGAGAGACAAATGAGGAAATCTATGACTTAAAAGCCAAACTAGAATACATATAGTTTGGATTTGTTTTAATTTGGCCAACAAAAGAGGTTCTGGAGCTTGATTTTGGAGGTTAATGAAAACCTTCGTTATCATTTCTTTCTTTGCAGATCTCGTTTTCCAATTGAAGAAGCCAACTTCCACGGGCCCCCGAGGATAATTTCTCAACTTCCTCGGCTAAGAGCCACTTGAAAAAAAAAAAAAAACTAGGAAGCAAAGTAAGAATCCTAGATGTATTTTTGGTCAATTTGAACATGTTCTAACTATGAAAAATCAAGAGGAAAACTAGTCCAAGAAACTGATTTTGAGGCTATAATTTTTCTAAGTGTTGAAATCTCTTCAAGAGTTTTGCATGTGTGCTTTTTGAAGAGGTTGTTTTGATGTGTTCGATTGATCATTCTCTATGATGTTTATTACATTTGAAAGCTTATGTTACCTATCTTCACTCGGATTAAGTAATGTTTTCCTTAGATCTTGCATGTGATGAGTGTTGGGGCTTCAATATGGGCATGTAACATGTTTGCTTGACTTGGGTTCAAATCCAGATTTGCAAAATCAGCTCAAACCAACATATTTGAGGATGATTTTAGCTTGGTTCTAATGTGTTTTAAGCTATGATTTCTATTTAATATTGTTCTTTGCATGTGGTAGTATAACATTGATATTTTAATTCCACATGAGATTGCTTATCAGTGGAGATTGAAGGCTGCAAACATGGCTCAAGGAAGCTATTGGGGCTAGTTTAATGCATAATAAGTGTTCGATAAAATGCTCAAACTAAGCTTCGATCTTGAAATGGTTGATTTGAGCTTGATTATTGTGATATTCATGTGATGTGTTACTCCATGTTAGTATAGATCGGTTTAAGGAATTATTATTATTTTTAAAAAATAATTAAAAAAAGAAAAATATGAAAATTTCAAAAAAAATCAAGAAATGTTAGATAACATCAAATTAGGATAGAAATGACATATATGAAATTTTCCTAATTTTAAAAGGTCATTTTCCTAATTTAATGCTATTTTGGTATTTTATAACCATTTTTGTAAATAATCCATTTTGTGCTGATTAAAATTATTTAAAGTAACCACCGGCCGTGGTGACTCTATTGGGTAGGCTCCAGATCTCCAAATGGGATATCCAAAATTTGAAGCCCTTTCAACGCAAGTTGAAGGGAGGCTGGCAGGCCATCTGGTGTCTTAAGTGTGACGTCGAGGTGGTGGGTCATCCGCTAATGTCACCCCGGGTTTACCTCGCTGGCTACCGGCTGTACGGGGGTTCCCGAGTCATTAAAAAATATATATATTTAAAGTAATTTCATGCATATAGAGTAATTTCATACATATTTGAATTCTCATTTCACTCATGGGGGTCCTGTCCCGGGGCGTGATAACAAGGCCATGTAATATTATTTGCCCGACTTGTATTGGGTTTTCCTTTTTCGCATTTATTTTCAAGTCATTTCAATTTATTGGATATTTACTTGCGCACCGCTTTTCATTAATTTGAGTGTAAATTTTTCTTCTAAATTACGTTAAGATTAATTTAGATATTAAGGAAAACAAACCTACAAAAATATTTGTATGGACGCTTAGCAGTTTTATAAGGATTATAATCGGTAATCAAGATTGTGTGGCCATTTAGATGAACAACATTTCAAGTTAGTGGTACCGCAAGGGCGCTAATAGAAACATTAGCGTAAACAAGTCCCTGTTCCTAGAAATCTCTGGTTACGTAGGAATCGAGACAACACTCCCGTGTCTCGATTGGTTTCTAGCCGACCCTAATAGGCTAGTGGTGACTCCTAGAAATACATAGGTTGTTAAGAATTAAAATTCAAAATCCAATGTCGCATGAGGTATGGGCTTGGGAGAGCCCGCGCCTAATCCAAGGCCATTGGTCTGCCTCTTTAGGCAAATACCCATAAAACTTCTTCATTTTCCCCAAGACGGAAAAAGAGAGGTCGCGACATCCCTATTAATCATTACTCCGATCCTAAAGGCCAACACAATAGGACCGAAATCCTACAATGTTATCCCATGCTAATGTATACATAGTGTAGGTTTGCTTTGAGCACTCTAATTTCTTCAAAGTAATAGCACTAGAGGCACGACCCGGCTAGTTAACGCTAGGAGTGTATCTTCGCCAGTAGAAGGGATGAGCCAATCGATGCACACCGTGAGGCAAACTAGTAGACCCAACCCAAGGTCCAACTACGAGCTTTTTAACTACAGCTTTTTAAATATACGCTATTGGAGCTAGAATTACCGTGGTTGCTAGCGCTAGACTTGCCCTCTAATGGATCCTCGTTAAGGGATTTAGATTGTACTCATTTCAATTACCAAATCCAAAAAGCTCGGTATTTTTATTTATTGTCACTACCTCCCTATGTCAAGATTGTGTAATTTGCGCACTTGCTGCATTCCTTGGATGTGGTAGTCGTTTCTTAGGCTCCCTCTCCGGAATCAAACCCTAATTCTCCGTCACCCGTCACCACCATAGTAGGCCACAATCTTACCATCAAAAGTTGATAGGGCAAAGATTTGAATGATGCGTCACCGGCATGATTGCCGTGTGATCAGTCAAGTTATCATGAATCATCATAGCAACGGGCAAAGCTCGCGTTGACCTTTTATCTAATAAATGCATCCCTTCCAAAAGTCGGGGTTTGTTGCACATACTAGCTCTAGAATTACTCGTCCCTTCTACTGGCAATATACTCCTAGCCTTAACTGGTCAGGTCGTGCCTCCAGTGCTATTACTTTGACGAAATTAGAGTGCTCAAAGAAAGCCTATGCTCTGTATACATTAGCATGGGATAACATTATAGGATTCTGGTTCTATTGTGTTGGCCTTTGGGATCGGAGTAATGATTAACATGGACAGTCAAGGGCATTTGTATTTCGTAGTTAGAGGTGAAATTCTTGTATTTATGAAAAACAAACAACTGAAAAGTAAAAAGTTTTTGCCATTTGTTCCTCATCGGGTTACTATTCACAGAAGCTCTCTAGAGGGGCAATTTCTACACTGTTCCTGCTCTCTGGTGTGCAGCTATTTCCCGAAGCTTTGATCGGTGGTTAAGGCTGATTTTTGGAGAGAAGGACCGTCTGGTAGCCCTCTTCAAACCCTCAAGAGCATAGGCCCCGGTACTTTCTCTTTGGGTCGCGATGCTCCTTCTATATTAGGGTTTTGTTCGGTTTGCTGTGGGTTTTTGCTCGTGGCTTGTTTGCAATTTGTATGCTATGATGGCTAACAAAAAGACATTTTCCCAATAGACCTGGATTGAGTGAAGCGCTAACCTGATCAGTTTGCAGCTGGCTTGCAAGGGAGAGAAAACGCTGTGTCCATAGTTGCACCCTTGACGTGATTGTATTTACCAAAGTAAAGTAGTTGGCCTTCCGTAGTCTTGATGCAATTATAAGTACTCCCAAATACCAAAACGGCAACGAGCCTTCCTGATAACCAAGGAACTCCTTAAAGAGGTTATGAGATTCAGGGGAGACTCTAGAGAAGATCTCACTCTTGTGCAAGTTCGAAACTAGGACACACCAGTGAGAGAACCTATTAATACCCGCCTTGAGAAGAGATAAGGAAGGCATATTTGCTCCAACAAAGAGCAGGATGTCATTTGCTATTCGGAGTTTGACAGAGGAAGAGAGAGCTTGGAGAAAGTTGGGAGCGAGAGGGGCTGTGGAGAGATGGTGGGGCTTGCATCAGAGAGAGGCCAAAAGGCCAGCTGTTAGATTGATTTGTGTACTGTTGAATGTCAAGTTCGGCTATTAAATTAGCAGACAGAGTGGCCTACATTCAAGCCTGGGGTTCTTCCATGATGGAGTATTCATTTGACTTCAGAGGGCTTTGGTCAACTCTAGGCATATCAATCTTCACCTATAAATATCGTTTTGCAATTGATGGGAGTGAAGAAATTTGGGGTCCTTTACTGTCCTTAATGTCCCCCTTCCTTTTCCTGGTCAAAGAATGAGATTCCGGGATGAGAAAGCATGGAAAAACACGGTGGAATGAAAGTTGGGTGGAATTCATTGGTCAAAACAGAAGCTCTAGTAGCTCATCAACAGACAACCTTGTCAGAAGAAAAGAGCAAATTGTAGATGATGCTTTCTTGGCAATAAGGGGAGCGTTCCAGTCAAGTTTCGCAGAGGTTCCTCTGAAATCTGAAACATACTCACCCAAATAGATTAATCATTTTTTTTTTTTTGAACAAGAAACCTACGTTGCATACTTTAAAATCTGAACCTACCCTATTATAGTTACAAGGTTTTACTCAAATTCTATCTATATTATTAATTGAACAATTGCAGTGAATCATAGTCCTTAATAACTATCATTTGTTTCTACAATTCACTGAATACAGCTTATATTTAAATACACGAAGAACATAAAACATAAACAAAATAAAATTTCAGTCATAAAATGGAAGTTTAAAGAAGTAGTTTTAATTGTATACTTATTATTAGTCGCTATGAAATACTGCAAGATTTTGCGAAGAAGGAAAATACAAACTTGTTTCAAGTTTTACCTATCTAAAACTGAGAACATACTTGTCGAAATAGATTCTTCAATTTTTAGAAACTAAAATTTACCCTACATATCTTGAAACTTGATAGATTCACATCCATCTAGTTCTTTGATTTCAAATTCTACCTTGAAATCATGCTCGTCCGTACTTGGTAGTGTTTATCTCGTGGTTTGAAATTAATGTTCCAAGCATTCTTTGACAGCAAAACGTGTGTCACGATCCTTCTTCCAACGTGAAGATCTGCCCTTAGGCGCAGTAGACTAGGACCCTTGACTGCACAAGCTAAAACTCTCGACTTTATGGGCCTTTGAATGTTGGAATGCAGATGGACCATGTGATGGCTACGAATCATGTGAGTTTCTGGCCTAGTGAGGGACCCCCTGCTGCCATTGAAAGATCCACTATTCCACTCTTACCCGCAACTTGGACTGATGATTAATGAGAAAGGACCATGCTCATTATTGGGATGTTGATTTCAACACATATCACCATGACTCTTCATTCCTAGACTTCCATATAGAAGGACCATCCTAGCTCAAGCGGACCATCCTTGCTCGACAGGGATGGTGGATAGTCATGACATCTAGGGATGATAGGTTCTTGGTTTACTCTGGTTGCACCTAGGAATCGAGAATCAGACTAGGAAGACTAGTTCCCAATTTTTGGGAATGGGGACCGGTCTCAAGGAATCAATAGCTTAGCAAAAAAAAGATATATATATATATATATATATATATATATCTATATTTAAAGAGATACTAGAATTGCTACTATTTTGGGGGTTTATTGCTAATTTTAAGAAACTACAAAAATATATTTTTTGAAAAAAAAAAGAGTAGGTCCAGTCTGGTTTCCCCCGGGGACTGAGAACCGGACCAAACCAGCTGGTCCAATTCAGTCCGGGTGGTTCTCAGTTTGGATAGTTCGACATGCTCACCCCTAGTGACCTCGACCTACCTTAATTGCAACAGCCCTTTGGGAATTCCCATCAAGCAAAGCTTCCACTACTCACTAATTCAAAGATTTGATACATATATTCCTTTCAATTGAGCATAGCAGGCAAGGTCAACTGCGAAGCACAAAAACTTATTGCTGGGTCGAGCAGTGAAACGGTTGAGCTTGATCTAAGCATCAGCTCTTTAACTTTCAAACAAGTCGAATGAGTCGTTGAGGATGATTCAGAATGAACTATGTAGTTGATCATAATGTTGGTTAGGAGTGGTTTTATTTTGGGTTTTTTGGGGCCGTGGAGATGATGATGCCGATGGAACTGTCAATGTACTTTTTTTTTTATGGAAATTCTTCTTCTTCTTCTTTTTTTTTTTTTTTTTGTGTTTTAAACCTTTGGTGTCGAATATCAATTTGTAATTTTTAAAGAAAGTTAGGGAATGACTTACGTGAGTACGTACGCATCGCTTAACCCACGATAGGTGGGCTACAATAAAATACCATCCACAAAGCCTGCGAAAAAGCCAAAAAAAAAAAAACCAGCCAAAGGATTTTCTCATTTGCCAATGTTCCAATTCAGCTTTTCCCACATATCTCCGACAGTAACGCAAAGGCTCTCTCTCTTCCCCCACCCTCCGTACAAAAATGGAGGTTTGCCACAGCCAAGTGTCACGGGTCAGTTGATTGCAAATGATCACACACGCCCGTGCAGCCTTAGGAATTTAATCCCAAGTCAGCCTCATGCACATACACTCGAACATAAGGGTCATATGAATAAAGGGGCAATTGTATTTGCTTGTGAATGAGCTAAATACAATGAGGGGGAATGTCCATTATTTATACAAGTTCGGGTCTCATCTCATTTGTTAATCATCCCTCCAATCCAACGGTGGTGTTTAAATGTATGCCATAATTACAAGTCTGTACATTAGGCAACTCAATGGCTCTAGACCTTGGGAAAGCCTAAGGGCGTGTGTCAGAAGCAAAGGCAGGGTCGCTTGACATAGAGTAAGTGAATGAACGGTCACGAGCTTTTGTTCGAACTACGCATGGGTTGATCACGGGTCATTCATGGATCAGTCATGGATTGCTCGTGGGGTGGCCCTCATACGTGACATGGCCCCATCTGAATGGTCTTGGATCATGCTTTGTTCATGGGCCGTGTCAATCTCCCCCGCTTAATCGGGTGACGCCTCCATCGTGTCTATGGCATGAAAGGCATCAATATGTTTCTTGAACTACCACAGAGTCTCAAATGGTTCCCAACTTGTTTCACTACCAGAAAGACCTTTCCATCGAACGAGGTATTCCTTCTTCAGAGCACAATATCTTTTCCATATGATGCAGTCCGCCACGATGCATTCAACATCCCGATCGTAGGAGGTTTTCGCTCCACGAGGCGCCCGTTGCGATTCGCCTCAATCCGAGTCTTCCTCATTTACATGGAAAGGCTTCAGCATACTCACATGGAATACGGGTGTACCTTGAGTTTGGCTGGTAAGTCTAGTTTATATGCAACCTTCCTGATCCGTTGCAATGCTTGAAAAAGGCCTTCATAGCGATGAATCAACCCTTTGTGCACGTCACGGTACTGAAGGACCAAGTGTAGCTTGGCCAACACTAAGTCCCTGACTTGAAATTCTACATGTCATGGCTTCTTGTCAACTCATTTCTTCATGCGCTTTGTGGCTCTATGTAGGCAGCCCACGTGAAATCCACATGTTCGTCCCATTTTTTGGCAAACTTGTACGCAGAATGACTACTCCCTCAATATCCCAAGGCAATCGCGCTTGGTGTAAGTAGTTGCTGCCCGGTCACGATTTCAAACGAGTTCTAGTTCGTGGATTCATTCCGCTGCAAGTGGTATGAGAATTGGGCCACGTCGATCAACCATGCCCAATCCACTTCCGTGTTGCTCACATAGTGCCGGAGGTAGATTTCTAAGAGCGCATTCGCCCACTCCGTTTGACCATCAATTTTGGAATGCAGGCTCGTGGAGAAGTTGAGGTTCGTCTCCAGCAACTTGAAAAGCTCGATCCAGAACTGCTTGATGAACCAAGGATTGCGATCACTCACAATCATGCATAGTATGCCCCAGTACTTGACGACATGCTTAAGGAATAACTTGGCTGCTTCCTCAGCTAGACAATCTTTTGTGGCTGGCATGAACGTTGCATGCTTGGAGAAACTATCTACCACAACCATGAAAGTTTGACACCTTTTAGACTTCAGTAGGTTCACAATGAAGTCCATTGAGATGCTCTCCCATGGACGTTTCGAGATAGGCAATGGTACAAGGAGCCTCGCTGGTGACTATTGCTCTATCTTGTTCTATTGGCACACAAAACATGTCCGCACATAGGCTTTAACATCATCCTGCATATGTGGCCAATAGTATTGATCCTCAACAAGTGCCATGATGTGATGGATTCCCGGATGACCCGCCCATTTAGAATCATGGCACTCGTGCATCACCTCCTTCCTGAGTTTCCCATGGAGAGGCACATAGTCGCCGCCCCTTGGTGTAAAGGAGATCATCCTCTCACCAGAATCACCTTGTCTTGCCCTTTCGCACGTACTAAGGAGAGCTTGGGCCATTCAATCATGCTTAAGCCCCTCCTTGATATAGTCAATCCATGAATAGCCAGGTTGATTTATCATGTTGGCCAGTTCTAACTTCTGGATCAAGGCAACGGCCATGGAGTTGGACTTTCTGAGCTTGTATTCCAATACATAATCAAACTCGGGCAAGAAGTCTTGCCACCAAGCTTGCTTCGGACTGAACTTCTTCTGGGTTTGAAAGTAGCTCATGGCCACATTATCAATGTGACATCCTGAAATTCGACCCCGTTTCGATAAAGTGAAATGGGCATTTCGTCGACGTGCCTATGGCCTTTTTCTCCGAGCTGATCACTCACGAGTTAACTAACCTATTGGGTGAAGCCGTTAAGGGATGTATCGGCCGTAAAATCCCTAAAAGCTACCTAATTGGTTGGATTGAGCTAAAATCACGTTTGATTGATTTTTAACCACGAAATTGAACTCGATTTCGGGAATCGAATTTTAAGCGCGTCATGATTCTTATTTTTAGGATCTGTCTCATCGCTCGTCAATTTATTGACGAGTCCGAAATTTCAATAAAGAAATTATCGGAAAAAGAAAATTGAAGACCAAAATAAAATAGAAAGGAAAAGGAAATTAGCAAAGGAAAAGTTGCATAAAGGAATTATGTAATTTCCTTTTTCTTTTTCTCTCTCTCTCTCTCCCCTTTTCTTTTTCTCTCTCTTTTCTCTCTCTTTCCCTCTCTCTTTTCTTTTCTTTCTTTTCTTTCTTTTTCTCTCTTTTCTTTCTCTCTCCTCTCTCCTCTCCCCTTCCCCCAGCCGTGCGAATTCTCCCCCCTTCCCCACCGCTCATTCCCTCTCTCTCTCTTTTCTCTCTCTCTTCTCTCTCCTCTCTCTTCTTTCTTCCTCGCACGCTCGACCGAACCCCCTGTTCTTCTTTCTTCTTCTCCTTCTTTCCTTGCGCCGAGCGAAGCAGAACCAGCCCGCCCTCGGCCGCTCGCCGCCGTCACGCCGTCGCGCCGCCGGACCCGCGCCGCCCGTGCGCTTCGCCCGCGCCCAGCCGCCGTCCGCGCGCCCAAGCCGAGCAGCCCAGCCCCGTTCGCCCCTATTCAGCCGCTGTTCCGCCCATCTCCGCCCGCCTCCGGTCACCACCGGCCCCGCCGGACCACCCCCGAGACCCCCTCGCCCTCCGCCGGCCTTCCTCGCCCTCCTAGCCACCGGAGCAGCCCCGGTCGGCCCGAACAGCAGACCCACGAAGTGGGTTTCAGCCACTTTGGGCCCGCTTTTGAGCCGTTTCCGGCCCCGGATCCGCGAGTCGCTTTGGGAAGTCTTGTTCCTCGCGTCGCCGCCGTCGGATTGATCCGATTTGCGCGCGATTTGGTGAGTAATCTCACTAATCCAAGATTAGTGACTAATTATGCTTAATGTTGGTTTAGATTTAATTAAATATGCTTAGGTTGTTAGATTAGATTTAATTAGCAATTATTAGTCAATTGTGATGTGAATTAGTTAAATTGAATGTGTAATTAGCAAGTAGACATGGTCTACTAATTATTGGAAGTGCCTCGGGATTTTTCCCGACCCTTAGTGGGCTCCAATTAGGCTTTTCGGGCCTAAGTGGATTTTTTTAGTATTTAAATATTAATTTTCGGAATTAAATTAAATAATTATTTATTTTCCGAAAATACAACTGAGATGGCCTGGAACCGGAAAATTATGCTGATGACTGTGGTGAAGTCCGTTTATTTAATCGGGCCTTATTTTGAGCTAAATTGAATTTTTAGTAATTAATAATTAATTTTCGAAATTAATTAATTAATTAATTATTTTTCGGAAATTAAGATTTTGATGGCCGACGACCGAAATCTCATGCCGATCGTTGTGGTGCAGTCCGTTTATTTATTTGAGTTCCACGTTGTATGGAATTGAATAAATTGTGATATTTTAGGGATTTACCCTAAATTGATTGGAATTGATTGAGATTGAATTGTCGATTGGTAAATGACCAAGTATGTTGGCCAAGTATGTTATTCGGTATTTATAATGCTTTGTGGAGTTGATTTAATTATTTGATTGAGAAATTGTTGGGCCAAGGCATCTAAAAGGACACGTGGGCTCGGCGAATTGATGCATCGCTTTGGTGAGATGCACCTGAGAGAATGCACGTGGGCCAAGGCATCTAAAAGGACACGTGGGCTCGGCGAATTGATGCATCGCTTTGGTGAGATGCACCTGAGAGAATGCACGTGGGCCCGGGCATCTAAAAGGGCACGTGGGCTCGGTGACTTGATGCATCACTTTGGCGAAAAGGTCGCCTGAGAGAATGCACGTGGGCCCAAGGTTCGAGGCACGTGAACTCGGAGACTTGGAAGGTCGTCCTGGAGAATGCACGTGGCCTAGCTTTCGAAATATCCCACGGTGGGGATTGAATTGTATGACATGTAATCGACCTGGTTCGATTTGTTGAAGTGAATGGGTATTTATTGTGAATTATACTGACTTGCGGGTGGGATCGAGGCCAAGGTAAGTCCTCGCCTGTGCGTGCTTAGGCAGCATTTAGTATAATGGTTTGCTAATCGGGCTTAGTGGGGTAGAACTCGCTGAGATGTAGTCTCATCCCAGTTTGGGGAAAACCATTTCGGGCCCCGCTGAAGAGCCGAGAAGGAGGAATCCGAGAAGAGAACTCGGAGGTGAGATCGAAGAGGAGGATTTTTGGAAGAAGAAGATAGTCCCGAGGGGAGCCGTGAGTACGGTCTGGATGGATTGAGATCATGTCTTCTTTTGAGATCTCCGTTTTGATGTGAATAGTTATGAAGTGATTTTATGGTTTGTATAATAGTTTGGTTATAAATTTCAATATGAAAAATATGGCCCCGCTTTTCTATCCCATCGTTTTATTGTGCGGGGATTTTAACGCTTCCGTATGTGCTTAAAATTGAAAGGGTCGGCGATACATTGTCCTGGGATATCGCATTATAAAATCGACCAAGTGAGACGGATGTGTGCGTGCCTGAGGATCGGGGCGTGACAATCAATCTTTACAATGAACCAAGATCCCAAGAGATAGTGCCTCCACGTACGAAGGCAATGCACCACCGCAGTCATCTCCTTCTCTTGGATCATGTATCATCGTTTGATATCGTTTAATTTCTAAGACTCGAAGGCAACTGGGTACCCATCTTGCATAAGGGCACCACTGATAGCAAAGTTAGAGGCATTAGTTTCTATCTCATATGGCTTGGCGTGGTCGGGCAGCACGAGCACTGGCTCTTTGTTCATGATCTACTTCAACCAATCGAATGCCTCTTGACACCGATCTGTCCACTTTCACAGCCTTTCTTTCTTCAGCATGTCCGTGAGTGGCACGGTAAGGCTCGAATATCCCAGGATGAAGCACCGATAATTGTTTGTGAGACCAAGGAAGGATCTCAGTTCCGTCACCTTGATTGGTGGCTCCCATTCAATGATAGCATGGATCTTGGCCGCGTCTATCCACACATGTCCGCCCCCGAAGATGTGCCTAAGGAAAAAGACTTCATTTTGCACGAAAGTACATTTCTCACACTTCACGTATAGGTCATTTTCCCGAAGGACCTAGAAAACTTGTCTCAAGTGCTCGACATGTTCCTCGAGCATCCGGCTATATACAACAATGTCATCAAGGTAAACTGCAATGAATGGATCAAGGAACAAATGCAATACCTTATTCATAAGAGTGTAGAACGTGGCCAATGCATTTGTCAAGCCAAAAGACATGATGAGGAACTTGTACGATCCGTAACAGGTCACACACGCGGTTTTTGGCTTATCCCCTTCGGCAATCCGAACTTGGTAATAACCCAATTGAAGATCAAACTTGAAGAACCATCAAGCTTCCCCGAGCTGATTGAAAAATTCCACAATGAGGGGGATCAGATACTTGTTCTTGACAGTGAACTTGTTTAGTGCTCGATAGTCTATGCACATGCAGAGGGATCCATCATGCCTCTTTTAGAACAAGACTGGGGCACCAAACAGGGTTGGACGGCCGAATGTATCCCACGTCAAGCAACTCTTTGAGTTGTTTCAGCAATTCCTCCAATTCTAGCAGGGTCATGCGATAGAATGCCATGGCCAGCAGTCGAGCATCGAGCACGCGCTCGATCCAATGATCCACTTCTCTCCAAGAGGGCAGTTTCTTGGGTAGCTCAGGTGGTATCACATCTTGGAAGGCGTTAAGGACTTGGGTTACCTTTTTTCAGTACCTCACTTTCATTCATGCCCTCCTCCTTCAACACTACCAAAAAGGTCATCTCACCTTTCTTTACTCCCTTTGACAGTTGCATGGCCAATAACATATTCCTATCGTGTTTCGACTCGCGATGGATCAAGACCATGCATTGACACCACTTGTCCAGGATGCATACGCAATTCGCGAAAGGCATAACGCCCACATTGATCCTATCAAGGAATCCAATACCAAGCACAAAATCATAGTCGTTAAGGGAGATCACCTCAATATCTTCTTTGCCGGTCCATGAACCGAGGTGAAGCTCCACGTCCCTAGCCATGCCGCTAGTAAGGACTTCCTTAAAGTTCACCGTTTTGAGTCAACTGGCTTTCCTTTTCTCAACTGGAAGATTTAGCTTCTTCACGACCTCTTGGGATATAAAGAGGTTGGATGCCTCAGTATCCACGAGCGTACTCATCATGGTACCATTGATCTTCACATCCACGAACATCATCCATTTGGGTTCCTTAGCTTTTTTGGTCTTTGATCAACCCAAGGATATGCAACGATCCTAATCGTGCCTCCTCTCGCAATTCATCCTCCTTGCATAAGGCTGCCAACTTTCCTCTTTTCAAACAATCTCAGGCCATGTGTGGCCCGTCGCAAAAAAAGCACTTGTAAGTGTGTACCTTGCAATGATATCCTCCATTGCTCGAATCTGGTTAAGTCTTAGGAGAGGCCGATAATGGTTTGTCTCTATTCCAACGATAGTATCGACTTTGATCTCCCCCACCGTTGGCATCTTCTCTCGAACGAGAGTCTGGCTTAGCCGAGGATGGCGGCTTGTACTCCACGAGGGACTCGGCCATGGAGGTAGTCGTTGCAAGATCCACCACATGACACCGTTTGAGTTCTTCTTTGACCCATGGTTTAAGTCTGCTCATGAACTAATTATATGCCTCCGTCTCAGTCATAGATGGGATTTGGAGCGACAGCTCTAAGAACCGTTTCACATACTTATGAACATCGCCTTTCTACTCTAGATGCTTGAATTCTCCATGAGCTTCCTTCTCCACATAAGCAGGGTAGTAGGTTCGATGAAATTCCTCAATGAACTTGGTCCATGTCATGATAGGGTCGCCACTCCTATCATCTAACCTGGGACGCCACCACAGCAACGTGTCATCAACTAAATACATTGCTATGGTGTTTACCCGGATCATGTCTTCAGTCATTTTCATGGTTTGGAAGTATTGTTCTGTGTACCATAGGAAGTTGTCCATGTCCTTTGCCACCCATGAGCCCTTGAATTCTTTTGGCTTAAGTGTGTCGGGACATGATTGTGCAGTGATCGCCCCATTCACGTGTGCCACTTCAACCTCGAGCTTCCCTTTAAGCTCAGCGACTTCCATATGCATGGTTGCCATCACAGCTTCCCAAGTGTCGTCCCGTTGCCTCAGCTCATGGATCAGGGACCCCAGCAACTCGCCTTGAAGTTCTCCCATGCCGGCTTTCAACTCTTGCATCCCGACCCAAAGCTCATCCCTTCCGGCTTTTGCTCTTTCGACGGTCGAGCACAAGTCCTCTACCGTCCCCTGGATGTTTGAGACGGTCTCCTCCATGACTATCATTTGGCGTTCCAAGCCGCCCATTTGATCTGTCACAACCCTAATTCCATCCTTAGGGTCACAAGCAACAAGGGTTATTTTCGCGACGTCCTAGGCTCGTTGCCATCTTGATTCTTTTTATCTTGTTATCATGCACATGCGGAAATGTGAACAAACAACTCCCCAAACAAACAATAGCTGGAAGGCTGGGACATACATCACACGGAACACACTAACTTATATTATAATAGTACTTTTACAAGCCCTTCCTATATGGCTCTCTTTTCTTTTTACATCACAGTACAAGCTTTCCACATAGGCCAAGGGAAATCCTATCTCCTCTAGCATGATTGCAGCTCTCAAAATTGATGAGAGACTTCCATTCCTACAAGACTAAGAGATGAGTTTTAGGGAAACTTAATAAGTGAAATTCTTAGTTCTCTACTATGAAAGCATCTCATTATCAAAGCCTAGCAAGTACAACACTCGTAAACAGTGTCGATAGCAGATCAATTGCAAATCATATGTCATGCTTTATCTAAACACATGCCATCCATGCCAAAACTACCATCAGCTTACCAATTATCATATCAACATATCATGCTCATGCATAATCGGTATTCATGTAAATTCATTTATCGTCGTCCTGACTCAACCAGGCCCTCTTGGCTCGACCGGGGCTTCTAGCTTCTTGCTGGGTTTCCTGGCTCGACCAGGGCATCGTGGCTCGACCCAGGCGTCTCGGGGCTAGTTTCCCGAGACTTCCAGGTTCAAGACCTAGGCATCCTAGCTCAACTAAGGCATCTCGGATCAATCGAGGCTTCCCATTCAATGAATGAGGCATCGCCGCCAACGTTATGCGGTGACTGACACTTTTTTCTCTTTAAATGCATCATACAAGCCAGTTCTTATCTTTTCTCTTAGTCAACACATGCATGGCCCAAAGGCGTGCTCATTCATTCATGTGTGTCACGAGTTTCTTATACTTCACTAGCAAACATGTTGGGAATGATCTTTGGTCCGTAGCTTGAATCAATCACTTAGCGCCGATCCCTACACTAGACAAGGCTCGCAAATGGTACGCCTCAATACCGATCCAAGACCTCAAGTCTTGGATACACCTCGCTTAAGTGACTATCCCAAGCTTGACAAACCTCGACTCCAACCCGATGTGAACATACCACGTACTGTGAATGACCCTAGGCTCTTGGTTTGATTCAACGCCAAGCACAAAGTCCTTGTGTCCATTTGGACTATGGAAATCAGCATGCTTGGTGGGTTACCAAGACCTCGTGGATTTGGTGATCCCAGTATCGATCAAGGCATAAGATCAACATGCCTCAATATCAACTTAGAACCTTACGGCCTTAGTCGATTCCCGCACCAAGCGAGACTTGGACTCAGCGTCCTATTTATGCCAAAACCAATGCTTTATGGCTTGGGCGACTTTGTCTTGCGATGAACTTAACCTAAACGAACCTCGACTCCATTCTGAAAGTGAACAACTCAAGTACATGTTCAAGCACAAACATGAGTAAAATCATACAAAAGATCCAACATCCTATCCACGGTTCAATGAGTGAGAACCTAACTAGACTCGACAATGGAGACCACCGCCCTAGAGGAGACATAGGAATCTTACTTACCTGGATGAACCTCGAATTAAAGCTTGAACTACACAAGATGGGTGACTTTCTTTGGATGCCAAAAGAGAGAGAGTGTGTGAGAAGGAAGGAGGGGCGTTTTAGGAGAAGGAGGGTGAAGAAAATGGGAGGCAAGTGAGGAAAATGGGAAATACTTCTCCTATTTATAGCCTTTGGAGCCATCATTACCAAGCCAAGCGGTCCTCTCTAATGTTTCTAAGTGTCCCGCCTACTTTCCTTGGGTGGCAAGCCTACTTGCTTCATGATTACACCTAGAAAGTGAGTTGGCCAAGCTAAAGGCTTTACTTGGCAATCTAGGCTCCGAGGTGTCATTAATTATGGCCCGTTTTTCATTTTCTCATTGGTCCACCAATACCCCGCATTTAATAGGCATTTAATGAAGTTTAATGATGATGCTAATCTAGGTTGCCAACTAAGCCATTCTAGAACATTAAGTTATTAATGAGGGCTCACGTAGCGCTCTCTAATTGGTCCACTTGTGTGCCACCTTTCTCTAGAATCTTCGAAGATATTTTGGACATAATCACGACATTTGATTTTTCAACGGACAACTCACTCCTTCATTTAATGAAGGGTTTCTAGAACTTTTCCTATTTTGTCATTTTCTCCATTAAGATGATGTTCTAGAGAATTCTACCGTCTAAATTGATTCCGGGGCCGAGAAAGAGATCATTAGGTATACCTCAAAAAATCAAATCACGTACACTTGAGGTTCGGCCCTTACATCCTGTATTTGCCCAAACCATTCCTTTGGACGGTCGGTCGACCAATAGGATCGATTGTCCTTTAATTGGTTCGACACATATTCTAAAGCTACCCATGACCTAGCACAAAGCCAAGGCACCCATAGACCTTATAATAAGTGATGGAATAGCTGGGTCTTTCCCTAGGCTCATTCTGGTCGACACCCGATCCATCGGTAGGGTTCATGGTCGATGCATTATCAATTCATGATCAAACATCACTAATTAGAGATTCATCTCCGATCACTAAGAATTAAATATGCAATGATACATTTTTTGTTAGAAGGAAATCACATTTGGTCAATTCGGATTGTCCGTGTATCGCCGCATAACCAAGCGGAATCACCTGCGACCAGAAACTGCGATTGGTTGGATCAACCCGTGACCATCCACTGATCCAAAATCATCCATTGACTAATTCTCGTGATCGAAAAGTCATCTTATGAGCTATTGATCCTATCACATTGGTATGGTCGGTAGAAATTCATGGCTGACATCTCGACCAATTCGTGACCGGTTGGTCAGTGGGTCGATCGGTCATGATCGATCCGTGATTCCTTGTCGATCAAACCAATCAATCCATGGTCAATGGCCCATGATCGATCCTTTTAGGACCTTATGGCCAATCCTTACGGGGTCGGAATCGAGTATGTTAAATGATCCCTCGAACTTGAGGCACCCCGGGTTTTCTTTAGCTTGGTAGGATCCTTCTCGTTGGTCTTATCACGATGCTCGCGATCCTTGACTTGAGTGACCACAATATTGGGATGTTGATCAACCATCGTGCTTGGAACGAAAGCTCCGATACCACTTGTCATAGGTCGATTGATTGCAAATGATCACACACACCCGTGCAACCTTAGGAATCCAATCCTAAGTCAGCCTCACACACACACACACACACACTTGAACATAAGGGTTGTATGAATAAAGGGGCGATTGTATTTGCTTGTGAACAAGCTGGATACAATGAGGAGGAAGGTCCATTATTTATACAAGTTTGGGTCTCATATCATCCGTTGATTTTCCCTCCGATCCAACGGTGATGTTTAAATATATGCCATCATTACAATTTTGTACATTAGGCCACTCAATGGCTCTAGGGCTTAGGAAAGCCCAAGGACATGTGTCAAAAGCAAGGGTAGGGCCGCCTGACATAGAGTAAGTGAACAGTCATAGGCTTTGTCCACACTGCACATGGGCCGTCGTGCGTTGATCATGGGTCATTCATGGATCGATCATGGGCTACTTGTGGGGTGGCCCTCGTTTGTGACACGGCACCATCTGAACAGTCTTGGATCATGCTTCATCCGTGGGCCGTGTCACAAGCCTTTGGGGTGCTCTATCTTCCTTCTGCAAATAGAGAGATCTCTCCGTATCATTTTTTAATCTTAGCGTTCACATGCATGTATGATGTCTAAACCGACAGGTATAATGATACGATCGAATTGAAGCCTAATCTTTAGCCTGCTCGTCCATGAACCAGTCATGCCGTCCTCTACAGCGCAAGCTTGTCATAGCACGATGCTTGATAATTGCTACTTGACCGACATGGTTAACCATTGTCATTGAGAATGACAATCTGCATAGACTTGAGTGCCTGTAGCTCTTCAACTTCTCATAGAAAGACTTTCGATATTTATCATCTTGCGTGTGAAAACTAAGAAGCTTCCCCTCATCACCGTCAACTCATTTATCGTACTAGTTTAAAATTTTTAGTAATATTAACTCCTAATATAATTTTTGAGGCTTTATTTTGCCTCTTTTCGGCTTAACAAATGACCATTGGAATGTGAATTGGTTTGTTAGTGCGAGAAAGAGGAATTGGATGAGCGAGGCTTGGCTTTGCACTTATCAGATACAGAGCATTGTTTAGTGGGTGTTGGAATTAGGAAAGTGTTGAATTCCGTATTGCTGAATTATTATTAAATTATTTGTACTAGAAATGCTATTGATATAATAATGAGTGTCGCGCTTAAAACGTAGTGATCTTTTAATTTCTGTTTCTTTTGTTCAAAATGAGATATATTTGGAGGTTAAAAAAAAAAAAAAGCGAATGGTAACGATGTCTACAAAATAAGTACAACTTTTAAGGTTATACTATTATTTACTAACTTCAGGGTCTATTTGTTTGTTAATACTTTAACAAGTAAAGAGTGCTTATTTAATTTTTGCCAAAATTTAAATATTATTTAAACTTAAACGAATATGCTTGTAAATGTTTGGATTTTTTTGGATCAATCGCATGCAATGCAAAATATATATTATTTTTCCATGGACACTCCTCTCTTCTCTTGTATTTTTTGCTTTTTCTAGCTGGTTACCAATCATGCCCTCATCAAACCGACTAGAGGGCACACCCAATGAATCAGTCTAGTGAGGCCTCGCTATCACTAGGTAAGGGTGAGCTCGCCCAACATCGCGACAATGAGCCTCACCATGGCTAAGTGACCTCAACCTTGCTCAGCAATGACGAGGGAGAGCTCGCCCATAGTGGCAAGCTAAGTAACACCAACATGCAACATGGACACGCGACACGACATGCCGACACGTAATTTCTCAAAAATAGAGAATTCCAATATGTTGGGACATGTTATATATTAAATGAATATTTTTATTTTTAATTAATTTAATTCAAATTCATAAATAAATAATAAATAGCTTACAATTAATTTACACTAATAATATTAATAAATCTATTCATAGGAAATTTGAAAGACATATTAATAGTTAATGGGTACCATATTTGGGAACATATTTCTAACTTTAACAAAAATTATAAATGAAACTAATGACTAACAAAATATTATAATCAACTTATTTAAAAAAATCTATGATCTTCTATAATAATAAAAATTTATCATTATTTAACTTTTAACATTTTTGAAAACTATTTTAAACTAATTTGTTTATTTTTCAACAAATGTAACATCACCGTTCAAAAATTATTTTCCTCCTTTATTTTTTTCCCAAACCCTCATTTCTCTTTTTCCCACGCCACCTTGAACACGCCCTCCCCCATTAGTTTCTTTTCCTCCTTTCTCCCCCACTCTAATGACCTGTAATTTCCCTGAATTTTCTCTTCCACTCCATCCCCAAAATTTATTTCCTTCCCTCATTTCTCTCTCTCCCACGCCACCTCAAACACCTCCCGTTTCTTTTCCTCCTTCCTCCCTCCAATGACGTGTCATCTCCCTGGATTTTCTCTACCACCCCCACGCCACCCCTCTAATTTTGTTCCTCCTCCCCCCTAACCTTTCATTTCCCTCATCTCTCTTCCCCACTCCCGCTCATGCCACCTCCCACCCCTTGGCCCCCCGTAACCTGTTGTTTCTCTCTCCCCCCTCACCCCCATGCAACCCCTACCCCCTAGGCCCTTGCCTCATTTCTTCGCCTTTCTTCCACCCCTCCCATCCATTGCTTGTTGTTTCTCCTCCCCGCCCCCACCTCCCTCCTCTCCACCTTCGGTTCTTTCCCCTCTTCCCCCCTCCCCCCATCACTCGTTAACCATGACCTCCTCATGTGGCACCCCTCGACGGCCCCCGATCCGATTAGGGTCGCCACAGTTCACTTACCATTTACTTTCCTTATTAACATATCACTCCGATACCATTTCAAGTGCAGCGGGTCTATACAACTTGGGGGTTTACATTTTTTTCTTTTTTTCGATCGGTCCCTTGCGCAATTTATATGCGGAAGCACATCCAACAACTCCCTTCCCTATATTCAAAAAACGATGCACACCTACTAAATATTTATAAGTAAAAGCCGTACACTTTTTATTTACTTAAATCAGATGGACATAATTCATCGGTACATCAAAATGCCATAGTCTTCTATATTCGGCTACACTCCAAAAGATAACCGACATTTCCTCCAACAGTCATACACTTAAAGTCCATCGATCAGTGTCGTCGTTCAAAAGCTCCTTCCATTGATATCCTCCTCCTCACGGTCACATCCAACCGTTCAAACCATCTACTAATCTGAAATGTTGGTCCCCAAAAGGGGTGAGTACAACCACTCAGCAGATAATGAATCCAATAACAACTCAATGCATCATGCAAATCATACATGCATTGCAAGCATTCCTTACCTTGAAGCCATGCGCATACTATCATGCACCATCATATCATATGTGTCATCATTATCATGGCATCATTACATCATACAAGTCATCATTATCATGACACCATCACATCACACACGTCATCATTATCATGGCATCGTCACATCTCACATGTCGTCATCATCATGGCATATCATCATCATCATCATCATCATCATCATCAGGCATATCATCAAGCCATATCACATATCATCATCATCATCATCATCATGCATATCATTATGCATATCATCATGCCATAGCACATATCATCATCATCATCATCATCATCATCATCATCATCATCATCCTCATCATCATGCATATCATCATATCACATGTACCATCATCATTACCATACATCCATGCATGTAACATTATCATCATATCACATGTACTATCATCGTTACCATGCATCCATGCATGTATCATCATCATTATCATATCATGCATATATCACCATGCATGATTTAATTACAATTTTCATCTTGGACCGCCACATTTCTCATTCCCGGGCCAATGCTTGCATCCCACATTCATCACTCGCGCCCAATCCTGGCATTGCAAGAAACCTCCGGGCATGTATCCAAGATACAACCGGACATCCGGCACCCCCACATTCTGGGCATCTCGTATCCCTACTGGCATCACGAGGCATCCGGGCATGTATCCAAGATACAATCGGGCATCCAAAGGGCATCGACTCATTCAAACCTCTGGGCATCTCACACCCCACCCGGCATCCCGAGGAATCTCCGGGTTTCGCCATGAAAATAGTTACCCCTACCCTCCGGGCATGCATCATGATACAACCCCTCACCCTCCGGGTATGTATCATAATACAACCGGGCATCCCGACACTCCCGGGAAAAACCTCTGGGCATGTATTCATAATACAACCAGGCATCCAAAGGGCATCGATTCATTCGAACCTTTGGGCATCCCGACTCCCGGGGCATCGTCAGCTCACACCTCCGACAGCTTCCTCATTTATCTCAATTCATATCATTATGATTCAATTTATCATGGCATGTGATGTGATGACAAATCAAGATCATACTCATCATTGAATTCATACATGCATCTCAATTCCATATCACAGACATATCAAGGCTTATTCACATGTGCATCTCAATTCAATATCATAGACATATCAAAGCTTTATCACACATGCAACATGAATTAATTGAATGGAATCTATGGCCAATGAAATAATTCTTTTTTTATTCATTTATTTATTTATTTATTTATTTATTATTTTTTTTATAACTATAATTTCCCAAAATTATCAAAATTCAAGAAATTGTTAAACAAACCCATAGGATGATAATTACTTGCAAAATTCATGGCCAAACTGAATTTTTATAAAATTTCATAATTTTCCCAAAACATCCTATGCTTCTCGGATGAAACCAGAATGCACGGTTTCCGAATAAATTCAATTAAAATATTCATATAGCCTCCAAAAATTATAAAATTTTACTGGATTATATAAAATACATTTTCGTACAACTTTCATGAAGAACTCCAAGCCAGATTATTTTTATATTATTTTATACAGTCTCACGAAGCTTCTGGATCCATTACCGCATCGTCCAGTGCACACATCTCCGAAATATTGAGATTTCACCTACCTATTCTCTTTCTTTTTCTCTGAAATTCGGATATGTTATGTGTAAAGATGTCCTTTACAAGTTTCATCAAGATATCTAGGTCAAATAATCAGATTATAGTCATTGTTTAGGTCCTTGAAGTCTCGGGTGTCTCGGAACACATCACCAGAATCATCGTCTTCAAGATCTAGTCGATTAACCAAGCTATACTTGTTATTTTCACTTCAAATTTGAGTATGTTGTATTTTAATATGTTCCCTACAACTTTCATGAAGAAACCGAAGTAAGATTCTCAACAAAAACCAACATGCAACCATGAATCCAGCGAAAGGTCAGTAAAAACTCTCCAGATCTGAGGTCTCCGTAAGATGAGACTTTAACCCCTCAAATCTCCATCATTTTCTACGAAATTGTATTATATTATAGTACAATATGTTAGCTACAACTTTCATGAAGACATCGAATCCAAAATCGGACTCCAAACACACATGCAAGCTCGAACAAGTTACTGACTCACACGATCCGAGCAAGAACAGTCACACGACTTAAGAACAAGCCAACCATACCTCGGTTTTTCTCACTTAAAACACCCAAAATCTAACATGCAAACAACATACAAGCATGCAAGAGAAGCTAGAGGACTCCCACTTGCCTCTAGAATGGACGAACGACGGCGTACGGCGGTGAACACGGCGGCACACGGCGGCTCCTCCTCGGCTCCGCCTCCTCTCTCTCTCGGCCGCTCCCCCTTTCTCTCAAATTCTCTCTCTCCCTCTCTCACTCTCTTGGCCGAATGAAGGAAATCCGGCCACCTTCTCTCTCTCTTCCCTCTTGTACCCCCAAATTCTCATGATTACTTGCCTATAAACCAACCAATGCATGGCCTTCCCTTTTTGCCACTTGTCTTATTGAATTTTGAATTTGATTGGGCTTCTTGGGCTTGGGCTTTTGGGCCATCCGGCCACTTCTTCTTGGGCCTCCTCTTGGCTGGTCGACAGCCCACTTGTGGGTCTAATTGGGCAGACTTGCTTGGCCCATTACAAGCTTAGGCCAATGGGCCTAAGGCCCATCCTAATTAAACCCACAATTTCCCTTTCAATTATTCATCTTTAATTCTTTCTTTTAAGAATTTAATTACTAAATTCCACATGTCCAAGATCTTGAAATCATAATTCCATAAATTCCAATTTATAAAACACATGGCCAATGATAGGATTTTCTTTCCTATCACATAATTATCCCTCAAAAACTTGGCCATATATCTTATTGCAAATTATGGATTAAATGGCCATAACTTGATGGTACTTCCATCACCTATTCGTAGAATTTAATATAGCTAGAGGTCGTTAAGAATTTTGGGATGCCACACCTCCTCCTCCTTCTCACATGATCCTTTCCGCTATCTTTCAGTCGCTTCACTGCCCCACCTCCTGCCCTTCCTCCTCGCAGCCGCAGCCTCAGCCTCGCCGCCAACCCTCTATTGCAACATCGTAATCGTGACGATCGCCTTGGTCTCTACTCTTCCTTTGACCCTCCCTAAGCGTCACGGCGTCACCTATGCTCCCTTGCCCTTGTCTGCACCCTCCACCGTCTTCTTTAATGATCTTCTTTCGGACATGCGTGTCGAAACGTGTCAAGAAAAGTTGATCACATGTCAAAAAATCTGACACGCGTTGACTGCGTGTCCCAGCGTGTTGAATACATTGACACATGTCAAACACGACACGGAAGCTCCGACAGCGTGTTCGTGCTTCATAGGTGGCGAGGCCTCACCAATGGCTAGTAAGGTGCCGTTGATCGTACTCCTAATCAGTCCAAAGAAGAAGAAAAAAAAAGAGAAAAAATGGAAAAATAAGAATAATATAAAATTCGAAAAAATAAAATATTATTAAAACTCGTCACGTCAATGTCAACCAAACGGCATTTAGGTCATTGTCGGCCAACCAGATTTGGCTAGATAGACTGGATTGACATAATCACAAAAGGTTTAGGATTGAATTATAAAAAAAAAAAAAAAAAAAGGTCTAGGACTTAACTAGAAAAATTATAATAGATTTATGATTGTTTTGGTAAATTTTCAGCTTTAAAATAATAATGAATGAAAAAAAGAAGAGGTGATGGTATGATAGTCTTTTTGGCTAATGTAAGTTAGGAATAATTTAATGCTTTTTCAGCATGCCTATGGCACTTTAAATGTAAACCACAGGGAAAGTGAGTTATTTTTTCGATATCTCAAGTTCTATTTTTGATTTCCCGAGGTCCTATCAGCCATGTTTTGCTTAAAATTTTGCTTTACCAAGTAATTTGAGTAGACACGTCATAATTCTTCTTCTTCTTTTTTGTGTAATCGCAATGACATTATTTTACGAGTCATAAGATCGAAAAATTATCAGTGATCGCAAGAGATTTAGAACAATGTGCGCTTTGATATAATCAAGCTACCTAGCCTATCTTATAATTCCAAATGTCACTACAAAACCAAACCCATGGATGATTAAGAGTTAAAATTTCCAAATATTGAATTTTTTAAGAGAATTAAATAAAAATGTTGGTTTTAGACTCTTCACTACTAGTGAAATTTCAAAAGATGTATGGAATTCAAGAATATAGAAATTAGGTGTACGATGATAGAAAATTGGGGATAACCATGGAAACAAAACTTGAAATTTTCTGGACGCCTCAGTTCCAACATGGCGAGCTCAGGACCTAATTAATAGTGGTTCTGTAATTTTTAAACTTTGCATCCCTTAACTTTTCGTTTCTATCTTGTTAACTTCCAATTTCATGGTTTGACCGTACATGTAAGACAACAAAATTTTGTTGCAAAAATCAACGATGGGCGAATAATTTCTCTAGATATTATTTATATTGTTGTTACCTATAAATTAATCTAAGTCATGCAAAGACTGACACATTGCGTTGAATTAATATGCTTGATAAATGATAAACGACCATTTTTAAGAAACATTTTGTAATGAAATATGCGATTGGCTTGATAAATAATTCTTCGAGATCATAGGGATTAACAAAACCAGTTCAATTCGTTATGTCGATTTAATGTCTCTTAATTTTTCAATCATTTTCTAACGAGGGATATAGAAATGAGGAGTTTCGGCCAATACAGTTGCAAGAAGAAGGCGATAACATAAATCTGGTTGGGGATAGTTAATTTTTAGATTAGACATACTCTTTTTAGATAATGCAAATTTACAAATCAAGTAAAAATTAAGCTTAACTAAGCTAATCGACTCCATGTTTGAATTTAATAATAAAGATACCGAAATGCTTTTATTGCTTATCACACAAATGAACCTTGACCCTGGAGAATTTTAAAGAGCTATGAAATGATCTTTTTGATGAAATAGAGAGACAATCTTAAAAATACTTCATGGAAAATTATGTATGACTTTTGACAAGGGTAAACCGGTCCAATCAAAAGGTCAAATTTGAAAAATTTGGGGAAGAGTTGTACTTTTTAGTTGTGGAAATAGCATTCCGCTAAGATGAAATAGCAAACAAAATATATAAATTTTTTTGGGTCTAGAAGTGTAGACAAAATATATAAATCAAGACAAGTCAATTCAACGAATAAATGTTAAAGTAAAATAACTATGCAATGTGCTTATGATGATTATATTCCCGATGCTTTCCATCACATAATAGTGCATTGACAAGAGAAAATTAAACTCCCGTCTTTTCTATGTTTGGTCAAGAGTTTATAGCTTTCGCTTCAAATTAAATTTCTTACCAAAATATTCATGTCGCTTCCTAATTTAATTTCATATTGGAATATCATTCAAGACCTACTTTATGTTGGAAAAAATAGCACAAAAGAGCACGTTGATGCGAAAGACCTATCTTTTTGACTAATTTATTTGCTAGAAATGTTTTCTTCTTGTCCTTGAACCACTCCGTCCTATTTGAATATGTAATTCTGCTATCGAGTTCTACGAAGGTGCGGTTATTAAGTTCACCTAAATTGAAAAATTATGGAATATTTGAAAGATTTATTAAAAAAATAGTGAACCAAATCTAAAAATCCCTGTGTGCGATGTATAAATCCAATGATTTATGTTCCCTAGAGGAGTCTTGTCATTCCTATGTGTTGGGAATAACGGATCCCCGAAAACCGGATTCGACACTAAATCGAACCCCTAAATCAATGCGGAAGACGAAGCCCGGGAAAACACGCATCACCGATCGTAAAGCACACCACGGATTCGAGCGTACCTTGTTAGCCACAGATTAAACACCAACGCTGAAGAAGAGGAAGAAATCCTGGCCCCGATGATGTCAATTTGCCTTGAAAGGGAAACGGCGTCGCCTTAAGCGTTTGGGAGAAAAAAGAGAGCGTTTTTGGGAGAGGGAGATGTACGTACTTTGTTATGCCAACCGACGTCTTCTCTCTCTCTCTCCTCCCTTTTATACCTTCCCCCTCCACGGGCCTTATTCCCGTGGGCCGGGCCCTTTTGGGCCCAACTTGAGCGGATGGGCCTTAAGCCCATCTCATAAATCCATCATCTCCCACTCGCACATAGTGGTCCAAAACCAACATGGGCAGACAGGCCATACTCATCCCCATCAGAGAAAAATCCAGCATAGACTCTCATTTAACATGGTGGGCCAAACAGAATTTTCTTTTCCTCTCTTCAACATTCATACCGGTGAATAATCCGTGCGACCAGCATACTTTGAGAGCTCGTTGCCATACATCTGTTAGGAATATATAGCAGCTCATAATGGGCATCACATCCGAGTAGATTTAGTATGCAGTACCCTAGATCGATCGATCACATTTATATCTCACTTGATCTCTTTTAAACAATGATATATTTTAAACAATATATATATATATATATATATATATATATATTGTATTCACAATTATGATTATCACAAAGACAGTCATAATTGGTTAACCGGTGAATACAAAACTACAATGTGATTCTCCAAAATCGATCTTCCTCTTTCCTTCAAACTCTCAATTTCAGTCCAGCTTGCTTTTCTAGAAATGCCCCATTAGATCAAATCACTCATGACCATTGGCAATATCCTAAGATAGCAAACACTAAATAGAAATCTTGAGAATAAGTAAGAGTCATGAGGGGACTAAGAAATTGAGGAACTCTCTTCCTCAAGAGTCTCACACGACATAAAAGTTGAGATCAAACTTTTGCCGCTCTTATTAGTCGTCCCATGCATATGTAGTATGAAATACGTATTACGGTATTAACTCATTTCCCATGGAGCGTATGTCTACACTTTTCAATACCATACAGATGATAGTTCAGACATACCCAATGTCTAACTTGAGTTCACATATCTACTCATTCACAAAATTCATCAGAACTCACATTTGGCATTTTAGACAGATAAAGTAAAACATGCGGGGTATTTTTATTTTTATTTTTACTTTCGGACATAGTAAGTATTATGTCCTCATCTTAACACTCAGTTAAGGCGACATACGTGTTTTAAGCTTGAGCTCTCGATTATCACCTAGATAATAAGCTTTAGAGACAGTCTCATCTCTATTTATCACACAGTAAACAGAGGCGATTACCCGTGTAAGTGGGCTAATCTTATATCTGTCCGACATACTTCTCAACTTAAAGTAATGCACTAAGCATCAAGATGCATAAAGATCAAACAAAGATTCATAGGCATTAATGATGAAAACACAAATTCATCAAATTGTGAACACTTAGGGAAAATACAATATTCAGTACATCAGTCTCTACGCAATCCTAGAGATTTCATATAGCCACAAAACATATCGCTAGGTATTGGCTTTGTCATAGGATCTGCTACCATTCCATGCGTAGTATGTACTCTAAGTTCACATCTTTTCGTGCAACCATATCCTTGACAAGATTCTACTTGGTATCTATATGTTCGGTCTTGCCATGATATTTTGGATCTTTGGTTTACACTTTTGCTGCTTGGCTATCACAGTTAACCAACAATGAATCTGCAGCACTTCCAATAACACCTAAATGATCCAAAAAATCTCTTAAGCCAAACATCTTCTTATACTGCTGCTGATAATATCATGAACTCAACTTACATCGTGGACAAGGCTATACACATTTGTTTCTTACTGCTCCAACATATGGTGCCATTATTCGGTAAGAAAACAAACCCAGAGGTAGATTTTCTTTCATTTAAATCTCCTCTCCAATCTTGCAGATCCTTTTCTTAATAACTCAGCGTATAATCAGCAGTCCCCTTTAGATACCTCAGTATTCTTTTAACGGCTTTCCAATGTGTTTGACCTATATTGGATTGGTATCTGCTCACCATTCCGACTGCAAAGCATATGTCGGGTGTTGTACACATCATAGCATACATCAAGCTCCCAACAGCACTAACATAAGGAACATGTTTCATTTGTTCCTTCTCTTGTGGAGTCTTTGGACATAGACTATGGCTCAATCCTTCACCTTTTTGCAATAGGAGTGTCTATGGGTTTACAGTCTTGCATACGAAATCGTTCAAGAACCTTATTTATATAGGTTTCTTGTGAAAGAGACAACGATCTCTTCAAAAACGATCTCTTGAAGTCTTAACTCCAAGAATGTAGGTAGCCTCACCCATATCCTTCATCTCAAAGTTAGAAGACAACTATCTCTTGACAGTATTTACCAACTCCATATTGCTTCCGGCAATTAGTATATCATCAACATATAATGATATGATCACAAATTGATCATTGGATCTATTGATATATACACAATGATCATCGTCAATCATTGTAAAATCATATGTCACTATGGCATTATGAAAATGTATATACCTTTGTCTCGATGACTGCTTAAGGCCATATATCGACCCCCAAAGTCGACATACATTTTCTTCTTGGCCTTTCATTATGAAACCAGCAGGTTGTTCCATATATGTTCCTTCCTCTAATTCTCCATTGAGGAAAACAGTCTTTACATCCATTTGATGTAACTCAAGATCCATACTAGTCACTATTGCCAGAATAATGCGAATCGAGGTAAATCCCTCTACAGGAGAAAATGTATCTTCATAATCAATTTCTTCCTGTTGATTATACCCCTTCGCCACAAGGCGAGCCTTATACCTTTCTATCGAGCCATCAACCTTTCGCTTTAATTTGAGAACCTACTTGTTCCTATAGCTCTGCGTCCTTTTGGAAGATCAACCAGTTCCCAGACTTGGTTTGATTTCATTGACTCAATTTCCTCTTTCATTGCATGAATCCATTTTTCCTTATTAGGGCAATTCAGAGCCTCATTAATATTTCTTGGCTTATCCTCATCTTGTGGAGCAACCATAAAAGTTTCCATTTCAATGTCAAAACATCGACGGGGAATACTTTGGCGACTTGTTCACCGTATGGGAGATTGTACACTCAGCACATCATTCCCCATCATGCTCCCACTTGGATTAGGTAATGATGATGTCGTCTCATCATATGGTTGCAATTAAGAATGAGTTGAATTCAATTCATCATTTCTCATATTACTCCCACTTGGACGAACTCCACTGACATCATTATCTTGATCCAAGGTTTCAAATAGGGAGTTATTTTCCCTTATTTTGCCCCTCTTAGGAAATTCATCCACTAAGGATGTGACATCCCGTGATTCAAATTCAGTTATACTCCCACTTTCCTGCTCACCTATGAACACATACATTTTTTAGTGTTCGCAGTATCTCATGAAAATACTCTTATTTTCTTTGGGACCCAATTTCCCAAAACTTGTGAGAGGACTCATGAATATAGGCAGCACAACCCCATGGCTTAAGAAAACTTAAGTCCGGTTTTCTAACTGTCCATAACTCATATGAAGTGGAAATAACTGATTTGGAAGGCATCCGGTTAAGTATATTGGCAACAGTTAACAACGCATCACTCCGAAAAAGTGATAGGTAAGTTAGCATGCACCATCTTAGACCTAACCATTCCAATAGGGTTATGTTTATTCTCTCTGCAACACCATTTTGTTGAGGAGTATATGGAATAGACAACTATCTTTCTATTCCTTTTTCATTACATAATTTTCTGAACTTATTAGATAAATATTCTCAACCTCGATCGGATCTAAATACCTTTATTTTCTTGTCTAATTGATTTTCTGCCAGGTTCATAAACCTTCTGAAACAACTTATGCTTCAAATTAATGAGAAATCAAATAGACATATTCGACTCGAGTATAATCATTTATAAAAAAAAAAAAGTGATGAAATAAACAGCCCATGCCTTTCTCTCACATTCATTGGACCACAGACATCAGAATGGATTAAATGCGGAGGAAATTTAGCTCTTTTTCATTTTCCAAATGGTTTCCTTGTCGTTTTCCCTTCTAGGCAATGCTCACTTATGGACAAATCGACTTTTTCAATATTGCCCAACAAGCCCTCTTTGGCTAGTCTATTCATATGTTGTTGGCCCATATGACCAAGCCTAGCATGCCACCATATTCACATCATTATCATATAAGGTAGAAGACGTGAAACAAGGGAATAACATATTGACATCATCACAGTCAACATTTAGTATAATAAAACCATTCAGTAAGTGACCACAATCATAGTAGTTTGTATCTAAACACAAATCTACACATTTATTATGGAAGTTTATACCAAAACCAAGCTTAACCAACACTAAGACAGACACTAAATTTCGACGAATCTCCAGAGCATATAGAACATCAAGATGCGTCCACCATGCATGTTCAATTGGCATGTGCCAATCCCTTTAACTTCAGCTCTTGAGTTATTTCCCTCATAGATTCACTTAGTTCTAGTTGGTATCGTCAAAATTCCACGAAAGATCTTCTATCTTTCGCTACATGGTCTGTCGCTCCTGAATCTACAGTCCACAAAAGATTAGACTCAGTTAAGAATACAAAACTCGACACAAAAGTAAAGTTCTGAAAAGTATAAGGGGTGTTTACTTTCTTTGGCTCACAACAGTTGCGAGCATAGTGACCCTTCCTGTCACAATTGTAACACCTCACTTTTGACATTTTCTTCACTTGAGAATGTTTTCCTCTCTTGTGTTGGTTAATTCTTGATTTCTTGCAATAAGGACTTAATCCTTTACATTCCCACATATTGAACGAATCAATACGCTTGTGCTTAAAGCACAAAGCCCTTTCTGAGCTAGAACCAGCATAGCAAATGTCTATTTACAGCTAAAATACCGTTAGGCGGTCCTCTACTAGCTCAAAGTGGTGCACGACACCCTCAATATCTTCCATAATGTGGTCAAGAGCTTCTAGTGCTTCTTGCTTTTCCAGCACATATTGAATCTTCATATTCAATATTTCACAATTATTGCCGTTCATATCAGCAATTACATTCTTAGTTACTGAACCATTGTTCTGAACACATCAGACATACATGCACGAATAATTAATGCCTATCATTTATGCATCCCTATTTGCATAGACCCATCATATTAATAAATAATTTCAAGTAAGGCTTCGTAATCAAAAGGTCACTATGTTTCCAATCATCCTCCAAAAATCCTAACTTAAAATTATTATTAATATAATTATCTTATGCAAATAAATTCTATGAAGTTACAAAAACTTCTATTACTACTGACTAATTACCCACAACAACCAGCAATAACAAAAAGTAACAGATAATTGACATACAATTAAAAACAATAATGCTTTCAATTAACACAATTAGGTAGTAATCATTACATAATCAATCAAAGAAATAAATAGGGAATGTCCCTACTAATCTATCGTCAAAACACATCGAGAAAACCGAAGGCACATTTGCCGACCATGGAAAAACTTTTGGAGAGCATTCATGTCGCCACCAAGGCGCATTTACTCTACGCCATGTGGCGCTCAATCTAAGGGTTGAAGTTTTAGCCAACTCAATCATATAGTGCTCTCTTACAAAAGCTTCCACCAGCCTCCTATAACCCGGGACCACGTTGACCTCCCATAGCCGATCCAACACTGCTTGCCATTCAGGTGGAAGAGTGTTCATCAAAGCCGGCACTTTCTCAAAATCCGGCACAAGATAACCATTCCAGATGATTTCCTGTATCATCTGATTGACCATGACCACATGTGATACTAAATCACCGTCATGCCACCAATAATCAGCTAACTCTGTCATCAATCTCTTAAGTCTTGCATTTCCCTCGTCCGTTCTCGGGATTGCAGGTATCCTTGCATAACGCATCATAATTCCCGCAACAAATGCAGAATTAAAAATGGATCACTTATAATCCATAATTAATATAAGAGAAAATACATAATTTTCCAAAATTCATGCAACAAATGCAGAATTAAAAATGGATTACTTATAACCCACATAGGCATGACTGAAAAAGAAAACAAATTCCTTTTTTTTTTTTTCGGGTCAACGGTCAAAGTCAACGGTCAACGGTCAGTCAACGGTCGTCGGTCAACGGTCAACGGGGTCCGGTCAATGGGCACGCGGGTCGGACCGGCCGTGCCGGTCGGACGAACCGACCGCACGTGCCGCGCGCGTGCGGTGGCTGACGTCACGCAGACGTCAACCGCACGTGCGCGGCACGCGCCAGGCTGATCGGGTCGGGTCGGTCGCCGACCGGCCAACCGTCGTCGACGATGACGTCATCGGTGACGTCATCCGTACGGTTACCGATCGTTGGATGACGTCAGCACGCGTCGGTCCGTGGACTGGCGCTGTGCGGTCGCCATGCCGGCGCGTGGGCGCACGCGGGCGGCGGCCGCGCTTCCGGGCGCGTCGCGCCCACGCGAAGACCTTCCGGCCGCGTGTGGGCGCGGCGGCGGCGCCAGCGGCGGTCGACACATCGCTGGACTCGTCTCGACGTCGCGCTTCTCCCAGTGCCTTCAGAATTTGATTTCGACTTACGAAAACTCAGAAAAAAGGCCAAAAAGCGCTCGGGTGTCTGGATTTTCGCCTGGTTCCGTACGGCCGAAGTAATTTCTCGAAAAATCAATCAAAAACATCAGAATTGATCGGGAAAAACGTGAACTAGGGCTCTGATACCAATGTTGGGAATAACGGATCCCCGAAAACCGGATTCGACACTAAATCGAACCCCTAAATCAATGCGGAAGACAAAGCCCGGGAAAACACGCATCACCGATCGTAAAGCACACCACGGATTCGAGCGTACCTTGTTAGCCACAGATTAAACACCAACGCTGAAGAAGAGGAAGAAATCCTGGCCCCGATGATGTCAATTTGCCTTGAAAAGGAAACGGCGTCGCCTTAAGCGTTTGGGAGAAAAAAGAGAGCGTTTTTGGGAGAGGGAGATGTACGTACTTTGTTATGCCAACCGACGTCTTCTCTCTCTCTCTCCTCCCTTTTATACCTTCCCCCTCCACAGGCCCTATTCCCGTGGGCCGGGCCCTTTTGGGCCCAACTTGAGCGGATGGGCCTTAAGCCCATCTCATAAATCGATCACTATGTTTTTATTAAGGAAAAATACCAAAAAAAATCTCAAATTTTCTCCATAAAAAATCCTAAATTTATACATGCGTGATACATTTACTTCAAATTTTTTTCAATGACACAAAAAGTCACAAATTTTATTAACTATGACACATTTACCCTAAATTTTTCTTTGTGATACCAAAAATTCTGAATTTATATTATTGTGACACATTTACCCTAAACTCTTTGATTGAAGGGTATTTTAGTCTTTCAATTTTAATTTTTTTCTCTATTTCTTTCATTTTCCTATCTTTTCTTTTTTCCTTTTTCTCTCTTCCCTATGCCTTGGTCGGCAGAGGGAAGTTGACGAGGGCCATGCTCACCCGAGGGAAAAAGAGAAGAAGAAAAAAAAAAAAAGATAAATAAAAAAACAAATAAAGGAAAGAAAAAGAATTTTCTAAGACAAAAATTGCCCTTCAGTCAAAGAATTTGAGGTAAATGTATTACATGGATATAAATTTGGGATTTTTGATATCACAAAAAAATTTGGGTAAATACGTGACAGTTTGCAAAGTTTGGATTATTTGTCACAGAAAAAAAAATTGGGAAAAATGTATAGTATGAGTACAAATTTAAGGATTTTTGTGTCACAAAAAAAATTAGAAATAAATTTATCACAAAATAAATTTTAAGATTTTTTGCAATAATTTTCCCTTTTTTTACAAGTCAATGCTTAAAATCATCCATTTTCCACGACAATTAATGGGAAAGTCTATCCATCAATTTTTTTTTTTTTTATAGATATTGAAGAAACTTTGCTAGATTTTTCATTTTAAAAATACTTGAATTAAATTAGTTTTAGGAAAGAAAAGGGTATAGTCCGATCGTCTCTTATCCCAATTAAATTGGCCGATCCTCCAGCATTCCATAGAAATTTAAAATCATAAGGAATCAAAAGTGGGGAAAATATCTATTTCCAATGAAGATATCACGAGGAATGGCAGACCCATACGCACGAAAATCACATCACTCTCTCTCTCTCTCTCTCTCTCTCTGCATAGAGCAGTGGACCAACGCCAAAATCATGTCCAAACTGAAGGATTCTCTGCCTCTTGCACTGCAGATTTGGAAACTTCCATAGTACATTGACTATGTGACTGCCCATCCACGTTTAATTTCACCCAAAGAACGTAATCATGATTCATAAAAAGTGATGGAGCTTGTAGATGAGAAAATATTGGATGGGTTTTACACTCCACGTTAGCGAGATGTAAGACCATTCAGAATTCGACACGTGGTTCCACATGTAAATGGCGTCAGAAGTTCAAAATTCGCTCGCCGCGCTCTCTGCTGCGGACCTGGCCCACCACTCTGACGCTCTCTCTCCTATGCTCTCCTCTGCGACTTGTCACTCGTCTCTCTCTCTCTCTCTCTCTCTCTCTTTCCCCATTCTCCCCGTTCTCTGTTCCATTTTGCGGGAGAACAAAAGTCGCAGGTGCTTCTCTCCCAATGTTCTTCCCCCTCCTCTGCTCTCTCTCCTTCGTTGGTTGCCCGCACGCCTCCTCTGCTAGTTGCCTGCGACACCAATGCCAACGTCCTTTCCACCTCCGCCGACACATCTGCTCTCCTCCGCTGGTTGCCCGCGACGCCGACACCGACGCCTCTGCTCTCTCTCCTCTGCTAGTTGCCTGCGATGCCGATGCCAACCAATGCCTCTGCTCTCTCTCCTCCGCTGGTTGTCGACGTCGATGCCAACGCCCTTTCCACATCCTCTGACGCCTTTGCTCTCCTTCGCCGGTTGCCCGCGACGCCAACGCCGACGCCCTTTCCACCTCCGCCAACTCCTCTGCTCTCTCTCCTCTGCTGGTTGCCCGCGACGCCGACGCCGATGCTCTCTCTCCTCCTCTAGTTGCCCGCAAGGCCGATGCCGACGCCCTTTCCCCCTTCTCTCGCGCTGCTCTCTCTCCTCCGCTGGTTGCTCACGACACCGACGCTGACGCCCTTTCCACCTCCGCCCACGTGATGCCCTTTCCAGTGAACCGCGATGCCGACGCCCCTCCGCCGGTTGCCTTCGTCGCCCCTGACTCCGACGCCAACGCTAACGCAGCCTCCGCCCCCGATGTCGATGTTGACGCCGACGCCCCTCCGCCTCCGCCCTAGGCCCCTCCCCTTCCTCTCTCCCGTCGCCAACTCCATTGCGTCTCACTGTTCCAAGTGAGCGCCGCTTCCGATTCCTTTCCTTGCTCGCTCACTCGCGATCGACCAGCCTGAAAGTGAATGTGCTTTCCCGGGAGATTCGAACTCTCTATCGAGTGAACGTACCTCAAGGTGTCAATGGAGGTTTGTGCTGCTCGGTGCGCAATGTTTGAAAGAGCGGTGGCAGCTTTAGGTTCAGACTATGCTATGCATTTTATTTTTTGAAAATTTAGTGTGGACTTAGGAATGCTTGTGAAATTTGAATTCGTGACGGCAGCTGTAATGTATGATGGCTTGTGCCGACTTGATTGGGCTTGAATGGTGGTTTCAATATTAGGCCTATGTTAGCATCAGGCAATGACTGAAATCGTACATGAACTTGTCTATTGTAGTTGCTGCAAAAATGTTCGAGTGAGATTGTGAGGAACCTATCTGTTGTTCATACTTGCTTGATGTTTAAGGCATGTAATTGATGGTTTTGCTCAACGAGATGCTGATGAGAAGTGTTTGTAACTGAGTGTTAAGTCATCTGTCCCTTTGCCTTCGGTCTTTTATTTAGTGCTGATTAAACAATGATGAACTTGGAGAAGATGAAAGATGTTCAGGGAATCAGTCAGCTATTTCTGATGTGCACATGCATGTGCGGACGTGAGTGTTCCACTAAAGAACTGTGCCATCGTTTTGATGAAGAGATACTTGAAAGTGCTAGGCAACCTTCAGTCTACCCTAGGAATTTTGTAGAGTTTTGCTCATACAATGTGACACCCCGAACCCTTCGCAGGTCGTCACCAGCGCCGGTGTTACACTTACTTTCCTCTTTCTATCTTGTACTTAATACAAGCGTCATTAATCACAGGCATTTTTTTTTAAACGAATCGGTCCCAATGCGACTCATAGCGGAAGCAAATTAAACATCTCCATCTCTCCCCTTACTAACCATGATACCAATACACACCAACTAACAACACGATTTTATAAATAACGTTGACGCTTTGCTTACATACATACATATAGCGAGATGGGGTTTCCTTCGGGTCGGTACAAAAACCAGAAAGGTTAAGACTCTGCCATGTCCCACCTAAAATCTCAAAAAGGAACTCCGACCCCTAACATCACATGAACACAAAACCCTCCCATCACCAGCATCAACTATCTACATCAAAAAGTGATCTAGCTCCTACTCCTCGCGCGCAGGTCTCACACCCAACCCGGTGTGTCAGGTGGTGGCGGCGGCAGCATCCCTCGCATCGCTCCATCCCGTCGAACGTGCACAGACAGGAACTCTTGTATGACAGGGCCCCCAGCCAGGCCGATATCATACATAACTAAGCATCGCACTCGGATAAACGTCAATCCGAGCACAGAGGGACAATCTATCTCCGTACACTCCACCTCAACATCAGACGGTAGACCGTAAAATACCCCCACGCGAAACAGCAGGTAGCGGCATAGTGCTAATCTGAAATGTTATCCCCAAAAGGGGTGAGTACAACCACTCAGCAGATAGGGAAATCCAATAACAACTCAGTGCACCATGCATACCATCATATAATGCAGGCATTGCTTACCTTTTTGATGTCAAGCGTATTCATGCATCATCATAGCATATATATCATCATCATGGCATCTCATATATCATTATCATCACATCATCATTAACCATGCATCACCATGCATATCACATCATCATTAGCCATGCATCACCGTGCATATCACATCATATCATCAGCCATGCATCACCATGCATATCACATCATCATTAGCCATGCATCACCATGCATACCACATCATCATTAGCCATGCATCACTATGCATATCACATCATCATATCATCATCATTAGCCATGCATCACCGTGCATATCACATCATATCATCATTAACCATGCATCACCATGCATATCACATCATATCATCATTAGCCATGCATCACCATGCATATCACATCATAACATCATCAGCCATGCATCACCATGCATATCACGTCATAGATCAATTTCCACTTTTACTTATCAATTGATCCCCACATTATCTTTTCTCAAATCATCAAATTCACCATCATCATCATCCCTTCGGGCAGAAACCTCCGACGGGGATCCCAAAGCATTCCGGCCATCTCATGGCCACTTTGGGCTTCCGGCCCCCACATTCCGGGCATCTCGCATCTCAACTAGCATCACGAGGCATTCCCTTCGGGCAGAAACCTCCAACAGGGCTTCCGGCCTTTACCCTTCTAGCCGGGGATCTCTCACCCCAATCCTGGCATCGCGAGTCACTCCCTTCGGGCAAAAACCTCCGACAGGGCTTCCGGCCCCCCACATTCCGGGCATCCCGAAACTCCCGGGGAATCTCGGAATTACGCCACCAGGCCACCAGACAACATCCTCCACCACAACCTCATTTTCATCCACATTTATCTTTTATCTCAATTTAACATGGAAATTTGGCATGGCATCAAACATATCACACTTGCATTTCAATTCACATGTCATGCACATGTCATAGCTTAATCACATAAGTATTTCAACTTAATGCATGTACAAAGACCTCATCACACAAGTGCCACACAAATGGAATTGAATCCATGGCCAAATAAAAATCTATTTTATTTTATTATTTCATTATTTTATTATTATTATTATTTTATTTTATTTATTTATTTTCATAAATAAATATTTAATATTTATGATTTTCCCAAAATCATAATATTCAATAATCATTTATAGGATCACAATTTTATATAAAATTCGTGGCCAAATTGAATTTCTTATGATTTCACAATTTCCTCCAAAAACATCCTAAAATTCTCGGATTTAAACCCACCGCACAGTTTCCGAATAAATTCAATTAAAATATCCATTCGGTCTTCCAAAATTACGAAAATTTACAGAGTGATATCCAACACATTTTCGTACCTTTTTCATTAAGAACTTTAAGCCAAATTCTTTTTAGATTAATTTCCATAGCCCTACGAAGCTTCTGGAACCACTACCGTTTCGTCCAGAACACACTTCTCCGTATTTCTTAGATTTCACCCATCAAATCTCTTTCGTTCCTTCTGAAATTTAATTATGTTATGTAAAAATGTGTCCTTTACAAGTTTCATAAAGGGATCTAGGTCAAATACCCAGATTATGGTCACCATTTTAACCCATGAAGTCTCGGGTGTCTCGGTACACTTCACCAGAATCAACCATCTCCAAGATCTAACCGATTCACCAAGTTATACTTGTTATTTTTGCTTCAAATTTGAGTATGTTGTAGCTTAAGGTGTTTAATACAACTTTCAAGAACACAACAAAGTGAGATCTCCAATAGAAATCAACATGCAACCAAGAAATCAACAAAAGGTCAGTGAAGGTTTCGCAGATCTGAGGTCTCCGTATAACAGAGATTTTGGCCCCACATATCACCATCGTTTTCCATGAAATTCGATTATGTCATACTAAAATATGTTATCTTCAACTTTCATGAAGACACCGAAGCCAAAATCGCACTCCAAATACACATGCAAGCTCGACTAAGATACTGACTACCACAAACCGAACGAAAACAGTCACATAGCTTGAACACATCCAACCCTTACCTCGGTTTTTCGCCCAAATCACACCTAAAACCGAACATGCAACCAACAAAACAGACATGCAAGAGAAGTTAAGGACCCCACTTGCCTCCAAGATGAACAAACAGCGATGAACGGCGGCGTACGGCGGTCGGACTAGGCGGACGTACGGCAGACGGGCGGCGGCAACTCTCGGCTCCACCTCCTCTCTCTCGGTCCCTCCTCTCCCTTTCTCTCGAAATCTCTCTCTCCCTCTCACTTCTCTCGACCGAATGGAGCTAGAGGAACCGGCCACTCCTCTTCTCTCTCTCTTTTTATATCCCTTAATCCCATCATTTGCAATGATTGATCCACCTAATGACCAACCAATGCATGCTCTTCCTTTGGCCACTTGTAATTTTTGTTTTTGAATTAATTGGGCTTGGGCTTAGGCCCATCCGGCCATTCCCCCTTGGGCTGGTCGAAATCCTTCTTGGCTTCCATTTGGGCCGGCCATTCGGCCCACTAGACTTAGGCTAATGGGTCCAAGGCCCATTTCGAAAATAACCCTCTTTTCTCCCTTTTTTTTTTTTTTTTTTTTGAAATTTCTTCTATAATATTTTTGAATTCCAATTTCCATCTTGGCCAAAGTCTTGGAATATTTTTAATTATTGAAATTTAAATCATATGGCCAAGCATTTAAATTTAAATTTCCACAACACAAGCAAAATTCATCAAATTAAAAGATAAATTGGCTAGAGCATAAGCCATAAAATTCTATCACCTAATTAAAGACATTTAACACACCTTAAGGCTTGGCTTTGAATTTCCGGGATGCCACATACAAGGCAATGAATGTGGCAACAAAAGCTCCCGATTCCTCTTCGCCTGATGTAGCATGAGTAATAGGTAGAGATGGTTGATGACAAAGCCGGAGGCATTTGTTCATCTAGTTTTATTAAGTGACTGTTTGTTTTTCATGTGGAATTTAGTCCTAATGTCACTCATTATTAGCCCATGCATATTAGTAGTAGGATTATGTCATTTTACTCATAAACGATAATGATTGGGATATTTTATTCCCTTAGAATATAGGGTTAATTAGTGTAGGTGTCAAACAATATGGGCTAAATATTGTAAGTTTAGTTTTCTTAGAACTTTTTAATAAATTGGATATTCCATCTTGACAATCACATTTGACAATTTCATAGGAGAAAAAAATCTCATATACTTATGTTTGCTAAAGTGCTATTATAATAAAGCTGTCTTCATGGTGCTTGAATGGATATTTGTCAATATTGCCTGAATATATTAATACTCACAATTGGTTACTTCACTTGAGAGGTTCACATATTGCATTTTTCTTACCTTTTTGTGATCATGTTATTTTTTTCTATTTGGGCAATAATCCAATAGTAGACCATCATTGTAAGTTTGCAATGATGGTGTACTGTCGTATTTGATCAACAACTTGAGTTTTGCAAGGTTTGCCACTTGTTCTGCCGAAATTACATTTTGCGTTATTGGTGGTGGTGGTTGGTGTTCTTTTTTTATTTTTTTTAGGGGGGGGTCTGTGGTTTAATAGAGATTTGTACCAATTATTTCATTGTTCTCCCGAAGCTATTTGATATGAGCACCGAGAAAATATTCATAATGTTCTAGTGAGGATTTATGCATCTGAAGGGATGCTTTGGGAAGTTATTATTAATGAAAGAGATAAAAATGCTACAAGAAAATATATCGAGAGGGCATTTGGAATGTAGAGACAGTTTAGAATAGGTTGGCATAATGAATCAATTTTATCTAACAACAAAAATGTCAACTTAGTGTATGAATAATTGGGTTTACAAATTGATGCGTGCCCTTGCTAATTTTATTATGTGGTCACTTATTTCAAGCATCATCTTCACCCTTTAAATAATTAGGTATTCTGATTTGTATTCTTCATCGTGGATGCTTTTAGATGGTGTCTTTCTCAGCAATTGTAGAGCATCTCTTCCATCGGATTGATTCTTAAGTTGAAAGGATTTGAAATATATTAACTGCAAATCTCTGGATTCTGTTTCTGATGCTAGTTGTAACTTTGCAGGGAGCTCGAGCATGGATGCTTTTGGTGGAAAAGCTACTTCGTTTATCTAATCATTGTTCGTTGAGACTAATATGCTTGAGCATAATTGCAAGGAATATTGGTACCTTCATCCTCTCTGAGTTTTGCTGCTTTTGTCTCAAGTTGGAATAAAAGGAAAATTAATTGCGATTGTACATTATCTGGTTGGAGTCTTTTCTTGCGGTCAGCATTTTGTCTTTCTGGACTTCCAAGGAAATAATATTAGGAAGACTCGGTTGTCTTGTCTCTCCACTAAGGTAACAATGGTATCTCATATTTGATTAGTTTTGTGTTGCTTAGTTAAGGAAGGTGAGAATAAATTCCCATCTCCAACAGCTCAGTTTCAGCGAGGCTTGTTTTCTCCTGTCAAGATAACTTGGTTTGACCGAGTTAGTCATACCAGGTCATGCTAGTTCCCATTTTATAGCTTGATGCTAATAAGTGATGGATATACTATTGAGGTAGATGTTAGTATATCATCAAGCTAAAATGTTGCACTAAACTCTCCCTTGGGATATTAGATTGATGTTTTAAGTATGGAGGTTTCTATGCTTTTCTTTTGGCACTTTTATTCTTCAATAATGAGATCATGCAATTTAAGCAAGTCCCCATGCCAGGACTAGACTCTTATTTTTTTTTTTAAATAAATATGAGGGGGGCCTACTTCTTTCATTTGCATCCGAGTCAGTTTTTTAACATGTAAGTGTCACGGCCCGAAAGTTAGCATGTCCAAGAGGTTTCCATGGCACGGGCGTGACACGATGATGACTCTCGGCCTATGTTCCCGAGATGTAGAGTATTCTCCTAGGGGCGGGCGATACTGTATTTGTACGCATACGTTATAAATGCGAGTAGCCGATAGTTGGCTATAAATGCCGGTGGTTGGTAGATGGGGAGGTGCAATTTCCACCGTTAGATCTAAGAGAGATCTACGGTTAGGGTTTGCCTTATACTTGTATATAAAGAGGTGTCCTCCCTCATTGTATTCTCATTCACAAGCAATACAAAATCCAGAGTTTCTCTCTCTACAAAGTCCCTTATGAGTCGAGTGTTGAAAGGCTACTTAGGGGTAAAACCTTAAGGCCGCACGGGTGAATCGAGGAGTGATCGAGAGTTGATCGATCGGCCCGTGACAAGTGGTATCAGAGCTGATTTACGATCCAAGCGCAAGTACAATGGCTGATCCACGATCTGATGAGGCGCTGCTCCTGGGTGATAACTGTGCTGATCGTGGGCGGAACGCCGAGAAGAGCGGTATCAAGGGGAAGAAGAACCGTGGTGGTTCGAAGGAGCCTATAGGGGATCTTGCATAACGGATGGTGAAACTAGAGTTGTTCGTCTCCGATGTTCAAGGATCGGTCGATGACCTGACCCAGATTGTGGACAGAGTTGACGCCGGAAGGGAGGAGCTGGTTGCGGAAGTGCAAGAGCTCAAAACCGGCATGGGAGAACTCCGCCACGAGTTACTGGGGACCTTACAGGAGGAACTAGCACAACGGTATGAACCCTTTGAAGCCACGATGGCAGCCATGCGCGCGGAGATTGCGGAGCTTAGGGGAAGCTCGCTGAAGCACAAGCTGCACGCGTGAACGGTGTGATCACAGTGCAAGGTCCACGGGTGGACACACCGAAGCCGAAGGAATTCCGGGGCTCGCGGATGGCCAAGGACGTGGACAACTTTCTATGGTACATGGAGCGGTACTTCCAGGCCATGGGAATCAACGACGACGAAACACGGGTAAACACTGCATCTGTGTACTTACCGGATAGTGCTTTGTTGTGGTGGCGTCGTCGGTCGAATGATAGGTGCGGGAATCCTATGGCGACCTGGGTTGGTTTCGTCGAGGAGTTCCGATGAAACTACTTTCCCACTTATGCGGAGGAGGAAGTTCGTGACGAGTTGAAGCGTCTCGAGTAGAAAGGTGGTGTGAGCGACTACATCAAGCGGTTCTCAGAGTTACTACTCCAAATCCCCTCGATGAATGAAGTCGAAGCGTTTCACAAGTTCATGGGTGGTCTCAAACCATGGACGAAGCAAGAGTTAAAGCGGTACAACGTGGGAGACCTTACTACGGCCATGACCGTAGCCGAGTCGCTCGTGGAGTACAAGACGTCGCCTTCCACATCCCGACCGGACACCCGTCCAAAGGATAGAGGTACTGGTGGGGGAGATTGAGGTAGATTCAACAATCGCCCGAATGGAGCTAGACCGCCAAATGGTCCTCACCCTCATCGGGCTAATGCGGGTCAAAACGGAGGTGGGCAAAGGAAGGTACGTTCATATAGCTGCTTCTTTTGCGACGGTCCGCACATGGCGCGGGATTGCCCAAACAAGGCCAAGCTGGCTGCTCTTTACAAAGAGGATGAGCCTAGGGAGGAAGCACGGTTAGGATCACTGCGACTCCTTAGCACGATCAAAGCCAAGAAGGCGAAGGAGCCTAAAGGCTTGATGTTCGCGGACATGAAGATCGGAGTGACCACGGTGAGTGCGCTCGTGGACATGGGAGCATCCGACATCTTCATCTCGGAGGAAGCCGCGAAGAAACTTAAACTACGGGTTGAGAAGGGAGCTGGTTGGCTCAAGATCGTGAACTCGAAGGAAGTCCCTGCGATCGGGGTTGCAAGGGACGTGGAACTACAACTCGGGTCATGGAGAGGCAAAGAGACTCTAGAGGTAATTCCACTTGACACTATGATATTGTCGTTGAAATTAAATTCCTAGATAAGATCCATGCTGTTGTAGTTCCCTTTGCGGAATGTATATGCATGTTGGACAAGGGCAGCCAATGTGTGATTCCGGTTCATCGTGAGTCGGACCATGATCGGAAGATGATCTCGGCCATACGACTCACCAAAAGAGCAAGGAAGGGCGAGGTGACCTGCCTGGCGGCCTTGAAGATCGAGGACGACAAGGGTGAAGGGAAAGAAGTCCCAACGGAAGCAACCCAAGTCCTCGACTCGTTCAAGGACGTCATGCCTTTGGAGCTACCGAAGAAGCTGCCACCCAAGAGAGAGGTGGATCATCGGATCGAGTTAACGCCTGATGCTCAACCGCTTGCCATGGCGCCTTACCGTATGGCGCCGCCCGAATTGGAAGAGTTGAGGAAACAACTCAAGGAGCTGCTCAACGCTAGCTACATACGGCCGTCCAAGGCTCCGTTCGGTGCGCCGGTCCTATTCCAAAAGAAGCACGATGGGTCACTCTAGATGTGCATGACTACCGGGCACTGAACAAGCTGACCGTGAAGAACAAGTACCCGATCCCGCTCATCGCGGATCTCTTCGATCAACTTGGGGGAGCTTAGTGGTTCACCAAGCTAGATCTCCGATCGGGCTACTACCAAGTTCGGATCGCTGAAGGGGACGAGCCGAAGACCGCTTGCGTGACGCGGTATGGATACGAGTTCCTGGTTATGCCGTTCGGCCTGACCAACGCTCCGGCTACTTTTTGCACAATGATGAACAAGGTACTCCACCCTTTCCTAGATAGGTTTGTAGTGGTTTACCTAGACGATATTGTTATATATAGTCGGACGTTGGAAGAGCATGTCGAGCACATAAGGCAGGTCTTCCAAACCTTGCGCGAGAACGAGTTATACGTCAAGCGTGAGAAGTGTGCCTTTGCCCAAGAAGAAGTTCCGTTCTTGGGGCACATCGTCGGAGGTGGACGTGTGCGGATAGACAAGACAAAGATTCAATCGATCGTCGAGTGGGAGTCGCCGACGAAGGTGCCTGCGTTGAGGTCATTTCTGGGCCTCACCAACTACTATCGACGGTTCTTCCGGAGCTACTCAAGTATCACCGTGCCACTCACGGATCTACTAAAGAAGGACAAAGCATGGGAGTGGACAGATCGATGCCAAAGAGCTTTCGACCGATTGAAGACTGCTATGACCGAGGAGCCGGTGTTGGCATTGCCCGACCACACCAAACCTTACGAGGTAGAGACGGACGCATCGGATTATGCAATCGGTGGTGTTCTTATGCAGGATGGACATCCGGTGGCATTCGAGTCTCGGAAGCTGAACGACACGAAGCATCGATACACCGTCCAAGAGAAGAAGATGACCGCGGTGGTGCACTACCTTCGGACATGGAGACACTACATCCTAGGATCGAAGTTCGTCGTGAAGATGGACAACATGGCCACGAGTTACTTCCAGACCCAAAAGAAGTTGAGTCCGAAGCAAGCTCGATGGCAAGATTTTCTGGCAGAGTTCGACTACGCGCTGGAGTACAAGCCGGGGAAGGCCAACTCCGTGGTAGACATGTTGAGTCGAAAGACGGAGCTGATGAGCCACACGATGAGTCGACCGAGCTGTTCTTGGGTCGACCGCATCAAAAAAGGCTGGAGCATGATCCAAGAGCCCGAGCTCTCATCGGGTACACCAAAGAAGGTAAGACCCGACAGTTTTGGTGTGAGGACGAGCTCCTCTACACCAAGGGAAGGCGACTATATGTGCCCTTCCATGGGAAGTTGAGGAAAGAGATCTTGTGCGAGTGCCACGACTCAAAGTGGGCGGGTCATCCAGGGATCCACCGCACGTTGGCCCTCATCGAAGATCGCTACTACTGGCCTCAAATGCGGGACGACGTGGAGGCGTATGTAAAGACTTGTCTGGTGTGCCAACAAGACAAGCTAGAGCAACGGTCGTCGTCGGGTTTGCTGGAGCCACTTCCCGTTCCAACTTGTCCATGGGAAAGTATTTCCATGGACTTTATCGTCAACCTGCCGAAGTCCGAATGGTGTCGGACTCTAATGGTGGTGGTTGATAGGTTTTCGAAGTATGCAACCTTTGTGCCTGCAACAAAGGATTGCCCGACCGAGGAGGCGGCCAAACTATTCATGAAGCACGTAGTGAAGTACTGGGGGGTGCCACAAACAATCATGAGCAATCGGGATCCCCGCTTCATGGGACGGTTCTGGTCCGAAGTGTTTAGGTTGCTGGGGTCGGAGCTAAACATGTCAACGAATTTGCATCCCCAAACCGACGGTCAGATGGAGCGGGTCAATGCTCTCTTGGAGATCTACCTCCGACACTACGTGAGCACAATGCAAGTGAATTGGGTGAAGCTGATCAACGTAGCCCAGTTCTCCTACAACTTGCAATAGAGTGAGTCGACCGACCAGAATCCGTTCGAGGTTGCGACTGGGCAACAACCGAACACCCCAAGCACCATTGCTTCGGGTTACCAGGGGAGTAGTCCGCCCGCATACAAGTTCGCAAAGAACATGCAAGAAGAGGCGGACTTGGCACGGGCATGTCTACATAAAGCCTCCAAGCGCATGAAGAAATGGGCAGACAAGAAGCGACGGCACGTGGAGTTCCAAGTTGGAGACCAAGTGTTGGCCAAGCTGCATGTGGTTCTTCGATACAGGGACATACACAAGGGGTTGATCTATCGCTACAAGGGACCATTTTGAGTGCTACAATGGGTTGGAAGGGTCGCATACAAGTTGGAACTACCGCCAAAGCTGAAAGTGCATCGGTGTTCACGTAAGTATGCTCAAACATTTTCAAGTTGATGAGGAAGACCCGAATCGAGGGGAGTCATAACGAGCGCCACTTGGGGCAAAGACCTCGTATGATCGAGAAGTCGAGAGCATCTTGGCAGATCGAGTCATACGAAGAGGTATTGTGCGGCCAAGCGCGAGTATTTGATCCGATGGAAGGGTCTTCCGGAGAGTGAAGCCAATTGGGAGCCCGAAGAGAGTCTTTGGCAATTCAAGAAAAAGATCGAAGACTTTCACGCCGAAGACGCGACAAAGGCGTCGCCTGATTAGGTGGGGGAGAATGTCACGGCCAAAAAGTTAGCATGTCCAAGAGGTTTCCATGGCACGGGCGTGACACGATGATGGCCCTCGGCCTATGTTCCCGAGATGTAGAGTATTCTCCTAGGGGCAGGCGATACTGTATTTGTATGCATATGTTATAAATGCGAGTAGCTGGTAGTTGGCTATTAATGCAAATAGCCGGTAGTTGACTATAAATGACGGTGGTTGGTAGATGGGGAGGTGCAATCTCCACCGTTAGATCTAAGGGAGATCTACGGTTAGGGTTTGCCTTATACTTGTATATAAATGGGTGTCATCCCTCATTGTATTCTCATTCACAAGCAATACAAAATCCAGAGTTTCTCTCTCTAAGAGTTTCTCTCTCTACAAAGTCCCTTATGAGTCGAGTGTTGAAATGCTACTTAGGGGTAAAACCTTAAGGCCGCACGGGTGAATTTAGGAGTGATCGAGAGTTGATCGATTAGCCCCCGACATAAGCATATTAGTCTGTTTCCTATGAATGTACTGAATGGTGCTATCAATTTGCAAGTGGATGACAACGACGCTAATTGACTTCTACATCAATGTTGTTGCTCTTTCTGTTTGTTTTGTATTTTATTAGAAGGGAACTCTTGAAGATTTATTTCTATTTTGAAGACATCACCTCAATTAATTTGCACGTGTAAAGTTATCGAATGGCTAAATCAGAGGTAATTCTTTACTCATACAATGTGAAATATATTTTGTCATACAATGTGAAATATATTTTGTTTTCTTTTGATGTTATTTTTTTATTGATTATTTATTGTTCATTTCATTGTAGCGTGAAACTTCCCATCTTGCACATGTAATGCGTGATATGGAAAATGATTTTGAGTTTGCCATCGGGATGGTTTTTTCTAATGAAGTTGAAGCATATCATAAGTATGTGGCTTATGCAATTGGAAAAGGATTTGGAGTGAGGAAGGGTCATACGGTTAAAAATAGAAAAAGAGAAATAACCCAACGAATATTTTTGTGCTGGAAGATCAAAAGCATTTGATTAGATGTGGAAGGATGATAACCGATACTTGCAAAGGTGTTTTAAGTGGCATGATGAAAGCAGGCATTGGTGGGACTACGGCATATAAGTTCTTAGCAAATGAAGCAGGTGGCAGTAAAAATTTGGGTTTCATTCTACATGATTGTCAAAAAAATTTACAGATAAAAAGCAATAAGATTATAGAAGGGGGAGATTGTCAACAACTTTTGAATCATTTCCATCGCATGCAAATGCAAAACCCAATGTTTTTCTACGCTGTACAAGTAGATCAAGAAGGTGGATTGACAAATTTATATTGGAGAGATAGTTTGTCCAAATTCGATTACGATTGTTTTGGTGATGTGCTAGTGTTTGATTCCACGTATCGAACTAATAGATATAGTTTGATTTGTGCACATTTTGTTGGGGTTAATCACCATTGGAAAAATACTATGTTTGGTTGTGCATTTTTGTTGGAGGAGACGGCGGAATCATTCATTTGGTTATTTAATGTGTTTTTGGAGTCTATGGGAGATAAGGCTCCTAAAATTATATTCACTGATCAAGATCAAGCCATGGCAAAAGCCATTAGAATGGTGTTTCCGAATACACAGCATCGTTATTGCACTTGGCACATCATACAAAATGCCATTAAAAACATTCCACGGCTTTACCATAAGCCGGATTTTAGAGATAAGTATTTTTTTAGGCTTATGTATAGATGCAAATCGGAGGACGAATTTGAACTTGGATGGAAATGGAAGAGGAGTGGGATACTCAGAACAACAATTGGCTTCAGAGATTATACGGCCTTAGACATAAATGGAGTTCAGCTTTTGGTTGTGATATTTTTTCATGTGGTATAAGGTCAAGTCAAAGAAATGAGAGCACTAATAATGTCTTCCAGCATATTTCGAAGAAGACGTCATCCCTTATAAAATTTGTCTATTATTATGAAGAGCAACTGAAGCACATGAGATAAATTGAAATTCAAGATGATTACAGGTCTCGTGGGAAGCTCAGATTGCAGGTTTCGTCTAATGAGCTCTTGAAACATGTTGCTGCAGTCTATACCCGTACTATTTTTCAGAAGTTTTCTGAAGAATTAATGGAATGTCTCTTTGAAGATGTTTCAGGTACTACATTTGATGGATCGGTTTATTCATATACCATAAGGTGTCGACATGAATACCTTGTCGGATTTAACCCTGTAGAGTTATCAATTTCTTGTGAATGCAAATTATTTGAGTCAAAAGGGTGGTTGTGTCGCCATGCATTATACGTGTTGAATCAAAATAAATCGATAGTTAAGAGCATTCCATCTCCTTATATTTTGAAAAGATGGACTAAGGGTGCCAAAGAATGGATTGTGAATGATGAATCTTTGCCACCTGGTCCGTCTACATTTAATCGATTTTGCACATTAATGCAAGAATCTTTTAAGCTGATGAGTTTGGGAGACAAAGATGTAAACACTATGCAGATAGTGAGGGAGAATATGCAAATAGCCAATGGTCAAATTTCATCATACAATTCAAGTATGGCCGTGGCTAATGATGCTGGTGATGATGGTGATAATGAGGCTTCTTTGTGCGATATCTCGATATTAGACCCCCCATCGAAGGAAAGGAAAGGGAATCAGTTATGGAAGACTAAAAAGTTCAACTGAGAAAAAGAAGAAAAAATCTATCAAAGGAATGCCCCCAATGCAAATAGACAATCGAGGTAACATTATTTTGGTTAATATGATCAGTTAAATTTTCCATTTATGTTGCATGATGCTAATTAACATTTTGTTACTTTCTAATGTAGAGTTGGTTGTTCAAGCAACACATAGTGAAACTCATTTTCCAAATTATTTAAGTAATCAAAATCAGTTTCAAAGTATCATTTATCCCAACAACATTGGTGGTCCTACCATGAATTTTCATAATCAGGTATGTTGCTCTTAGCTTTCCATTTTTATTTACATTTTACTAATTTGGTAAAAAAATTTGTATAGATGCAGCAACCACCATACATCATGCCATCGGGGATTATGAATGGATTTTGCCAATTTCCTAATCATGTATTGAATAGCTATGTATAAAGAGTTTAATTGGTGATCAATCATTTTGTATATTTTTCAAGTTACTATGCCTCTTTATAATGGTAGAAAACACTTTCTCAAAAGTTACAATCATTATGATAATTTAATTGCATTATGGTAATGAGGTAATTTTTTTTAATGTAGATGCAATCATCATATATCATGTTGCCAAGCAATTTCAATGGATTTTCTCCATTCACTACTTAGGTATTTATTATGAATCATTTTATTTGTTAGTATTATTTCACATTTTTGTTACAATTGTAATATTTACTATTAGTAGCTTATTTTTGGATAGATGTTGGAGTACAATAATAGATCTCATGAAACCATTCTGAGTCAGGTACAATTTACTTTTTATTGATATGGGATTATTTGAGACATTTATCTAAGCATATTATTTAGATAAATGTTAATATATTTGTCATTTTCTTGTACATGGGTCATCAAACTCTTTTCAACATCTTGAGATGAATAAATCCGGAGGCCCCTGTGAAAGCACAGATAATGCACGGTCACAACATAAATAGCCTAGAGGAACCCTCATATAGTATAGTGCCTATGCTGTTTACAAGTTTTCAACTAGGTGGGATTCTCTGCATGGAGATGCCTGTATTTGTATTGCATCTTGCTATTGTCCCTTTTGGTTCCTTTTGTGACAATATTTCATCTAGAGTGATGAATTTTTGTTGTTGTTAATGAAATAGTTCAAATCAAAATTTTCAATTGTGATCTAGATGTACTTTGGAGGTTAGTGTTGGTCTCTTCTTTGCTTATGGATAAGTAAGTAAATGAAGGTTGAATCTTCATGACCCTGGAACTTTCATGAGTTTGCTGATTGCTTGCGTGCATTTAAGTGCCGTAAGTTACGAGATTGAACAAACTTATGCTATAAATTTCTGCTCCATTTCCTTAATTATTCATCACATCTTCCATTTATTTTTTCCTCTTCTTTCCAGGCCAAAGAGAAGGTCAAAAGGGCTGAGAAAGCTCTAGCAAAAGTGCAGGAGAATCTTAGACCAGCAAACCTTCCAGTTGATCTGGAAACCATTTTTTTCCTCTTCTGCTCAATATGATTTCTTTTATGTGCAAAAGCTCCGTGTTGACTACATAATGTGGATGGTACAGGTTGTGTTGAAGGATGTTACTGACATTGATCCAAATGATCAAAATTCAATTCTTGAGCATATGGACAAAGTGGCACATCTTTTGCCTCTTGCAAGGAGCTCCCTTTTTGTTGCTTGTGGCAAATTACAATTAGTGATATGCTTCCTTTGGGAGCTTCCATGTCCACACATAAGTTGAAATTTTTCTCAGGTCAGAAACCTGATTGAGAAGTCCAGCAAAAAAGGCAGCTAATAGGTCTGAGCTGAAACTTCCATTGATACGGATAAAGGTAACCTCTTCCTTTTTTTAATCAGCACTACATGTCCCTTCTCAACTTAGCCGTAAAAAATGACTCCTTTTCAACTATTTCTACTATTTTTTTCATCATGCTACTTGTAACATGTTGGTTCCTAGTTCCTTTCCTTGTGGCACAGAAAATCCTCTTTTTTATCACTGCTTTTGATTTTGTCCATGGATGTGAAACACTCTCACAATTCTATTTACTTGATGATAGGAATTGACATTTGCCACTAGTGTCTGCATTCTCGAAGTGAATTTTAAACTCCTCATTCATGTGGCAGGTGGATTACTCTAGATTTATGACGATAAATCCTCAAAGGTTTGGACAAAAGTATGTTGGAAAGGTAAATGCATATTAGAAGGTGCACACGGTGTAGTCTTTGACAGTGCTACCAAAAAAGGAGTAATGATTTTTCTTTTTGTAGGTTGCTAATCCTCAAGATATTTTAATCTTCTCTAAGGCTTCAAGAAAGGGTCAGAGTGAAAGTGGTACAGATCTTTTGACAAGTGGAGTTCGATGATTTTTCTTTTTTGGGTCAAAGAATTGGAATTTAGTAGGCTATGTTTTTGGCACTATTTGTCCTTCTTTTTCCAAGTCAATATTTGTATGCCTTTCTTATTGCCTTTGAATAAAGAAATGACTTGTCAAATGTATAATACCTATGCCAAATTCTATTTATTCACCCTCTGTAATTGCAAGACATAATTATCTACTAAAAAATAATTGTATTAGTAAAGCTTTGATTCTCAAGGGTAATTGCATTTAAACATTCTTTATCATCTTACCAGCCATTGAAATTGTTTGTCTTCCTGATCTGTAGCACAATTTGAAGATTCTGAGTGACTTCGCCCTGAGGAGCTAAATCAACAAAACATTGAGGCGCTTGTTGCCGAGAATGATCTGGTAATCTTGATTCTTTTATGCTTTCTAAATGTAATTTTCATATTGTATAAATCTCTTATGGCCACCAATGAAATCCATAATAATAACACGTGCTTTGCATTGTGATTTGTTGTTGCAAACACATATTTTAACTTCAACTGTAGTTTAATTGAGTGTATTGTTATGGGTAGAATGTTAGAAAGATATGCTGATAATTGTTATCAGTCTCTTAGTTTTCTTAAGGTCTGTATATAGTTTAATATGCAGTTATGCCTTGCAAAAAATGGAGATACTTCCAGTCAATGATCTGGATAAAGCATTACACGAATTTGTCAATAAGGATGATAAAACGGCATTTTATTCTTGCATGCAACTAAATGTCGAAGAAACTCGTGTAAGTATCATACCCTGCTTTTGTTGTTGCGGAGGCATCACTCTTAAGCTGTCTGTTCCTCATGCTATAGTGTGAATGTTATGTTTCTGTTATGCTTCTGTGTTGATACTTTTTTGTTTATGAACATGTGCAGAACAAAATTGCTAGGGATTCCGACACCTTGAAATGCGAGGAGGAGGATCTAATTCTTAAAGACAGCGAGTGTTTGGAGGCAAGAAGTTATCTATTGAGACTTGTTATCCTTATAATGTGGTTAATTTAGTCTCATCCAACCATTTAATGTATGGAGTTCTTTCAAATTTTTGGGGGCTTTAGCTCATTTGCTTCAATCTGTAGTCGGGCTTTAACTTTCTGCTATGATTGTGGCTGTTATTAGAGTAAAGTAGGAATTTCTTGTATATCTTATTGTAAGGTCTTTCCAGCAGTTACAGAAGGGCATTTCAATGAGAGAAACTAGGAGCTTGGATACAGTCTCGAGCATTATTTTTGCCTGTTGGTTTTAATTCCCGTTGACGATAGGCTAAAGTTCTTTTTAACTCATCTTCTTCCTGCCAAGTGCTGCCTAAAGTAAAGATTGATGCTTAATTAACTTTTTTCTTTATATTCAGGAACGCGTTAAGAAACGTTCTGTACATCCCAGTGACACCCCACATGGAACATCCAGTGTACCTTCTGTGGAGGTAAATCTAGCTGTAGCGCTGATTATCCTTCTTGGATTCTTATGAGTTTCTCTGTGAAGCCATTAAGTGCTAAATTTTTCATGTTAAATTCTGCCCAGGCTGCTAGAAATAGGAGTGCTGCAGGAATAGGAAGCACAGTTTCTTTTAGCGATGATGAGGACACAGCAGATACTCGGCTCAAACTCTACCACCAGAGGCCGGAAAGGATCATTGGGAGTTTCTACATCCTCCCGTGCTACTTCAGATCTAGGAAGAGGGAAAACTTCTACAAGAGGAAGGGGCAGGGGAAGAGGATCTGCTAATTTGAAGCAAACTACTCTTGATTCAGCTTTGGTATCTCGCCGTCGTGAAAGGTTAGTAGCGGATGTAGTCATGAACTCAAGCTTACGGATTAAAGTTGTCAAACTCCAATGTCTCATATCCCAAATCACCTAGCTAAAGATTATTTGCATCCTCAAGTGATCTGGCTTTGCAATTGAAGTGCTTCAAGGAAATAATCAGCATTAGCGTCTGGTGTAATATGTGGATACAGTAGGCTCTCTGATAGTGATGATTTGTCTGCATGGATTAAATTAAGTGATGGTATTTTCAAATGGCAATTTGGATAGTCATTTATTGAGATCATTAAATTGAATGTGCAGAGCTTTTGTACTTGGAGAACTTGGATAGAGTCCAATGTAGTAATCTGTGGACAAACTAATACCTGAAAAAGTGCCAGCATTATAGCATATAAGTTATAGCTCGCTCACTGTGTGTGTATGTGTATGATGACCGGCTTCCTATGGCTTAAATTAAGCCTTTGAAAGAACAAGGATGTGAAATCGACTGATGTCCGTAAGCATCTGTATTGAGTCTGCAGTACCCCAAAACTTATTGTTTACACGGGTTTTTTGTAGGGGTTTCATGAATCATGTATAAGAAAAATTAACGAAATAAACGCAGCGGAAACAAATATATATTTTACACATGATTCTCCTAAGGCGTTGTTCGTGCGTTTTAATCAAAAATCTAAACATAAAAAGGAGTTAAACGAATTACCTCTCGAAGCGCGCTTTAAACAAGTCGGTTCGGATGTTCTACAGTTCGAGTCCCACAAGCGTCGGACCTCTAGTTCGAGACACACCAACAACGAACGTCGAACGGAAGAGAGAATTTCGGATATTCACCACTTCGATCGTGCTAGCAATCACGTGGAAACAAACCGTCGTATCCTTGATGTATAATAGTCACGGCCCGAACGAGATAATGTTCTTCTTTCTTGCGTCTCAAAGAACATAAGAACATGCACACAATTTGCTCTCTGTTTTCAGCAAAACATTTTCTCTCTAAAACACAAAATGCACACCCACCTTTTCTCTGTTTTTCCAACCCCTTTTCTCTCATCCCTCGTTCATTTTTATATTAAAAATGACCAGCAACAGTTGCTGATCAATGGACGATCAGCAACGGTTCAGCAACCGTTGCTGATCGTCCATAGTGGATGATCGTGCATGAGCGGTTGCTCATGCACGATTGTGGCATGATGGTCAGCGGTTGCTGACCATCAATGCTACATGCATAATGGTCAGCAACCGCTGACCATTATGCTTCGTGCACATGCATGAAGCTTTACTTTTTTTTTTAATTTATTTATTAATTTAATTTAGGGCATATTACTAACAATCTCCCACTTGCACTAAAGCCAAGTTGTTTGGTATCTTAACATATATCCACTTTGGGCATGCGTGTGCATCGTATGCAAGTAGGCTCGTGACTATAATACAAATTAAATTAAATCTTATTTAATTTAATTTCAAATCGACTCAATTCGATTGCAGTAATTGCAAACATATTTGCAATAATATTTCTCTCTTGTTCCACGTCATCCTAGTTGTTTATGGTGTGTGACATCCCTAGGTTCATCACTAAGCTGGTAGTAAGACTTGTACTAACACATTAGTACTTCCAAAAGAATTAATTGTCCCGATTAATCTTTTAGGTCCTACAAGCCACGATTGACATCTAGCAATATGTCATGGCTACCCAGATAGTGTGAATACTTTAAGAACATAATGAACCCGTCGGCTTTGGCTACGGTGTAATTCAATCCCTCTCGTCTTACTATGTCCCGATCAAATAAAGACCATGGAATATTTGTCAAGTCATTAATTCGATCATATGCACAAATCTAATTGACATGCATTTTATTCGAGACATAAACAATTTATTCTCGGTTACAACCCCGGCCGAGGATTTCAATGCAGTGTCACAATTAGATCGCATAGGACATCATTATCATACCTTGCATATAACAAGGAGACAGATTCCATATTGCGCACACGTGTAACTTCGTATATGAACAAACTATGACCATCAAGTATAAAGACGGATCGACGACCCGACATTATGTGCACCCGTGAACCATAGTTGTTCGATACACAAGTTAACACTATGCCTCAGGTCTAAGGATTATTTACACAAGACCAAAACATGAACAATTAGACATTGACCACGCTAAAAGCTTCCATGTCGCTAATCGTTCCATATGCGTCACGTTCAGTGAATTTGTCTAATACAAACACCTGTGTTCTAACTCAGGCATCATAATACCCAATGACATGTGACTCATCATTCCCTTAAGTATCCAATACTTAATGGCGAAGTTAAGAACACACCGGTCTCAACAGGATTATTAATATCCACTTAATAATCCATCGACCGGGAACAATTTAAAGATTCAGTCTAACTATGAACCCGTCACATATATTCTTGACGTCTCAAGAATAGGTCTAGTTGCAACTGATCTTATGGAATCATTCATCAATATAAAATAATTGGACAAATGAATGAATACGTCGTTGCCATTAATTAAATAATAATAATGAAAGTACAACTGAAATCCCTAATATGTAACTATTACATAGTAGCTTTAGGGCATACATCCAACAATTTCCTAGTTACACTAAAGCCAACTTGTCTGGTACCTCAAACCCATTTTGTCAATATGTCTTTCAAAAGAAGGCGAGGTAAGGCCTTAGTGAAGGGATCTGTCACGTTTTTCTGGCCGAGGCAATTTTCTGCAAGGCGATATCACCTCTCCCAACAATTTCTCCGATGAGATGGAAGCGTCTCTCAATATGCTTGGACTTCGGTGAGACCTTGGTTCCTTAGCTTGAGCTATCGCCCCATTGTTGTCACAAAACAATGTGATCGGTTGCTCAATTGAAGGAACGACTCCAAGTTCAGAAATAAACTTCTTCATCCAAGCGGCTTCCTTTCTTTGCTTCGAAGCAGCTACATACTCGCCTCGGTGGTGGAATCGGCGAGTTATGCTTTGTTTGGAACTTTTCCAACTAACGCACCACCATTGAATGTGAAGACAAACCCAGACGTAGACTTATAATCATTAGGATCCGATTGAAAATCGGAATCGGTATAAGCTACAACTTTAAATTCTCCTTCTCCATATATCAACAATAAATCTTTAGTCCTTCGCAAGTACTTAAGAATATTCTTGATTGCTATCCAGTGCTCTTCTCCTGGATCAGACTGATATCGCTAGTAATACTTACAAAGCATGCGCAATATCGGTCTAGTACATAGCATAGCATACATTATGCTTCCAATAGTGGATGCATATGGTATCTTTGCCATCCGCTCTCTTTCTTCAGGAGTGTTGGGACACATCTCCTTAGAAAGACAGATCCCTTGCCTAAAAGGCAATAATCCTCTCTTGGAACATTGCATGTTAAACCGTGTTAACACTTTGTCTATGTACGTAGATTGTGAGAGGCCAATCAATCGTCTTGATCTATCTCTATAGATCTTGATACCTAAAATGTAGGTTGCCTCTCCTAAATCTTTCATGGAGAATTTCTGTGACAAGAATAGTTTTATCGATGATATCATTGGTACATCATTTCCAATCAAAAGTATATCATCGACATACAAAACCAGAAATGCAATTGCACTCCCACGATCTTCTTATATACACAAGGTTCATCCGGATTTTTGATGAAGCCAAACGATTTGACTACCTCATCAAAACGGATGTTCCAACTTCTGGAGGCTTGTTTGAGTCCATAAATGGATCTCTTAAGTTTACACACCTTCCGTTTTTCACTATTGGATTCAAAACCCTGTGGCTGTTCCATATAGATGTGCTCATCGAGAAAACCATTTAGAAAAGCCGTTTTGACATCCATCTGGAATATCTCATAATCAAGGTGTGCAGCTATAGCCAACATAATCCGAATGGATTTTAGCATGGCCACGGTGAGAAAGTTTCGTCATAATCAATTCCTTCTTTTGACGATATCCTTTCGCCACCAGCCGTGCTTTGTAAATTCCAATTTGACCTTCAACATCCATCTTCCTCTTGAAGATCCATTTACAGCCAATTGGTACAATACCATCGGCGGCAGGTCGGTCAAGGTCCATACCTCATTGGAATACATTGAATCCATTTCGGATTTCATGGCTTCTAGCCATTTACCGAATCGATGTCCAACATCGCCTCCTCATAGGTTTTAGGATCACCGGGTTGATCACTATCATTCACAATGAATAATGGTTCAATGTGATCAACCGAGTGTCTATAACGAGCAGGTGGGCGAGACATTCTCGCACTTCTCCTAAGAGGTTGTGTATCGAAGCTCCCATCGAATCGAGGTTGGTATCGAACTCGGTTATTTGGTACTTCATTATTTTCTTCTTGTAAGACTATTTTCCAAACACCACTTTCTTGGATGAACTGATTCTCCAAGAAAGAAACGTGCTTGCATACCAAAATTCTTTGGTCCGAATGAAAATAGAAATAATATCCAAGAGTTTCCTTTGGATATCCAATGAAGCGACCTTGTTCAGATCTTGCCTCCAATTTTTCCACTTTCAGCTTTTTCACAAAAAGTGGACAACCCCAAATCTTAATATGATTAAGACTAGGTTTTCTACTATGCCATATCTCATAGGGCGTAGTTGGAACAGATTTGGACGGCACTCTATTCAGTATATATATAGCTGTCTCAAGGGCATATCCCCAAAGGGATATTGGCAAATCGGTGTAACTCATCATAGATCGTACCATATCTAATAAAGTACGATTTCTTCGTTCGAGATACACCATTATGTTCGGAGTTCCAGGAGGTGTCCATTGTGATAAAATGCCATTCTCTTTAAGAAAGTCCAGGAATTCAGTACTAAGGTATTCACCTCATCGATCTGATCGAAGAGCCTTAATACATTTTCATGTTTGTTTCTCAACTTCAGCCTTGAATTCCTTGAACTTTTCAAAGGATTCAGATTTATACTTCATGAGGTATAAATAACCATACCGTGACTGATCATCAGTGAAGGTAATGAAGTAATTATAACCACCTCTAGCAGATTCATTAATTGATCCACATACATCTGTATGTATTAATCCTAATATGTCAGCAGCTCGTGCACTTTGTCCCACAAAAGGCGCTTTGGTCATTTTTCCTAGAAGACATGCCTCACAAGTCGAGTATGACTCAAAATTTGAAGGATCAATGTATCCATCATTACTCAACTTGTTAATTCTGTCTTCTCCAATATGACCTAATCGGAGATGCCAAACATACTTTTTATTTGGACCGTCTCTAGGGCGTTTATTAGTTATGGCATTTATATCAATTCTATTTTGCTTATTGACATTGGTAATCGCATTACCGGACATTGTGATGGTATAAAGATTGTTGGTTAATAAGCTAGAACCAACACATATTCTATTATGATAAATAAAACATACATCATCAGCAAAAGAAAATTCATAATTCTCTTTACCCCCAGACGAGGTATAGAGATGATGTTCCTAACAGCATTCTTATAATGCAAACAGTTCTTTAAAACCAATACATGTCCAGAAGGCAAACATAAACGAAAAGTCCCTATAGCTAATGCAGCAACTCTTGCTCCATTGGCAAACGTCGAGACAATCTCATTTCGCCCTAGCATCCCGCTTATTTCCAGATTCTGCAAAGACATACAAATATGTGAAGTTGCAGCAGAATCTAGAACCCATGAGCTAGATTCAGCACTAACCATAAGATTAGTTTCAATAAGCATAGACACCATACCTTCATAAGGTCGGTTCTTGGGCTTGACCTTCAAGCTCGCGAGGTACCTCTTACAGTTCCTCCTCCAGTGCCCTTTGACACCATAGTAATGACATTTCCCTTTATCAATCATGGGTTTTGGTTGCACAACAGGTTTGGCAGGCCTCTTCCATTTATTCTTCTTTAAAATGGTCTTACCCTTTGAAGAAGAAGCCTTAGCCATAGCCACTACATTTGGCCTCGTGTTATGCATTTCCTTCTCATAAACTACCAGCATGCTATGTAACTCCGCAAGAGTTTTATCCATCTTATGCATGTGGAAGTTTTGAACAAAACCATAGAAGGAATCGGGTAAAGATTGGAGGATCAAATCCACAGCTAACTCATTGTCCATAACGAGATTCAGCCTAGCCAATTCTTCAATGTGCCAGATCATTTTCAAAGCATGATCATTAACGAGATGATCCTTCAGCCATCCTCATACGGTACAATGCCTTAGATATCTCATATCTAGAGGTTCGACCATTCTCATCAAAGTATTCCTTTAAGTGCAAAATGATCGACCCAAAGCATCTTCCATAGATTCATACTTCTTTCGTAATTCATTATTCATAGAAGCAAGCATATATGACCTAACTTTTAAGTCATCGTCACGCCACTTATCATAAGTGACACGCTCCTCTTGGGTCCCACCCTCAGGAAAGGAGGTTGGCATCTTTTCATCAAGCACATACCCAATTTTTTCTGAATTGAGAACAATTCTCAAATTCCTCATCCAGTCAGTGAAATTGGGTCCAGTCAAACAATTCTTGTCAAGTATAGAAGCGAGTGGGTTTGTGGTCACCATTTTCAGAGTAATAATATATATCTGTTGCAGAAAATAAATTGTTAGCTGTTGTATCTTTCAAAGTAACTATTTCATTTTGGTCTTTAAATGAAATAGATCCTCCCACTAAATTTATCTTCGAATCCCATACTCCTTAAGATGGGAAGCGGTAATCTTTGTTGGGTAAAGATTACTAGTGGGGATTGGAGTCCCACCAGTCCAAAATCCACCTCACCTAACAGTTATTGGTGTCTTATGAACTTAGTGAGTGAACCAGCTTGTTCAACGCACCATATGCGAGTCCCAATCATAACTTCGGCCTCTAGACCATGAAAGCCTCACCTAACAGTTATTGGCATCACGATCATAGTTAAGTCTAGCCCATCGTCTCATGCAAGTATTGAAAACACAAATGATTCCCTCACTGACAGTTATTAGAAATCATTTGGCTCCAACCCCATAGCATCATATGCATAATGGAGTGGTCCAATATTATAAATGGTAATTAACCCCTATGTATCCATAACCGGTTAGTTAACCACTATAATATTGGATCAAACCACGACGATGGAAGGCCACGAGTTCGAAACCCGTTTCGACTTAATATTATTAATAAGGAGATTTTGGTCGTTATTAATGGTCTCACTTTGCACATTAACCGGTTTAACATGCACGATAACATAAACAATAAATAAATAGATATCACATAAACATCTATCCTATGTGGTGATCATGGAATTATGGTTCAATGGGTCTCGAGCCAAAGAAACCCATTTAGCCATTTTAATGTTTTAATTATATGGACCTGCTCTTCACTTTTTCTTCAATCTTTGAACTCTTCAAAGACCGGGCCCAAAGAGCTCACCGGTTTAATGGCTCCTCCAATGGCTCCTCCTCTCTTGTAGTATTTACATCAACAATTGAAATACTAAACTATACTAAAAATTACATATCAAGAAAAATTAAAGTAAAATAAAAGGAAGGACGCAGCCTCCATTTAATAATTACATCCCCAAAAAGAATACCTGTAATCATCATACATTCATCCATACAACAATCACAACAATTAGGGATTTTTCCATGATCACCACCCTTCCTTACGAGCCATAAATTCAAAAGTTAAAGCTCTGGAAGGCATGCATAAAATTATGCATATCATTTGTAGAATATAAACACGAAGTACAACAAGTTATGGATTTTTGATTCAAAATTGATTTAGTTCTAACTTTTTGCTTAGTTGATTAAATTTATCACATAAATCAATCAACTTCTATAGGCCACATAAGAGCAAGAGAACCAATTCTCTTAACAAAAGTAAATTGGCCATTAGAACGCAAAAATATATTTGAACTCTAAATCAATTAAACGCACGAAACGCCTAAGGTTGGCTCTGATACCACTGTAGGGGTTTCATGAATCATGTATAAGAAAAATTAACGAAATAAACGCAGCGGAAACAAATATATATTTTACACATGATTCTCCTAAGGCGTTGTTCGTGCGTTTTAATCAAAAATCTAAACATAAAAAGGAGTTAAACGAATTACCTCTCGAAGCGCGCTTTAAACAAGTCGGTTCGGATGTTCTACGATTCGAGTCCCACAAGCGTCGGACCTCTAGTTCAGACACACCAACAACGAACGTCGAACGGAAGAGAGAATTTCGGATATTCACCACTTCGATCGTGCTAGCAATCACGTGGAAACAAACCGTCGTATCCTTGATGTATAATAGTCACGGCCCGAACGAGATAATGTTCTTCTTTCTTGCGTCTCAAAGAACATAAGAACATGCACACAATTTGCTCTCTGTTTTCAGCAAAACATTTTCTCTCTAAAACACAAAATGCACACCCACCTTTTCTCTGTTTTTCCAACCCCTTTTCTCTCATACCTCGTTCATTTTTATATTAAAAATGACCAGCAACGGTTGCTGATCAATGGACGATCAGCAACGGTTCAGCAACCGTTGCTGATCGTCCATAGTGGATGATCGTGCATGAGCGGTTGCTCATGCACGATTGTGGCATGATGGTCAGCGGTTGCTGACCATCAATGCTACATGCATAATGGTCAGCAACCGCTGACCATTATGCTTCGTGCACATGCATGAAGCTTTACTTTTTTTTTAATTTATTTATTAATTTAATTTAGGGCATATTACTAACAATCTCCCACTTGCACTAAAGCCAAGTTGTTTGGTATCTTAACATATATCCACTTTGGGCATGCGTGTGCATCGTATGCAAGTAGGCTCGTGACTATAATACAAATTAAATTAAATCTTATTTAATTTAATTTCAAATCGACTCAATTCGATTGCAGTAATTGCAAACATATTTGCAATAATATTTCTCTCTTGTTCCACGTCATCCTAGTTGTTTATGGTGTGTGACATCCCTAGGTTCATCACTAAGCTGGTAGTAAGACTTGTACTAACACATTAGTACTTCCAAAAGAATTAATTGTCCCGATTAATCTTTTAGGTCCTACAAGCCACGATTGACATCTAGCAATATGTCATGGCTACCCAGATAGTGTGAATACTTTAAGAACATAATGAACCTGTCAGCTTTGGCTACAGTGTAATTCAATCCCTCTGTCTTACTATGTCCCGATCAAATAAAGACCATGGAATATTTGTCAAGTCATTAATTCGATCATATGCACAAATCTAATTGACATGCATTTTATTCGAGACATAAACAATTTATTCTCGGTTACAACCCCGGCCGAGGATTTCAATGCAGTGTCCAATTAGATCGCATAGGACATCATTATCATACCTTGCATATAACAAGGAGACAGATTCCATATTGCGCACACGTGTAACTTCGTATATGAACAAACTATGACCATCAAGTATAAAGACGGATCGACGACCCGACATTATGTGCACCCGTGAACCATAGTTGTTCGATACACAAGTTAACACTGTGCCTCAGGTCTAAGGATTATTTACACAAGACCAAAACATGAACAATTAGACATTGACCACGCTAAAAGCTTCCATGTCGCTAAGCGTTCCATATGCGTCACGTTCAGTGAATTTGTCTAATACAAACACCTGTGTTCTAACTCAGGCATCATAATACCCAATGACATGTGACTCATCATTCCCTTAAGTATCCAATACTTAATGGCGAAGTTAAGAACACACCGGTCTCAACAGGATTATTAATATCCACTTAATAATCCATTGACCGGGAACAATTTAAAGATTCAGTCTAACTATGAACCCGTCACATATATTCTTGACGTCTCAAGAATAGGTCTAGTTGCAACTGATCTTATGGAATCATTCATCAATATAAAATAATTGGACAAATGAATGAATACGTCGTTGCCATTAATTAAATAATAATAATGAAAGTACAACTGAAATCCCTAATATGTAACTATTACATAGTAGCTTTAGGGCATACATCCAACATTTTTAACTTTAAATAACGGGATGCCTTTCTTGCTGCCAGTGGTTTATAAAGCCATGTATATGGAAGATCTATGTCTTGTGTGTAGATAGTAGATGAATTATACTATACTCAAAACATAGAGAAATTTAATGAATTTCTTAGTTGCTTTTTAATACATAAGCACTAAGTTATCCCTGCTGACATGTTTACAGGGGCTCCATTTCTCGCGCAATTTCAAAGATGTTGTCAAAACCATTTTCAAACGCTTGTTCCATGTCTACGCCCATATGTACCATTCACATTTTCAGAAAATCGTGAACTTGAAGGAAGAAGCTCATCTAAATACTTGCTTCAAGCATTTCGTTCTCTTCACATGGGTAAGTAAGCATAGCTGCTAAGCTTTGCAGATATGACTTACCCATATACTTTTTAGATTGGCTTTGATATCTTCTTAGTCTTATTAAGTTTGGGTCGAGGAAACACTTTCAATTACTATATTAATGAGTCACAAGCAGTATTTAGTTAGGTTATCAGCTTTACAACAAGAGTCTAGTACAAAAAAGGCTTGTGATGGCAAGTCTTGATTGGCTTTAATTTGATGCAGGAATTTCGGTTGATCAACAAAGAGGAGCTTGTGCCGCTTAATGAACTTGTCGAATCTATTCTTCAATTGTCGTGGGGGGAGGGTTGTTTATCCATTGTTTACTTGTTTCCCTTTTCCCCCTTTCTTTTGGATATCTAGATTGAGATTTGTTGGCGAACTTCTTTTCGTTGTTTGTGAATAACATATCTCGATTCAGTTCATCGCCTTGTCTTCGGTGTGTTTATATATGTTGATTTGGTGTAACTTCGGTTCATCAAGCAAGAAAAATCTTGGTCTCCCAATGTCATTTAGTGCAGTTTTAGAGCATGCAATGAATTTTGTGATCCTTATGTAGAAAGAAGTTCGTCCATTCAAGATGTTTGAGGGACTTGCAAGAGAAGCCCTTGCTTGTTTGTCGATATAAAATGCTTGAAACAGCATGTCAGTTCGCAATTCTCTGCAGCATAATAAGAATTGATTTCTACAGAGGTTCAAGTTCCTCCTTTTTCGGGTACTCCCATAATTTGAAAATCTTCCATCTGAATCATCTCTCAAAACTTGTAATGTTCAGTAACATAATTACAAGTTGGCATTGAATATGAAAAGTATTTGCCGACCGCAATCTCGTTCTAAGACCAGAATTCCCCAGGATTTTATGCTAGTGGTCATTGAGCCTGTAGCAGAGATATAAAACTGTTAGTCTAGCAAGAAACTACTCCAGTTATTCAAGTCATTTCTCGTGCCCTGTATCTATGCTTGAAAGTATGCATGGCATTCGCCTGTTCCGTGCCAACTTCATATATATATATAACTTGAAACCTAATATTGTTGATACGCATGGTACAAGAACTATGAGTGAAATAACAGCCTTGCATTCGAATACGGGATGTAACTAAACCAGATTTTGACAACCCAAAGTGAAAAATTACAGATAAAGATAAAGAAGGGAGATCTTTTATTCTGTGTAATTTGAAGTATTACAAGGTCTTTTGTGCCACACAATCGAATTCACTATAATTTCACTTCATGGGATTTCTCCAATCCCCTAAACAGAAAAGTCTCCAATCATTTTGTTTCTTTTTTTGCCACCATGGGCTCATAATCTTTCTTTCAATGGTATTCTGTAAATTTTCAATGGTATTCTGTAAATTTTCTGCTGAATAAATTATCCACCAGAATCCCTTGAGCGGCCTTAAATTCAGCAGCTCAGTGACGCTAATGTAATACCGGCCAACCTGAGCACTAGGCCAAGGAACTTTCTGATTTAGCCGTGGCGTCTTCGGCTGACAAGATTTCTTGAACCTTGACAGCATGCGTTCATCTCTCTTATGCACCCAAAATTGCATCACGGAGAAAGGAGACACTTCTCCTTTTAGCCTTACTTCCTTCTCTTTGTTGATTCGCAAATGCACCCAGGGAGCGGATTTGCATAAAAACTTTCCTCTAGTTTTGGGAATTCCTCGGACTCCCTCAAATACGGAGCTCCTGTTCGATCTCTGTGAAGTTTCTTCACTTTGGAACTGAATTTCTTCCAAGAAATATTCCCCTCATCTAGTTCATCAACCAGTTTAACAAAATTCATCCTGCATGCACAAAGAGGAGATGAAGATGAGATGCCTGTCAATGATCCATATCACGACAGAAACAAAACCAAATATCAAAATGGGGAGAAAAATAAAACAAATCAGCAAACTGAAAAGAGTAGGAACAGGATAATTGTTACTTGTCTGGATTAATTGTCTTCTTGAAATTCTCGAACCGCCTATGGCCTTGAACTGCTTTTGCCATATTCCCATCATAAGTATAAAGAGACAGGCTGAGCACAAGGAGATACTTCAAAAACGTGCCTGAACACATAGCAAATAGCAAATATTTACCCACCAATTGTTTGACAAAATATCTCACCAAGAAAATGCTCCTACCAGACCTGCGTGTATCCAAGGCACAACCTCATCCCCAATGAAAATAAACTTACAGAGAACAAAGTTCCAACCGAAGCCTAGCACATGGGCATCACACCTGGTCGACCCAAACCCGCTCTCACCCCAATCTCTGCTTGAGACGTCAGATATCAATGAGTAACCATACAAAGGGAGGAAGACACTATTGCCAATCTGGTTTGTTCATTATAACAAAGTCTCCAATGCTTGCATGACTTTCTCTGTCATTGCGAAACATCTAGGACTGCGGTTATAAAGAAAATCATGTGAACAAAAGTGCATGAGCAGATGAGTCCATAAAACTAGCTTGACAGCAAGGATATGATCTCTGCTTCAGACATCAGATATTAATTACAGTTAAAAGTGTTGTGGTCATGAGAAATAGATCACTATTTCATCTCCGAACAAAGTCATCTGCATTTAGAGCTATGGTTTATAATCAAATCAGGTAACTGAAAGTGCATGAGCACATGACCTCAAAAAACAAACTTGACAGCAAGGTACTGAGCACCCAACATAGAAGTGCTAACCTTCCAGGCCTGTATTCAAGTATGAGGTTGTATAGCTGAACAAAAAAATCTTGCAAATCAATGTTCAAAGCATCGAGATTGTTCCTCATTACTTTAAAAGCAATGATGCAACAGCGAAGTCTTTCCGAGACGATCACGCATTTTCCTGAACTGTCCGATTTTCCACCAGAACATGCAAGCTTTTTAAGGTAATTCATGAGATCTCCAATATAATCCAAGTCAATCAGGTGAGAAAATTTTCCTAGACCATCCAAACATGGTCCAAGGAGTGGGTGAGCCTCAGTCACATGAGTTGTACCAGTATCTCCATTAGGTCTGTAAAACAAACAGAAAGAATGAAGTGATCACAGTATCCCGTTAGATACCATTCACAAAGACAATTTCTAACTCAACTTTATGCATATATTTTAGGTTGATTATAGAGAAAGATTAAATCAACACAGCAAATGGACAGCATCACTTATAATTAAGAACCACACCTTAAATTCGTCCTATGAATTTTTTCATGTCAATCTGAAGACCTGACCAATATTGAAACCCACTTTCAGTGTCTGATAAAACATTTGCTTTGACACGGTACTACGCACCAACACCAATATGCCCTACCATGTTTGAATATTTCACTATAGTGTCAAAACCATACAGAATGACACATGAAATCACCTGGGCACAATTGACTGCATAGTATATCTCAAATACGGCAAAAAGTGTCTCTGATTGCATCCTTCAGTGCTCCATAATATCTGGATCGAAGCTAGCTGCTTTATAATCAGCAACAACCTGTTTACACCACCAAGCACCTCAATTTTATGATATGAAATTAGAAAATGAGAAAGTAGGCAGTTGTTGCATAAGAATCCCTACCTCTTCCCTCATTTTCGACATCATTTCTTGCCTAGATTTCTTTCTATCATTCGGTTGTGGATGGCTTGATTCCTCTGGTCGGTTTCCTTTCTTATAATTCTTCTTTTTTAACTTTTTTATCCTTATCTGGTGCTTCAGATCTATGAAGGTCCTCGTCAAATTACAGAGATATAAGTACCTGAAAAAGCATTTTGATAGTTACAATAGAGAGAGAGAGAGCAAGAGAGAGAGAGAGAGAGAGAGAGAGAGAGAGGATGGGAGGGGTTAAACAAAATAACAAAGTAATTGAAACGTAAAAGTTCAAAATAGTGACCTATTAAACATACGTGGATATTTGACCAAAAAGAGAACATACTTGAATCGAGGCAGGATGCATCTGACGATTATGAGCTTTCGCGTAATTTGCAATCAATCGAACAGCTGCTCCAGTCACTTCACCACTGTGTTTACCCTCATTTGTAAAGAGTGACTTAATAGTGTCACAACAAAGTTTCCTGATGATATACGTTCACATCTTTTATTCAAGAGAAGAGTAGAGAGGAAAAGGGAAAAATATACATGCGAAGAAATGCTCAAGGAATATGACCAGAAAACTAGAAGTAGAATTGTCTATCACATGTCATCGTAGCACTTGACTCTTTAAGGAGTAGCTCCTTTTCTTGTAGTCCCAACTCCGTACCAAAAAGTAAAAAGGTACAATAAATAGAATGTTATCTACTATTTTTCAGACTTTAACATAAAAAAGATCATACTACATTGCATGCATGACTTCATACATGGGCACATGCACACATGCTCACAATTTACATAACCACAAACATAAGCCATTGCATCTCTAAATGATTGCTAAGCGATGCTTCATCTATTTCCCTTTTGTTTGGGCCGGGAACTTAAACCAAAAGCAAGCAACAACTTATATTCATAGATAAAACAACATTGGTGATCTTATGAGTTCATCTGCCACAGAAACACCCAAGCCATTCACAAAATGAGAATAGAATTCTGCACCCAAATGACCACATTAACAAAACACTATTCTTCGAAGTTCTCAATTATTCAACCATTCTCCTCATCTAGTCAACCAAAAGTCTTATTTTTATTGCAAACTCTTAACATAAGAAGAATAATGAGAAGTTAAAAATATATGGCTAAACCTTATGACTTCATCCGAGGAACTTATGTTTCTGACAACAACTTCAACCAAGCTCTCGCAATAATTGAAATGAGGAACAGCATCTAGCAAAGTACAGATGCAGCGAACCACCGCATGTTGATACAAAGAGACATTTTCTAAAACCATCAACTTCTGCAAGTAGGCCTGTTAAATAAATTTTGAAATAGCTCAGAGTAGATAAAATTGGATTGAAACAAATTCTTAATCAACATTAAACTAACTAAAACAGGAATGTGTAAACCAAGATTTGTAGTGTTTTTTGTCCCATTTCTGGTGAGTGCACTTCATTCAACAATCACAAGAAAATCAAGTAAAACCTTGTATGCAGACAGAAGTGCCGATTCATAATACCGCATCTTCTTGACATCCTTTGAAACTTTCATCACCAGCTCCTTCTCAGTAGGAAGTCTAATGCGGTAGCTATAATATCACAACAAAGGAAAACATCACAACAGTGCCGAGGGAACACATGGAGAGTAGACGTAACTGTAAAGATCACATCAAAACAAACTCGGCAACATACCCAGGAATGATGTCTTTGAACACAGCCAACAAAGATAGAAGCCCAAGCTTAACGATAGCATGATTGTGATCATTACACATCTGCAGCATTTCTTTTAACAGTTTAATATTAGACTCTGGGTCAGCAAGCAGAGCAATTCCCAGTTCCGCAAGTTTACACTTCTTAGTTTCAAATGACTCTTCTGCAGTGATGTCCTCTTTCAACTCAGCCTTAAGAAAACATGACATTGCATAAAGATGAGAAGAAATGTATTGATGTTAAAGTACTGTATGATAACCGTACAATGATTCCAGCAAACTTGTGATAAACATCTAGGCATAATATCAAGTCCAAATCTTCATTGCATCTAAACCAATGACTCAGTATAAGCAAGCTCAAGTGATCCCACAAGATATATGCACAAGTTAAAGCAAAGCTAAGTTAAAGCAAAGCTTACTTTGACATAAATTGGTAGATGACTGATGTAGGTATACCAAGAATGTGTCAAAATGGGTACACTAAATTATGTGACATGAATTAAATTGGTCATGACGGGAGTAGATTCAAATCACAAGATGGTGACTTATTCATATATCCAATGCTAACATCATTTAGTATGATGGTAATTGTATAGTATATCTAGAATTATTCTTGACAACAATGGAACACCAGTAAATTTTCTAGAAAGGATCGGGCCCTATTTCCTTTCTACTGAATTTAAGGTACACGATAAAAACAGAGCATAGGAATTTAAAAGCTTGTCTTAGCTACCATAGAATCCTAGTTAAAACAACAATATCACACAATCAATGAATCAATGGAGGGAAATTGGTCTTAACAGTAATCACTATAAAAAAGCTACCTCGGAACAACTCAAGGTTCTGCATAGTGGCATGATCGAGATTAACAATTGGAGGCAACCCCTTGCTTGCAGCGGCTAATTCCATCAGCTCCAGCCGTTCATCCTCCATAAGCTCCATGGATTCCTTGGCAATTTTGCGAGCAGTGGCCTTCTCCACTGCAGCTTTTCATCTCTCTGCTTCTTTTTCTCGACGAAGCTCTTCTTTTTGTCTCTTTTTCTCCACCTTCCAAACAAAAAACCAGAGAAGTTGGTAAAGAAAAGAGAAAAGAAGAGATGCTGCTTAACCAATCAAATAAAGCAAAAGAAACTAACTAGTGAAAATGCAATATCAAGCTCAAATACTTACCTTAATAGATTATTTCTGTAAATACTTCTCCTGTCGCTCTGATTCCCGCCTTCGCTCACGTAGCAATCTCTCATCCTCTCTCTGTTGTTCACGCATCAACCTTTCTTCTTCCTTCCTTCTTTCACGATCAAATATTTCCATGTCTTTCCTCATTCGTTCCTCAGCCTGCAATAGAAAAATACAGGATATCAGTACATGCCAAAGTTTTCTCCACAAAGCTCACATATCCTTAAGTGATAAATGAAAACCTTTCTCCTAAAATATTTTCTTTCTCTAGTGCTTTAAGAATTCTATTTTCATTAGCTTCAACTTCCCTAGCGATCTGGCCATCTTCAATCTGCAACAAAATGACATTTTTGGTCACCCTAAAGATATATCAAAAAGTGATGACAATACTCTGCTCTCAGAAGCATCATAATTACCTTGCGTTTTCTCTTGACATGCAGGTCAGAAGGATCATGCAAAATTGTCCTGTCAGGCAGGGTAGAAGAATCTTCTTGACTGATAAATGGATGGCTTCCTTGGTGAGCATCCATTTGAATGTTAACAAAAGACTCTCTCGGCTGAAGGGAATGATCATCTCTCAGAGGGGATAAAACATTGTTTTGCTCTCTATCTTCTTGCGAGACACGGCATACTTGCAGTCAGTGACCTTGAACACCATCAACACTAGGCAGCTTCTTACGACCATGAATAGATGACACTCTGGTAGTTGGTCCATCCACCAGGACATCAAGATAGTGAGCTTGGGCAATCCGTCCACGGGTATGGTATCTTGCAGGCTGGTCATGCAGCAACTGATACTCATGGTGGAGAAGTCTTGAAGCAGCCTAGATAATCACACATAACACAAATATTGGCAATCCACATATGGCTTTGAAAATTGAATGTTAACAAGCGAAACTATCATCAGAATTTTATTAGATTCTTCTAAGAGCAGTAAAAGTTCTTAAAATTAAAAAAGACAATTCCAGTTTTCATATAGAAAGACAAGAACAACAAACTTGTAAAATTATCGAGAAAGGACATGTAGGATGTAAGTATATGGGCAACTACCTACATCAACTTGGCATGAAAAGGTAAGTTTGAATTGAGACTTACATCCCCTCCAATTTTCAACAAAGTATTAGTACCAAACAGTTCTTGATAACTGCACTAAAAGGGACTGAAACTATTCAATATTTTTTCCAAGCAGAACACTCATGTTATCATAAAAATATTTGTGACGACATTTCACAAACATATTCTTAATTCACAAGCACGAAGAAGTATGATCCTTGTAAACTTCCATTAACCCATGCAAGTGTAATCACAACATAATATTTGCAATAGTTAACCACAAAACAAGGGGAAAAAAAAAACATCACACAGCAGAGCGAGCGGGTAATACAAAATACACAAGTAAAAAGCCAGCCAAGAGCACTAGGACTCATTTTATAGAGATATTGATGCATAAGTACCTTTCCTCTAAGTAAAGTATGCACCTGTCTCGGCTAGCCTAGATTCATTTCATGGAACTAACATTTATCGTAATGAGTACCTTAGACTCTTAATGGATTATAGCCCTATAATGATCAAAGACAACTCTTCAAAAAGATTGAAACCTTTGGAAGATGACTACATCAAGGAAATAGCAGCAAATAACAAATTAAGCATCACACAATCTCCATATGACAAGTAATGACCCAACATACTAGAAGGGGTTCCTCTTTCTGTACAAAATTGCATATGTGTGGCTTTTCTTTTGCAGCCGTTTTGTATAGGGGCAGTACCCCTTGCTACCTTCTTAATGGAATTTTCTTTATTGTTCAAACAACAATAAAGACATCTCAACAGGGAAAAGAAGCCACTGACTTTATTTGACATGGCATCCCGTCAACCATACACTTTCCCATCATAGGATTTCACGGGTCCTTTCTGCTCCTCATCTGCAACTACACAGATAACATGTTAAAGTCAGATAAGTGATGAAGTAAACATGAAATGAGAACTAAGAAGAGGAAGAACTCAGATAGATAGATGTGGCTGTCCAAATAAAATACCCCAAAGTTTGCACTCATATCCCGTTCTATCCATGGAAGTGCCAGTACTTACTATAATGATCTTGATCCATTTAGTACTTGCTATATTACCCAAGCAAAAAAAGCATATGACTTCTCAAAAAAAACCAGAAAGAGTGGTGTTTTTACATGAAAAGACAAGATTCTCAAGATCAAACAGCTGATCTTACTAGTATACCATACTAAAACAGGAGCTCCATGACAGAATTAACTGAGAGCCTTGTTGATGTAGAGAAACGGCACAAAAAGGTTCATTTACAGACTGAATTCCACTTGACACGTTCTTGAGCTCACATAGTACATGGTTAACCAGCAACACTAAGCAATCTAGAAAAAAGTTCCAGTTTCTCCATCTTGGAGATGTCTCTAAAACTAACAAGCTAGTGTCACGGGCCGAAAGATTGACGAACCGAGAGGTTCCCTAGAGTCGACCTAGACTCGCCCGTGGACCTCCTGCTCTCACTCGGATTCCCACCAAGCCTTCTCCCCGAAGATTGCAAGGGCGGGCGAAACTGTCATTGAGCTATATTACAGAAGTCTGTTCCGTTATTTATGTCGGTAGACGGTAGTTGACATTATGTCGATAGTTGAGGCGGTGCAATCTCGTCCGCCAATAGAATTCTAGATCAATGAATGTAATCCGAGGCCCTCCACTATAAAAGGTGTGTCCTCCTTCATTTGTAAACATCCACTACTTCCGCAATACAAAACTTTTATCTTTCCAGAGCTCTTCTCTCTAGATTATTTCTCTCTCTACGATCCGGGTAAGGCGAGCGAGTGAGCGTTCGACTGTGCAAGGCTTGGCTTAGGTGCTTCGGCGATCCAATTTGATCCTAAAGTGCCCGAGTCACCGCGCGGTCACGATCCCAATCGATCGGCCCATGACAAGTGGTATCAAAGTTAAAGAGAGATCCATTTCCAAGAGATTGAAAAGCACCAACTGTTCAAGAGAATGTCAAGCCATGATGCGGCTATAGTTGGAGAGACTGTGCCAGTCATGGACACGCGCAGCAAAGCAAAGAAAAGAGATAACTCGGTGGATGCTGCGGCCACGTTCAATGAGAAGATCGGGAAGGTCCGGAGTGCCGTGCTCGAACTCATGGAAGGTCTTAACGACGTGCGAGACCGGATCATGGAGGTTGAGGGCTCACTCCGTGAAGACTTCACGACCGGCATCAACCAAACCACGGCTCCATTGTTCGACAAGGACGAAGCTCTCGAAGCATCGATCGATGGTTTGAACGAGTGCGTCCAAATAATCGAAAAGGTAAGCCCGTGTAGGGATGAGGTCAAAGCCATGAAGGCCGAGATCCAAGAGCTCAAGACCGAGCTCGCCCTATGCAAGCTAAGCATCACGAACGGTGCGGTGCCTACTCAAACGGTGACCAAGATCGAGTGCCGAAACCAAAGGAGTTCAAAGGCAACCGGTCCGCCCAAGAGGTGGACAACTTCATGTGGAGCATGGAGCAGTACTTCGGCGCCGTCAACATACACGACGAGTCGATTAAGGTACAAACCGCTTCCATGTTCCTGTCTAACACGGCGATGCTGTGGTGGCATAATAGGTGTGACGAGAGTAGACGCGGCGCCGATCCCGTGAACACGTGGGATGACTTCGTGAGGGAGTTCCGCGACTACTTCTTCCCCGAGTTCACTCAACAAGAAGCCCGAAGCATGCTCCATCGCCACGAGCAAAGAGGCGCGATCCGAGAGTACATGAAGGAGTTCGCGGAGCTCAAACTCCAAATTCGCAACCTAAGCGAAGAGGAGGCTTTTGGAGCGTTCATGGATGGACTCAAGCCATGGGCACAACTTGAGTTGAAGCGGCGGGATGTGAGTAGTCCAGCGCGTGCGTTGAGCATGGCCGATTCTCTTGTCGACCTCACCAGGGTTGAGCCAAGGAACCACCGAGCAAGGGATTGGAGATCAGATCGACCCGACGACGAAGGAAGAAACACTCCCCGAGGCACGCCCGATCATGGCGGCCGAACCAAGATGTGGGGAGAAGGGTCTTCCAAGCCGTCCTTCCAAAGAGGTCGATCACCGATGGACTATGCGAGTAAGTTCGAACAACCTCCGCCTTCTCCTTGCTTTATTTGCAAAGGTCCGCACTGGACCCAAAAGTGCCCGAAGAGGGGTCGCATCAACGCCCTCCTTGCCATCGAGGAAGAAAATGAGGTGCCCAAAGAAGACAAATGGCAGATCCGGATTGGGGCTGTGAGGATGATCAACTCGGTCCAAGCCCGATCGCCGACTAAAGAAGAAGGAATCGCTCCAAACACAGACATGTTCTTCGTGGAGGTCGAAGTGTGCGGCCGAACGCTTTACGCTTTGGTCGACACTAGCGCATCCAATATGTTCATGTCGATCGAGGTTGCAAAGGCCTTGGACTTCACGTGGAACCATCCGAGAAGTCGTACAAGCCCATCAATTCGGGCGACTTCCATGGCATAGGAGCAACACCCAACGTGGATGTCAAGATTGGTGGATGGAAGGGCAAAATGGCATTCGAGGTAATCCCTCTTGACGACTATAATCTCATACTTAGGATGCAGTTTTTTCATAGTGTGGGAGCCATGATCGACATGAGGACCAAGTGCATGATGATCCTCGACCAAAAGTGCCCATCAATGATCCCCATGATCAAAGGGGTGGTCGACACCAAGACCATCGCGTCGATTCGACGCCTCGACAAGAGCTTGAAGGCCGTGATGCGCATCAACAAGCTGTCCGAGGTGAAGCCAAAGGTCAAGTTGGATCCTACTCCAACACACGCCATGCCAATCCAAGCGCTCTTCCCGGAGGTTGAGTGCGCACCGCTTGCTTCATCCAAGCTGAAGACCGAGCCGCGAGACAAATCCGAATTCATCATCGAAGGTTGTGGCCCTTCGTTCATGAGCGTCTTAGCGAAGCGAAACAAGAACAACAAAGCTCGTGCCAAAGCCCGTGCTCGTGCCAAGAAAGCCGACCGCCAAGCTGAGAGTGATGAGGACGTTGCTCAATTGAGTGGGGGAGAATGTCACGGGCCGAAAGATGGACAACCCGAGAGGCCTCAACTATAAAAGGGGTGTCCTCCTTCATTTGTAAACATCCACTACTTCCGCAATACAAAGTTTCTATCTTTCCAGAGCTCTTCTCTCTAGATTCTTTCTCTCTCTACGATCCGAGTAAGGCGAGCGAGTGAGCGTTCGACTGTGCAAGGCTTGGCTTAGGTGCTTCGGCGATCCAATCCGATCCTAAAGTGCTCGAGTCGCCGCACGGTCACGATCCCAACCGATCAGCCCGTGACACTAGTGTCTGTCCTAACAGTGCATGAGATGTTTAGCCAGAGCTTGTGGTAGTTAAGGCAAACCAGCCCTAAAATCTAGGCCCCCACCTTGAATTCACCATATGAAGTTTGAAGCAACATTTCTAGTAGAGCTGCACCTTAACCTGTGTTTCAAAATCCATAACTACTATATGGGAACAAAATCACCAAATTAAATAAATAAATAAAAATTGCCCACTTATTACCTCTGTCATTTCCTAAATCCTTACTTTACTGCAAATTAGAAGATATTTGGATGAAATCATCTTAAAGCTGAAGTATGTGGGACATATATTTCATTTGGCAAATTCAAATTCAATTTACTCTGCCCATAACAAATGGAAGCTATGGATGAGAAGCAAAAATTTCCAAGGCTGAAGAATTCAATCTTCAGTTAGAAGTAATCTTGCACATAAAAGGTCCATGATTATCAAACTCCAGCAGCTACGATACAGTCAAATCATCATTCCAGGAATTGATTTCCCACTAGCTAACAGATGATGATCCACACAATCAACCAGGGAACCCAACCTAAGATAAATTCCCACAACTCGATTGTCAGGATAGAACTCACTAGGCCAAGCTGAGATACCAATGTGCTGCAATACAAGTTGCAGAGGAACAATGCCATCTATATCAAGAATAATCTCTTCTTCAGCAAGCTGGAGGTTAGATAATGTTGGTCCCGAGACATTCTTTGCAGCCTTAATCACTCTGCATCGATGGAACAAAGTAGTAGCTGACAACCATTTGCTAGTGAACATCCAATCCATTAAAAAGTGTGAAATAGCAATCAAGATGCATAATGAATCTACAACACTTGAAATAGTATGAACGTTGCCTCTCATGTAGTTGTAAAAACTATATTCTTCTCAAAATGAAAAGAAAGCAACAAAATCTTCAAAATTTCACCCCACAATGCTCCTCCCTCCACATCAGTAAGCAATAATACTGTCAGAACAGACACGGACAAAGGTGGAGGTCGCGAGAGGGAGGCGAAGGGGCGCCGGCGTCAGCGGCGAAGGCAGAGGCAAAAGCGTCGGTGGCGGAGGTGGAGGCAGAGGGGCATCGGCGTCGGAGTCGGGGGCGACGAAGAGGCAAGCGACGGACGGCGTCGGGGTCGTGGTTCACTGGAAAGGGCGTCGGAGTCGGGGGCATCGCCGGCAACCTATGGAGGCGGAGGCGGAGGCGGAGGTGGAGAGGTGTCGGCGTCGTGCGGAGGAGCGTCGACAGCGTCGGCGTTAGGGTGGGGGAGATGGAAGCAACCAGCGGAGGAGAGAGAGCAGAGGAGTGGAAGAGCAAATGGAAGCACACCTATGGTTTTTGTTCTCCCCCCGCAACGGAATGGAGAACGGGGAGAGAGAAAGGAGAGAAAGGACGAGTCGACAAGTCGCAAAGGAGAGCAGAGGAGAGAGAGTGTCAGAGCGGTGGGCCAGGTCCGCAGCAGAAAGCGCACCGAGCGAATTTTGAACTTCTGACGCCATTTACACGTGGAGCCACATGTCGAATTCTGAATGGTCTTACATCTCGCTGACATGGAGTGTAAAACCCAGCCAATATTTTCTCGCTTGTAGATAGATGGCTTTTTGATTATATTTAAATATATTTACTTTTTTAATGATTAATTTAAGATAAATTTATTGTAAATAAATTAGTTAAGAATTTTTTGTGATATTAATATTTAGTAAAAAGCGATAGAATTTGTAGATAGGCAATGGGCTATTTCAAATTTCGCATTATGTTTAAATGTATTTACATTTTTAATAGATGTAAATTTTAAAAGAATTTCAAATTTAAAATTTAATAAGTTTTTAAATGAAAGCTATTAATTATGGTCGCTTACCCTTGCCTCTCTTCTCTTTCTTCACTTTGGCCTTGTGAGTTATGAGAAGGTACGATTGATGCAAACGGCTAAATCGATTCATTGCAACTCCTCTGGCTGGCTGGCTGGCCAGTTAGGGCTTTTGCCTTTGGACGAATGGTATTATTAAGGGTGAGCAGTTCCCGGTTTCTCATAGGTTTCGTAAAGAAAATTTGTAACTTTTTGGGTACAAGCTCCTCATTTCTTGGAATCTAGAACTTACCTATTGGAACCAAGAACCTGAAATCTAACATATCACAAGTTCGAAGGTCAATTCCGAATTTCAACAGGTTTTTTTTTTTTCCATTTTCAGTTAAAAAACGAAAATGAATGCAAGAATAATAAACTCTTCTCTCCTGACCTCAATGCCCTCGGTTTTCCTTTCCTCTTTTCCTATTCTTTGTGTGGTGCACATTTGTCTTTTTAGAGCTTATCAGTGATCAGCAAGTGACCTAGGATTCTTTTTTTCCTTCAATGGCTTGTTGATTATGACTAAATCTATTAATTCATATGAGTAAAAATAATACCGTATATTTCTACAAACTTGTCCTATATTGTGAAGAACCATAAGCTTATGGTTGCAGAGCTCTTAGCAGAACCCACCTCAGTTATTTAACCCTAACTTGCTAGTTCTACAAACATATTACCGTATATTTCCTACCTCTGCTCTATGAGATAATGGGGGTTTAGCCAGCATATGCTACCATAGATGAATCTAGCATACCATGCTTCATAATACATGGAAGTCCATGATTAAGGTCATGCAAGCAGAAGCAAAAAGATTATATCGTGCAAAATAAGAGGATCATTGTAAAGAAAACAACACGAGAAAAGACTAATCAATCCCAACACAGGAAAGAGATCACAAGTACTAAAGGAGAGGAGAATTTCTTCTCTTAATCAGTATGGTGGTTGAGAGAGCCAAGAAATAAGCTGATAATTAATAACATTCATATCATACGAATTGAGAGTTATAACCAAATTTAAAGGTTCAACAATGGTCTATGTTGAAAGAACGATTTTGCATCAACTCACAAATGATTTATCAAGAGCAGCATCAGTTCTCCTAAGGATGCTAGAAGTATACGATTGAAATATGCCATTATAATTAAAAGAATTGATACAACTCAATACTCATGCAAGTGAGACAATTATACCGCCAAAAAGAATTTATGAAACTTTCGATACAAGAAACAAAAAAAAACCCGAATGACCTTTACCACTAACAATAATAGAAATGATTTTCTACAAAGTAAATAGAATGCAATCAACGGAGACAATTCAGAATAAGGAAATATCACAAGTGAAGTCATGTATGAATCTATTGACATCCTTGAGTCTTCTTATTAATGCATCAAGAGACTTCTTTTTTGGATTTTGCTTGGCTCATCTTATTGTAAAGGAAGGAAAACACCTTTTTCTTAAGGATGTCTCAACTTTTTTGAGATCGTCACAACTTTCTTATAATCCAAAGTGCTGTAACTCCTCTCCCGAATGATAGGATTCAATAAATTCTCTAGATGATTGCTTCAATAGTCTCTAATCTAGATAGTAGCATTGCGGTGGTGGTCCATCAATAGCTCGTTGTTGGGAGGCAGCACGCGCAATGGCAAGAGTCGGCAGCATCGTCAAACAGAGTAGTGATACAAGCGAAGAATCACACGAACTTCTTTGCTGTAGTAGAACCTCCAAGCGCAAAACGACTTGGGGGATGAAATTAGCGGCAATGCGTAGGTTCCAAGCCCTAATGATCACCCGCCTATAAAGATTGCACCATGTGAAAAACCCACCAAAAATCAGTAGAACCCAATTGAATCACAGGTCCCACAAGCTACAAATTCAGGGAAACATTGATCAGGAACGATGCAATCAATCCAGAGAGGGACAGCCCTTCCTTAACGAGCTTGGCATCGGGGATGGCATTGGTGGCAACGTCATGGGTTGTGATGGCGGCGTCGAGGGCGGTGAGCAGTGAGGAGCGGCAAGCAACAGCGTGGGGTCATTGAGGGCTTGGGAGTGGAGTGTTGCAGACTTACAGTTGCAAAGTGTTGGGATTGTCGGATTCCCAAAAACCGGATTCGACACTAAATCGAACCCCTAAAACGAATGCAGAAGACAATGTGGAAGACAAGCCCGGGAAAAACACGTATCACCGATCATAAAGCACACCACCGAATCGAGCGTACCTTGTTAGCCACAAATTAAACACCAATGCCGATAAGAGGAAGAGAAAACCGATCATGTTCGATCCGATGACATCGATTGGCCTTGAAGGGAAGACGGCGTCGCCTTAAACGCTTGTTTTTCTTTTGGAGGAAGAGAGGGAGAGGAACGTACATACAAAATGCCAAAGTGTGCGTTCTCCCTCTCTTTTCTCTCTTATATACGTCTCCTCCAAAATAGAAACATACCCCTTCATCATATCCCTCCATCCATGGGCCCTAATTTTGTGGGCCGGGCTTTTAGGCCCAACATGGGCGGACGGGCCTTAAGCCCATCACATAAAACCATCATCTCCCACTCGCACATGGTGGGCCAAACAGGATTCTCTTTACCTCTCTCAACATTCATACCGGTGAATAATCCGTGCGACCAACATACTTTGAGAGCTCGTTGCCATACATCTGTTAGGAATATATAGCAGCTCATAATGGGCATCACATCCTGAGTAGATTTAGTATGCAGTACCCTAGATCGATCGATCACATTTATATCTTTCTTGATCTCTTTTAAACAATGATAGATATAGATATATATATATATATATATATATATATATATATTGTATTCACAATTATGATTATCTCAAATATAGTCATAATTGGTTAACCAGTGAATACAAAACTACAATGTGATTCTTCAAATTCGATCTTCCTCTTTCCTTCAAACTCTCAATTTTAGTTTAACTTACTTTTCTAGAAATGTCCCATTAAATCGAATCAACTCATGACCATTGACAACATCCTAAGATAGCAAACACTAAATAGAAATCTTGAGAATAAGTAAGAGTCATGAGGGGACTAAAATTGAGGAACTCTTTTCCTCAAGAGTCTCACACGGCATAAAAATTGAGATCAAACTTTTGCCACTCTTATTGGTCGTCTCATACATACGTAGTAAGAAATACTTATTACGGTATTAACTCATTTCCCATGGAGCGTATGTCTACACCTTTCAATACCGTACAGATGATAGTTCAGACATACCTAATGTCTAACTTGAGTTCACGTATCTACTCATTCACAAAATTCATCAAAACTCACATCTGGCATCTTAGACAGATAAAGTAAAATATGTGGGGTATTTTACTTTTGAACATAGTAAGTATTATGTCCTTATCTTAACACTCAGTTAAGGCGACTTATGTATTTTAAGCTTGAGCTCTCGATTATCACCTAGATAATAAGCTTAAAAATAGTCTCATCTCTATTTATTACACAGTAAATAGAGGCGATTACCCGTGTGAGTGAGCTAATCTTATATATGTCCGACATACTTTTTCAACTTAAAGTAATGCACTAAGCATTAAGATGCATAAAGATCAAACAAAGATTCATAGGCAAATTCATCAAATGTGAACACTTAGGGAAATTACAATCCAGTACATCAAACTCTACGCAATCCTAGAGATCTCATATGACCACAAAACACATCTCTAGGTATTGGCTTTATCATAGGATCTGCTACCATTCTATGCGTAATATGTACTGTAAGTTCACATCTTTCCGTGCAATCATATCTTTGACAAGATTATACTTGGTATCTATATGTTTGGTCTTGCCATGATATTTTGGATCTTTGGTATACGTTTTTACTGCTTGGCTATCACAGTTAACCAACAATGAATCTGCAGCACTTCAATAACACCTAAATGACCCAAAAAATCTTTTAAGTCAAATACATTCTTATACTGCTGCTGATAATGCCACGAACACAACTTCCATCGTGGACAAGGCTATACACATTTGTTTCTTACTACTCCAACATATGGTGCCATTATTCGGTAAGAAAACAAATCCAGAGATAGATTTCCTTTCATCTAAATCTCCTCTACAATCAGCATAAGAATAGCCTTAGAGTCGCAAATCCTTTCCTTAATAACTCAGTGTATAATCAGTAGTCCCCTTTAGATACCTCAGTATTCTCTTAACGGCTTTCTAATGTGCTGGACCTGAATTGGATTGGTATCTACTCACCATTCCAACTGCAAAACATATGTCAGGTCTTGTACACATCATAGCGTCCATCAAGCTCCCAACAGAACTAGCATAAGAAACATGTTTCATTTGTTCATTCTCTTGTGTAGTCCTTGGACACAGTTTATGGCTCAATCCTTCACCTTTTGCAATTGGAGTGTCTATGGGTTTAATATCTTGCATATGAACTCGTTTAAGAACCTCATTTATTTATGTTTCTTGCGAAATAGATAACGATCTCTTGAAATCTTAACTCTAAGAATGTATGCAGCCTCACCCATATCCTTCATCTCAAAGTTGGAAAACAACCAACTCTTGACAGTGTTAACAAACTCCATATTGCTTCCGGCAATTAGCATATCATCAACATATAATGATATGATCACAAATTGATCCTTGGATCTTTTGATATATACACAATGATCCTCATCAATCGTTGTAAAATCATATGCCATTATGACATTATGAAAACGTATATACCATTGTCTCGATGACTGCTTGAGGCCATATATCGATTTCAAAAGTCAACATACATTTTCTTCTTAGCCTTTCACTATGAAACCAGTAGGTTATTCCATATATATTTCTTCCTCTAATTCTCCATTGAGGAAAGCAGTCTTTACATCCATTTGATATAACTCAAGATCCATACTAGCCACTATTACCAGAATAATGCGAATCAAGGTAAATCTCACTACAGGAGAAAATGTTTCTTCATAATCAATTCCTTCCTGTTGATTATACCCATTCGCCACAATGTGAGCCTTATGCCTTTCTATCGAGCCATCAGCTTTTCACTTTATTTTGATAACCCACTTGTTCCCAATAGCTTTGTGTCCTTCTAGAAGATCAACCAGTTCACAGACTTAGTTTGACTTCATTGACTCCATTTCATCTTCCATTGCATGAATCCATTTTTCCTTACTATGGCAAATCAGAGTCTCATTAATATTTCTTGGCTCATCCTCATCTTGTGGAGTAACCATAAAAGTTTCCCCTTCAATGTCAAAACGTCAACGGGGAATACTTTGGCGACTTGTTCACCGTATGGGAGATTGTACACTTTGCACATCATTCCCCATCATGCTCCCACTCGGATTAGATAATGACGATATCATCTCATCATGTGGTTGTAATTGAGAATGAGTTGAATTCAATCCATCACTTCTCATACTACTCCTACTTGGACGAACTCCACTAATATTATTATCTTGATCCAAGGTTTCAAATAGGGAATAATCTTCACCTATTTCGCCATTCTTAGGAAATTCATCCTCTAAGAATGTGACATCCCGTGATTCAAATTCAGTTATACTCTCACTTTCCTGCTCACCTATGAACACATACTCTTTCGAGTGTTCGGAGTATCTCATGAAGATACTGTTATTTCCTTTGGGACCCAATTTCCCAAACTTGTGAGAGAACTTATGAGTATAAGCAGCACAACCCCATGACTTAAGAAAACTTAAGTCCAGTTTTCTACCTGTCCATAACTCATATGGAGTGGAAGTAACTGATTTAGAAGGCACCCGGTTAAGTATATAGGTATCAGTTAACAACACATCACTCCTAAAAGTAATAGGTAAGTTAGCATGCGCCATCATGGACCTAACCATTTCCAATAGGGTTCTGTTTCTTCTCTCTGCAACACCATTTTGTTGAGGAGTATATGGAATAGACAACTGTCTTTCTATTCCTTTTTCATCACATTATTTTCTGAACTCATCAGATAAATATTATCGACCTCGATCGGATCTCAATACTTTTATTTTCTTGTCTAATTGATTTTCTACCAAGTTCATAAACTTTTTGAAATAACTTATTGCTTCAGATTTATGAGAAATCAAATAGACATATCCGAATCGAGTATAATCATCTATAAAAATGATGAAATAAATAGCCACATGCCTTCTTCTCACATTCATTGGACCACAAACGTCAGAATGGATTAAATGCAAAGGAAATTCAGCTCTTTTACCTTTTTCAAATGGTTTCCTTGTCGTTTTCCCTACTAGGCAATGCTCACATATGGGCAAATCGATTTTTTCAATGTTGCCCAACAAGCCCTCTTTGGCCAGTCTATTCATACATTGTTGGCCAATATGACCAAGTCTAGCATGCCACATAATCACATCATTATCATATGAAGTAGAAGACGTGAAACAAGGGAATAACAAATATTGACATCACCATAGTCAACATTTAGTACAATAAAACCATCCATAAAATAACCACAACCATAGTAGTTTGTATCCAAATACAAATCTATTCCTCTATTATGAAAGTTCACACTAAAACCAAGCTTAACCAACACCAAAACAGACACTAAATTTCGACGAATCTCCGGAGCATATAGAACATCATGTAGGAACAAAGTGCGTCCACCACGCATGTTCAATTGGTAGGTGCCAATCCCTTAACTTCAGCTCTGGAGTTATTTCCTACATAGATCCACTTAGTTCCAGTTGGTATCGTCGGAATTCCATGAAAGATTCTCTATCCTTCGCTATTTAGTCTGTTGCTCCTGAATCTACAGTCCACAAAGGATTAGATTCAACCAATAATACAGAACTTGACACATAAGCAAAGTTTTTAAATGTACAAGAGGTGTTTACCTTTTTCGACTCACAAAAGTTACGAGCATAGTGACCCTTCTTATCACAATTGTAACACCTCACCCTTGACATTTTCTTCACTTTAGGACGTTTTCCTCTCTTGTGTTGGTTAACTCTTGATTTCTTGCAATAAGAACTTGATCATTTGCATTCCCACATATTAAACGAATCAATACACTTGCGCTTAGAGCTCAAAGCCCTTTCTGAGCTAGAACCTGCATTGCAAATATCTATGTTCGGCTTAAATGCCATTAAGCGGTCCTCTTCTAGCTCAAGGTGGCGCATAGCAGCCTCAAGATCTTCCATAACATGGTCAAGAGCTTATAGTGCTTCTTGCTTTTCCAACACATATTGAATCTTCACATTCAATATTTCACAATTGTTGCCGTTCATATCAGCAATTACGTTCTTAATTGCTGAAACCATCAATCTGAACACATCAGACATATATGCACGAATAATTAATGCCTATCATTTATGCATCCACTTTGCACAGACCCATCATATCAATGAACAATTTCAAGTAAGGTTTCAGAATCAAAAGGTCACTATGTTTCCAATCATCCTCCAAAAATCCTAACTCAAAATTATTATTAATATAATTGTCTTATGCAAAATAAATTCTATGAAGTTACAAAAACTTCTATGAACTACCCACAACAGTCAACAATAACATAAAGCAAATAATATTTGACATCCAATAGAATAACAATGCTTTCACATAATACAACTATCCATTACACTAAGCAATATATACAAAGAAAAATATCAACTTAGAAAGAGATATTCACACCCAAAAACATCTCAAACTAATCTAAGAAATAAATAGGGAATGTCTCTTCTAATCTATCAGTCAAAATATCTAAGAAATTTGAAGGCACATTTGCCAACCATGGAAAAACTTTTGGAGAGCTTTCATGTCGCCTCCAAGGCGCATTCACTCTGCGCCATGTGGCACTCAATCTAAAAGTTGAAGTTTTGGTTAACTCAATCCTATAGTACTCTCTTACAAAAGCTACCACTAGTCTCCTATAACCCGGAACTACGTTGACCTCCCATAGCCGATCTAACACTGTTTGCCATTCATGTGGAAGAGTGTTCATCAAAGCCGGCACCTTCTCAAAATCCGGCATTAGATAACCATTCCAGATGATTTCCTGTATCATCTGATTGACCCTGACCACATGTGATACTAAATCACCGTCATGCCACCAATAATTAGCTAACGCTGCCATCAGCCTTTTAAGTCTTGCACTTCCCTCGTTCGTTCTCGGGATTGCAGGTATCCGTGCGTAACGCATCATAGTTCCTGCAACAAATGCAAAACTAAAAATGGATTACTTATAATCCATAATGTACATAAGGGAAAATACATAATTTTCCATGATTCATGCAACAAATGCAAAATAAACAATGGATTACATATAACCCACATAGACATAATTGAAAAGGAAACATATTCTTCTTTTTTTTTGGGTCAACGATCAATGGTCGTCAGTCAACGGTCAGCGGTCGTCGGTCAATGGGTCAACGGGCGTCGGTCAACGGGCGGTAGGTCGGGCCGGTCAGACCGGTCGGACCGGTCAGGCCGGTCGGGCCGGGTCGGACGAACCGACCAGCACGTGCCTCGCACGCGCGGGCAACTGGTCGGATCTCGGGTCGGGTCGGGTCGGTTCTCCGGTCGGGTCGGGTCGTCGGCCGACCAATGGTCGTCATCGATGACGTCATCCCAGCGGTTACCGACCGTTGGGTGACGTCATGGTGACGTCAGCACGCATCGCTTTGCCAACCGGCGCATGTGGCGCACGCGTTGGTCGAGCCAGCGCTTCAGGCGTGTGGCGCCCATGTGCAGCGACTTCCGGCCGTGCGTGTGGGCGCGTCCGGCGTCTCCCGGCAACGCACGACACATTGACATACTCGTTTCGACGAGCTCTTTCACCCTATGGCTTCAGAAATTGATTTCGACTTACAAAAACTCGAAAAAATGGATGAACAGCTGTTGACACCTAATTTTGGAAAAATAAAATTGCATTTTGAAAAGAAAAATAAAAAAGGGGAAAATTGATTTGATTGAAGTATGCAAGGAAATATGGAATTCCGACGGATGTCCGGGTTTTGTTAAATGCAGCAACAATTTTAAAATCAAGTGAACAAATGACAAAGATTTTGATAAAATGGAAGGAATCGATGCAAAATTGAGCTGATTGCGAAATCATGCTCTGATTTGCATCCATGATCTAATGCAACAGAAGATGGAAGTTTAAAATTTTCCATAGAAAGCGGCCGATCGGAACCACTATAAAAATGAGTTGATCTGCACAGTATTCGGGGGGAGCGAATTTAGAAAAATTTTCAGAGCAAAGAAAAATCGAGAGAAAAATTTGTGAGAAAAAAAGGGTGATGGACGATCTTGAGGATTTTCCGATTGGTCTATTGGATGGTGCAGTCCTCTTGACGACATCCCACATTCATCATGCGTCATGGATATTGACGACAAGCATAAAGCTAAGTCGAGCTTCCTTTTTTAAGTTTGATTGTGTGTGATTCCAATTTGCTATTCGAACTTAGGTGATTTTATTTTTATTTCTGGCCTAGATTAAATTCCTACATCTCCGACGATAATTCCAACAGCGAGACATCGAAGTGGCCAGTGTACCCAAGCACCGATTGCCATCCAGTGATTTCACTGTGATGAAACCGGGTTGTTTCTCTCCCTATTAAAGTTCACTCCATATTTTCGGTATTTACTTTGTTTTGTTCTGATGTTGTGGTCGCAAGCAATTCAATGCCGAACAAAAGGCCACACAATTCCATATTCCGCCATAATCGACAAGAGAGAGACGACAAGAGAAGGGGGGTGTCCACTCAAAAGATCTCAGAGGAGACTAGCGAATGATCAAATCAAGAACTAGCCATATGCCACCCTCCGTGCTGCAAACTCCCAAACCTGCGGCTGTTCCTATTGCGCCACCAACTCATCGGCCATTCACCGAGCACTGACCTTCGTGTACCACCACCAATCGTGATCTACTCCAGCCACTTGTGACCAGTAATCCAAGAGTCCCTTAGTTGACCTTCTCAACATCGACGCCGATCCTTGCCTCGTTTCACTGAATTGTTGTTTATTGCTGAACCGTTGCAATTCCGGCAAGTTCACTAGGATCAATATCCTAGACGTTCTTGTTCTCTTTTGCAGGTTTACTAGTGCCTTTGTCCACGAACAGCAACGAAATCGTGGCGTCCCACAAATTCAAGAAGGGAATAAAGTTTAAAAAAAAAAAAAAAAAAAAAAAAAAAAAACATGGGTGAAAAAGATTGGTGAGCTTGAAGAAAGTAATCCATTCTGGTAAAAAAATCACAATTCGGCCAAATAGGGGCGGGCGGTGGATTTGTCTTCTCTTGAATTTTGTCTAGATTTGACAATTCGTGGGCTTTGTGATTTTACTTCATGCAAGAAGAATGATTACTTTTTGGCCAGGAGATCGTGAAGAGTTTAAGCGTGTGGAGTTATATACATTCTTTAATGGAAGAACAACGATACAGATGACGCCCAACCGTCCGTGCCGGCCTCGCACTCGCATCAGCCACAGTGCCAGCACCTCCTCAGCCCCCACCGCCGCCTCCGCCGACAAGAACACGCTTTCGCCCGTTGACGCTGCTATCTGCCCACTCGTCAATACAACACTCCTTCTACAACGGTGTTGAGTCCCTGTTGTAGGTAGTTTAGTTTTAGTTTTACCTTTATTTTGTTATTTTATGTTATTTTATTATCATTTTTAAGTCTTGTTATTATTGGTTAAATTAGAACTTAGTATGTCGATATTGATTTCGTAAATTTTGTAGGTATTATCCGCAGGGATTTTGTCCAGAATTTTTATAATTATTAATTTGACCCGTAAGACATCGGATCATTTTTTAATTATATTAATTTTCGGGCTTTTTGATAATATTCTAATTGTTAAATCATTATAATTATTAATTTGATCCGTGAGACTTCGGATCAGATTTTTAATTATTTTGAATCTTTTGTCGTGATGTTTAGGGTTAGAGTAATCGTTAATTTGACTTGTGAGACAACAGGTTATTTTTTCGATTATTTTAATTCTTTATTTGATTAACATCTTGTTTGTTTAGATATAATTGCTTATCTTGAAAAATGCTAAAAAAACATAAAAATAAAAAAAAATTCAAAATCTTGCATCAAAGCATGTAGGTTTAATAAATCAGACATGTAGGATTAGGTTTATGAAATTTTCGTCACCTAGTGCTTGCATAATAGGTTCATTTAATTAGAATTCATTTATTAGCGAAATTAGGTCATTTAGTTAAGATGCATGTTTTATAAAAAAAAATTTCCAATTTCAAGAAAACTCAAAAAGTAATTGCTTGCTACAATTTATTTATTTGAATGCTTAACAATGGATGAGCACCCGTGTGGTCACCACATTTGCATGATAGTGATTTAGCTTAAAATAAATCCAAGCCACCTACAAAAATATTTTGAAAATTAAAAGAAATGGTACCGAAAGGGCATTAGAAAATTCTAGTGTAACCAAGTCCCCGTACCCTTAGTCTCTGGTTCGTAGGAGTAAAATAAATCTCCCTTTATTTTACTTAGGTGTCTAATCGACCTACCCTAAACTGATTAGTGGCGACTCCTAGATAATAATTTTTTGCATGTTAAAAAACTTAAACCTTAAGTCGCGAATTAGTATGGGCTTGGGAGAGCCCGAGCTAAGTGTAAAAACTTAGCAGTCCATTAACCTAGTTTTAGGTGATACACCCGAAAATTAGGTCGCGACAACAGTGCTCGGGTGTCGGGACTTTTCGCCCCGATCCATGTCGGCCGATTATTTTCGCGAAAAATCAATCAAAAAACGTGAAAGGGGTTGGGAAAACATGAACTAGGGCTCTGATACCAATGTTGGGATTGTCGGATTCCCAAAAACCGGATTCGACACTAAATCAAACCCCTAAAACGAATGCGGAAGACAATACGGAAGACAAACATGGGAAAAATATGTATCACCGATCATAAAGCACACCACAGAATCGAGTGTACCTTGTTAGCCACAGATTAAACACCAATGCCGATAAAAAGAAGAGAAAACCGATCATGTTCAATCCGATGACGTCGATTGGCCTTGAAGGGAAGACGGCGTCGCCTTAAACGCTTGTTTTTCTTTTGGAGGAAGAGAGGGAGAGGAACGTACGTACAAAATGCCAAAGGGTGCGTTCTCCCTCTCTTTCCTCCATTATATACGTCTCCTCCAAAATAGAAACGTACCCCTTCATCATATCCCTCCATCCATTGACCCTAATTTTGTGGGCCGGGCTTTTAGGCCCGACATGAGTGGATGGGCCTTAAGCCCATCACATAAAACCATCACAAAGGAAATAAGGAAAACGAGGAAAGCAAAGAACATAACAGGTTTCTATGCTATGTTAGGGTTCCCGATTCCGATTGGAATTAGAAACTAAACCGGGAATCGTCAATTTAAAAAAAAAAAAAAAAGGAATCGAGAACTGGAACCGGCTTCCCTATAATCAAGAATCGAGCTAGATCCATCAATCCAATTTTACAATTCCCGATTCTATCTAGAAACCATGCTCATCCTTAGGTATTATTGCAACGCGGCTTTCTTTGGCTAGGCAATGCAAACGTACACTTAGGAAATTCCGTGCCAACTTTTTCTAAGGAATGCCAATCAATACCTGGCATCAAAGGATTGAAAGGAGAAAAACAAAGGAAAATAAAGCAAAATGTGATCTTGAAGAAGTCCATTTTCTTTAGACCATCTTGTGTCCTTTTTCTGTCCAAAATATAGGGTGCCGAAGAGGTTTAATTGTAGTTGCTGAGGTGTAGTTCCACCAGAACCAAAGAATTCTAGCATTGTCTAGACGGGCACGTGTACAAACAGGGTGGATTCCCTCGTCGTTTTTCACATGTACTGAACTGAGGTTCCTTTTCCATCACGTAAGATATCGAAAGCAGTGGGGAAGAGGAACATCAGGATCTCCCTCTTTGTACGGTCAAAGGCACGATCATCGTTTAGCGAGGCCCCTCTCCTCATGTTCTACCCCCACCTTCTGAATTTCTCTCTTTTGCTCCAATTTTCTTTCCTTCTCTCTCGTTAACAATCCTATAGTTTCCAGTAAAGCTTTAGGGAATTGAGGTTGATTAATGAGAAGTATCACGGCAAACTCAACCAAATTGATACATAGTTTCGGTAAGGTCCGAAAAGAATTCTATCGCGTTCAATGAGTCAAATTATGAAGATGGGAAAAGTGCAGAAATTAGAGCATCTAGAGCAGACGGTGTAGGTGTAATTTATTTTGAACGATAAATGAGCTCACGGATCCTAATACCAATATATTTTTAGGCAAAAATTACAAAATTTCTCTCCCCCTTCACTTTTAAAAAATTTAGCCGCCGTGTTGATTAAAGTCCTAATATCATCTCATGCTTTTGAGACGACGCTTTGAGTAATGGGATGAGTTAGTTCTTTCAAACTCTTAAATGTTTCCGTGGGGAAAATGCGAAGAACAATTATGATCACTTGATGATTCTCTACGGTGGTTGGTGTGGGTGGTCATAAAAAAAGATGATTAGCTTTCGACGGGATTTAGAGCTCTGCTTATTTAATTATTGAGGATTTTATCTGAACAGTATTGGATGCCAATCCAATTAGGGTTGAACATGGTCCGGGTTGGGCCAGTCAACCCCTAAACCCTAGTATCAATCCGCACAATGTTGGTCCTCAATTTTTGGGACCGATAACCAACCTTATTGAGCTTGGAACCAAGGACTGGACCGACCCAATGGGTTTGGTCCGGTTCTAGGATCAACTAGGAATCAATCAATAATTTTTTATTTCATTTTTTGTACTCCTTGAAATGGCAACTGATGACTGGACCAACCTAATAGATTCGATGATAAGTGAGGTCAGCTAAGAAAGGCAAGTGATGAGGGTCGAGTGGGGTAAGTGTCGAATAAAGTGAGCATCATGTGTCGAGCAGGAAGCAAGTCAAGCGAGCATCAAGCAGCAAGCATGCACGAGTGATCCAAAGTGAGCAAGGCGAGTATTGAGTGGCGAGCAGAGAAATTATTTCTTTCGATTTTGACTAATTGAAGACTAAAATGACAAATAAGACAAAAGAGAACAAATACTATAGGAGAATGCCGTAATGAATTGTTTATGCCCTTGTGAACGCCGTGAGAACTCCTTACCAAAATATTTTCCTCATTCGTAAATTATGATTGTTGACACCGTAAAAAATATTAAAAAACTAAATTATTAAATAATAATGTAAGATTACTTGAACTTCTCATTAAATAATTATTTAATATTGTTGACGCCGTTTATTTTAATATTTTCTTTATATAAAAAATTATAAATAATATTTTTACCAACAAAAAATTATAAATAATATTTTATATATATAGTCAGGGTTGGTCCGAGTTGGACTGACCTTGAACTCCTAGAACCGAGGACCAACCCACACAATGTTAGTCCAGGAAATCTAGAACTAAGGACCGACCTAGTCTCCCTGGAAACCGGAACCAAGACCAGCAATGTGGTCTAAGGTCGACCCTGAATCAATGCTTACCCCTAAATCCAATTTCCATTACCCCAATCTTTTTGCCTTTTTTTTTTATATTTAAATTTACATTTTCTCTTTCTTCTTATTTTTCTTTTCTTGTTCGTGAAATTGGCTTTAGAACAATTTCAACTTTTGCATTATTGCTGAATTTTCAAAATCAAGGTGCTTGTACCGTGATTTTCTATCTAACAATGATAATTATGGTCCTTGAAATATAGTGAATTTTCAATTTTTATTTAATTTTCTTAAGATCATGGCCCTTTTCTTATTTCTCTGGCATTCAACTATGTGGTACACTTGGGGGCATGACAAACTACAATTTTTGTTCCAGAAATAATTTTTCTATTCCAAACTTGTTTATGGAATAGAAATCCGTTTGATAAAATTATTTTATTCTTATATTTCTAAAATTGATTTTTATTCTAGAAATAGGTTTAGAATAGAAATCATAAGTAAAAATTTTCTACTTTTCTATTTTTGGAATAGAAATGAGAAATAAAAATTCTTCTCATCGTTCGTCCTTACTATGAACCAGTTGTCTATCCGTTGCCGCCGATCATTGTCCACCGGTTGCTGGTCATCGCCGTCGCCGTCACCACCGGTCATCGGTCGCTGTTCACCGTCGTCACCGCCGCCAGTTACCACCATCTAAAATGAATAAATTTTGTATTGTTATAAAACAAATTTCTATTTTTAGAGTGGACATTTTATGTCATTATCAAACAGGTATTTTTGCTTAGAAACTCATCTAGAAATAGAAATATAAAAATCTATTTCTCTTCCAGAAATCAATTTTTGGTCAGAATAGTTATCATTCACGCCATGGATGACTAGGAAATAAAAAGAGAAAATTTTCACCCAATCCCCATTATATTTATATTCAAAGATACAGAGTCAATTGAGATCGTTTTCTTGTTTTCTTCTCTTGTATTTTGGCCAAAATAAAACAAAAAATAAAGAATATATAGTAATTCAGTTGCCCATGAATATGTGTGATTCCACTATCAATGTCTATGAAAATGTGATTTTAAGTTGACCAAAATTGAGAAACTCGTGAAATGAAATCGACCACCATTTCAGAATGATTTAACCAAAAAGAATTGAACCAAAACTAAAACTCCCTCCCTTTGGTGTACGTCCGATTGTTTACATTTACTCCGTTTTGTCATTCTTTTGTTTTATTAGAAGTAGATGCTCAAACCTCTTCAAATTTCTAGAGCAATTAAAGAAAACGTCTGACCATCAATTAATTCGTCTTTACTTCAAGAATTTGGAAAAACTGCTCTTTTGGACTTTTCGTTATTAAAATATTTAACTTATAGAGTTTTAGGAAATCAGTATGGAGGATGAGGCTTGGGCTCGACTTGACTTCTTTTCTACGCTGCTGTGGGAACGACTTCTTCCATGTCAGTGTTTTAATCCCTCTTTTTATCTATTCATGCATTGGAAAACAGAAGCTTTGTGTTCTTCTTGCCTGCTTTGCTTGCTTCACCTCCCGATTGATCTTTGCGTTAGGATTCCGTACAATTTCGAAACTCGCATTTCAGATTTTGGATCTCGGTGCTAAAAAGAAAAAAAAGTTGGTGGAAAGTACTAAATCTTCAGTTTTTAAGATTAGCAATTAAAAAGCCCCCAAATATTAAACCTCTCGCCTCTCTATCATTAGACTAACTAAAATTTATTAATTTATTTACTATTTGGCAGAGTAATGTCAGTGGTTGATGTGCAAGTCATACCATTGTTCTAGATCACCTGAAGTAGCGTTTATGCCTAGGATCCATAAGAATTTCATGAGGGATGACATCAAAGGACGGTGGTTTGATTATCTCTTTTGAAAGTTTGATAATTGCTTTCAACACTTTGCTGAAGTATTTGATGATTGTTTCTCCAGAATGTTGAAATCTCTCACATAAAATTCTATTTGAGCTACCATGACAAACCATTGATAAGAATATCCCCACTTGTTCGTCTATTCTAATATATCGACTATCTTTTAACCAACCTCTTTCTCTCATCAAATCACATAAATTCAGAAAAACATGCCTCTCCATCCTGAAGGCTTCATATATCCTATCTGAATGTCCAGTAATAATCTCCCTTATCCATTCGGATCCTAATAATTTGCTGTCCCTAATTGGTTCTATTGTATGCATGGACGCGTCAATGGCAACCGTGCACAACCATACTAGCAATACGGCTAACTCATCCTCATCCAAGACTTGTTGAACTTGTTCTACCTCTTCACTACATATACTATCTGATCCCTCTTCCATAGTACCTATATCATCAGAAAAATATAAAAACATCAATAACATAAGTCATAGTTCCAATTGAAGATGCCATTACATATAAGTAGGAAGAGTCTCAACACTTAAAACGACATATAAAAAGATAACATAAATAATACAATCTCTACGTTACCCCACTCAATTCATAAATCTACTAAAGATGATAAAGAAGTCCCATTCTCCTTTCAGGTGTAGATTTAATGAAAGCCACCCTCCACGAGGCACTTTCGCATGCCCGATCCACTGCGTTATTATAAAGATCTTGGTCTATCTCAGGCCTAGCAAGCAGAATATCCATCACAGCAGCGACGGAGAAAGGATCTTCAGGTGATGGCATAACCCCAGAGGTCGCAGAGGCACTACCGGATTGACTGGACTTAACTTTCAAAAAGTCTTGGATAGCTTTGCAAGTGTCATCAATACTGTTTTGGGTACTCCTCCTTCTCCTCTTAGTAGTTGGAGTCCTATCCAATTTGTGCTTTCCTCGAGCTGAAGTTCCAGCATCTTCTGGTGTAAAGACTCTCTCATTAGTGTGATGATCACCGAAGTCATCTGTATGGCCACCACCAGCATCACCATAGGCATTGCCACCACTGTTGTCACCATATGCATTGTCACCACTGTTGTCAGCACCTACATTGGCATCACCAGTGTGATCTTCCTCCGACCCCTGCCCATCTTCAGCAGTTGCAGTGCCATATTCCCCAGTAGCATATGTACCACCAAATACAATACAAAGCTCGGGATATTGGGGAAATCCATCCTTCCTGAATTTTGCCCACTCTGCATTCTCCTACAATTTTGACAATAATGATATTTGAGGTATATAATCATACATTTTAAAAGTAATATACATAATGACATCAAAAATGATCAAAAAGTTAAAAAAAATATATATATATACCTTGATGTGCTCTTCCCATACGCTTGGATCGTCGACAGAAACTCTTTTATTGACACTATCCCAAACGAAGCCAGACTGAGACATAAGTTTTTGGAAACTGCTATACTGTTTTCTCAGTTTGTTGACCTTGTTTCGCATCTGGATCATGCTATATTGGCATCCTGTCTGTCTAACGAATTCAGTATGTATATTCCTCCACCCTGCCTTATTGAAAGTTGAAGTGGTCCGATTTCCCTTTTTCACCTCATCCACCAACAAACCAATAAATATGTTGGTTACAGACTCGGTCCACTTCGCATTGCATGTCTGTCTCTCAGATGCCATTTAATCTTTCATCGGTTGAGCAACATATGAGTTACGAGTTAAATCAATAACATAATACTATATATGCCAAACACAAAATCATTCTCAAGAAATGCAAGCCAAGTTAAACCTCTCGCCTCTCTATCATTAGACTAACTAAAATTTATTAATTTATTTACTATTTGGCAGAGTAATGTCAGTGGTTGATGTGCAAGTCATACCATTGTTCTAGATCGGTATTTCCCTAAAATTATCAATGGGATTTTAAGTAATTTGATTTGAAGACGATGTAGTCACTTTATCCCATGGAGTGGCCAAGACTCCCGACAATGGAGGTGTGACCGATCTCCTATCCAGTCTATTTTGTTGTACTATTCATTCTCGATTATGTCTCCGCTTTTTTATTTTCGTGTCATAATAAACTTACCCATCTGTGGGTAGCTGTATTAGTTGAAAGTTCCTCCCTCATCATAAAGATCGAGAGTTCGAAACCTCAATTACTAGCAATTTAAGTAGGGCCCTGACGATGAGTTGCTAAACTAGTTTCCTTCAAGGTATAGGGGCCCAACCCTCAGAAGCCGTTTGGGTATGCGGGGTCCGTGGTGGAGTCTTCGGAAACATTAAATTGAGTTTTTACTTGAAAATTACTCATTTCGATATTGATATTTTTGGTATTATATCTACCTAAAAATATTGGCATGTGTCTTGATTGTGACCATCAATTTCATCACTGTGAACATTTATTGTTTGAAGAATGACAAATGATTTCTTATCCCAATAAAATGAGAAATGATTTCTTTCGGATCATATTTCCCTTCCATACATTTCAGTATACCTTTTTTGTGCGATCTACCTAGTTTTTTTTTGGTCTGACGGACCCACGTCTTTGATAGACTACGATAATGATGTAAATAGTGATTGGCGGGATATTACGAAGAAACCTTCTAAGCATGTCCTTAAACACTTTCACAACGAAAGCTTCATTTCACTTTTTTATTTTCATAAGGGTTGGAAAGGTCGGTCTAAATGGTTCAGAGGTACCCATCACGCATCCTATCTCCCTTTTGATGACTTAAAAGTTTTTTTTTTTTAATTGTATGGGAAGTTGGACAGTTAGAAGTATTAGATATCACGGCGATTATCGCACATATTGATTCCACAGACCAATCTCGCATCAGTGATTTGGGCAAGGTATGTTTCTTCTTCAATTTGTCTTGGAAAAATATAAAAAAGCACTCTTTACTCATGTTAAAAGTATTTATCTCAAGAAATGACCAGCGAACGCTCCGCAACATATATACACACACATATATCTATCTCCCTCGTCGCCCATGACCCGATCAACTTCATCTATTTTGCAATATCACTATGTTAAAGATAAAGCCCAAACCCTTACTCCTTCACTCATTCTCCCATCTCTCATGACTTCGACACCATTCTTCCCCAGCATGCCATCTTATTTGCGAGGCTGGGCCAACGGTTTTCAATTGCAAAACCTTCCATTTATCGGCAAACAATGTTGTCGGTATGGTCGGTCGCAATAAAAGTAACGGATGATCTCTCTCTCTCTATATATATATAATCTCCCACGTCGGTGCCCATCAGCATCGCCATCGTATTCTTCTTCTCTTCATTCATTGTTAAACCATCATATTCTTCTTTCCCGTCAAAACTTTATGGCTTACGAAATCATATATTTTTAGGTTAAGCAAATAATTATTTCATGATTTTTTCTTTGTGTTTAAATGTTGATCATCCAAATCGATCCATGCAAATTTAGACTGCAGAGCAGTTATGTCCATCCATCAATCAAAGCTAGTCTCGGGAATGGCCAAAAAAGCAAAAATGCATAGAGATATGTAGTGTGTAGACGCGACACATCTACCTGATACACAAGAAAGTTGTTTCAACAATTAAAACTTCACTCCGTTCACAAAAAATCTCCAATGTAAAAAGTCAATGTACTTTTGCAACAGTCTACACATCAGTCGTGGCGTCATCTTTCACATTTTTCCTATAAAAACGTTTATGAATCTGATGGAACAAACTCATTTCTGCCATCACGATTTTGAAAAGTTTTGTTTGTAAGTAGATTAGTTTGATTTCCTCCGCCTCACTTGAAAGGAGATAAAGGTATGATTTGATACAAACACCCCAGGCACCCGGAGGAGTCTCGTTCGCGTGCCGCAATGATCCACTTCAGCTTTCCAGCATTTCTCTGACGCGGCGCAAAGGAGGGTCCTTTGTCTCTCGTTTGCATAAAATGGTACCAAAGCGAGAGAGAGTGAGAGAGGATAAGCAAGGGAGAGCCACCATAACTAAATACCTCGGCAAGGGCCTTTAATTTAAAAGCTTAGCAAATATGAGGCGATGGAAATCGAACTAGTCTGCTTAGAAAAAAAACTTTTCATAATCTCGAGAGTAGAAAATAAGTTCGTCTATCAAATTCTTAAATATTTTTATAGAAAAAATGTGAAAGATGACGCGATGGTTGGTATGTATGCAGACACAAAAGCATATCAGCTTTTGACACTAGAGATTTGTGAACAAAGTGAAATTGTGATTGTTGGAACAACATTTTTTGTGTTAGAAAGACGTCTTGTCTGTCCCTACTACACACACTCTGTTTTTCTCTCTGTTATTTGGTTTTTTTAGCCATTCCTATCAACTAGCTTCAATTGATTGATGGACTAAGGATGAACATTGATCTCGGATCAACCTAGACTGATCCAAGATCAATCCAACTTGCCAAACCTAATCCGACTCTCAAGAAGACTGGATCGGTCATTGGCCATGGGATTCCTGAATTGGCATTGTGTGAGTTGCTCTTCAATCCTAAGAATTTAAAGTCAGTGCAACTCGGATTAATCCTATCTAATCTATTATTTATAATTTTTTCATATAAATAAAATCTAAAATAAACGGCGTTAACAATATTAAATAACTCATCATTGAAGAGTTTAAGCAAATTTCACACTATTCTTTAATAATTTAGATTTTTAATATCTTTTGCAGCATTAACAGTCATAATTTACAAAAAGAAAAACGTTTTCGTGAGAAGTTCCCACGGTGTCCAAAAAAGCATAAATAGTTTCTCACAACATCCTCCTTTAGTCTTTTTTTTTTTTTATGTCTTATTTGTCTTCTTAGTCTTCAATTTACCAAAATCAAAAGAAATTTCTCTGCTTGCTACTTGACATTCGTCTCGCTCGTTTTAGGTCACTTGTACTGCTTGCCAATCGATGCTCCCCACTCAACGCTTGCTGCTCGCCTCTCTTAACTAATCTTGCTCATCATCCAACCCATTGGGTTGATCGGATCCTCAATTGCCTTTTTAGGGAGTACAAAAAATGAAATAAAAAATTATTGATTAATCCTGAATTAGCTCTGGAATCGAATCAAACCCATTAGATTGGCCTGGTTCTGGTTGCCTTTTCAAGGAATACAAAAAATAAAATAAAAAAATTATCAATTAGTATCGGACTGAATCTACTGAATTATTTCGGTCTTCAATCCCAAACTTAATATAGTCAATTCACAATCCTAAAAATTGAGATTAACACTCTGCATGTTGATCCTAGGATTAAAGAGTGAATTGGCCCAACCTGAACCATGTTCACCCTTAATATGGACACAGCTGCTTTGCACTCTAAGTTTGCATGGATCAATTTAATTGATCTTCATTTTTAAACATAGAGAAAGAATCATGAAATGATTGTTTGCTCAATTCGAAAACATATGATTTCGCAACTCATTAAGTTTTGACGAAGGAGATAGACCAACTTTAAGACGCTTGATAGAAAATTGTGAACGAGCTTTGACGAGGGTAAATTAGTCCACTTGAAAGTTGAAATTTGAAAAAGTTGGGGAAGAGAGGTTCATTTTGGTTGCGGAAATATCGTTTCGCTAAGATAAAATGGCAAACAAAATATATAATTTTTTTTTTTGTCTAGAGACGTGGACATAATGTATAAATTAGGACGAGTCAGTGCAACAAATAAATGTTAAAGCAAAATAATTAAGGAGTGTGTTTGTAGTGATTATATATCAAATGCATTCCTTCACATAATTAGTGCAATGACAAGAGAAAATTGAACTCTAGTCTCTTCTATATTTGGTCAAGAGTTTATAGTTTTGGCTTCACATTAAATTTCATTACCTAAATATTGCATGTCACTTCTCATTTTAATTTCACATTGTAAAATCACTAAAGACCTACTTTTACGTTTCGAAAAATAAGGCAAAAAAATATGTTGACATGAAAAACTTTATTTTTAACTCATTTATGTGCTAAAAATGTTTACTTCTTCTTCTTGAACCACTTCCTCCTCTTTAAATGTGTAATTCCGCTATCACGTTCTACAAAAGTGCATTTATTAAGTTCACCTAAATTAAGAAATTTTGGAGTGAAACCAACCCTCCTTGAAAGATTCATTTAAGAAAACAAGCCAACCAAAGCTATAACTCTCTTCCCGTGGCATATAAATCCAATAATTTCCATTGCCTCCGGTCCTCATTCCCATGTTTATATTAGAAGCTAACGCTAAAGGTCTTCTATTTCCCACAACAATTAATGGAGAAATCTGACCAACAATTTTTTTATTATTATTTTAGAAATAGAAGAAACTTTGCTTTTTGGATATTTCATTTTTGAATACTTAAATTAAATAATTTTAGGGGGAAAAAAGGTAGTGGTCCAACCGTCCCTTCTCCCACTTTCCATGAAAAATTAAACTCATCTCCAAAATTAAAAGTACATACGAAAATCACATCACACGCTCTCCCTCTTTGCATAGAACAGAGAGCCAACGCCGAAATCATCTCTAAACTTTACCAATTCTATAGCTAAAGGATCCTCTCTCCTGCACAGCAGATTTTGAAACTTTCATCGTACAGTCATCATGTGATTGCCCATTCGCGTTTATTTTCAGGCAAGAAACGTAATCACAGAGGTATTTAATTATGGTCGATCTCCCTCTCCTTCTCTCTCCCTCTCCCTTCTTCACTTACGAAACGATTTGATGCAAACGAGAGACAAAAGGACCTTCCTTTGCGCTGCATCAGAGAAATGTGGGGAAAGCTGAAGTGGATCACTGTGACAGGCGAACGAGACTCATGCGTGCCTAGGGGCGTTTGCTTTTCTTCGGGCTGATTGGTATTTATCGTAGCCCGGCATTGTTTAGACTAGGCATGTGTATAAACAGTGGGAATTCCCTAACATAAGATATCAAAGAATCTCTCCGTATAGTTGAAAGTACGATCATCACTCAGCGAGAAAAGCAGAAGCAAAAAATGACCAGGCGTCCTCTCATCTTGCCCCGCTCCCAATTTCTCCAACTTTTGAATCTCTCTCTTCCGCTCTTCTTTTTCTTTTGATCTTTTCTTATTAATTGTACAATTTCCAACAAATTTCTCTCTTCCACTCTCCGTTTTCGTTCTTCTATTTTATATTTAATTGATGGCCACACATTTCCATTAAATGTTCTGGAAAAAGCAAGAGCTTTGGCAATATCATTCCATAATTTCTCAATTTAGATGAACTTAATATACTCTTCATGGAAGTTTAGAACTCGATGGCCGAATCACAAATTCAAGGGCAAGGGAGTGGTTTAAAAAGAAGAAAACATATTTAGCCCTGTCCCAATGCTATTTACCTAAATGAATGATTTAGATATTAACATTGATTAGGCTTGGATTCCCTGGACTAGAGTTAGGGTGTAAGAATTGAACATTGATCAGAGATCATTTCTCCAATTTCCCAAAAATACCTCTTACATGTTAAAAGGAAAGAATCATAAAATTAAAAAAAAAATCCAATTTATTACATAATAAACATTTTCTGAAAAAAAAAAATTGGGGGACAAACCCATTGTTAAAATTCCTTTATAAATGAAGAAAATCATTATAAAATGCACATATAAATATAATAAGTCTTCCCCATACTGTATAAATCTATCTCTATAGTCGTTGTCCAAGCTGCTGTGAGATAATTTGAAAAATTTTGGCTTTGCTTCACCAACAATTTAGCATACACCTTTTATGGTCGCTATTGGTAAAAAGAGAAATTTGAGAAAAAGGAAAAAGTGAAAGAGACAACACATCAAGTAATTTCAACAGGGGTGAACCCATTTACACTATAAAGGACATTTAGTGATATTGTCTTACGCTTAATATTTTTGTAAAAAGTTCATATGGAAGCCATCTAAATCCGCTCAAGAATTGCAAATGTGCTGTTGACATTTAATTTTTAATAAACACGTCGAAAAAAAGATAAAAATCAATATTTGAGTTTCTAATCACGATAGAGCTCATACAAAAAAAAATGTCGTTTTTCATTTCTTTCTATTGCGCTGTTGCTTTTAAGTGATTTCTAAATCCTTTTCAAGAAAAACCTAAAAATTCAAATGGTTGATTTTTTGGTCATTCTTTGATAAAAAAATCAACCATAAATATAAATTGGCTTTTCATCTAAAAAGATGCCGTTTAGTTTTAATTTCACTTTTTTCAAATTAATTTTTCAAAAATTCAATTTGACTAAGAAATCAATCTTTTATGAAAAGTCAACAAAAATTTTGACTTTTGATCAAACTTTGACCAAAAAATTGAAAAAAATCGAAAATCTCCAAAAATACATTTTTTAGTGTCAATTTGATTCGTGTGTTGAAAATTTCACAAAATTCAATTATGAATCTTGTTTTCCAAATCTTTTCGATTTTAGGTTTTATATCAGCTAAAAATCAAATTATTTGTGTTGTAGTTATAATTACACGTAGTTTCTTATTTGACATTTGGTTTAGGGATTATTCTAAATCCATTTGTGCATTCAATTTCGAGAATTGCCAGGTAAAAATACAAATTGCCATTTTGAGCTCTAATTAGGAGACTAAAATTAATTCTTCATAACTTGCAAACAGACAATTGTTCTTACTCATTTCCTTAAGATAAGTCCAAATCTGAAATCAATTTTGAAAAATTCACTTCAAAATTTCTCAATTTCAATTTGAAGAATTTTAATCTTCCAAGCATAAGAAAATTGAATAATTAAACTTCAATTGAAAAAAATTGAATTGAACCATTCAAGATTATTGTTTAATTTCATAAATCTAATTCCAGTTTTGATATTAGACTATAGCAATCTAACTTCGAGTGTAACACCTAGAGTTTGGCTCGTAGACTATTAAGCTTAGACTTAAGTTCAATTTTTTAGCATATAAATGAATTTTATCTAAGAGACACCACTAATTAGTTTATGGTGGGTCGATTAAATAATAGGATAATTATTTTACTCTCGAATTAGAGAATTTGGGTATAGGGACTTGGTTAAATTAAATTTCTCTAACTCATTTTCAGTAACATTAAGTCTAAATTGATTTTAACCTAAATCATCATGATGCAATGGGGGTGATCATGCAGGCATGCAATTATTATTAAACACTCAATAAATCAAATAAATTGCACTAAAGCAAGATTTATTTTTTTTTTTGGATTTTCTCTTGTCTTGAAATTAAAACCTATATGACACACACAAGCTATTTTTGTATTTTTATATTAAAATTCGAAATTAAAAATTACTAAAAATAAAAATCTACCGTGACATGTTATCTATTTTAAGTTGGTAAATAGACTAACCTAAATCATATCTTAACTCAAAAGCTTATCTCAACATGCCATTTATTTCAAATTGGTATCTAGCATAGATATTATCTAGGCATGCATTATAATTCTAAATGATATGATATGCCATGCAATCTTTTCTTTGTATTTTTTTATTCATTAAAACTTGCAAGTCTATCTAAACAAAATTTCATATATAGCAAAAATCATTCAAGATATTCATTGAGATTCAAATAAAAGATTATGATATTTGGAAAAATAATCCGTTGTCTCATGTTTTAGGTTAATGGATATTGTAATATTATAAGGCACTTACTCATAATCAAACATAACAAAAAAAAATGATCATAATAGAATTTTTCCAAATTTCAAATCTCACAAAAATGAGCTCGCAATATTTCCTTCTCGGGCTTGCCCTTAATAAGGATATGTATACGAAAAAACAATTGTCATATTATCGAAAATATCAAATCGCCAGTTCTTGTAAGTTAATTTTTCTGTCATAAAAAAATAACAGGCTTGGGCCAATTCTCTCTTTTCGTGGGCTTAGTCCAACTCGTCAAATTAAAACTCAAAACATTAGTTCGAACACATCCATCACCGGTCTAATGCAAATGCAATAATAAACAATGCTCCTAAAACTATATGATACGCAATTTAATTCTATTTTTTGTTTTATGGGCCTAATTTTTCTATGCAATAAATGGATGGTCAAGTTGCCGAAATTTAAGTGTCGACATAGACCTAGACTTAGTTTTGACATAAGCTCGAGCACTTCAATTCAAGGCCAAGTGCTATGTATCTTAATTGCACCCAATTTCAGTTGCATTGCCTCTGGGGAATGTTCAGTAATTTAAGAAAGGAGAAAAAGAAAAAAAAAATTGAATGTAAAAATATTAAAAACGAAACTTCTACTCCCTATTAAATTTCTTTATTCGGTACATGAGAAGATAATGACAGAAAATTCTGAAACAGAATCACCGTGGATGTTATCTCGCTCTAATTAGTGTTTCCCAATTTGTGTCTCGTTTCCTTTTTGGGTATTTATTCACAATGCCGACTATGTAAATATTCACGACAAGGCATGTACATGCAACAATATTATATATACTTGTTATTTTTATGGTTTGACAATTTTCATAACACGTGTTATTAATATTTCAAAAAATTGAGCACTTTCTATTACTTATTGAGATAATTGAGTCTCTTGATTTCTTACTCGGTATTCTTTTTGGAACAAAGAAAAGTTCCTTTTATTGATAATATTCATTCTTATATAGGAAAATGTCTCTGACTTATGGTAAAAAAGAAGGAACACAATGGTATCATTGGAATTTTTTTGCCAGAAAATTGTGCCAAAGAATATTGTTTGTTAAGTTGCTTTTTCCATAAAAGAAATTTAATACTTTGTCTGTCAAAAAAAGAAATTTAATACTTGGTACTTGATAATTGATAGTGGCAAATCATGCGTGCGATAACTTGATCCTTATAAACTATTCCATGACTTTATTTTTTATTTTTTCCACTTATATGTCGATTCCACTTGCATGTGTGATAGTCACATTGCTCAACAGCAGTTCTATTTGATTAGTGGACTCAAAGGCTATCAAAGGTCGATGATGTGCTAGTGGTGTCATAATAATTACTCATATGAAAGAGGGGTTGTCACGATAACTATACATTTTTCTTTTCACAGATATCGGTGTATTTGAAGATATTTCTAATGAAATATGATCAACAATTCATTTAATTTGTCATTGTATTTATTGTTGAAAAATGATCTCGAACAAATAATATCTAAAGTTAAGATGATATGATAAAATAGATAACGTAGATAAGAGATGTTAACGAAATGTGTCATGATAATTTTATATTTTATTTTAGTTTTGATGTTTATTATTTGTGATTTAACTTTCACTTAATATTAAGTCATATTTGTTAAGTTACTATAATGGATGTCTTTTCAATTTTGTAGAAAAGGCGCGATCAATAGTTTCGATAAGTCCGTCCATATAGCTAGAGACTTCTATCAATCACACTGTAAACTATGAAAATCAATATATTCCCAAATAAATTATTTGCCTTGTATTTGGAAAAAAATTATACCATTTGTTTTTAACGATTTGAGCCATATTTGTTTAAAAATAATTGCTCATATCAATTCAAAAAAGAAGGAAGGAAAAAAAATTCTATTTTCAACAAAAATATTTAGGGATAAATTGTTAATAATGATGAAAATGATCTTTGTTGATTACTTTTTTCTCAAAAATAAAAATAATTTTTTTTGAAAATATATTTCAAATAATTCATTTTCGGCTAAATAACAGACATTAGAGGGAGACTTTAGAGAAATGTCATATATTTAGAAATTGGAAAATCCCACCAAAACATTCAACAGCAAAAAAGAGCACCTAAAATTATAAAATTTAAAATACCGATGGATATTACCAAATATCTTTTGAAAGAACATAAGAGTCAACCTCGTTCAATTGTGTCCGCTACCTATGTTGAAAACATTTTGGAATGCACATTCATATTTAAATGAAGACTTATAAATGAATTCAATTACATGATTACATATATATATAAGCACAATGCGTAAAAAAAAAAATTCTATGCTAACAATTGACTTGATAAAAGTATAAAATTCATTATCGAGACTTCATTTGGAAGTTGTGAGAAATGAAGAACTTCTAAACGTGATGATTTACACCATTTTTTTTCTTTGATCAAAGTGAAAAGCATGTTAGTTAAGTGATCTCCTTCGAAAGATAAGATTTACATTATTCTTTTACTGATGTTACTATGATAGATAAAAATTCACCATTTCTTTAATAAACATTATTTTAAGAACGAGTCCTAGAGAATTAGTGAGACAAGCTTTAGCATCCGAAAATTCACTTTGTATATTGGTACGGGCTTAGCCCGATAAGACTCCCGCGATAGATACGCTATCATTTCGTATCTCCACGCTCTCATTATTACCTTCTTGCGGAGCACGCCAACTTCGGTCGCAGATCGCTCCCTCTAGGCCACAGTTTCACTTCCTCTCTGTCGCATGTCACTTTCCCTAGTCAGAAATACCAAGGCGTCCCAAGGCGTCGCGTAGAGCTAGGGTTTCTGCGACTCCGGCCGAGCGACTCCAGCCGAGGCGTCTCTTGTCTTCTTCGCGAACACAGCCAGCTGTCTTCTTCGCGGAAACGGCCATCATACCTGCGGTCGAAGTTTCCGGGGAGCTGTCGACCCACAGTCCGTCCACAATCAGGTTCCACTCTTCCGGTAAGAAAAAACTCATAGATGCCTGAGACCAAATCGCTAAGTTCCTGTTCGTTACTAGGGCCTCGTCTAGAATGGATTGCGGATTAGGCTTGCATGCTTGAAATAAAAGAGATTGCGAGAGAGTATAGCCGCCATCCATTCACCCAAATGTGCGTTAGATTCCTTCAGTCATTGCTCCTAGAAACCATTTCTCTACTTTGGTTATGTTCCACTGGATATACTGATATTTAGCCTTGGGTCTGACCAAATAACCGCATTTATCTACTTTGACCAGTACTTGGAAGAAAAAGAAACATATTCAGACCTCGGAGCAAAACCCTCTCTCATGTCTTCAAAGCGTAAAGTTCTTGTCAAGGAGCAGCTGTCGGCGGCTAAATCGGACAGTCAGCAAAAGAATAATGAGGGAAGTCCCTCGCAGCCCAAGCCTGCCCCTCCTCGACCGCAAAAATCTCAGCAAGGGTCTTCGTCGGCACGATCTGGGTACGAACATGAGAAGGAGGCCCCGTCTTTGAAGAAGTTGAAAACAGTGCCATCTACTTCCTTGAAACAAGTTGAAGTAGACAAGCTTGGACATGCCAGAGAGGAGTCAAAGAAACTGGCATTCCAGAAGATATGGGGCGACGACGACGAGATAACCCTTTTGCAGGGTATAATTGATTACTGTGAGAAGGGCATGGACCCCTTCACAAATGTTAGTGCATTTTATCATGATGTCAAGGGATTACTTCGGGAAGACTTCACGGAGAGCCAATTGGCCAACAAGGTTCGGGTTTTTAAGAAGAAATATGGGAATAATAAGGGGAAGGGCAAGGTTGGAGAGGATTGGGTGTTTTCGAATTCTCATGAGGGGAAAATTTTTGAGTTGTCGAAGAAGATTTGGGGTGTTGAGATGCGAGGCAATGCCACTAGTTGTAGAGAAGAAATTGGTGTGACTATTGAGAATAAGAAGACTGATGGTGCTGGAATGTTTGTGGCTCCCCCCTGGTCAAAGTCGGAGGCATCAAAGTCAAATGATTCACAGGAGCATCTTGATGACATATCGCAGATGTGTAGGATCGGCTTGGATGAGGGATCTTTGAATCAGGGGTTGGCATTGTTGGAGCCCTCAAAGAGGGCGGAGTTGAAAGAAAGATGGAGTAAATTGTTCTGTGCTGAGATGCAGATAGTGGCGGAGAGATGCGCAGTGATTGAAGATCAGCTCAAGCTCATTTTGGAGGCCTATTCTCACTCTACTGAGAAGTAGGTTGTGGGCTTCAGGTTTTTTGATGGGTGGTATAGCATTCTAACAATGCTGTTTTGTGCACCATGGTTCTGATGACTTTTTGATCATTTTGTATATCCTTTTCGGGCTCCAGGTTTTTTGATGGGTGGCGTAGTGTTCTAACAATGCCTTCTGGTGTCTATTTCGATCATTTTGTATACCATTTTCTGGAGCTCTAATCTGATGTAAAGTTATATTAGACGAATTAGAAGGATGCAATTGGAAGTACTGTTATCCTTGTTCCCTCCAACATCTGTAATTTGCTGACGTTGGTTACTCACTAATTGCCGTGGTGATGGAGCTAACCTCTTTTAGGTGCTTATTAGATCCAAGAGTTACCGATTTACATTTATTTGCATCTTTTTTTGGGATGCACGAAGCTTAGCAAATTACTTATAGTCCAAGAACGGAGGACTGTCTGTTGCATATAAATCGTTTTGTTTAATTGCCATAAAGTGTGAGTACTGCTTGTTTTTTTGACTCTCTTATAGATTCTTGCTTGCATCACATGCGCTGGATGAGTACATGTACACTTGCTTGTGACTGAATGTTTCGTGTATTGTTATAATGGTCTTCATGCTGCAGCAATTTTTATATCAATATGACTTAAATTAATCGAAACCAATTTGTGTATTTATTAGATAATTGAGCAAAGCAAAGTTTCCAGATCCTTTCCGTGAAGCCAGACCAGAGCATGCCAATTATTGGGTAACAGCCACAAAATAGTTATGGATATTTCTAAAATTTTCCAGAATGGTGATTCAATTTTCATTTTCAGACTGTTTGGTTACCTGATTTGAAATTATCTGTATGCTATCAAGGAGCGTATGTCTTGGCTGAGGGAGTTTTTGGATTATTTTACTTATAAGGATGGCAAGGTTGCATCTTGTCTCGTTGCTTCACGGTGGCCACCGATCAAAACCAGTAGACATATTCTGGTATGTGATGCTTCCATGTTTCTCATTTGAAAATAGCATGCTATTTTTGTCCTGAGAAAGGAGAGATTTTTCATGAAATTTTGTTTGAAGATCGTTTTCTGAGAAAGGAAAGATACGTCATAAATATGTATCAAGATCATAAGGACCTTCAGAACTGACTATTTTCTCAAGAAATTTTGTTAGGCTGACCTGAGCAATAGTTGATGATGATCTCAAAATATTCAGCAACTAATTGATATACAAACCGCCTTTGGGTCTCAGAGCAAATTCATAATTTATTTTTGATAAGCTATGCATTGTTTTCCAAAAATGAGGTGGAAGTGCTCAAATTATATGCTTCTCCTTTGCAGGATTATAGGTTTTCAGTTATTCATAGTGCCATGTTTAGACAATTAGATAAAATCCTTCTTGCAGCAACAAATGCCATTTTTGATCTCATCTTGTTAGATAAACAATCTAATGACAGTCTTACCCCTTCAAGATTCGTCAAGCCAAGCCAATTCTAGCCAGCAAGCTGATGCGTTCAGCTGCATTGATGGACCTCTCTGCCAAGAGCTGATTGGTTTGCTCCACAGATGCTTTTATCAGCAGGTGTTTGCTTTTGAAATAATCCTCCTTGGTTTTTTGAGAGATATCTACTTTCTTTTCCGGTTCATTTGTCCTTGACTGCACTTTAAACTAAAGTTGGATTGCAGTGTTGAGGCAGAAGTAAAAAGAGTCATGTACTCTGGACTTGTAAAGTCCCACTGGACCGATCCATTGCTAGGCCGGTCCTTGATTTTCTCTTGCGTCATTGCCTACGTTTTCATTAAGAGGTACCAGTGTTTAATTTTTCTCAGAACGTGAAATTTTCTTAAATTATTATGGGCCTGAGTATAGTGCTGAAAGTCTCAGAGTCAAACCTATTGAATTGACCTCCTTTATTAAGTTGAAAATGCGCTAATGCATGTCCTTGCTAGAAATAGCTTTTGGTTTGCACGAATTTATAAGTTGCTTGAGAAAATTTTCTAGGAGTTTACAAATATATATTATTTTGAACATATATGTTAAGTCTCCAATTCAGTCAATTACCTTCTGGGTTCGCTGTCAACAACAGAAGGAGACAAACTTTCTGATTATTTCACGGCAGTGCTTCCATCCTGCTTTTGCTTCTTCTTGGCAACAACTAGTGCCGTTTCCATCACTACATCTGGGATTTTTGTCCACGAGTCCTTTGCAGAAGACTTTTTCTTAGTGGAGAAAATACAAAGAAATCTTCACCATCGGATTCTAATGACTGGGCCTCAGGATTCTGATGTGGCAAGCTATCGTCCTTCCTTTTCTTCTTTTTGAACTTCTTGCAATTCTCTCCGCTTGGAACTTGCTCAACTTTGACAGCAGAACTCCTATTCATCACAGATAAGCAGATCCCAGGCAAAGTTGAATTTTTCCTTGTTGCAATTATTGTTTAACCACTTTCATTAGTGTCTAGCCGACCGACCAGTGCTTGCCATGAGAATACAAATAGTTTGCAAATGCAAGTAGAAAGGTCATCGCTCAACATTTACCCTTGAAGTACTCATGCTTAACTATCTGCACTAACAAGCCTTAACACCAGAGTTCGAAGACGGAAAATTCCGAAGTTTGCTCGAAGGCTTCAAGCACAACCATTTTGAAAAATTTCTGGTTGAGTAACTAAAACATAAGTTCCAAGTCTCACTATGGTCGAGAGTCCTTGAGACAGTACCTGACCTATTCAAACTGAGATAAGTGCGAAGCTGACGCATTTCCAGCATATAAATGACTTCTCTTCTCGTAAAAAAAAGTAAAATAGGCAACATATTATCAAGTCTCTAATTCAGTCAAATGACTTCCAGGTTCGGCATTGACAACAGAAGGAGATAAACTTTCAGATGATTTCACGGCCGTGCATCCATTTTACTTTTGCTCCTTCTTGGCAACATCTAGCGGCGTTTCAATGACTATATCTGGGACCCTTGTCTTTGAGCCCAGTGGAAGACTTTTTCTTCACTAGAGAAGATACAAAGAAATCTTCAGGGTCAGGTTTCTTTATGGACTTCTTGCAATTCTCTCCACTTGGAACTCGCTCAATCTCAACTGTAGAACCCCTATTCATTACAGACAAGAAAATCCCAGGTAAAGTTGAATTTTTCCTTGTTACAAGGATCGTGTAACCACTTTCATTATTGTCTAGCCAACCGACAAGTGCTTGCCATGAGACTTAATACAAATCATTCACAAATGCAATTAGAAATGTCATCGCTCAACCTTTACTCTTGAAGTAGTCATGCTTAGCTACCTGCACTAACAAGCCATAATAATTAGGGGTGAGCGGTTCCCGGTTCCAGTTTGGTTACATCTGGAACCTGGAACCTACCCTCGGGTACAGGTTTTTTATTTTTTGGAACCTGGAACCTACCTGTCAGAACCGAGAACCTGAAACCTACCCTATCACAGGTTCCAGGGTCGGTTCCAAGTTCCAACGGGTTCTTTTTTTTTTTTTTCTTCATTTTCAGATTTGAACTATAACGAAGAAGGAAAGAGACAACTAAAGCTTCTATGTTCATAAATTGCCAAAAATAGTTCCTTGGGAGCATAAGGATTTTATAGAAATGACATCCAGCAAATGCACCGGTAATTCATATTTGACTAACCTGTAGTTTCTTCAAAAGGTTGATCAGCAGAACCAGGGTAGAAATCAAAAGATCAATTAGGCTCTGCTCCTGATTCCATTCCAAAAGCAAATCCAATGTGGAGTTGCATTCAGTTCCATCATCAACAAGGTAATTTGTCCAAAGCAAATCGTTCACACAGAGTGCAGGAAGAAAATCACTAAAAACAGAAGTCCAAACTCTAGGGGAGGAGGTTTTAGTGGCAAATCTCTCAAAACAACTAATGTAGGACATTTAAGCCTTGCACCATGAAGAAAAGCATAAAAGGCTATGCAACAAACTCCACACTGCAGACATAAGCATTATGAAGACATAATAGGAAAAAAGCTTTAAGAGCTGAGCAATTAGTTAATAATATCTGAATTTTACCCCAAGAAGCAAAAATCTGCGTGTCTGCAAGAATTCTGCTAAGGGAAGATATGCGATAAAAACGTCCAAGCTAAACACTGGAATTTGAACCTCTCTCTGATGAGATTGAGAAGATATTTAGAAGAGTTGCAATCAGAAAAATTCAGGACTGATGCCTTGTAAAGGTATAAAAAGGATCCCACCAGTTGTGCATCCATATATAAATATCAAATTTGCCCTAAGAATTACAGGAAGAAAGATAGATTGATATCTATGACAATAACAGCAGTACAACTCCCTCATTTTAAAGTTGAAGCAAAGTCCATATAAGCTAAACAATTAACATGACAAAGAAGAAATTTTCACATGCTAAACCCCTTAATCCATTAAGTATTTCAGACAGCATAAAGCATGAGTCTCGACTGCAGGTCAATGCAACAAAGATATAAAGACCAAGAGCATAATAGTCATTAGGCAGAGGAAAGCAAACAGCAAGAACAATATTAAGGTCCCATAGACTAAGCATCCAGTAAAATCAACGCAATCTATAGCCCAATACAAAGGCTCCACACCAAATCTCTTGAAGAAGGAAGATCAAAACCAAACCTTGAAAAATTCAAAAACTCAACGAAGCCAGATCATGTCCAAGAAGATAATAGTGTATTAGTTTTTTTTTTGGTAAAAATAACAGTGTATTAGTTTTTTTTTTTGGTAAAATAACAGTGTATTAGTTCATTAATTAAAAATCCAAAAATATAATTAGTGATAATATAAGCACCATCAGAAGAAGGCATTCCACTAAGACAGGAAAAACTCACCATAACTGTTTGAGGACCTCTCAAGCATAAATCTACAGTTAATTAAAACAGTGTAGATAACTGTAACAGCACCTTCATCATATAACGTTGCAGCAACAGTCTACACCAACAAGTCTAAAGTAAGCCACTAGAAAATTATTGTAAATTATATACATTTTAAGATAACAAACATACAGAGTTCTCGGATATGAAAGCTAAAATCTGAAATGCTGTTGTCAGCTGAGCTACAGAAGAATCACAAAGTGCAACTCCATCAAATGTTTTCTCAGAGATAATTTTCCCAAGATTCTCCATTACATTTACATCAGAACCACCGGAAGGATCTCCAACAGCATGTTCAACATCCATGAGATTTGACACTAGAATACTAGTCAAAGTTAAGTGAGCATCTCCGCCAGAAGCTAACACAGCGGCATACTGTAGAAGACCAACAAGCCCATTTTTGTGATAAACTACACCAGCATCTATCCATTCCAAAAGTCGTGTGGGAGAGTCTTTTCTATTTGACCCTGGGGATGAGGAATGTAAAGCTCCATAAAGTTTAACTGCACGTACAATCCAGGAGCCCAGAGAAGATGCTGTGGAATCAGTAACAATGATTTCAAAAATCTCTGCTGCTGAATGAAAAAGAGATCACTTAAGAAACAAAAAAAAAAACCCACTAGTTCCTGTATGGGCGGGTCAGTTCCTGATTTCACAAACGGGGTAATGACCCTAATCGATCCGGTTTCAAGTTTTAGGACGGAACTTATCATCCATAGAATCCTTAAAGCTAGAGGGTGAAACGACCTCCTCAGCCTTCCCACTATCTAAGGGCAAAGAAAAACGAATAAGATCAACTGGCTCAATTTCCTAATGGAAAATGCTGTCAGCCTAGAAAAAAACAATAACAATAATGACGATCACGTCTCTCGTCTATCCTCATCTCTCTCTCTCTCTCTCGATCTCGAGACGCGTTGTCACGAGGATGTATCCATGAAAAGGGGAAGGAGAAGGGGCAACGCGAAGGACAATGGGAGGGTTGTTGATTAACGAGATCTGCTCAGGCAACCCCTTTGTTTGAATCCCCATTAAAAATCAAAGCTAGTGCAATAACCAAGAATGTCAAACGCACCCTTTTTTCGAAAAATCCAATTTCACAGGGCGAGCGGCGTCCGGCGTTGAGCAGTGAGCAGGGACGTCGGTCACTCAGTCGCTGGCAACATCAGGCGTCGCGACTGCTGGTGTCGGAGCAGAGGCGGAGACAGCAACAACGGCGTCGTGGGTCAGAATTGGAGACCAGCAGCTACGATTGTATCGGACGGCCTGAGGACGGAATCGCGGCAGGAACGGTGGCTTCTGGCGTCTGGTTGCAGCGGCGGTGGAGCAGAAGAGGACCCAGCAGCAGGGGCGTCGGGGCTTCTGGCGCGAGCAGAGGCGGTGGGTCGCGAGCGGAGACGAGCTCGGCTCAGATCTGCCTGCGTTGGCTAGTCGGCGACGGGCGTCGAGGCAAAGCACGGCAGCGGCGGGCGTCGAGCGGCGTCCGGCGGCGGTGGCCGGCGCTGAGCAGTGAGCAGGGATGTTGGTCGCTGGTCTTCGGGGCAACGGCGTCAGGTGTCGCGAATGCGGGCGTCGAGCGACGTCGGCGACTGGCGTCCGGCGGTGTCCGGCAGCGATGGCCTTGAGGGCGAGCGGCGTCCGGTGGCGAGACTTAGAGCGGCGTCCGGCGAGACTCTGAAAAACTATGTCACAACTGAGAGACTGAGAGTGAAAGGGTCGAGACTCGAGAGCACCGAGCGGGGGAGGAGGGTTCCTTTTGGAACCCTAACCGGTTCCGAAACCAGTTCCGTGACCGGTTCCGGTTCCAGTTCCGGTTCGGTTCTCCGTTTCCCGGTTCTACCCGGGAACCGCGCTCACCCCTAATAATAATAAGAGTTCCAAGACAAAAAATTCTGAAGTTTGCTCGAAGGCTTCAAGCACAATCATTTTGAAAAATTTCAAGTATTTCAATCTTTCATCATATACGTATATGTGGAGTCACTGACATGAATAAAAGGTAGGTAGGGGCGACATACAAATGGAGGTCTTTCATAATTTCAAGATGGGTCCAACTTGTTGCTACATCACGTCAAAGATTACATGTGGAATGAACCTTAGGACACCCGGCTACAGGATCAATGCATTCAACCAGGTACCATTATATATGTGAGTTTGGATAACGAGAGTCAATAAGAACGTGAGGACATAAAGATACTTTTTACTCTGATCATCGGCTTTGGGCTCCTTGTCTTCCTGCCATGCTTGATTCTGCATCTCTCCCTCCCCGATACGCAATTTACTCTTCATTTTTTTTGGCAGTGCCGATTCCAATGTATCAAGATGTTAGATGGAATATATGCATCCGAGTGTATCTGATTTTATAATGTTTATAGGGAGGCCCTGTGCTTTATACGAGTAACTAAAACATAGGTTCCATTTCTAACAATAGTCAAGAAACCATTCCTGAACTATTATCTTCAGTTAGACATTACATAACCTATTCAAACTGAGATAAGTGTGCAGACAAAACATTTCCAGCAAATCAATGAAAAGACTACAACTGGGAAATTTATTTCCGAGTCCTTTGCAGAAGACTTTTTCTTGAGTAGAGCGGATACAAAGAAATCTTCCTCATCGGATTCTAAAAACAGGGCCTCCGAATTCTGCTGTGGCAAGCTATTGAACTGATCAGATCCGCTAAATTCGTGCTTTTTCCTAAGTCGTCAATGATGGTCTTTTCCATTCCTTGCTTTCTTGTGGTTTGGTTTCTCCTTCTCTGTTGTAAAAAAGTTCTTGTAGACACGTCATATAAACATTCTCCTAAACTGAAGATGCGAAACTGAGCAGAACAAGAGCAATCAACATCTGTACTTGTCCATGTAATGCCATCATACGAGTATACGAAGGGAAATCAACTTAAAACTTCAAAGTCAAGAATGCTAACAACTATAAAATATGATCTGACATGATCTGAGTTCCTAAAACATTAATAAATCCATGAAAAAAAAAGAATAATACAATATAACAACTCTATCACGGTGAAGGTCAAAAGAAAATGCACCAATGACATCACATGAATACAAGAAGGAGGAGCAATTCAAAGTGAAGAATGACATCGGTAATATAATTACGTGGCAAGCATGAAAATAGAAGCAGAATCCTCTGACGTCATATTCTTTCTCTATGGTCACACAATCATATAAATTGCTCAAACATCATAATCTTTCTCTATGGTTACACAATTAGTATATTTTGTTTGTGATCGTTGATACTACATTATAGATAAAGCAATCCAAATAAAAAAAATGCTGAAGGCGAAATTTTTAAAGAAAGTCAATTTCTTCATAATTAATGATATTTTTTTCTAAAAGATAAAAGCAAGAACTCATGGGAAGATTTTGATGCAAAAATCTTTAGCAGCAAAAAGTAGATTAGACTCTGTGCACGAGCTCCACATTTCATTTTACAAATGCATGCCTAGGCTACTGGTACTTAGTGACCCAAAATGCAAATTATTCAAAGATTTAAATTTCATTGAATCTTAAAAAAAAAAAAAGGAAATTGAAAGATTAGTAATATATGTTGTTGTAATTGCTTTTAGGTGTTACTGATATCAAGCAAAAAGAGTTTAAGAATTGTCAAGAATTGAACAAAGCATAAACCAACTCCACGGAGTTTAGATGCATGATTCAACAAAGCAAAATGGTCTATCGTACTGTTGTGACATCGACAGCAAATCACAATATATTCCAAATAGTTCGTTTTATGAAAAATCCAATTGATTTCTCAAAATGAAGCATTTTATGCATATATAATTCTCCAAGCAGAAGCTCATTGACAACCGTATCATGAAAAATAAGAAAAGAACATTGTTAAACTGCGAACACCTGATTTATTCGGCATAGGAGAAGGTGGGAGGAATTCAACATCAGTGTCATTGTTAAAGCATCTTCATACTCGTTATCGTCCTAAAAAATATCTGTCTCTGTGTCTGCAATATCTTCGCCATAGGACTGTCTAATGATCATTGTAAAAGAATGCAACTCTAGAATGAAGCCTCTATATTTAGTGTATAAAACTGTTTAGAAAGTGAGGTCCCTAAGGACACTGATTTGTCATTCTTGATTGTGACATCTTGATTTTCAACTCAATTTTCGATGAGATGAAATTGGTTTTTCATCGACGCGTCTATAGCATTTTTTCTCTGAATTGGCCACTCAAGAGATAACTAGTTTATTAGGTAAAGCCATTAAGGGACCTTAACGTAATAGACTTGAGAATTTGACCATGAATCGACTATTCGACCGTGCTCATCTGCAAAGGTCATTACGATACCGTCAAAATCGATTAGAGATCGGAGATATGTCGATTCAATAGAGGTATGCGGTTATTGTGTGGGTAATTCTACCTAATTGCAAAATTTCTATCGAATGGCACTAAACCAATTTTTCTGTCATTTTCGTACCCTATGTCCATATTTGAAATTTCGAGATTTTCGCGACAACCGAAAATTACCAATGTGTTGAAGATGTACAATGTGGCTTGAAAATAATCAACCATGGGTCAATTGCACCAAAAATTCCTAAAAATTACTCGGTATGTTAGGTCACGCTAAAATCCCACCAGATCAAAATTAATCGCAAAATTGAATCCGATTGAGATTCCTAAAAGTTATGTCATGTTATGTCACGAGTCATTTTAGGACCGTTGGCTCATCTTTCAAAGATTTTTCTGCAAACCGAGATTTTCGACAAATTTTTAAAGTAAAGGTATTTTGGATCTAAAAAATCCGAGGACCATTTTTGGTTGCATTTTTGGGATTCGAGTTGGATGGATTGTCGAGGAAAAAATGTGAATTGGAGTGTGAGCACCTCGGTTGAATTTATGGGGACTGTATTGAGTTCAATTGAAGGAGAATTGGAGGAGAATTTAATCAAATTGAGGGAAAATGTTTCAAATTTGTAGCCCCCCATGATGTGCAACATTTGGACCATTTCGAAGGCTTGTTTGAGAAGCCAATGAGTTGCAAATGGCTGATGATTATAGCCTATGTGGTGGGGCTTGTTGGTTGAGCTCAAGGGGACAAAGAAAGCCATCTAGAAGGTTGGTGGGCCCCCTTCCCTTGTAGCTAGCTTCTCCCCCTTCAACAGATCACCTTTCTCCATTGTTGGACAATTTTGGAGCTCCAAAAACCATAGAAAACCGAGCAGCAGCCCCCTCCTTCGTCGCATGCTCGTTTGACCACCGCTAGCCCAGCCGATTGCATGCCGTTGTTCTGCCTCCCCTACTCGACGTGCGCTTCTGTTCACCCACCTAACAGGTCGCTTGGCCGTCATGGGTTGCCGTTTAGGCCGCCAGAGCCACCATTTGCCTCTGCCTAGCCTTGTAGCAGCTCCGTTGGTCCTCCTTCATCATTTCAGTTGCTAGAGTGGTTCGGTTATGCTCCCTCGACCAACAAGGAGAACCGAAAGCTCAACCAAGCCGTGAGGCTTCGTGGAACTTTTCTGAGCTTTTCCCGGCCTCGCTTGGTGTCGCCGCTTCAGAGTTTGTCGCTTGTCTTCATGTCACCGTCGCCATGGACTTACTGGCTCGCAAATCCAATGAGTTTACTCACTAAACCTTGCTTAGGAGGTTAATTACGCTTAGGGGTAATTAGTTTAAGCTAATTAAGAATTATGTGATTAGTTAGATTAGATTAGTGATTTAATTATCCAATTTTAAATGTTAGGTGATTAGATTAAGTTAATTAGGGACTAGTTAGGTTGTATTAATTATCTAGATTAGTTCAGAAATTTTTCGAGCCCATCTCGGTATTTAATTAGGTTTTTCCAGCCTAAGTTCCTATTCATAGCATTTAATTGTATTTATTTAATTAATTTTGGTAATTATTTAATTATTTATTATTTTCCAAAATTAGACTGGGATAGTCGGTGATCGAAATTTCGTGCTGATTACAATGGTGTGTTTAGTTTAATACAATTGAATGTTAATTTGTGCAAATTGAGAGCTGATTGGATTTTTGGTCATTTATTTCAAAATTTGGGAAATTTCATTATTTATTTAGAAAATTCCGGGTGTTGGATTTTAACACCGAAAATGATTTTATATACTATATACAAAATAGTGAGATTTTAAAAAGAAGGTTATGAATTTTTCGAGTTCGATCTGACCGTGTACCTACACACGACTATTTTCACTAGGTGTTTTTAATATGAAGAAAATATACCAGGATCACTATTTTAATTAAGACATTTGAGTGCAAAGCATGGTATCCTAGACCGAGAGTGAATGGTTGTATGTTAGTTAAGAGAACTTGTCACAAGCATTTACGCCGGACGTTACTCATTCATTGGGATTTGGGTCGCAATAGATTCTGGACCTATACTCATTGAATTAGATGCGCCTGATTATGAGAAAAAACTGTGGCGTGGTATGTGACGTGTCATAATGGTTTGGCCTTATAATCGAGACCTCTTAGGTCTGATTGAGTAGAGTGAGGCGTTTCAATTGTTGTGTGCCTTGATTTTATGCAATTCATGTATATGAACCGTGTTGACGTGCAGGAGGGAACTAAGGCAAGGTAAGTTCTCTACATTGTGTGGTTAGGCCACCCTTGAATGAATTTTCTTCATAATAAGGGTTTAGGGGGTGAACTTGTTGAGATAATGTCTCACCCCGTCGTGGACTTAACTTTTCGGGTCCTTAGATTGTCATGCCCCGATCCTCCGAGCGTGTGCTCATCCCTCGATAGTCGATTAAATTGCGACATCTCATGACGCGTCACCGACCCATTCATTTTAATGCGCATGCGAAAGCGAATAATAATCCCTAGACAACAATCATATGGGATAGGAAAGCAGGGCCATGAATTTTCGAAAACCACAACACACTTATATACACATCAGACTAAGTCATATATAATATTAGTCTATATATACAAGTCTACAAAAGATGGAAAAGCTAAAGGTCCTCTAAACATTTGAGTCTTCAACTAAATACTCCGGGGACCCTATATCCGATAGACTCGGGTTCACCATTGAACCACCTGAAGGGTCAGCCGTACCTTTTCTAAAAGCTACCTCCAACACCGACATAGGGATCTCAAATTCCGGTAGGGGACTTCCTCTGGGTCCATTTCACTTGCGACGATACCATGATTTGTATTGATGGGGTACCATCTGAGATAGACCCGCATCAACCCAGGCGATGGATCTTACGAGCTTATAGACCCATGCCCTTGGGTCCCCATGAAGCGGAATGTAAGATATCTGCTCGATGATCTTCTTTGGCTTGCCAAAATACTCGAGAGGAGCCTCCATCTAAGGACCTGAAAATGTTAGCCCACGACGGGATGAGACAACGTCTCAACAAGTTCACCCCTTAAATTCCGACTAGGAAGGAAATATGCCCCAAGTGCTGCCTAAGCACAAGCACAAGTCAGAGAACTTACCTTTGCCTCAGTTCCTTCTTGCAAGTGAGTACAATTCATATAATCATCTAATTATTTTAATTCAATTCACATCAAATATCGATTAGTCGACTCACTCGACTCCATGCCATCAATACCATCCACACGATTCGATCAACTCAAACATTGCTCACCCTAAGCTGACAATAGATAGTATAGTTCATTGAAACTGATCAAGTATACTGCTCACTCTAAGCTGATATAACAAGGCCCTCAGGCCGATATAGTATACTGATAATGCTCACTCTCAACTGATAAATAATATAGCTCGCTTTAAGCTGATAAGTAATATAACTCGCTCTAAACTGATAAAGTATATTACTCACTCTAAATTGACAAATCAAAGCCCTTAGGCTGATATAATATACTAATAATGCTTATCGGAAGTTGCCAAGGTATACTGCTCACTCTAAGCTGATATATCAAACCTCGTAGGCTGATATAGTATACTAATGATGCTCACTCTAAGCTGATAAAATATACTGCTTGTGCTAAGCTGACATTTCAAAGCCTGTAAGCTGATATAGTATATTGTTCTCACCAACTGAGAATTTCACAATTTTTATCATACCCGATAAAAATAATTGTGTGTGGGTACATGATCGACCTTAATCAAAATACAATATTTTCCTTTTAAAAAATCCCACCATTTAATGTAGTCCACAAACTCATTTTTTTGCGTTGTAAACCGATGCTTGGTATTTTCTAATTAAACACCGAAAATACTCAATTTTTGGATAAATTCCCAAAATTACAAATTCCACTCAATTAACACAAAATAGCATTCAATTAAATAAACCAATCACACCATTGCAATCAGCACAAAATTTTGTTACCGGCTATCCCGGTCTAATTTTTGAAAAATAATAAATAATTAACTATATACTAAAATTAATTAAATAAATACATTTAATTACCGTAAATGCAACTTAGGCTGGAAAAGCCTAATTAAATACCGAAACGGGCCTGGAAAATTTCCGAACCTATCTAGATAAATAATACAACTTATCTACTTGCTACTTACACTACTTTAACTACATAACATGCAATACCGAACAATTAAATTGCTAATCCGTTCTAACTAACCACATAATCCAAGCTTAATCTAAACTAATTAACTCTTAAACATAATTAACTCCCTAAGTAAATATTAGTGAGTAAACTCACCGGTTTTGAAATCCGATGAGTTCACGAGGATGGCGAGGTGGAGATGATCGATAAACTCTGAAGTGGGGACACCTTTCGAGGCCGAGAAAGGGTCCAAAGCAGGCCTCGAAGCTCACGATGGGTTGCTGGGTTTCGGTTTTGGATGGGGGATTGAAGGGTGGCTTGGATGGTTGGTTGGGCGAGCAAGGATTGGTGGAGGCAGCGGCGGCTAGGTGGGTGGAGGCAGTTGTTGTTCGGTGGTGTGACGGGCTTCGACAACCTCCATGACGGTTAAGGGACGTGGGGGACGGTGGTTGGGCGTGATAGGAGGTGAGACGGCGCGATTGGACTCGCGGATAGCGGGTGGTGCACGTGGGCTCACGGCTAAGCGCGTGACGGCAACGACGGCATTCCGGGGCTTTGGCGGATTGCTTGACGGCTAGGGGCTGCTGGCTTCCTTTCTTTGCAACTTTTGGGAGCTCAAAGGGTTTCTAATGGGGAAAGCAACTGTAGAGGAAGAAGAAGGAGACAACAAAGCTTGTGGAGGGTCCTAACTTGCTACTTCCTATCCCTTTTGTCTCTTGGAGAGGTCCCACCAAGTGGGTTGGCTTCCTCAGCACAATTGCAGCAACCAAAGCTTCCTTAGGAAGCTAAGGAGGTGGTCGAAAAGGTCATGGACCAAGGGGCTACGAATTTTGGACATAATTTCCCAAAATCCTCTTCAATTCTCACTTGAATTGATTCAATTCGGCCCTCATAAATTCCATCATCGTTTCCATGATAAAAACTGATATTTTTTCTTGCCAACAAAACCAACTTGTATCCCAAAGACTTGGTAAAACATGTTGCTATGAATTTTCTGGTCCAAAATAGCCCTATATTGAATTTTTGCCAAAAATCTCGGTTTGCAGAAAATTTTCGGAGGATGGATTGATGTTCCTAAAATGACTCGTGATATGATAGAACTTTCAATTTCTAAAATCGGATTTAAATTCGTGGTTAATTTCAATCTGACTCGATTTTAGCGTGACCTAGCCTACCGGGTATATTTTAGAAATTTTTGGTGTAATTGACTCGTGGTTGATTATTTTCAAGCCATAATGTATCTCTTCGACACATTGGTAATTCTCGACTCATGAAAATCTTGAGGCTCCAAATACGGACACATGATACCAAAACGACAGAAAAATTAGTTTAGTATCGATTGACGGGAATTTTGCAATTTAGTGGAATCCCCACGTTTAGCCACACATCTCAGTCGAACCGACCTATCTTTGATTTCTAATTGATTTTTAACTGTGCTGTAATGATCTCTATAGATAAGCATGGTCGATTAGTCGATTCATGGTCGAATTCTCAAGTTTTTTTTTTTTTTTGTAAAGGTAATAATATCGAATTCTCAAGTTTATTGCATTAAAATCTTTTAATGACTTCCTCAAATAGTCTAGTTATCTCGGGGGTAATCAGCTTAGAGAATAATACTATAGGCGTGTAGATGAAATGCTCGATTTATTTAATTGAAAACATGATTGAAATTTCAGGATATCACATAGATGGTGTTGGTGGAGGACCCAAAACCCGGAGTCTGTGGAGGTGGACTTTGCAGGATCGACATATGTGTCCGGCTAGTTTTTCGTAGGATATATTAATTTCTTATTTTATAATTGCATATCTAAGAGCAATTTTGTACTAAAGGAAGTTCTTAATTTAGAATAACATTTCATCTAGATTATTTCCTAATTTACATTAGGTAACATCATATTTTAGGTAGTTTCTAATTTTAACTTTAAAAGAAAATAAAAAAAAGTAACGTGCAAATAGAAGTAGTTGCATCAATTCCATGTCATCATTGCCATGGTATTGTTGCCACATCATTATTTTCATTTCGTTTGGTGATTGCGTGTTTAGGCTCCTATAGATTAGATTGGGAAAAATTGTTAATAAAGTCTAAACATATTGCACTTTTGCAAATTCAAACTTAAACCTTTTAATTTTACCAATTAAGTCCTAAACCTTTTCACTTTTTGCCGATTCAATCCATCCGGCTAATTTTGGCCGGAAAATGCTGATGTGGACGTCAGCGGTGCCACATAGGACTGATGGCATTGATGTGGATAATTTTTAATAATTTTTAATAATTTTTAAATTTTATTTTATATTATATTTTTTTTTTTTTTTTTTTTTTTTTTGGCTTTTTCCTTGGCCTTTTCCTGTGGTCGGCCACTAGCCATCGGCCACAACCGGTCGGTGGCGTCGCCCGCCACAGGCAAGGCTCGGCTGGGCGAGGAGGAGCACCGGCGAGGGAAGCCCTCACCCAAGCACGCCCGGCAAGGGTCGCCTGGGTGAGGCCGACCCTCCCACGGGCCAAGGTCGCCTCGCCAGGTGTTGGCCGAGCGACATCGATGCTTGGCGAGGGCCGACCTAGCCGGATCTGGCAAGGGGAACCCTTGCCCAGGCGAGCGTCGGCCTCGCCCCTAGTGTGGCACCTCGAACGCCCAAGGTCACCACATCTTACCAATGAAGTACCTAAGTTCCTAGGTATACATTTTTTTTTAAACGGTCCCAGCGCATCTTATTTGCGGAAGCATAATCGAGTCTTACTAATTCCCCCACAACCTACCATGATACAATTGCACACCACTAAACATTATAAGAAAAGATAAAGCCATGGAATTTCTATTTACATATTTCCATGATGGGTTGCCTTAGGTCGGTACATCAAAAGAAAGGCCAAGACTTGTAGCTACACTCGGCCATAACCCCAAAAAGAGACACTCGATCCACTATGTCTATCGTGCAAGATCCCCCATCAACTAGCGTTGGCTATCATCCCAAAAAGTTGCAGCTCCTACTTCTCACGCACGGGCCCTCACATCCATCCCGATGCATCAAGAAGTGGCGGCGGCAACATCCCACTCACCACTTTGTTTCGACGAACATGAATGGATATGAACTCCTGAATGATAGGGCCCTTAGCCAGGCCCACGTCATACATCACTAAGGCGCGAACTCGAATAAATGTCAGACCAAGAATGGTGGGATAGTCCATCTCCACACATTCGACCTCTACATCCGAAGGAATGCCGTAAAAGACGCCCCACGTGACAACAGGGAGCGGCATCCTGCTAATCTGAAATGTTGGTCCCCGAATGGTGAGTATAACCACTTAGCAGGTAAATGACCAATAAACCACTCAATGCATCATACAACACAATCTTCACAATCATAGCATAACACGTCATTCAAGCATCCATGCATAATTTACCTTGATATCTTGCACTTGTCATCATACCGCATGTACATATATCCTCATATAATCATCACCATCGTGTCATGCACTTACCGTCATCATGTCACATGTACCATCATGCCATATGTACACATACATCCATGCACTCACCATCATCATGCATCCATGCACTCATCATCATCATATCATATGTATCATCATGACATAGGTGCACATACATCCATGCACTCACCTTCATCATGCATCCATGCACTCATCATCATCATGCATCAATGCACTTATCATCATCATATCACATGCACTCATCATCATCATGCATCAATGCACTTATCATCATCATATCACATGCACTCATCATCATCATATCATATGTATCATCATGCCATAGGTGCACATACATCCATGCACTCATCATCATCATGCATCCATGCACTTATCATCATCATATGACACTTCAATTTCAATTTCCCAATTTCATCCTTTCATTTTGGGTAGCCACATTTCTCTTTCCGGGGACCAATGTTTGCATCCCACATTTATCACTCACACCCCACCTGGCATCGCGAGAACCATCCGACACAATATCTGCCGGCATCGACACAATACCTGCAAGGCATCTCATACCCCAACTGGCATCACGAGGCATCCCCTAGCACAATACTTGTCACGCCCGATCCTCGGGCATGCACACATCATTCTAATTGGTCAATTTTAAAAATGCGATATCCTAGGACTATGTATCACCAACCCTTTCTATTATTAAGCACATGCGGAAGCAGTTATAAATCCCCAGAAAATAAAACAATGGGATAAAAAAGTATGCCATATCTTTCATATTGAAATCCAAAACCAAACCTTTATACATGACATAAACCAGAGTACTTCACAACTATTCACAACTTTTTACTTTACTCTATTCACATCAAAATGGAGTTCATAAAAGAAGATGAAATTTCAGTCAATCTAGATCATACTCAAGATCCCTCTCGGAATTATCTTCTTCTTCCAAAAATACTTCTCCTCAAGTTTCACCTCTGAGTTCTCCTTCTCAGACTCCTCCTCATCAATTCCTCAGCGAGGTCCTGAAATGTTTTCCCCAAATTGGGATGAGACTACGTCTCAGCGAGTTCTACCCCATTAAGGCCCGATTAGTAAACCACTATACTACTGGGTTGTCTACAACTTTCATGAAGGTGTCGAAGTCAAAATCCAACTCAAAACACGCATGCAAGCCTCTACAAGTTTCTGGGTCAGGCGTAGTATACATGAGAACATCAAGCTATTTCAAGAACAACACACTCTAGCTTTGGTTTTGCCTACCCTAAATGTCCGAGATCTACCACCAAACAATCACACATGCAAGACACACATGCAAGAGTAGAATACAGATCCCAACTTGCCTCTAAGATCAAGCAAACAACGGCACACGAATGGCGATGGGTGGATGAACGGCGAGCTCCTTCCTCCTCTCTCGGTTCCTCTCTTTCTCTCGCAACTCACCCTCTCTCTCTCACTTGGACGACATCCCCCCTTCAACGGCCACTCTCTCCCTCTTATTTCCCCTAAATCCCATCATTAGCAATCATGAGAAGCCACCCACAATAGCCAATGCATGGAGCCTCCCTTTTGCCACTTGGGAAGACACATGCAAGATGGGCTTGGGATTGGGCTTGGAAGAAGTGGGCCGGCCACTCCTCCCCTCCTTGGTCGACGGCAGCCTCTCCATGGGCTTCAATGGGCTGGCCATTTGGCCCACCAAGAGTCCATGCTATTGGGCCTAAGGCCCAAACCTAATTAAACCCTAACTTTACCCTTAAACACTTTTAATTCTTTCTTTTATAGATTCCAAATTTTAAATTTCACATGGCCAAAATCTTGTAACATTTTATCTATAGGAATTTAGTCTATGAGGTGCATAGCCAAGAGTAGATTATTCTCATTAATTTATCCTATAATACTAATTTCAAAAAAAAAAAAAATTCATGAACACAAGCATATAACACTTAGTCTTAAGAGGAGACTAATGTCTAAAGCATAAACCATGGGTAATTTCATTACCTAATTAGGAGCTTTAATACGCCTTAGAGCTTGTCTTGAATTTTTGGGATGCCACAATTCTCCCCTCCGTAGAGAATTTCGTCCTCGAAATTAGACACCACTCGTGCCTTCTTGAAACAAGTAGGGGTACTTTTCCTTCATCTGATCTTCACTTTCCCATGTGGCCTCCTCCATATCATGATATCGCCATAATACCTTAACCAGAGGGATCTTCTTAGTCCTAAGAATTTGTTCCTTCCGATCCAATATCTGTACAGGCTCTTCAATGTACCTCACTTTCTCATCCAATTTGATGGCTTCATGATCGAGTATGTGACCAGGATCCGACCGGTACTTCCTCAACATCGATACATGAAACACATCATGCAAATTTCCCAACTTAGGAGGCAGCACTAAACGATAAGCTACATCCCCTATCCTTTCAAGTATCTCAAAAGGTTCGACAAAACTAAGGCTTAACTTACCCTTCATCCCAAATCGAGATATCCCTTTCATTGGAGATATCTTAAGGAATACGTGGTCTCCTATGCTAAATTCCAAAGGCCTTCTATGCTTATCTGCGTAGTCTTTCTGTCTACTCTGAGCCATTCTAAGCCTTTTTCTGATAATTTCAACAGCCTCAGTGGTAACTTGTACCAGTTCAGGTCTTGTCAATTTCCTTTCACCTACTTCATTCCAACAGACATGAGTCCTACATCTCCTTCCATATAATGTTTCATAGGGAGCCATGCCTATACTCTTCTGAAAACTATTATTATAGGCAAAATCCACCAAATGCAATATTTCATCCCAATTTCCTTTGAAATCAATCACACAAGCCCTCTACATATCCTTTAATGTCTGGATCACTCTTTCTGTTTGTCCATCTGTTTGAGGGTGAGTAGTACTAAATTGGAGTTTAGTTCCTAATGCAATTTGAAGACTTGGCCAAAAATTCGAAGTAAATCTCGAATCCCGATCTGAGGTAATAGTTACTGGAACACCATGTAAGCGTACCACTTGACTTACATAAATATTCACATATTTGTCCGTTGTGTAGTCCATGCGAACTACTAGGAAATGAGTAGATTTAGTCAAACGGTCCACTATAACCCAAATAGAGTCATGACCACTTGACGTCCTTCATAATCCTTGTATAAAGTCCATCGTTATATGCTCCCATTTCCATTCTGGTATGTCTAACGGTCTCAAAAGTCCTGCGGGTTTACGATGCTCCGCTTTTACCTGCTGGCACATCAAACATTGAGAAACGTGCTTAGCCGTAGCTGCCTTTATATCATTCCACCAAAATTGCTGACGTAAATTCCTGTACATCTTTGTACTACCCGGATGAACACTGTAATTACTCCTATGTGCCTCCGAAAAAATTTCCTTCTTTAATTCCTCGTTGTCGAGAACACAAAGTTGTCCTTGGCATCTTACTATCCCATCATTAGAGACTTGAAATTCTGGTCTTTTTCCTAAAAACACAGCATCTTTCATTTTCAAAATCTCCGGGTCAGACTCTTGTAAGATTTTAACTTTTGAATAATTTCAGGTTCAATCCTTAATGCACTAAGCATACTAGTAAGACAATCTACTTTTAAATTAAATTCTGAGTCTGTAACGGACTTTAACAAGCTCCATTCCGCCATTCTTAAACTGGCCATCTCCATAGCCGACTTACGACTAAAAGCATCCGCTACCTTATTCGCCTTCCCTGGATGGTATTTTATCTCACAATCATAATCCTTTAACAACTCCATCCATCTCCTTTGTCTCATGTTCAATTCCTTTTGTGAGAAAAAATATTTCAAACTCTTATGGTCCGTATAAATCTCAAACTTCTCCCCATACAAATAGTATCTCCATATCTTCAAGGCAAACATTATAGCTGCTAGTTCCAAATCATGCGTTGGGTAATTCAGTTAATGGGGTTTCAATTGTCTAAATGCATAGGCTATGACTTTGCCATGCCGCATCAAAACACATCCCATTCCTTTGTGAGATGCATCATTATACACCATAAAACCATTAGGTCCAGTTGATATAGTCAGGATTGGAGCCGAGGTCAATTTCCTTTTAAGCTCCTGGAAACTCCTTTCACATTCCCCATTCCATTCAAATTTCACATTCTTTCGGGTCAATTTAGTTAAAGGACCTGCCAATCGTGAAAATCCTTCAATAAACCTCCTATAATAACCAGCCAGTCCTAAGAAACTCCGTATTTCAGTAGGTGTCGTCGGTCTCGGCCAATTTATCACCATCTCAACTTTTGCCGAGTCAACTGCAATTCCTCCTCTCGATACTACATGTCCTAAAAATATTATCTGGTCTAGCCAGAATTCACACTTACTAAATTTAGCATACAACTTATGATCTCTCAGGGTTTGCAAAACTATCCTTAAGTGTCGCTCATGCTCCTTAGGTCCTCTCGAATATATCAGGATGTCATCAATAAAAACAATCACAAACTGGTCTAAATAAGACTTAAACACCCTATTCATTAAATCCATAAATGCGGCCGGCGCATTTGTTAATCTAAATGGCATGACCAGGAATTCATAATGTCCATAACGAGTTCTAAACGTAGTCTTAGAGATGTCTTCTTTCTTAATTCTTAGCTGATAGTATCCCGACCTTAAGTTAATCTTAGAGAAGACCGAACTTCCCTGGAGTTGGTCAAACAGGTCATCAATTCTAGGCAAAGGATATTTATTCTTAATGGTTACTTGATTCAGCTGCCTATAATCAATGCACAAGCGCATCGATCCATCTTTCTTTTTCACAAACAAGACCGGTGCACCCCAAGGTGAAGCACTTGGTCTAATGAATCCTTTGTCAAGCAACTCCTGTGGTTGCACTTTCAATTCCTTCAATTCGACTAATGCCATCCTATATGGGGCTTTTGATATTGGTCCCGTTTCAGGCATTATTTCAATTTCAAACTCAATTTCTCGCTCTGGCGGTAATCCAGGCAATTCCTCAAGAAATACATCTTGAAATTCATTAACTACCCGAATTTCATCAATCTTAGGCTCCTCTTTAGTATAATCTCTAACCATGGCCAGGTACCCTTGACATCCTTTGTCAAGTAACGCATGGGCTTCTATTGCTAAAATAAGTGCTACAAGTAGGTGGGTCTGACCTCCCAGAAATTCACAACTAGATTGATCAGGTAAGGTAAATTGGATTACTTTCCTATAACAATCCATTTGGGCCCGATACTTACGAAGCTAGTCCATTCCTATGATAGCATCAAAATCATACATGGCCATTACAACTAAGTCTATTCCCATATCCTTTCCCCCAATTGTTATCTTACAATTTCCACACACCAACATAGACAATAACATATCCTTTAGAGGCGTAGAAACACAAAGAGGCGTCTCAAGAGGCGTAGTTTCTATCTTATTCAATTGTCTATATCTTTCAAATACAAATGAATGCGTAGCACCCGTATCAAATAATGCATATGCCTTTTTATCATTTATAAGGATCATACCTAAGATAACATTTTTGGAAGCTTCCGCTTCCTCATGGGTGATTGTATACACTCTTCCTTGTGCTGGTGGCCTCTGGGGATTCCTTGGTAAGTTTGGCCTAACAGCGTTCCGCTGTGACTACTACACCGAGCCCATACTCGCGTGCGACCTTTCCTATGGGCAGTTTCTCTTAATATGACCTATTCGTCCACAACTATAACATTTTGGTTGCCCATTGCAAGGTCTTGGGCCATGTCGCTCATTACACCTTCAACACTCCTCATTTTGATAAAGTGTCCTTTCCAAATTCAGGTTACCCCTGCCTCTTTTAAAGTTCCCAAAATTGCCCTTCTTCTTAGATTCCTAGGTCTGACCTTGACCTGTATAGGGTCTCTTACCCCGTCTCATATCACTAAAAGACAATGGTCTCTTATTCTCCGAATGTTCCCTTACCAACTCTTGCTCTACCAACTGTGCCATTTCATAGATCTCATTATAATCTCTTATATTTAAATGCACTAGTTGTTTCCTGATATCAGTCATCAACCCTTTCAGAAACCTCTTAGCTTTCTCTTCTTGATCTTCAATTAGCCTAGGAGCATATCTAGATAGCTTAGAAAATCTTGCCTCATACTGGTCTACTGTCAGCTCCTTTTGTTCTAATTGAACAAATTCAGTAATTTTCCTATCCTTAGCACAGTCAGAAAAATGCTTTCTGTTGAAAGCTCTCACAAACTCTTCCTAGTTAACCTCAGTACTTAGTGGGAAGATTGTGTCCCTCGATGCTCTCCACCAAAACTTTGCATTTCCCTCCAGCTGGTACTCTGCCAAAGTTATTTTCTCAGCATCTTTACAATCCAACAACCTGAAGATTTGTTCCATTCCATCAATCCAATGTTCCGCCTCCTCAGGACTTCCCATTCCACTGAACTTAGGTGGCTTCTGCTTCAAAAACTGCTCCACAAGTCCTTGAGTACGGCGTTATGCTCCAGGTTGTTGCTGCGCCTGCCTTTCCATTAGATTTCCAATATTGGCCAATGCCTGCAAGATGTCTTCCATTTGGGGTTCAGCCCTTGCAGCAGAGGCTTCAGCCCTCAATGGATGAGCACTTCCAGCTCGCACCATAACTTTCTTGCAATTTCCAAGCATTGCCTCAGGAATAATCTGAGACTCAATGTCTCCATTCAAAGCAACTACTACCATTACATAAGTAACATATACATGTTACTGGTACCTAAAGACAACTCAAAATTAACTACTAGAGATCTACGAGTGAATACTCATCACCTGTTATTCAAAGTTAATCAATTATTCCGTTTTATATCATATGGTGTGTATTGTCATCATGGTTCTTAATTTCCAAATGAGGGTCATTATCACTCCACCTATAACCATTGCTCTGACACCAAAAAGGGGCGATGTGGCACCCCGAACGCCCAAGGTCACCACATCTTACCAATGAAGTACATAAGTTCCTAGGTATACATTTTTTTTTTTTAAACGGTCCTAGCGCATCTTATTTGCGGAAGCATAATCGATTCTTACTAATTCCCCCACCAACTACCATGATACAATTGCACACTACTAAACATAATAAGAAAAGATAAAGCCATGACACTTTTATTTACATATTTTCATGATGGGTTTCCTTGGGTCGGTACATCAAAAGAAATGCCAAGACTTGTAGCTACACTTGGCCATAGCCCCAAAAAGAGACACTCGACCCACTATGTCTATCGTGCAAGATCCCCCATCAACTAGCATCAGCTATCATCCCAAAAAGTTGCAGCTCCTACTTCTCACGCACGGGCCTTCACACCCATCCCGGTGCATTAGGCGATGGCGGTGGCAACATCCCACGCATCACTCCGTTTCGACGAACATGAACGGATATGAACTCCTGAATGACAGGGCCCTCAGCTAGGCCCACGTCATACATCACTAAGGCGCAAACTCGAATAAATGTCAGACTAGGAATGGTGGGACAGTCGATCTCCACACACTCGATCTCTACATCCGAAGGAAGGCCGTAAAAGATGCCCCGCCTGACAACAGGGAGCGGCATCCACTAATCTAAAATGTTGGTCCTCGAAGGAGTGAGTACAACCACTCAGCAGGTAAAAGACCAATAAACCACTCAATGCATCATACAATACAATCATCACAATCATAGCATAACACATGTCATTCAAGCATCTATGCACAATTTACCTTGATATCATGCACATGTCATCATACCGCATGTACATACATCCTCATATAATCATCACCATCGTGTCATACACTTACCATCACCATGTCACATGTACCATCATGCCATAGGTACACATACATCCATGCACTCATCATCATCATGCATCCATGCATTCATCATCATCATATTATATGTATCATCATGCCATAGGTGCACATACATCCATGCACTCATCATCATCATGCATCCATGCACTCATCATCATCATATCATATGTATCATCATGCCATAGGTGCACATACATTCATGCACTCATCATCATCATGCATCAATGCACTTATCATCATCATATCACATGCACTCATCATCATCATATCATATGTATCATCATGCCATAGGTGCACATACATTCATGCACTCATCATCATCATGCATCCATGCACTTATCATCATCATATCACATGTATCATCATGCCATAGGTGCACATACATTCATGCACTCATCATCATCATGCATCCATGCACTTATCATCATCATATCACATGTATCATCATGCCATAGGTGCACATACATCCATGCACTCATCATCATAATGCATCCATGCACTTATCATCATCATATCACACTTCAATTTCAATTTCCCAATTTCATCCTTTCATTTGCACATACATCCATGCATTTCTCTTCACACGGGACCAATGTTTGCATCCCAATTTATCCTTTCATTTTGGGCATCGCGAGAACCATCCAGACCAATGTTTGCATCCCAGCATCTCATTCCCCAACTGGCATCACGAGGCATCCCCCGGCACAATACCTGCCAGGCTTCCGGCTCCCCCACTCTCCGGGCATCTCGAAACTCCCGAGGACCCTCCGGCATCCAGCCATTTAAGGCCACCAGGCAACCGGCGTACCCTTCTAGCCAGGCATCCCGACACTCTCGGGGCATCGTCGGCTCATACCACCGATGGCCTTCTCACTTATCTTAATTCACATCTTCAATTATCATTCAATTTTAACATGGCATATGATGTGATGGCAAACGAGATCATTTTCATCCTTTGATTCATACATGCATTTCCAATCATCATTATACATGCAGTAAGACTCAATCATTCATAACAATACAACTCATGGAGTTCATACAATTTAGGATAGTCCATTTATCATGCCTTTTTGAAGTTTACTAAATTTCCAGCTTGCACTATTTTAGAAAAAATTTCAATTAAATATCCATATGATTCTAAAAAATCATGAAATCAGGACATGTGATAGAAAAGACAATAAGGTAACAATTTCATGAAGAACACATGCCCAAAAGAGTTTCACACAAGAAGATATAATTCACACAAATACAGCATGTTATTTCGGATAAAATCAGATTGTGCAGTTCTTGAAATATTTTGATTAAAATACCCGAATGACCTCCGAAAATTATGAAATTTTACCAGATTATAGTCAAGACACTAAAGTATATTTTTTATGAAGACATCTAGGCCAAGATTCGTTCTAGATAATTTTCTACAGACGTCCGCAGCTTCTGATTCTAGCACCGAAACGTCCAGTATAGCTATCTCCGAAATATCGAGTTTTCACCTAGTTATCCTTCTTCGTTCCCTCTGAAATTTTGATATGTTTTGCCTCAAAAGGTCCCCTACAACTTTAATCAAGGGATCTAAGTGAAATTGCCAAATAAAAGTCACCATATGGGTCCAAGAAGTCTCGGGTGTCCAGTACCATATTTCCAGATTTACCGTCTTCAAGAGAAAGTCGATTCACTAGGCTACACTTGCTCATTTTACCTCAAATTTGAGTATGTTAGTATTTAGGATGTTCTCTACAAGTTTCATGAATAAGTATAAGGGAAATTCTCGGTAAAAAGTAACATGCAACCCACAAAACCACCAAGAAGTCGACAAAGCAGTTCCAGATCTAGTGTCTTCGTAGGAGAAGGGTTTCACCCTTAAAACTCAGCCTTTTTGTCTCAAATTTTAGTATGTTATACTTTGAGATGTTTTCTACAACTTTTATGAAGGTGTCGAAGTCAAAATCCAACTCAAAACACGCATGCAAACCTCTACAAGTTTCTGGGTCAGGCGGTATACACGAGAACAGCAAGCTATTTCAAGAACAACACACTCTATCTTCGGTTTTGCCTACCCTAAACGTCCGAGATCTACCACCAAACAATCACACATGCAAGACACATGCAAGAGCAGAATACGGATCCCAACTTGCCTCTAAGATGCGAACGACGGCACACGGATGGCGATGGGCGGACGAACGGCGAGCTCCTCCCTCCTCTCTCGGTTCCTCTCTTTCTCTCGCAACTCACCCTCTCTCTCTCACTTGGACGACAGCCCCCCTTCAACCGGCCACTCTCTCCCTCTTATATCCCCTAAATCCCATCATTAGCAATCATGAGAAGCCACCCACAATGGCCAATGCATGGAGCCTCCCTTTTGCCACTTGGGAAGACACATGCAAGATGGGCTTGTGATTGGGCTTGGAAGAAGTGGGCCGGCCACTCCTCCCCTCCTTGGTCGATGGCAGCCTCTCCATGGGCTTCAATGGGCCGGCCATTTGGCCCACCAAGAGTCCATGCTATTGGGCCTAAGGCCCAAACCTAATTAAACCCTAACTTTACCCTTAAACACTTTTAATTCTTTCTTTTATAGATTCCAAATTTTAAATTTCACATGGCCAAAATCTTGTAACATTTTATCTATAGGAATTTAGTCTATGAGGTGCATAGCCAAGAATAGATTATTCTCATTAATTTATCCTATAATACTAATTTCAAAAAAAAAAAATTCATGAACACAAGCATATAACACTTAGTCTTAAAAGGAGACTAATGGCTAAAGCATAAACCATAGGTAATTTCATTACATAATTAGGGACTTTAATATGCCTTAGAGCTTGTCTTGAATTTTTGGGATGCCACACCTGGCCAGGCGGGCGATGGTTAGCCACCAGCCATAGGTTAATGCTCACCTGGCCAGGCGGGCAATGGTTAGCCACCAGCCATAGGCTTATGCCCACCTAGCCAGGGGCGAGGGCAAGCCCCGGCGAGGGCTCCCCTCGCTAGATCTAGCAAGGCCGGCCCTCACCGAGGCTGGGGCAGCCTCGCTCGGCATCGCCGTCACCCAGCCGACACTTGGTGAGGCTGCCTTGGCCTAGGGGAGGGTTGGCCTCGCCCAAGCGACCCTTGCCGGGCCACGCCTAGGCAAGGGCTCCCCTCGCCGGGGCTCCTCCTCGCCCGGCCGGGCCTTGCCTGTGGTGGGCGAGGCCAGCCGACCGGCTGTGGCTAGTGCCCGGCCATGGGAAAAGGTCAAGGAAAAAACCAAAAAGAAAAAAAAAAGGGGAAAAATATAAAATTAAAATATTAAAAAAAATTAAATATTATTAAAAATTGTCCATGCTAGCGCCAACAATCCTATGTGGCACCGCCGGCATCCATGTCAGCATTTTCCGGCCAAAATTGGCCCGATGGACTGAATCGACAAAAAGTGAAAAATGTTATGACTCAATTGGCAAAGTTAAAAAGTTTAGGATTGAATTGGTAAAAGTGCAATAGGATTTAGAACTTTTGGACAATTTTCTCAATTAGATTGCACGTCATGTTAGATTAGGTCATAATTTTTTACACTCATGTCACGTGTTATAGTTTAATAATTCATCATGTTGAATTTAGATTAAATTTGCATATGGTTACTTTTCATAAACTAGAAAATTTCATAAAGGAATGGGAAAAAGCCACGAAAAACCTTGAATTTTGCCGAAAGTAACACATTTACCCCAAATTTTTTTTTTTGTGACGTGAAAAACTCCAAAAACCGTGACACATTTACCCCATTAAGGGCATTTTTTTGTCTTTTTATTCTGTTTTTTCCTTTTTTCTTTTTTTTTTTTTCCTTTTTTTCTTCTTCTTCCCTCCGTCGGCCATGGTAGAGGGAAGTCAGTGTCCGTCGAGGGTTGCCCTCGCCAGCGTCGGGGGAGGGCGACTCTCGCTGGCGTCAGGCAAGGGTCGTCCTCGCTAAACGCAGGCGAGGGCAGGGACACCCTCGCCGGCGTCGGGCGAGGGGTGCCCTCGCCAGATCTGGCGAGGGTCGTCCTCGCTAGACGCGGGCGAGGGCAGGGACACCCTTGCCCGACGCAGGCGAGGGGGGCCCTCGCCGGCGTTGAGTGAGGATGGCCCTTGCCCGACGCAGGCGAGGGCGGCCCTCGTCGGCGACGAGTGAGGACGGTAGGGACACCCTCGCCTGACGCAAGCGAGGGCGACCCTAGCCAGCATCGAGCGAGGATGGCCCTCGCTAGATCTAGGAGGGCACCCCTTGGCCCGATGCAGGGGAGGATGGCCCTTGCCCGACGCCGGCGAGGGCCGCCCTAGCCCGACGCCGGCGAGGGCAGCCCTCGCTGGACGCCGGCACCGACGGAGGGAAAAGAGAAGAAAAAAAATTAAAAAAATTTAAAAAAATGAAAATACCAAAATACCCTATAATTTTGGGGTAAATGTGTAACATAATAAAAGTGCAGGGTTTTTTGTGTCACAAAAAAAAAGTTTGGGGTAAATGTGTCACGGTTGGTAAAGTTCAGGATTTTTCACGTCAAAAAAAAAAGTTTAGGGTAAATGTGTCACTTTAGGCAAAGTTCAGGGATTTTTTGTGGCTTTCTCCCTAAAGGAATTAAGAAGAATGTCATTGCATTTAGAAATCAAGTTTAAGCTATACATGCATTTTCATCAATATCTTGCTAATATTTGGCAAATTAGTTAGAGTATTATTGTGCTTTGCTTTGCATAAAGGTTAAACCAATTGCTACCATTTTTTTTTATATAAAATTCCAAAAAAGGATATGAAGTGTTCTCATTTTCTCAAATAAGAGCCTAGAATGGATTTTGTTTTAAATAAAAACATAAAGTGGCCATATCAATCTCAAAGAAGGGTATGAAGTAGTTATGGTCATTTCAAATAAGGGCTTGACCTTACCATCCGGCAAAAAATTTTTTGGTTGATTAGTGATATTTTCGTACAAACATAATTAAAATTAAATCACATTTTTTAAATTTTTAGTTTTGTTTTTATAAAAAGAAAAAAAAAAGGAAGAAAAAAGGAAAAATTAAAAAGATGAAATTGCCCTTCACACTATTGAGTTTAAACCCTTATTTGAGATTAATATTGCCATTTCAGGCTCTTATTTAAAAAAATATTTATTTCAAGCTCTTATTTAAGAAAATGATAACACTTGGGACCCTTATTTGAAATAATGTTCGTTGCAGATCTTTATTTAAGAAAATGAAAGTATTTTAAGCCTTCATTTGTAATTTTCCAATTTATTTATTACTTTGTCTTTATTTGAGTGTTAAATTATCGATTGCATATGTGCATGATCACTCTTGCATATTTGTGGATTAGACTTAAAATAAACCAAGACTACTATCAAAATATTTTTTAAAATAAAGACACAAGGTACTGAAAGGGCATTGGACTAATACAATGTAATCAAGTGCCCAAATCTATTTAATCTTTGATTCGCAAAAATAAGTGTTTCCTCACTTTACTTGGGCGTCTAATTGACCTTGACTGAATAATAATGACTAAAAGGTAAGACAATTTCGTGTTAAACTAAGTACCAAGTTACAATTAGTAGGACTTAAGAGAGTCTGTGCTAAATGCAATAGATTGGCTCGTGAGAAGAACATTTGTTCATGTTTAGTAGCCTATTAGCTTTTCCTTGGATGGTTCATCATTGGGAAAGTCACGACACTCACGAGGGTCCTTTTCCAAGGCTTCGTATCAAATCCTAGCTATTTAGTGCAACGGAATTACGTTACTTTAGAATTTAAAAGTAAAAACTATTGAAATTTTTCAGAGAATATATCTGAGTATAATGTGGGAGAATCCATCAATTCCTTCGAATTGTCATTCTAAAGAATTTTGTCATTATGGAATTAGCCCCAATAAATCACAAAAGATCGTCCCAACCCCACCCCCGGGGGCCGGGCTCTTCCCCGTCTCCAAAACAACACCATAAATGATCAAATGCCCAATAACAAACACTTTCTAAGTCACAAAACTTGATTGTGGTTAAATTATCTCGTTTGTGTATTACTAGAAACTTTGTGATACATGGTGTGTGACAGTTCACTCAGCTTTCCAAACCGCCTCTCGTAAAATTCCAATAGCTCAAACCTGAAAATTCTCGCACAACATATGACATGAATATTTATGTGTATATATTGACCAAAATTTAAATAAATAAATGACTAACCAATAGGCCAAACATTGGAAGGGTGCATATTTATCATAGATCTCCTTAAGGTCACTCTTAATAGTCTTCTTGGTGCATCCTTCTCTTGCATGTACCTTTTGCCAAAGAAAAAGAATGCATCATCCTTCAAATAATTCGGAAGGGTGATTATTATATGAGACATAAATTTTATGTTCGAAATACACTTTCATACATGTTTTAAAAACTTAATTGTTTCGCTATCCCACGGAACCTCATCGTAAAAGCCAAGGCACATCAAAACGCTAGCCCGGGCGAAAGATCCGACCCCGCTTATGCCCTTGATCAATATCCTACACGATGCAGCATCCTGCACTCCCTCGTATCCATCAATCTTGAGCTTCCCCTCCTCTATCTCCATGGCAAGCTTGAGAATGTAGTTGGTTCGGTACCCGAGTTTGCACTTGCTCTGTAAGTAGTCTGCATCGAGGTTAGCGAGTTCCTTGGGGCTCGGAAAGTTCCCGAGGTCAACTTCTTCGCCTTCCATCTCCGCGGGAACCGGATTTGCTCCATCCTTCTCTCGTCTTCGTTTCTTTCTTTTAGAGCCTTAGATCATTATCATCCTCATCTTCAAGTTGTGCTAAATATACTGAGAAGAAAGTCATGCTAAATAGTATTCCTACCTCGAGTGCTTAGCTCTAGTTGAAGTGCACATAAAGCTCGGGCCATCTCTAGGGTCCTTCTCCACCTATGACAATTTTAGGTAGGACCCAAAGCAACATCAACCCTTAAATCGATGTGTATGTGATTTTGATGGCATGAAGAGGTCACGAACTGTAAGAACAACAAAAGTAAATTTTCTTTTATATGATTATGGAATATCGGACATGATTGTGATGGGGATCGAGGTCCGAAAACAAGGTAAACCTCTGAGAGGTATCATGCGTCATATATCGTTCGAAATCAAGGGCATCTGTTTGTTGGGTGTATTCAGAACAAAGTCAGACCTAATGATGAATTCGGAACAGAAACCGCCGTACATATGTCGAAGAGCTTATGAACACAAAAACTCAATATTAAGCCTTTAAGCATGAAGAGAAAGCGAGGGATTATGATAAGAGTAAGATATTTACGCAATTACAGTTATGGGGTTTCTTATTCAGGTCATCGTCTTCTTTGTCCTACTTATAAATGTTTAACAAAGCCAATTCCTCACAAATTTTGCATTTGAAGAGGACAAGACTTCGGTACTTAACTGGCAGTTGCAAAGGAGTATAGATTTGACAACATCTTCGAAGAGAGAAGGAGAACGAAAAACTCGACCGAATCCTCTATCCTTTGCTTCCGGATGCACTTTGTGGAACTCCTTCACGTTCCGCTCGTCCCTTTCCGACAACCTTAACATCCGAATCACTTGTTCCTGCAATAATATATTCCCATGCTTTTCCGTCAGTAGTTTGTATTTACTTTGCGCACAGACAGAGTGAGAGAGAGAGTACAAAAATCGCTTGCTGGTCTTGGGGGGACAGGCGAGGAACGCGATGAACTCGGAGGAGCAACACTGTGCTGCTGGGACCAGGAGGCTGCGAGATGGACACCACAACGGAAGAGGAAAAATCCGCAAGACGGAGAGGGCGCCGCAACGTCTTGGTGGAAGGAATCCAACTGTTCGGAGCCATCATGAAGAATCCATGGTTGCACACCGCCTTCTCTAGATTGAATGTGGAAGGGATTTCGTCTAAGCATAACTGGAGATCGCAGCAATCTTCCATGTCCGACATCAACAGAAGCAAAAAGAAACACAAAACTGAGGAAGATCCTTAACGCTTCCTTAAAAAGCAAAGACTACACAACTTTCCAATGCATGGGGAATCCTCACACCCTCGACAGATGCAAACAAAAATAAATTCGACCGGTCAATTCCTCTCGTGCTTATGGGTGACAACTTTCCAATGCATGGGGAATCCTCACACCCTCGACAGATGCAAACAAAAATAAATTCGACAGGTCAATTCCTCTCGTGCTTATGGGTGACTCCTCGTTTACCTCAATTGGGAGACCGAGGACGATGTTGAACTAAATGCGGGCGGACGAGGCGCTCTTCTAGGAGTCTGCACAGAATATTTAATATTGAGAAGCAAGAAAAAGAGAGAACAGCATTGAAGAGTTGCATCCAAGCGGGAACGAAGATTCATAATAATCCCTGCTAGATACTCGCTAAATAATTCCAGATATTATCCTAAATTTATTTATTATTTCTGTATGCACCGCATTTGAATTGTTTGCAATTTTTTTTTTCAAAGTAAGTGAAGAAAAGGTAGAGAATCAAGATTGGTAAACCAGCAAGATAATAAATATATCATGATGCAATAGTGGAAAATTTAATTGTATTTTATGACTATTATAATAAGTGGAGTCTGTAGATTTGTTTCTTCAAATATAACCTCTTTTATATATGAAAAAAATATAAAATATAGCCCATGCAAAGCCCTGGTATGAAAAAGAACTAGTTTTGCATTTAATTGTAGATTGAACTATAATTATTTCATGAAAGTGTGCTGATATCATGTTAGTGAAAATGTAATTTCTTAGAAACTTTCTAATGTCCAAGAAGTGAAAGTTAGAAGGTCATCACTATAAAAGCAATGCACAATAAAGAGAGAAAAAAATAGATACCTAAAATACAAGGATGAAATAACCTTAACTGTTTACTCTCTTTGACTGTCTCGATTTTCTTTTTTCAAATCTATTTTTTTGGGTATCATTTCAGTTATGTACATCAAAATATCCAATCGGTAGATATGACAAATAACCACGCAAAGAGTGAGTCAAGTAGTTGACAGAATACTTAAAATTTTGAAATTTAAATTGTACATTGTGGTTTGATACTTAATTAAAGGCGTAAGAAGTAATTAAATGCTTTCATTTTCTGTTTTAAAATCTAAAGATATTAACTTTGAGATTAAAGATCAATTACAAGGGTTAGATTCTCGCTTATTCTTCTTCTTCTATTTTTATTTCCTAACCTATGTCGTATCTATTTTACAAACCACTATTAAGGCAACATATAAGACAATAATTTCAATTTTAACACATTCTAAAATTGATATTTAAAATATGGAAAGTTTCCCGTTTTGATTTTCCAGTTGTAAGCATGCAAGTGTCACGAGTCAATCGATTATGAACAATCACACACTTGTGCGGCCTTAGGATTACAATCCCAAGTCAACCTTACAGATGCTTAGCTCACAAGAACATAGTATGACAGTGAAACACGAGTGTATTGTTTGTGAACGAGAGAATGTGTACAGCTGAAGGGAGAGGGTCCCTTATTTATACATGGACAAGTCTAATCTTAGCTGTTGATCCCATTTCTGATCTAACGGTGGCATTTAAATATTTATCATCATTACAAGTTTGTACATTAGGCCACTCAATGGTTCTCGGCCTAAGGAAAGCCCAAGGGGCGTGTGTTAGAAGCAAGAGTAGGACCACTTATCATATAGTAGGTGAACGGTCACGGGCTTTTGTCCATATTGCGCATGGGCCGATTGTGCGTTGATCATGGGTCGTTCATGGATCGATCATGGGCAGCTCATGGGCCGGCCCTTGTGCATGACACAACCCTATCTTGGATCATGCTCGTTCGTGGTCCGTGTCAATCTCCCCCACTTATTTAGGCAATGCTCTCGTTGCTTCTTATGCGTGGAAGGCATCGATGTGTCTCTTGAACTGCCACAAAGCCTTAGACGGTTCTCAACTCGCTTCACTTTCAGAAAGGCCCTTCCATCAGACGAGGTATTCCTTCTTTGGCACACAATACTTCTTTCATATGATGCGGTCCGCCATGATGCATTCAACATCCCGATCATAAGAGGTTTTCGCTCCAAGGGGCGCTCGTTGCGATTCACAAAATTTAGATGTTAAACACAAAATTATGAAAAAAGAGTCGGCATGAAATTAGTAAATTAACTATATAATTATGAACAATTTAAATGTTAAACACAAAATTTACTAAAAGTAAAATTTAAATTTAAAAAAAAAACAGTATTACCTTAAAAAAGTTGGCATAAGATAATGATTAAAAATATGAACTAACAAAAAAAGTTGCATCAGCTTGTCGCTGTCATATCAAGCAATATATTGATTCAAGCCCAGTCATGCACTTACATTATGTAATTTTGAAGATATTTGTGTCTATTTCTTTTGCTAATGACATATTTTAAAAGGAATACTAGAAATTTGACTAGGTTCACAAAACTATTGCCCTAAGTATAGCGAGCTTGAACTTGAACCAGCAAAATGTTCGAATGAGCTCACTTAATCGACCTCAAGTAATGGTACTAAAAAGTGTATATGTTCCCACCCATTCCCAAATAAATTAATAAATTACTATCCGGTCTCATTTAACCGAACAAATAAAGAAGATGAGTAAGTCCATTAGTATTAATATGATTTTTTTTTTTTTTTGATCTTACTCTAATTCCTATTTTCAGACTTTTCTCATGTCTCTTTGATAGGCGTGGGAGTCGAAATCCACACCTAAAATTAAATCTTCTTAATACCCCACCTTCTAGGAGTCTACACGTAATAGAGAGAGAGAGAGAGTAATAGAGAGAGAGAGAGAGAGAGAGAGAGAGAGATTCAACAAGAATCACGAACATTGCATGGTGAGAATAACTACTTAAGAATTTAAACAAAAATAGATGCATTCTATTGGAAAGGGAAGAGATGCTCTTCAAACGTTGAATAAAGCTTTTGAAGTCAACGTTGTCTCGAAAGATTTTTAGATCATTACATGATAGATTCTGTAAAATCATCCATTTAGAGCATAAAAAATTGCTGGAAATGCCTCCGCCAACAGCATCTTAAACTATGTCATGAGGAACATAAAACAGTCATAGGGTCCATAATAAAATCAAGGTTCAAGTAGGTACAAATTCCAATTAGATAGGAACTCCACAAATTGTGCTATGCACCATTGTTATCAAAACTAATAGGCGCAGTTTTATCAGCTATAGAATCAGCCCAACACAAATGGCGAAATCAAGCTTCACAGAAAAGGCCAAACAACAAATCTTGATGCCACTTCTGTAGTATAATATGTTCAAGGCAACATATATTGCTAAACTCCTAGAAAATTTCCTCAAGCAACTTATAAATCTCTGCAAACTAAAAGCTACTTCTATAAAGGACATGCATTAGCGCATTTTCAACAGATCATGCAGGTCAAAGATTTAAAAGAATCATGAAACTTAATAAAGGAGGTCAATTCAATAGGTTTGACTCTGAGACTTTCAGCACTATACTCAGGCCCATGATAATTTAAGAAAATTTCACGTTCCAAGAAAAATTAGACACTGGTACCTCTTTATGAAAATGTAGGCAATGACGCAAGAGAAAATCAAGGACCGGCCTAGCAATTGATCGGTCCAGTGGGACCTTACAAGTCCAGAGTACATGACTCTTTTTACTTCTGCCTCAACACTGCAATCCAATTTTAGTTAAAAGTGCAGTTAAGGACAAATGAACCGGAAAAGAAAGTAGATATCTCTCAAAAAACCAAGGAGGATTATTTCAAAAGCAAACACCTGCTGATAAAGGCATCTCTGGAGCAAACCAATCAGCTCTTGGCAGAGAGTTCCGACCATGCAGCTGAACGGCTCAGCTTGCTGGCTGCAATTGGCTTGGGTTGACGAATCTTGAAGGGGTAGACTGTCGTTAGATTGTTTATCTACCAATATGAGATCAAAAATGGCATTTGTTGCTGCAAGATATCTACTTGTCTAAACATGGCTCTATGAATAACTAAAAACCTATAATCCTGCAACGAGAAGCATATAATTTGAGCACTTCCACCTCATTTTTGGAAAACAATGCATAGCTTATCAAAAAAAAAAAAATTATGAATTTGCTATGAGACCCAGAGGCAGGTTTGTCTATCAATTATTAGTTGCTGAATATTTTGAGAATCTACAAATTAAAGTTGAGAAAATATTATCATCATCAACCATTGCTCAGGTCAGCCTGACAAAATTTCTTGAGAAAATAGTGTCAGTTCTTAAGGTCCTTATGATCTTGATCCATATTTATGACACGTCTTTCCTTTCTCAGAAAATGATCTTCAAACAAAATTTCATGAAAAATCTCTCCTGCTTTCTCAAGATAGAAAAAGCATGCTATTTTCAAACGAGAAACATGGAAGCACCACATACCAGAATATCTCTACTGATTTTGATCAGTGGCAACCGTGAATCAACAAGACAAGATGCAACCTTACCATCCATATAAGTAAAATAATCTAAAAACTCCTTTAGCCTAGACACATGCTTCTTGATAGCATACGGATAATTTCAAATCAGGTAACCAAACAGTCTGAAAATGAAAATTGAATCACCATCCTGGAAAATTTTAGAAATATCCATCACTATTCTGTGGCTGTTACCTAATAATTGACATGCTCTGGTCTGGCTTCACGGAAAGGATCTGGACTTTGCTTAGCTCAATTATCTAATAAATAAACAAATTGGTTTCGATTAATTTAAGTCATATTGATATCAAAATGTGCTGCGGCACGAAGACCATTATAACAATACAGGAAACATTCACTCTCAAGCAAGTGGACATATACTCATCCAGTACATGTGATGCAAGACTGCATCAAACAAATCAAGCATAACAAGACTCTATAGGAGAGTAAAAAAACAAGCAGCACTCACACTTGATGACAATTAAACAAAATGATTTATATGCAACAGACCATCCTCCGTTCTTGGACTACAAGTAATTTGCCAAGCTTCGTGCATCCCAAAAAAATGTGCCAATAAATGTAAATCGATAACTCTTGGGTCTAATAAGCACCTAAAACAAGTTAGCTCAATCGATACGGTAATTAGTGAGTAACCAACATCAGCAAATTACAGATGCTGGAGGGAACAAGGATAACAGTACCTCTACATCATATTCCAATAGCATCCTTCTAATTTGTCTAATATAAATTTACATCATATCTTGGGAGATTAGGGCTCCAGAAAATGATATACAAAATGATGAAATACACACTTGAAGGCATTGTTAGAACACTATGCCACCCATCAAAAAACCCGGAGCCCGAAAAAGATATAGTGAGACATGGAACTTATGTTTTAGTTATTCAACAAAAGTAAAAGGCCTTCCTATAGACAAGGAAGCATATGATTTGATCTAACATCTTGATACATTGGAATCAGCTCTGCAAAGAAAATAAAGAGGAAATTGCAGTTCATGGAGGAAGAGATGCAAAATCAAGGATGGCAGGAAGATAAAGAACCAAAAGCCAATGATCCAACTCAGAAGTGAGTAGCTTTATATTTTCATGTTTTTATTGGCTTTTCATAATCCAAACTCACTATATAATGGTACTTGGTTGAATGCGTTGATCATATAGCTGGGTGTCGTAGGTGTAATCTCAGACGTGATGTAGCAACCAGAGTTTGGACCCCACTCGAAGTAATGAAAAACCTCCATTTGTAAGAGGCGACTTACTATCTTTTATTCCCGTCAATGACTCCATGCATATTCATATTTTTTTTTTTTTTTTTTGAAAAGGGCATATTCATATTTTGAAAGACTAAGTACTAGCATTCTCATAATATGATTTTGCTTTTAAAGCCCTCAAGAAAAGTTCATAATTTTCTTTTTGAGTAATATATATGAAAAGACCCCTTGATTCTTTATAAACACAATTTCGAATACAATTGGTACATTTTAAAATAGCCATTGCTCGGACATATTTACCCTTGGCCTCTTTTAGTTTTTTTGGAAAAGAAATAGAAAAGATCTAGGAACTGTAATTGTTATGGCTTGTCAATGCAGATAGTTAAGCGTGAATACCCAAAGAATAATTGTCGAGCATTGACCTCTCTGCTTGCATTTATGAACGGATTTGTAGTAATTCTCTTGTCAAGCACCGGTTGGTTAGGTCGACATTCATGAAAGTGGTTAAACAATCTTTTAATGAGGAAAAAATGTACTTTATGTACCTTCTCTAAATTTGGGATTTCCTTCTCTGTGATGAACAAGAGTTTTTCTGTTTAAGTTGAGCAAGTTCCAAGTGGCGAGAATTGCAAGAAATCCAAAAAAAAAAATAAAAGGAAAAGGAAGAGTAAACTGGCAAATGGGAAAGAAAGAAGAACGTGAAATCTCTCAATCTCCATCCTTAGATAAAGATGATGGGAAAGAAGCAACCGCTCTTTCTTGTGATTTGTTTGTGAGACCAAAGTCACTGTTAAGTTTGATTTTACTTGATATTAGATTATAGCTGCGAGATGAATTTTGAGGATTTTGGACTACATATTTGTCATTATTATTCTTATTTATGTGATGATGTGATGATGTGATACATGGCTGGTGTTATTAGATTCTGTAAGAACCGTAGATTTTCTAAATTTAACTATATATACGCACTGCAATTAGCTCCGTATTAGAGTTTGAGCAAACTTGTGATGTATCTAAATTCACACTCATCAATAAGGTTAATCAATTATAAACAGTAGTTATTTTTTTGTATATTACAAGTGGAATGGTAAGAGTAGGAAATGTTTTTGCAATGAATACAAAACACAATATTGTTTTACTAGATAGATAGTAACCAAAGATTATTATTTGTTCATAGATGCTCAGATAGTAATATCAGTAGCATATCACATGGATGAGCACATTTGACCGAATCACGGGTAATCCGTAGACAATCATGAAGAGGTTCCATTCATGACACATCATCGCCACTTGGAGACAAAACACGTGGGCCACTATCTCAATGAGTTGGTATCTCACGTGGAACAACTTAGCCTCTGAAGTTTGAGGAGGTATGTTCCTTAGCCTTCTTGAAGCTTCGAGAGTCTTGGAAATATCTCTGTATGTTGGTAGATGCAGTAATTCTTGATAGAATGGAGATTGCAAACAATGTCGGTTGGTTGGAAGAGAACCTTTAAGGTAATTTACTATGGTATTGGTTAATACCAAGCTAGAATTTCTTGTTACGAACTTCATGACGAATTTTCCATTCATAAACATATTTTACTAACTATAGGTGTAATTGAGATTGTGACAATCATAGGTAGTTATCCATATCATACAAGAGAAACTCATCTTCATAGTAACATAACCTAAGAGGAAGTAATTTACCTTGTAGTAAATAATTCAATTTGCAGTTAATTTTTGCTGTATGGGTCAACAATCTATGTATAACCGAGTGAATGGTAATTGTTACTAATGTCACTTTCCTTTTATTACTAAATTGAATACTGAACCTAATTGTAACAACATTCCTTGTTGGGTTCGGTTTGTAAATTACTTTTTCTTTATGTGATTATGTGAATATTAATAAACACAAATTATCACAAAAGTCATAAATTATCTGTTCAGCTACAATTATTGTAATCAATTTTACAAACATAAAGTTGACAAAACAAAAGCGCCCTAGATTGAGACAACCATGTTGAAAATTAAGGTTACCAATTTCAATTTGTTGAGCACCAGCAACAACACAAGAATACAGAAGCTTCCAAAATCAAATTGTTGATATTGCATTTTATGTCATCGTATCACATTCTATTCTTCGATATTTGACTAAGACCAAGCCATGAGGTTATTATCCTAGGTCGAAACAAGTTCTCCTATAGAATCACTGTACACTTAGAAGGACTAGATTGATTATGATAGCGGCTATTTTTATGACTAACAAAATATTTGGAGTTAATATTACCAAGTAAAGATCTTTCAACTTCTAAGTACATATGATTATTGAACATTGGATATTGGTAGGAATAATTTTGTTTTTTCCAGGTGTAATATTTAATGCAAAGATACGAATTCATAGACGGTTTCTTTTTAATTCTTAAGTTACAAACTTTAGTTTCTTTTGTAAGAAAAGAATAACAAACTGCATTGTACACCATGAAATATGAGACCTTATCTATCTATCTATAAGAAAATAATATTTTGAAGGTTCATGGGTTTTTCACTCAATTTTGCCACTTGGCAATATGTCTAGGGTGCAACAAAATGTGGCCAATAAAAGCCTAGGAAAAGAGCAAAATAATATTAAATGGGAAAATAGAAAAATGAACAACGCTTCATTTTAAAAATATCAAATCAAAAATCTTTTGCTAAATTAAATTTTAGAAAGTTAAATAAATTAATCACATAATTAGTAAAAAGTAGATATCAAACAGAAAGCTATTCAAACGTAAACCTAAAATTAAGCACTACCGCGTAAAAAAGTTCGTATGAAATTAATAAATTAACTATATTATTATGAATAATTTAAATGTTAAACAAATAATCTACCAAATGTAAAATTAAAATTTTTCAAAAAGCGGTATTTCCTAAAAAAGTTGGCAAAAGATATTGATAAAAAACATAAACCAATAAAAAAAGTTGCACTCAGCCTGGCGCTGTTATATCAAGCAATATAAATCAAGCCCAATCATCCCGTTATCTTATGTAATTTTGAAGATATATGTGTCTGTTTCTTTTGCTAATAACATATATTTTAAAAAGAATACCAGAAATTTGATTAGATCCACGAACCTATTGACCCAAGTATAGGAGCTTGAGCATGACATAACAAGATGTTGGAATAAGCTCACTTGACTGGAAATCATATCAGTGGAACTCAGGTAATCATGAAATCGAGCCCGAGTTACTACTGAGTAGCTTGACTCAATTTCACTCCTTCATGTGATTGTACAGTTACATAATGTAGAGAATTAATAATTGAAGAAAAAAGTGCCAAAAAGTGTATATGTACCCAACCATTTCCAAGCAAATTAAAAAAATTAATGTTTGATCTCATTTAAAGAAGATTCCAACCGTGCAAGCATAGGTTACTCCGTTGGTATTATATGATGTCTAAAATGCGGTAAATTGTAATGTTCTCTATTGTGAATGAACCGAATCGGTTGTGGTAAAGTGTAATTATTGCAAAAGAGGCTTATGTGGTCATACGTGACATGTCATATGCATCTTCTGTATCTATATCTATGAATGAATGGATAAAAACCTCAAGTTGAGAATGGTAGAAAAGCTTGACTCCATATTGATACTAAGCAAAATTTGATCTCCAACATAGCTCAAGATTGACTTGTTGTGTTAAGAAATTTTATTAACATATAATTTGAGTCAAGTTGATAATTTTACCTTCCGTTTCTCTCTCTATCGGCTACTTCATACAAAATGATCCACCAAATATGTGCCATTCTATACCCAGTATTTTTCTGACAGAGCATAGCTAATCTTCATCATCAGAGTCCTGAACAACTCCATTTTTCCTCATCCTCTTGACTGGGGGAAGAGAATTACCTTTCTCGCCATCAGAACCAGATTCATCTGCAGACAAACGAGAGCCCGACTCCGGAGACATAACATTTTCCTCTCTTCCATCTTCATCAGAAGCATTGCATGATTCGTTTTCGTGTGCTGCAGAACGAGAACAGCCAGGTTCATGGTCAGGATTGTCTTCTTCCCCAACTATACTGGTGGCCTCTATAATTTTAAAATCCCGAGAAGTGCTGCGCTTAGCATGCCTCAGCAAGTTCACTTTAGTGACCTTGCTAAGTCGGATCAAATACTTTTCATAATCTTCTATATGAAAGATCAGCTCGGGGATGCAGCAATTTTCCCTTTTGATCTTTCCCACCATTCTACTTCTATTAGCGTTTTCTTGCTGTTCCTGCATTTTAAGTCATCACATAAATCACTCAAATACAAAGAAAACATTCAAAAAGAAGAGAAAAAGAAATGCAAATGATGACTGGAGCCTGAAACTAGATAGGGTGGCAATACATAGAGCACTCACCTTCTGCATTTCAGCCACAAAATTATAGAGTTGAAAAGTGAGATGCTTGCAAGTTAATTCAACAAGTTTCTGAAATCTAGTGCTTGGCAGAAGTTGCTTGGATCTTCTAGGGGCAATCTGAAGTTTGGTTATTTGAGCCAATTGCTTGTACAATCTTGTAACCATTCTGAGAAAATGATCTGCTTGAGGGTCTGCACACATTTATCACAGCAAAAGAACAAAGTAAATAAAAAAAACTTGGTACAACTTTTAACCCCAGCCCCCCCCCACAAAAAAAAAAAAAACAAAAAAACCAGAAGTGCGATCTTACCCTTCAAGGTCATCAGAGCAAATGATGATAGTACTCTCACTACAGATTCAGACCTGGAGAACAGATTGTCGTCCAGTACCAATTTAACATCAAGAGTAAGTTCTCCTTCATTCGTTTTATTTCTATTTTGAGAGGAGAGAGAAAGTTCCTTCAGTTTTCTAATGGCCCAATCCACATCACATATAACTGCTTCAACTGATTGCAGAATGCAAATAATTACTGCAATGCTGGTGTCTTTGTTGACAACAGGATATAATTCAGACATCTCAACAGGATCATCACTTGCTGACCCTGTAACTTTGCACAACTCTATAGCCACATCTTGAGCAAACACCAAATCATCTGGAGGCGAGCTTAGTTGGAAGGCTAGTAATACCAGACTCCTAACAACCTTGGAATCTTTGATTCCATTGCTTTTGCAGATCTGTGTAGCCCAGGATCCATGAGAGTTTCTCAGTTGGCAGGGCAACTTGTTAGTAATCATCAACATAATATCACCAAGGACCTGAAAAGAACATACTGCCAAAGCTTAAAAAAACCAGCACATGAAATCAGCAAAAGACTTATGAAAGAGAGAATTTGCTTTTTACCTCAGCCTCGCGAAAGGATGAAATTGCAAGAAGCTTGGATAACAGAGGCTTCAGGATCTTCACGACGAATATCTCAATGTTCTTTATTTTTGGATCATTAATCACATAGGTTACATTTTCACCATCAAAACCATACTCAGTTATGCAGACTGACACCAAATCTTCAAGCAGCTGGGCAAAATGAGGGCCCTGCAAATAAATCATTAACATATCCTTAAGGCAGATAAGTGCTTGATGGAGATTATCTCTTTGACCTTCAATTTTACTTTTGTTCTTTTCATTTGGAACACTCGATTGGACCGACTTAAGGAGAAGTATCAGCTTCAGCAATTGGGGTCCCAGAATCTTAATGTCACCATAGATAAAAGTCTTAAAGGGATCGTCCCTCACTAAAACAGGGCAAGACCTGATGTGACAAAGCAGAATATTCAAGACAAAAGATATAATGTTTGAGCAGCTTGTGTTCTTGTTGAAGGATGATTGGCCAAGACTCTGGGAGGTTGCAATAGCATTAGAAAATTTAGCATTGTATAACCCTAATGTAGTTTGCAGTAATTGATTGATTGTTGAAGTTGCCAAGAGAGGCATCTGTTCTTGAATCAAGGTGGTGCAGCCAGAATCAATATGGTCAGGAATATCAATTGCAGTAGTTCGCGCATTTGCCTTTCTTAGTCCATTGATCTGCCTTGGTTTGCCTAAATGTTTCTCCACCAAGTGATGGAATTCAACCAAGTCAATTAGCTCCTTTTCAAGTTGTACCCTCTTATCACCAGTTGCTTTCTCCAATTCAGTGGCTATGGTGTTGAGCACCACCTCTGTTATACCCAGTAAAATTATGGTGCAGCTTTTGGTTCTCTCTTTCTCAGAGGACCCTGAGCCTGAGTCAGCTCTCTGACCAAGAAGGACTGATCTGACAAGAAAATGAACACATAGTTATGAAAATGCAAAGTTCTTCCACCCGAAAACTCATGCAAAAGGTATGTGTGGCAATATGGATAGGAGACGAATTGCCTAGACTCTAAAAGTACAAGTAACCCCTTGTGGAGATTTCAAATCAGGGTCGCAAAATTCAAAAGTTCCATGAGCTTCAATGATGAACTGAAATAAGGGTTTAACAAAGAATTAAAAAACATACCAAATAAGGCTGGAACAGTGATAAATCAATTTCTAGGGTTTAGGAAACCAAGATTAATTGGAAGCATAATCCATAGAAATGAATGTGAGAAAACACAGCGTACAGTAGGTTTTAGGAACTATTGATAATGTCTCAAAGCAACCCCAGTCTCACCCCTTAATCTAGCTTAAGATCTCTTAATCTCAGCAATTGAGCATCACTAAACAGTCACATGTCGGTCACCACCTCTTAAACTGTAGAAGACAATCGAATACTGATATTAAACAAAGAAACAAAAAAGTCATAGAAGACAAACCCATAACAACTAAAAATTGATTAACCTGATTAAAATTCAACTTACTCAATGTTCCTGCATCATTAAACCTAATAAACAAATTCAATCTTGACCAGGTCTCAATTTGCTAGAAACTTTTTAGCATTCAAATTCTTATTGATCTCATGATCACTACAACTGTAGTGCCATTAAGTTATTGAAATGATAGTATATCAAGTTCACTACGACAATACTGGCATTAAGTGGTTGAATTCAATTTTTGGTAAGTGATCTTCATTCACCAAGCTTCAAATATAGGAGGACTAAACCTGCTACAAGCCCTATGTAAACCACCATATGCTGTCATTAACATCAATATGAATGTGGAGGGCTACTCCCACCAGAAACCCAAGGACAAGTAAACAAAAATATCTCGCAATTTGAGTAGAACAATAGCTGCTAAGGTTGATAATATTATATCTGAGATTTTAAATTATATACTTGACTTCATTCCAAAATAAGAAAGCATTTAGGCCTCTTTTGAGCATATAGGTTTCTTAAATGATACTCTCATTTTCGCAAAGGCTAATTTAAGGACATGAGCTCCTCGATATCTGCTAAGTAGCTGAAGCCACTAATCAGCAAATTGGAATAAATAGCTCCCAAAAGCATGCTTACATAGTTAGGATCCCACCCTCTCAGTCTCCAATCTCATGAGTTTAAACATTTTGATCCCAGTTAGGATTCCAAATTTAAAAGCGAGGATAAATCATGCTTCTACCAACAACCAGGGACCAAAATGTAAAGCTTCCCTGTATATGCAACGTGGTTAATTAAGTAGACCTTTAGCAAACCCAAAAACTATGACCACCAAATTTCATTGGTGGCTGCACTCTCACTCTACCAGCAGTAGGTCCATTAACACCAGAACATCATCACGTCCAATACTCAAACTATCCCAATATCAAAACCTTCATCACCTCAACCACTCCAAACCACAAACATCATCACAACGCACTACTACAAGACTCCACTCTACAACAACACTAACACCAAGACTGCTAGCCTGCACCATCACATTCCCCTTATCACCACCAGTTTTCCAATTCCACTACGGGACTCCAACACATCTAACATCATCACCATCCATCACGATGTTGTATGGATCCATTGCAATGTCCAATACTATCACTGCACTACCCCTACAATTGTCAGCTTGCTACCTTTAATACACCATGAATACTGCCATCCCACAACCTCCATCACCAGTCTCTCCGTCAATCCAACTCCATCACAACATCTATAGTGAAACAAAGTTCCATCACAATGATCATTACCAGAACATCACCATGACTAACATCATTGCCACAACCACACCACCACGATGTTATCTCATAGGGTAGAGGTGATGGTAGATATGGTGGACGTGATGGTAGCATTGAGGATGTCAAACTGACAGCAGGCATACCAACAATAGAGTGGCCATGCAAATGGTGGCAATGCTGAATCAGTGGTGTGTTGATCCGGTGGGAGAGAGGTAGAGTACTGGAGGTAGTGAAATGGAACTTGAAGTGGAGTAACAGTAGTTGTTGCGATGGCCATGAAGAGATGGAGATGCTAACAGTGGTTGTAATGATCATTATTACTTAAGAATACTGGATGAGTTGGTAATGCAATAACAATCACGATACAGGCCATGGAATTGGAGGTGGCAGTGTAGTGGCAGTGGTGGCATAGGTAATGGTGGGATCATGTGATGGTGATGACTGATGGCAGTATATCCTCTCCATTATAAACTGCAGCAAAAACAGCACTTAATCCAAGTGAATTGATCAAGTGGGCATCGGCAGGGTTTAGCTCAAGGTTGATTGATTATGGATCATGTATGATCCATGAATCATTAAGCCAAAAATAGAAGTCGAGTGGGTTATTTAGGTGAACCCAGCATGCAATGCGCACATCCCCGCACTAAACCATCCATTTTCCACCTCTAATCAAAGGGCACCTAAGAATTTTAAGCTCCTCAAATCCTCCTAAGATGTGTATTGAAACTTTTACAAGATCTGCCTTGCTTCATGCAAGCTTCAAACACTGAAATAGTCCAATAATAAAGAGCTTACCAACCTTCCAATTTTTCAGCTCTTAAAAGCTTCCGGATCTTCAGTAATGCTGTGGAGAATGAATCCCAGGACAATCTTCTTCCAACCTGCAGTAACTTCATTAATTAACATCTCCGTTGTTGACATTGCTGCCATACATTTAGCAGCTCCAATCATCAGTAAAAATACCTCATCTTGGGAAAGGGAAAACCCAAAACACGTCCATGAAGCATCTGAAGAATTTTCAGATTGACCATGCGGTTGAAGGAGAAGAATCCATGATACGCAAGATAGAAGACTATCCAGAGGCTCCTCAATGACAACTTTGCCATTCTCCAAGCCAACACAAGAGGTTAATTCAAGTTGACCATCAGTGTCCTGCAAAATGTGTTTAGTATGAGAGAGAGAGAGAGAGAGCACATTATCACATATTAGCAAGAATCTGACGTAAAAAAGACAGGAGCTCAACAAGAATTAGGAACATTGCATGGTAAGGATAACCGCTTAAGAATTTGAACTAAAATAGATGCATTCTATTGAAAAGGGAAAAGATGCTCTTCACAAGTTGAATTAAGCTTTTAAAGTTCAGATATATTGTCATCCATTTAGAGCATAGAGAGTTGCTGGAAATGCCTCTGCCAACAGCATCCTAAACTATGTCATTAAGAACACAGAACAGTAATAAGTACCTAGGTACAAGTTCCAATTAGATAGGAATTCCACAAATTGTGCCATGCACGCATTGTTATCAAAACTAATAGGCGCAGTTTAGAATCAGTCCACAACAAAAGACAAAATCAAGCTTCACAGAAAAGGCCAAACAACTAAGCTTGATGCCACTTCTGCAGTATAATACGTTAAAGGCAATATATTGGTGAACTCCCAGAAAATTTCCTCAAGCAACTTTACAAATTTATGCAAACCAAGAAGCTACTTCTGGAAATGGCATGCATTAGTGCATTTTCAAGAGATTATGCAGGCTGAAGATTGAAAAGAATCATGAAACTCAATGAAGTAGGTCAATTGAACAGGTTTGACTTTGACACTTTCAGCACCTATACTCAGGCCCATAATTTAAGAAAACTCAATTTCACGTTCCAAGAAAAATTAGACACTGATACCTCTTTATAAAAACGTAGGAAATGAGGCAAGAGAAGATCAAGGACCGGCCTAGCAATTGATGGGTCCACTAGGACAAGCTTTACAAGTCCAGAGTACATGACTCTTTTTACTTTTGCCTGAGCACAGCAACCCAACTTTAGTTAAAAGTGTAATCACAGGACAAATGAACCGGAAAAGAAAGTAAATAACTCTTAAAAAACCAAAGAGGATTAGCCAACACCTGCTGATAAAGGCATCTCTGGAGCAAACCAATCAGCTCTTGGTAGAGAGTTCCACCCATACAGCCGAATGCCTCAGCTTGCTGGCTGCAACTGGCTTGGCTTGATGAATCTTGAAAGGGAAGACTGTCATTAGATTGTTTATCTACCAAGATGAGATCAAAAATGGCATTCGTTGCTGCAAGAAGGATTGTATCTTCTCGTCTAAACATGGCTTTGCGAATAACTAAAATCATATAATCCTGCAACAGAGAACTATATATCTTCAGCACTTATATCTCAATTTTGGAAAACAATGCTAGCTTATTGAAGATAAATTATGAACTTGCAATGAGACCTAAACACAGGTTGTATATTGATTAGTTGCTCAATATTTTGAGAATCTACGAATTAAAGTTGAGAAAATAGTATCATCATCAGCCATTGCTCAGGTCAGCCTAACAATGGCGTCAGTTATGATCTTGATCCATATTTATGACACATCTTTCCTTTCTCACATATGATCTTCAAACAAAATTTTTTCTCCTGCTTTCTCAATACAACTTAAGGACACTAGTTTCCAAAGAGAAACATGGAAGTATTGCATACCAGAATATCTCTACTGATTTTGATCAGTGGCAACAGTGAAGCAACAAGACAAGATGCAACCTTGCCATCCATATAAGTGAAATAATCTAACAACTCCTTCAGCCGAGACACATGCTCCTTGATAGCATATGGATAATTCCGAATTAGTTGAGCAAGCAGTCTGAAAATGAAAATTTAATCACCATTCCGGAAAATTTTAGAAATAACTATTACTATTTTGTGGCTGTTACCTAACAATTGACATGCTCTGCTCAGGCTTCATGGAAAGGATCCGGACTTTGCTTTGCTCAATTATCTAATAAATAAATAAACAAATTGGTTTCAATTAATTGTACTCATAGTGATATGAAAATGTGCTGCGGCATGAAGACCATCATAACGATACAGGAAATATTCAGTCACGAGGTGCACCTGTACTCATTCAGCACATGTGATGCAAGACTAACATCAAACAAATCAAGCATAACAACAATCTATAAAAGAGTAAAAAGAAAGTTACAGCAATTGCACTTCATGACAATTAAACATAATGATTTATATGCAACAGACAGTCCTCTGTTCTTGGACCATAAGCAATTCACTGAGCTTCGCGCATCCCAAAAAATTGTGCAAGTAAATGTAAATCTAAAGCTCTTGGATCTAACCACCTAAAAGAGTATAGCTCAACCGATACAGCAATTAGTACCTAACCAGCATTGGCAGATTACAGATGTTGGAGGGAACTAGGATAACAATACCTCTGCTTCATGAAATTATGAGGACAACCTCAGGAAAATCTATGTATATTGCCATGTCCCAAAACACTAGAGTAGGAAAACAGCTCTCAAGAAGTACAAATATTACGAATTGACATGAGGGAAAGAACAAACAAATCGGGAAAGGATAAGCTCCACCATTCCATTCTTGCAGGACTTATTTCCAGTTGAAATCATAGATTTGAGGACTAATAATGGAAATCATCTGCACCATCCCACACAAGATTAAAAACTCAAAATATCTCCTGGCTGCACAATTGAGGATATTATTCTAGAGTAAACATTGTCTGCTAATACAAACTATAAATTAGGCAAGTCGATCCATGTGTTTTCTTACATACCACATGGAACCAATTGCCTCCATCACACCGAATGAAATTCAAGAGGCGAACAAAAAGACTGCAGTGAAGAGACAATATCAGCATTTACTAAACAAGATATACATATGCCTCTACATCCACAACTTTTCTGCTTATTACGAAGCCTTCTTGCATAGTAGACCTGTGCACTTGGAGAAAGTTACAGATGCCTAAGCTACATTTACTGTGCATTGAATACTTAAAAATGTAAGTTTTGCATGTGTAACCTTTTGTTGAGCACTACCAACTTTATCCACGATCTTAATAGTTGGATGAAGGTAACCTTTTTTAATTTAAATACCATAACATTCCCGCACAGACTAGGTAGGGATTCAAGCTAATACTAAAGCTAAAGACTCAGTTTCACTATGGTGCCAAGATGCTGCCTTGACCAAGCCACTACCTATGAGCCACCAGCTCATTCTTTCTACAAGCAAGTGGTCCAGCCATAGTAGTCTTCTCCAACTTCTTGGGAGCTTACCTGTGTCCTGCTCCATTTCACTCCCTGACAGGATCTTTTTCACCCGTCCCCCATGGTACTACTTCACTGTTGATGAGCCATGAGTATTTAGCCTTGCAATGTGATGAAGGTCTGTGAGGGGCCTAGATAGATTTCGAACAGAACTTGTCTTATAATGACAGTGTATAAAATTTTGTGGAACCAATGCCAACTTGATCTAAAAGCTTAAGCTATCACATGAATATTTATTTTAACATTCAACCGTTAAAATGACTTGTTTAATTTCTTGTGATGTATGAAATTAATATAATTTCCTCACCTTCAAGATCGTGAAAAGTGCTGTTAGAGTTAGGTTTGGCTTTGAATTTCCAGCCAAAAGAAGATAACTAACTTAAATTTTAAAAAAAATGGTGAAAGGATGTAAGATGACTTAAATAATGTGGTTTGTAAGATTCAAGAATGGAGATGTTCAAAATTGAAAAAAGAAACTGTTTTCAAACTCTAAAAGTCCAAGAAAAAGCCAAATGTTAAAAGTAAAAGCCCTACCCTGATACTTCTATATTTATCAGTGCTGAAATAGAGTCCTAAAGGCACTGTTTAAGCCACACGTATATAGTTGTTCCAAGACATTGAAGACCAATAGAGTGCAATAGTTTCACACAAGAGTAGACGCCTAGCATACAAACTTGCTTTCTATATTTTCAAAGCATATTCAATGTAATTTTACCAGCTCCCTAAGGGTACTTACTAAAAATCCTTTAGGTATAGACAGATAGAGATATATGGAGAGGGAGTGTGTGAGAGAGAGAGCCCTAGGTGCACATACTAAAAATCCTGTATGTATAGAGAGATAGACATATGTGGAGACGGGGTGAGAGAGAAAGAGATGCATCAATGAATAAGAATTAGCACAGTATCACTAATTTTGCCCAATCATAGAGCCAAAGTTTCCAGCATGCTTTGTGACACTTGTTCGCACAACACAAATCCCATCCAAACCCTGAAGAGGTTCTCATGCCATAAACCATGTTAGGCTGACGAACGCAGCAAAACTATCTAAGTCCAGTTAAAGAACTTTCAGTACAGTAAGATTGCAAAAAAATTAGGTATATATGCAATTACAATATGCTATTACAAATCCATGTGCACACTTTACTTTTAGACTAATGCTAGGACACTAAGCCTGATTTACCAAATTGATAAACTAGGTATCATGGCAAACTTTTCTTGAATGTTGAGTAATGGCCACTTGTTTAAAGGCCAATATACAATCTGCCAAATCATATGGCATATATTAATATCCTAGTCTTAGTATACCTAGCACCACACAGCAGTTTATCATTTTTATATGAACCATAATATTTTGAATCATTAAGGTTATCTACTTATATGATCAAACCAACCTCACTCCTGGCCATGTCATGAGCTTCAAATAAATTTTTCAGCATTTGTATAGCAAGCTCCTCGATATATGATGAACCATCAGAGTAGCAAAATTTCTTTTGATTTCCCAGTTGCACCGACTCTAGTAAAAGGAAAGCAAGCTGCAAAAAGCTCGGCACCATATGCTCCCGCCCACAGTTAGTCTCGTTTACCTTGATGACACAGGTAAATCGTGTCATGTATCCATGAAAAAATAATAAGCACCATGGCCACCATAAACTGAGTTAAGATATAACAAGAGGAGAAGAATTTACTGCTCTAATAACAGCCTTCTCCACTAATTGGAACCCTTGCAAAAATTCCTCTCCCATCTCATGCTGGAGCCATTTGCAATCTCTGAAAAAGAAAAGGTTCAAAATTTAATAATGAGAGAGGAATAGAACTTTCTACAGGGAAGAGCAGTACTTCTGCAGCACCACAAGTGACCACATAGAGGGAACTACATGGCCCTTGAATATCTTATCAAGAGAATTAGCAATAATCACTTTTATGGGAGACGCAAAAGGCAACCACAGTCGCCACAATTGAAGACAAGTGCACATTGTACAGACATCCTTCTGGCATCCTCTAACAGATTAGCTTCATAAATATATCAGCAGGATTAACATCCTATCTCTAATTTTACCATTGAAAATTAAAAAGTAAAGAAAAATGGGATACAAAATCTAACTAGAATTTCCAGTCCTGTTTAGAGCCATTAATCTAATTTGAGAAGCTTATATATAGCGTTGTCACTGCTTTTCAAGCAACTACAGTTGCTGCAAGTGAAGAAGACAAATACAGTGGGTGCACAATGCACAGACATCCCTCTAGCAGCCTCTAATGGTTTAGCTTTATAATCAAATCAAGATTAACATCCTATTTCTAATTTACCATTGAAAACTAAAGAGGTAAGAGAAATAGGACGCAAAAAACTAATTAGAACTCCCACTCATGCTTAGAGCCATCAATCTCATTTGAGATACTTATATATGTTGTCATTGCTAGACAATGCATTCAAGGACCAGAAAGTCTAGATGTCTCTAGCATATGCTTTCGCAACATTTAACCCTGTGCAAGAATCTAGACAGCTGCAAAACTTTAGCTAGGTCGTACACTGCGAATTTGTAATCCCCATATGAAGTGAGAATAGCCTTTTTGAGGATCTCCAGAGCACTCTCACTGAACCTCTTGATTCTAGCAAGGGATAGCATGACAGCCACAGCAAAATGATTAAGAGCCTGACCATCAGATTTAATTAGCCTCATGACCTCCTTCCCAAGAGAAAGATCCTGTTTCACAGCGAAATTCACGTGAAGCAACACAGTCCCTTCCACTTGCTTAAAAATCGAGGCCCCCTTCTTCAACTCCATTTCTGACCCGAAAAAAGTCACCAACCCTTCAACCACCTCCCTTTTGCAGAACCCTTTTGATGCCAAAACCAACAAGTGATAGACCAGTGAGGGCAGATCCTGCAAGTCCAAGTCCCCCATTCCTTTGAACACCTTCTCCAAAAACTCCCTCTCTCTCCCCTTATCCAGAAAGACAAACTCCCTCACGAGCGAAACCAATTTCAACAACAACCCTTTCGACCAAACAGAATCAACCACTGATCGAACACAGAGTTAACAAAATCACCCCCTCGCTCAACTTCATTCGAATTGCGGATGAGGTCGATGCACCTGGGCAAAAGATCAAGCAGCTGCGCATCGTCCAACGTGGCCAATTTTGGAAAACTAGAGAGGATCGATTCCGCCACGGACTGGACGTCGTTGATCTCCAAGACATTGAGGAGGGTGCCGAAGAAATGGATGGTTTTCAGCGAGTTCGCGTCGTGCGGGATTCGGCAAGAAACGAACAGGTCGATGTAGGAGAGGAGCAGCGAGGAGAGGAGAGGAGGGAGAGTAGGGCTTTGCGGGGAGAGGGAGATGAGGGAGAGGAGGGCGAGCGTGTACTCGGAGACAGCGAGCGAGGGGTTCGGAGAGTCGGCGGCGCGTGATTTCAGGTGAGAAACGAGGGCAGAGTGGAAGCGCGGGGAAGAGAGCTGCGGGGGCAGAGGACAGGAGGAGGCGGAGGATGGTTGCTGGAGGCGATGGAGGTTCTGGGCCATGCGGATAATGTCGGTGTCCGTCAACGGCGGCGGCTCTCCGGCGGCGGCGGTGGTGGCGGCGGCGGCCATCGAAGCGGCGGCGGCTGCTGCTTCTCAGCTGTTGTCTGTGCTGCGAATGGAGGGAGGCAAGTCGAAGGGGGCGATCTGAGAGTCCTGTTTTAGGCGGGAAAGTGGGAACACACCAAGAGTGGGAGGCAATCTCATTTACTAACGAAAAGGAAAGTAATTTTAAGTTCCGATCATTTCGCGAAAAATAATCTTTGAAAAATATTTTTAGATTTTTCAGTTTATGGGTATTTAACTGGCATCATCTCCAATCTGAGTCCATGACATTGATTAGTATTAGACCCTGTTTGTTTTTCACGGAAAATGAATTTCTTGAGAAAATATTTTTCATGAAAAAAAATATCTTATAAATTAAGATAAAATGTTTTTTACTAAATATCTTCTAAATTAAGAGAAAATGTGAAAAGTAAAAAACATTTTCTTTCTCTTTTTTTTTTTATACCTAGGGAATCTCACTAGCGGGTAAGAAGAAATCTAACGAAGCTGGAATCCGTGTGGACCATCACTCTTTTTTCCATCTGATGCAGAAAAAGGATGAGCACATGAAACATTAAACTCTGTTTGCATTGGATGAATTAGTTAATGCACAATTCTGATCCACTATGCACCTTCAAACGACATCGCTAAAAGTTTTAAGATCATTAAAAAATGTAGTGAGTCTTATTTGGTGGAATTTTTCCTCCTGTGTGTCTCGGATTCAAACTCCTCCGTCTAAAACTAAAAAATTAAAAAGTACTTGAAAAAAATTTGATACAAACTTTACTTACAAATTTTTTTACGAAATATGCATATGATCACCCATATAAAATGTTTGTCTTCACTCACCATGAACAAAATAAAATTAATGAAGATCTTATAAATTTTTGTCGTTTTACCAAACGTGTTTCTGCTTCTTTTTCTATTCTAGAATTAAATTGAGCCACCATAAAGCCACCATAAAGTAAAACGGTAAAACATTTTCTTCTCTTAATCTCTCTTATCTCACATCTCTATAAATTCTCACTTCCTCCTCCCCTTTCTTTTTCTTTTTTTACTTGAATTATTTTTTTAATTTTTTTTAATTCAAATTATTTTAATTTCCTTTTTTTTTTTTCTATTTCTTTTCTTTTTTTCTATTTTTTTCTTTTATCTATTTCCCATCTTCTTCTTTCTTAGTTAGTTGTTGACCGTTGCTAGGTGAACCTTGAGCTTGTCGATCTCAAGCTCACGTCCTACACTCTTGCTTATCATTTTTTTTATTTACTCTACCCTACAATTATACATTACTCAAATAAATAGCTCTACATGATTTGCTTCTTTTTTCTTTTGTTTATTGGGACACAAAAGACGTAAAGGGAGAACAGGCCACTCAATTGAAAGATTCTCATTAGGGATGTGCATGTTTTACTTCTTTTCTCATTTGCTTCCTTTTAAAATTCATACGAACATTTTTTAGAGTAAATAAGCATTTGGTGATAATGAGGGAACAAAGATATGAAGTAAGTTTGTCCGAATTTAAATGCAAGTTCATATTTGATAAATTTATAGGTCAGCAAATAATGCATGCCTAAATGGTGAAGTTTTAGAAAATATTTTCCTTATTGAACACCGGAAAATATTTTCCAAAATATTTTCAGGTTTTAGCCGAACACTAGAAAATATTAATATTTTTTTGGAAAATGACTTTTGGGAAAATATTTTTCGGAAATGACCCATTTTTGCAAAACGAACAGAAAATCCCAGTTTACTATGTCATAAACTTTTTGGAACCCGTTTGGTTTGGCTTTGGGAAAATGCCATTGGAAGAATGCAAATACCTTTAAGGTAAAGGGGCTTTCGGAAATGTTAGACCGTTTGGTAAATTATAGCTTTGAAATGCAACTTAGCATAAATATCGTTTGGCAAAATTCACATTTGTAATTAGCTTTTGTTATTTTTTTTTATCTTTTTTAAGTCTGAAATAAAATTCTGGTGGCCGGCCACCGCCGGACGGCCAGATCTGGCCGCTAGAGGTCGCGGAGGCTAGATCTGGCCTTGCCTAGTCGCCTGGCTCGCGCAAGACCAGGCGACGCCGCCTGAGGTCGCTCGACCTCAAGCGCCCGAGGTCACCCGACCTCAAGCCACCTCACCTGAGGTGTGCAACCTCAGGCGAGGCTTCCCGGCGGCCAGATCTGGCCGCTCGCAGCTAAGTGCCGCCCACCGCAAAGAAGAATGCGAACGGCAAAGGAGACGATGAATAGTGACTCGGTGAACAGTAAAGTCGCATCTCCCAAATGCCCAATGCTCAAAGCCCGTCCTCCCAGCATTCGGCTTTCGGCATTTAAAATGCCCGCATTTCGCAAATGGGCATTCAAAAGCCTAACCAAACACACAAAATTTTCCCCAAAGCCCTAAAGCCCCTTGGGAAAGCCCAACCAAACGGGGCCTTTGATTGCACACTTAGAAGAATAAGGCTCAAGGTGGAAGCTAGTAAAAAGTTTATGGGCCATAAGGATGTGATATCTGATCTACCGGCCCTTTACAAAAGCACTTTGAAAGGGACTTATCACATCTTGAAGAACCGCAACCACCTGATTGGCCAGAACTTTGATGATGCACTCGTAAATAGTATTACAACGGGTTATGGATCTGTAATCAAACACCATAGTGGCATTGGGGACTTTTGGTACCAAAGCCAAAATGGTATTGTTAATCTCCCGTAAGAGCCTACCCATGGTGAAGAAGTCCTTCACCACAGCAATGACCAACTATCCCACAATCTCCCACTTGTGCTTGAAAAACTCGACACTAAAACCGTTAGGTTTAGGAGCCTTACCACAAGCTAAGGAAAATAGGGTATCCCGAATCTCTAAATCAATGACAAGGTGAGAGAGAAAACTCACCTGCTCCTTTTTTAGGGGATGCCAAATAGCATCCCGAATTTCCCGAACCGAGAGTCTACCCCGCACGTCCCGTGGCACCAAGAGGTCCTGGAAATAAGTGACAAAGATTTCCTACACCAACCTTGGATTTGTGACTAGACTGCCCGAGCTATCCATGACCGAGATTATTCTATTCCTCATATATCTATTATTAACAAAGTGGTGGAAGAATTTAGTATTTTGGTTTCCTTCAGAAAGCCATCCGATCCTAGACTTTTGCCTATAGAAGGACTCTTCCTGCCAGCGAAGGTCCGCAAAGATCCTCCATTGCGTCTTCTCAGCTCTGCGAGAGTGGCATTGGTTGGGTCTTGTTGGAGGCTAGCTTGGGTGACCCGAAGCACACTCCTCGCCTCTGTTGTTCTAGATGAAATATTGGAGAAAGACTCCCTATTAAGCTGCTTAAGTCAAGCTTTAAGGGATTTTAGTTTGCACACTAGTCTATTCATGGGAACACCTTCTCTCGGATCTCCCAAACTTGGGAAACAATTGTATTAAAATCCATATGCTTCATCCAATAATCGAAGAACTTAAAAGATTTCCTCTGGACCATGGGATTCAAAACCTTAACTGTCATAGGGGTATAATCCGAAATACCCGGGGCAAGAAAGGTAGCTTCCGAGTAAGAGAAAACTTGACTCCATTTTGAATTCACTAGAACTCCGTCAATCTTCCTTAACTTCCGTCTAGAACCAAAAGAAGTTGCTCAGGTGAATCTAAAACCAACATACCTCAAATCGTCAAGCTCTACCTGATCTAATGTCGCGACCTAATTTTTGGGTGCACCACCTAAAACTAGGTTAATGGACTATTAAGTCTTTAAACTTAGCTCGGGCTCTCCCAAGCCCATACCAATTTGCGACTTAAAGTTCAAATATTTAACATGCAAATGAATTTTATCTAGGAGTCATCACTAATCAGTTTATGGTAGGTCGATTAGACACCTAAGTAAAATAATGGGAGAATTATTTTAGTCCTATAAACCAAAGACTAAGGGTACGGAAACTTGGTTACACTAGATTTCTCTAATGCCATTTCGGTACTATTTTTTTTTAATTTTCAAAACGTTTTTACAAGTAGCTTGAATTTATTTTAACCTAAATTACTATCATGCAATGGAGTGATCACACGGATGCTCAAACATTCAATAAATAAATTGCATCACACAAAGCAAACAATTTTTTGGGTTTTCTTTGAAAAATAGAATTCTTTTATAACAATTTAATTAGAATTTGCATATTAACAAGATTAAGTCTTTTAATTAAAAAATGCATTTTTTAATTAAAAGACTTAATCTTGTTAATATGCAAATTCTAATTAAATTTGCCTATTATGCAAACTAGATATTATGCACCTCATGACCTAACTTCACTAACGAACAAATTCTGATTGAATGATCCTATTATGCAAACTAGTTAACATACACCTAGTATTTTTCTATTTTTATTTATTGAAATTCAGAATTAATAAAAACCCTAATTAAACTATCTAAAAAGGAATAATTTTCTAATTTATTCTAGGGATTAATTTGACTTAAATCCTATCCTATCTTAGAAAACTATTTTTTGGAAAAATGAGATAATTAAAATGTGCGAACATGATCTAAAACCCTAAAAAAAATATTTAGGTCAAACCCTAACTTATTTCTAAAAATGCAATCCTAAAAAAATTTCTAATTTACTAAACATACATGTTTGATTTACTAAACCTATATGCTCATGCAGAATTTTGATTTTTTGATTTTTTGATTTTTTATTTTTTTAAGATAAGTAATTATTAAATAAATATTAAATCTAAACTATCAACAAAATAATGATTAAAATAATCGAAAAAATAACATGTTGTCTCACAAGTCAAATTAATGATTATTCTAATCCTAATTATCATAACAAAGAGTTCAAAATAATTAAAATCTAATCCGAAGTCTTACGAATCAAATTAATAATTATAATGATTTAACAATTAAAATTCAACCAAAAACCCAAAATTTAATATAATTAAAAAAATAATCCAATGTCTCTCGGATCAAATTAATAATTATAATAATTCTGGACAAAATCATTGCGGATAATGCCTACAAAATGCACAAATATTAACATTGACAAACCACATTCTAAACTAAACAATAATAACAAAACTTAAAATAAGTAAAATAAAATAAAATAAACCACCTAAGGACTCAACGCTTCTCACTGCTGGTGGAGCGGCTATGACGTGGGCATGCGAGCTGTGACGCGAGCGGTCGGGCGGAGGGGCGGCTTGCTGAACGGCGAGGGCGCGGGATCGCGGCAACGCGGAGCCGGTGTAGGAACGGGTGAGGAGTGAACGCGCGGTGGTGAGCAATGCAGAGACAGCGCGCGCTGTTGACACGGGCATCGAGGGTGACGAGTGGATCGGCAATAGCACCTGGACCTCTGCTTGAGCGGCTATGAGGTCCAAGTGCAGGGGTGACATGGGGGAGCTCAAGCAACGATGACCGGCGCGGGGGTTGATCGGCAGTAGCGGTGGTGTGGCGAGCAGATGTCGCGGGTGTCGCTTGTGGCCTCGATTTGCAGGACGGTGGGCTGCTATGGGTGTCGGGCGCTGGTTGTCGCAGGGCAGCGGCGTTCGAGTGGAGCAGAGGTGGCGTGGGTGTCGGCGTCGGCAGTGAGCTCATGGGTGAGAGGGATCTTTGGTGGCTGGTGGGACGCTGTGACCGGTGTGGGGAGCGGCTTCGGCACGATGGGAACAAGCAGTAGCGGTAGGCTGCGGAGCTCTGGCGTCGAGCTGGGCAGCAACAGGTCGTAGGTGCAGAGGCGCAGCGATGGGCATCGACTCGGGCAGCATGGGTCACCGACAGGGGAGGCCTGTGAAGAAGAAGAAGAAGAATGATTGTTCTTCTTTTTCCTTTTTCTTTTCTTTTCTTTTTCTCTCACTTCGGTTGCCCTGTCTCCTCACACATCCCTCTCTTTTTTTTTTTTTTTTTTTCAGAATTTCAAAAGCAAAAAGCAAGACTCCTTTTTGCTGACTTTGAAGAATGAATAAAAAGAGAACGAAAATTCACAAAAGACGAAATACCACCCCTTTTCTCACGAATTCTTTTACTGCACTAATTTTTCTCTTTGAATTTTTTTTGAAAATCGCTCCTCCCCTTGCTCGAAAATTTTTGGTCTCCTTTTATAGTGATTTCGACCACCTTGTTCTATGGCAATTTTTTAGCTTTCCTTTTCCGCTGCCTTAATTCATGTAAATTGGAGCAAAATCTTGCAATCGGTTTGATTTTTCCTTTAATGTTTTGATTCCTTCCATTTTATCAAACTCCTTACTTTTTTATTTATCTGATTTCTTTGACTGATAATTTGCTTCCATATTTACTATGATTTAAATATTCACTGGAGCAAGGATGGTTAATCAGAATTTCAACATTCCATTCATAACCAAATCATATTGATCATTCCCTTATTTTCCTTTTTTTTTTTTTTTATGTTATGCAAATTTTATTTCTTTAAGATCGCCAAAATTTAGGTGTCAACATCTAAGCACTAAGCAAACTCATCAAAGTAAGGAATCCAAATGTTTGTGCCACTCAGTCTATCAAACAAGTCTTTAGTAGCGTTAAAGTCACCTGTCACTAGCCAAGGCAAGTCCTGTATAGCTGCACTCTTGAGAATAAGGTTCTCCCAGCGGTTTCCAGGACGGGAAGGTGTGCTCATCATAGACCATTGAGATACAATAGTCTGCGCTTGACATCAGCATCTTTAAATTCCCATGGATGACCTTAGCGTCGACCAAGGAAACTTAAAAACTAACAATGGAAGGATCCTAGCCAATCCAAATCCTACCTCTGGAGGAACGGCTATAGTTTGCTAGCCAACACCGATCCTTCATTAACTTCAAAGAAATGGTAAAGAAGAGAGACTCCGGGACTTTAGTCTCGAGAAGACCAACCAAGTAAAGACCATTCAAGGAAACCAGGTTACGGACCTCTGCTTGCCTAATTGGGTCAACAAGACCCTTGATATTCCAAAATCCTATGTACATATATATCAATATATACCTATATGGGGAGATGAGGAAGGATCGGCTTACCTCCGCTTGCTAGGCTTTCGTCGACTAGCCACCGGAGCAGCAAGGGTCGTAGAAGGAGGCGGGTCCGAAGCAAGGGTCGGCAGCTTATCTTGCATGGTATTAACCCTTCTACTAGCAGGAGGAGCCTTCATGGACGGACAAGGAGAGACTAGGTCTTCATCTGAGTTGTTGATTAGGCTAGCCGAGACATCCGATTCCATGCCAAGATCGAGCGAAACAAGGGTTGAGGCTTCGGCTGGGCTGATCTTATCCACCGCGAGGCTAGAAAGGGAGACATCCGGCTTCGAAAGAATTCTAAGTCCCCTCAAAACCTTGCGAGAAGAAGTGGAGGGCAATCCCTTCTCGGAGGCAGAATCCTTAAGCTTTAGGATTTGCCCCTCTTCGCTAGTACTAACCGAACGGGATGAGGATCCTTCCTTCGGCAAAAGAGGCTTTTTCTTCTTCCACTTTACCTGTTTCCAACCTTGCTCAAGCTCACCAGAGGCTTCCACCACCACCGGAGCAGGGTCGGGGATCTGAACAGGAACCAAGGAAGTGGTATTGGCCTGGACTTGCTGCATAGCACTCTCCGGCCTGATGATGGTTGGGATATCCACACACCTGTGGCCAAAAGTGCCACAACTAGGGCATTCAACCGGCCTCCATTCGTACTCAATAGTTACTGAGCGTGATACCCCATTCAAGACCACATCAACCAAAGTACACCTTGGTTGCTTTGCATAGATCTTCACGCACACCCTAGCAAAAGAAATCATTTTCATTTGCTCTGTGCACTGATCAACATAGAGGGGTTTCCCAACAGCACTTGCAATGGCACTTATCCTTAGTACCAACCAAAAATCAAAGGAAAGGTTCTTCAATCTAATCCAAACTAGAACCGAGGATTGATTGTCTTTCTTTAACTTCAAGAGTGGCCGCCATTGTTGTAAGATGAGGGGAACCCTTGTAACCGTTAGGCGCCCATCTTCAAGGATCTTTCTACGGAATTCGAGGCCCGGTCCGGGATATGAAAGAAGAAGAATCCCTAATCATTCGCCATCACTTCAACAAGCTTCGGACCCCAGGGATGCTTCAAAGCTTGTTCCGTGAGCTTGAACGGGAGTTTCTTCCCTACATAATACTCAATCAGGCACTCGTGCCACTTGGGATTAGTAGCCTCCAACACATCCTTAGAGAGGTTAACAATCGGCTTGTTGTCCACGAAGGAGGGGGGATAAAGGTTAGGTCATATCCTTTTGCTGCAAGTCACACAACATAAGTCCAAGAGTGGGCAGGAGGAGGCTTTGTGTTTCCTAGAAGCTAGTCAAAAGCCTGGGGTCGTTTGGAGGATGACCGCGCACGACTACAACCTCAAGATCGACCTGCACGTGCTAAAGCCTTAAGAGGCACTTGTTGGTTCTCCATCGACATAGCATGTGCCGATTTGAGAAAGTCGGCCTGACCCGAGAGCTAGAGGACTGGACAATAGGGTTATGGGAAGTGGGGCTACGCCCCTTTAAACTACCAACTCCAAGTTGGGCCTCACTTAAAGGGCCACCCACCTCAGTAGAGGAAGAAGCCATAAATGCAGTAGAAGGCCTTTATATAGCCCCAAACCCTACCATAGTAAAGACATTGCAGAGTTTGTGGGGCATACCAAGTAAAAAGCTTTGATGGGTTGAGGAGGGAGAGCAAACAAGTCTATTCCCCATTGCTAAAGCCAATCAAATGGCTAAAACGCCCAGCATGAGCAAAAAACTAGGGCCAGGTGAACAACAAATCGATTGTGCCCAAGGGAGGACCAGAAGTGGACTTGCAGGCTAAATTAGAAGAAACGACTTCGTGAGGGTGATGGGGGAGGTTAGGTGAACCTATCCTCCAAAGCTTGGCCCAAATGACCGACTATAACTTCCAGGACAAGCAAAACACCAAACAAGAAGAAACGGGAGCACAATCGTGCCCTAGGGCAAACCAAATCTAGACTAGCAGGCCAAATAAAAAGAAACGGCTTGGTGAGGGGAAGGAGGGAGGTCAGACGAACCTAACCTCCAAAACTTGGCCCAAACGAACGGTTGTATCTTTCAGGACGAGCATAACAACAAGCGAAATGAACAGGAGCATGATCATGCCTTAGAGAGAGGTGAGTTAATAGTATAGTGAGAGGAAACAAATGGCCAAAGCATATGTTTTCGCAGTTTTTTTTTTTTTTTTTTTTTTTGGTAAAAGGTAAAAATATATTGAGCTTTGAACCAAGCTATACAAAAAGGTTCAATGCCAAAAACTTATACTCAGAGTGACAACACATCAGAACGAGTGGAAGGGAGATGAAATAAAGCAGAGGACTACAAAACAAAGTGGACCAAAACAAGCACAAAACAGCCTAAACAACAGGAAAAAAGAACCTAGCAAAAGAACGGCATTAGGCAGCACAAGGCCGGATGGAGCCCACAGCCACAAGATCTCATCCGCCAGCGACAAAAGGGAAGAGCCACCAAGTAAGTCCGCAACGGCCCCGAGCAACCAAAACAACCACCAACAAGTACGTCGTGTCCACCAAGCGAAGAGCCACACAAAGGGAGGATAGCCATCAGGCAACTAGTAGATAGGCTACAACCCTACGGAAACAGCAGAGTCACCAAAAGAGAAGATAATCGGGTCGATACCCCAACTACACTACAGCCTCCTGTTCCTAAAAGTATCGTCCACATTCCTGAAAGTGATGGCCTTGTCTCTAACGACTTTAAAAAGATAGTTCTTCACCGCCGAGATGGCTAAATTCTGCTCCCTAAAGAGGATGTTGTTCTTGTGCTTCCAAATAAGATAACAAAGAGCACCAAAAGAGAAATGAGCAATGCACTTATAGAAATCTTTACCCAAAAGAAAGGAAACGGCCCGACTGAGGTTCTCTCCCACGATCTGTTCCACCACGGAAGGTTGCATCTTGCGGCCCAAAAGAAAGCAATGCCAGCAGTGATGTGACATCCAAAAAATAGGTGATCTAAAGAATCCAGCACCTCATTGCAAAAAGGACACAAAGCGCTATCTATTCTACCATAAAATAATAATAGAGCTTGGGTAAGAAACCTGCGTTTGGCAATAAGCCACGGGTTTACTTGGTACCTTGAAGTGATGGAGTTATTCTAGATGAATGCATGCCAGAAGACCCGATCCTTCTTTCTCCTAATGATCTCCCAAGCCGAAGCCACCATGAAGAGGTCTGTGGTGTTCCCCTTCTAGCTAAAGCGGTCCAAGTTCTAGGCAAGGACCCGAAGGGGGTGCTCCCAAGAATCCAAGACCATCTTGACCGTCAAGCCAGGGTTGGTGAACAAGTCCGCCACTGTCGCCTACCTAGAAAGGCCAAAGCCATAAATGGCCGAATCCGAAAAAAGTAAGTTCAAGGGACCCCTAGGGTGCCAATTATCAAACCAAAGAGATACCGATTGGCCATCCCCAATCCTCCAATAAAAGGATCTATGAAATTCAACCCTAAGTTGAAGGATTTTCTTCCAAGCCCCCAAGCAAAAGGTCAGCTTTTTGGCCACCCAGAAGTTCGTCCTTTTTAAAAAGGTCAAGTGAACCCACTTGCACCATAACGACTCATTGTTCGAAAATAGAAGCCAAATATGCTTTAGCATGGCAGCCTTATTACACTCACGAAGCCTTTGGATGCCAAGGCCCCCCTCCTCTTTTGGGCGGCAAACATCTTCCCAGGACACCTTCGCACCCCTTCTACCCAATTTCGGGCATTTCCATAGAAATTGTCTGAGGATTTGTTCAATTTAATCCAACACAACTATAGGTCAAATGAAAACACTAGCCCAATATGCTTGGATGGTATGAAGCACTGACCTGATCAATTGCAGATGGCCGGCAAATGATAGAAAGCAATGGGTCCAAGATTGTACCCTCATTGTAATGCGGTTGACTAGAACGTAGCAATATGCCTTACTGAGCCTAGAGGTGATGATCGGGACCCCAAGGTATCGAACCAACAGGTTTCTCTTCTTGAAACCAAGGGCAAGGAGAATTTTGGGTCCTTAAGGAAGACGACCCTCCTGCAAGGTAAATCTCACTCTTATTTGTGTTTGGATACAAACCAATCCACTCAGAGAATAATTGGAGGCCTTCCTTGAAGAGCTCCGCCGAAAGCAAATGGGCTTCACATAAAAGGAAAACGTCATCCGCGAAGAATAAGTGTGAGAGGTTTGTTGCTCTGCATCTCCAAAAATATTTGAACTCCGGTATCAAAGAGCGGATAGAAAGAATACCGGACATCACCTCAATGACCAAAGTAAACAAATAGGGAGATAAGGGATCCCCCTAACGAAGCCCACGTCCACTAGCGAAGAAGCCATGTAATTCCCCATTCAATGTAATTGAAAATTTAGGAGTCCTCACACAAGTCATGATGAGTCAAGTCATATGATCGAGAAATCCGAATGCCAAAAGAACAATCTCAAGGAACTCCCAGTCGACGGTATCGTAGGCTTTCCTGAAATCCACTTTGACTGTGCACTTAGGTGAGCAGGGATGGAGGTGGAAACCATAGAAGAGTTCCTGAGCCAGAAGGATATTATCTTTGATCTGCCGACCTTTAACAAACGCACTTTGGAAAGGCCTAATAACATCCTGAAGAACTACAGCAATCCGATTGGCCATAACTTTGGTGATGCATTTGTAGATGGTATCACAACAGGCGATGGGCCTATAGTCATCCACAGAGGTCACATTAGGGCTTTTTGGTACTAAGACCAAAATGGAGTTATTAATCTCCCTTAAGAGCCTACCCGAGATGAAGAAATCCTTCACCGCTGTTGTGACCAACTGACCAATCGTCCCCCAATTATGGTTAAAGAATTCAACTGTGAAACCATCAGGTCCAAGTGCTTTGCCTCTAGCCAAGGAAAAGAGAGTGTCCCAAATCTCTAAATCAGAAACCGATCAATCAAGAAAGCTATGTGGCATCCCAAAATTCAGAATCAAGCCATAAGGTGTGTTAAAGTCTCTAATTAGGTAATAAAATTTCCTATGGCTTATGCTCTAGCCATTAGTCTTTTAATTAGGTGATTTGTGCATATGTGTGTGGAAATTTAAATTTGATAGATTAATAACCTATGCTTGGCCATGTACTTTATAAATTAAATTTCAATAAGCAAGATGCCCCAAGACTTTGGCCAAGATGAAATTTGAAATTTAAAAATATTTATAGAAGGAATTCAAAAAAAAAAAAAAGGAAAAAGGGGGTCAAAATTCGATTGGGCCTTAAGCCCAAGAGTGGAACTTTAATGGGCCAAGTTGGCCGGCCCATTGAAGCCCACAAGTGGGCTGTCGACCAGCCCAAGAGGAGGCCCAAGAAGTGGCCGGATGGCCCAAGCCCAAGAAGCCCAAACCCAATTCAAAATTCAATATGACAAGTGGCAAAAGGGAAGGCCATGCATTGGCCATGGTTAAGGCAAAGCAATCATTACTAATCATGAGAGTTTAGGGGTATAAGAAGGGAAGAGAGAGAAGGGTGGCTGGCCATTTGCTCACCCAAAGAGAGAGTGAGAGAGAGAGAGAGTTGTGCGAGAGAGAGAGAGATCGTGCGAGAGGGAGGAGTGGCCGAGAGAGAGAGGAAGGAGGGAGTCGCCGTCGCTTGCCGTCCGTCCGCCTTGATTGCCGCCGTGTGTTGTCGACTGTCCGTTCTAGAGGCAAGTGGGAGTCCTCTAGCTTCTCTTGCATGCTTGTATGTTGTTTGCATGTTGAACTTTTGGTCGTTAGATGGGAAAAACCGAAGCATGGATGAGTTGTGTGTGAGTGGTGTGACTGTTCTTGCTCGGATCGTGTGAGTCAGTAACTTGTTTGAGCTTGCACGTGTGTTTGGAGTCCTATTTTGGCTTCGGTTTCTTCATGAAAGTTGTAGCTAACATCTTTTACTACAACATAATAAAATTTCGTGGAAAATGATGGAGATTTGATGGGTTAAAGTCTCATCTTACGGAGACCCCAGATCTGGAAAGTTTTTACTGACCTCTTGCTGGATTCATGGTTTCATGTTGGTTTTTGTTGAGAATATAACTTCAATTGCTTCATGAAAGTTGTAGGGAACATCTTAAAATAAAACATACTCGAATTTTAAGTGAAATGAACATGTATAGCCCAGTAAATCGGCTAGATCTTGAAGACGATGATTCTGGTGATGTATTCCGAGACACCCGAGACTTCAAGGACCTAAGTGGTGACCATATTCTGGTTATTTGACCTAGATCTCTTCATGAAACTTGTAAAGGATACCTTGATGCATAATATATATAAATTTCAGAGAAAACGAAAGAGAATAGGTAGGTTAAAACTTCATATTTCGGAGATGGAGGCACTGGACAATGCGGTAATGGGTCCAGAAGCTTCGTGAGGTTGAATAAAATAATATATAAAGAATCTGGCTTGGAGTTATTCATGGAAGTTGTACGAAAATGTCTTGGCTATAATCCAGTAAAATTTCATAATTTTTGGAGGCCATATAAATATTTTAATTGAATTTATTCGGAAACCGTGCATTCTGGTTTCATCCGAAAATTATATGATGTTTTGTGAAAATTGGGAAATTGTGTGAAATGCTATTTGGCCATGTATTTTGTATGAAATTATCATCCTATTGGCTTGTTTAATATTTGCTGTAATTTTTATAATTTTGGGAATTTGTTTATATTAAATTTAATATTTATGGAAATGACAAAAGTTGGAATTTAAATAAATAAATAAAAGAAAAGAAAAATAAAATAAAATAGATTATTTTATTGGCCATAAATTCCATTAAATTTATAATTTTATCTTGTTGCATGAATGATAAAGTCTCGGTATATGTATGACATTGAATCGAGGTGCATGTGTGATAAAGTCTTGGTAAGTGTATGGCATTGAATCGAAATGCATGTATGAATTCAATGATGAGTATGATCTTGATTTGTCATCACATCACATGCCATGATAAATTGAATCATAATGATGTGAATTGAGATAAATGAGGAAGCCGTCGGGGGTGAGCCGACGATGCCCCGGGAGTGTCGGGATGCCTGGCTAGAAGGGTACGGCCGGTTGCCCGGTGGTCATGAATGGCCGAATACCGGAGGGTCCTCGGGAGACCGAGTGGTATCGAGATGCCCGGAGAGTGGGGAGCGGAAGCTCGGCATGGTAATTATGCCGAGGGATACCTCGCGATGCCGGATTGGGTGCGAGATGCCTGGCCTGAAGGGTGCGGCCGGTTGCCCGGTGGCCTTAAATGGCTGGATACCGGAGGGTCCTCGTGATGCTGGTTGGGGTACGAGATGCCCGGAGAGTGGGGGAGCCGGATGATCTGTAATTGTATCTTGGATACATGTGGGACGCAAACATTGGTCCCAAGAATGAGAAATGTGGCGGTCCAAGATGAAATTGGAACAAAATCATGCATAGTGATATATGTGTGACATGATGCATGATGATATATGCATGACAATATATGCATGGTAATGATGATGATATGCATGATGATGATGATGATGATGATGATATGCATGATGATATGCATGATGATGATGGTGAGGATGATATATGATGATGATGATGGTGAGGATGATATATGATGATATGCATGATGATGTCATGATGATGATGACATGTATGATATGATGATGCATGATAGTATGCGCATGGCTTCAAAGTAAGTAACGCCTAAAATGCATATATGATTTGTATGATGCATTGAGTTGTTATTGGATTCCTTATCTGCTGAGTGGTTATACTCACCCCTTTTGGGGACCAACATTTCAGATTAACAGTATGCCGCTTCCTGCCGTCGCGCGGGGTGCATTTTACGGGTTATTGTCCGACGTCGAGGTAGAGTGTGAGGAGTTCAGCTGTCCTTCTGTGCCTGGACTCACCTACATACGTGTGCGTTGTTTTGTCTCGTACGACATAGGCCTGGCTGGGGGCCCGATCGTTCAGGAGTTTGTCTCTGTCCACGTTCGCCGCGATGGGGTGATGAGAGGGATGCTGCCACCGCCGCCGCTTGACGCACCGAACTGGGTGTGAGACCTGTGCGTGACAAGTAGGGGCTGTGTTTTTTTGGGAGTTAGTTAGCCGACACTTATGATGGGAGTTGAGCTCATGTGATGTAGAGGGTCGAGGATCTTTTTGAGGTTTTAGGCTGGACATGGCAGAGTCCTAGCTTTTCCTTGTTATGTATCGACCCGAAAAGAAGTCTCATCCTGAAAGAATATGTAAATAAAGTGTCGTTGCTTGTTTATAAAATCCGGGTGATTAGTGGTGTGTATTGGTATCATGGTTGGTACGGGGAGAGATAGTGACGTTTCATTTTGCTTCCGCTAGTGAGTCGCGCTGGGACCGCTTTAAAAAAAATGCCTGTGATTAACGACGCTTTCTCTAAGTGTAAGGCATGAAAGGGTAATAAGATGTAACATCGGTGCTTGTGGCAACCGCCGAAGGGTTCGGGGTGCTACAAGCTAATCTAATCAACACTAAAGGGGAATTGGATAACCTCCTGGATCTCCCGGACCAAGGGCCTTCCATGCACTTCCCGTGGCGACAATAGATCTTGCAAATGATTGACAAATTGCTGCTGAACTAGCATAGGGTCAGTGATTTGGATACCCGACGCATCCATAATAGAGAAGATTATATTTCTCACATGTCTCTTGTTGACATAATGATGGAAGAATCTAAAATTGCGGTCGCCTTCCTTAAGCCACTTAATTCTGGACTTTTGCCTGAAAAATGATTCTTCTTTAGAGCGCAGGTCCAAGAAAGTTCGCCGCTGACCCTTCTCCAACTCCGCAAGAACAACATAATTCAGGTCTTACTGGAGGTCAAGCTGTGTGGTCCTTAGAGCCACCCTCACTTCAAAAGTCCTGACAGAGATGTTGGAGAATGACTCTTTTATTGAGAATCTTGAGATGAGCTTTAAGGGATTTTAGCTTGCACACCAATCTAAACATGGGCACCCCCTCACTAGGCTCCTCCCAAACTTGGCTAACAATTGAATTGAAATCCAGGCGTTCCATCCAAAAGTTGAAAAACTTAAAAAGTTTCCTTCAAGGTACCGGGTTTAACACTTTGACCACCATAGGGGAATGATCAGAGATACCTAGTGCAAGGAAGGAAGTCTTAGAGAAGGAGAAATCCTGGCTCCATTTAGAGTTGACTAGGACCCTGTCAATCTTTCTTGCCTTCCATAAAGCTCTAAAAGAGGTGGTCTAGGTAAACCGAAAGCCAACATACCTCAAATCATCTAACTCAGCCTGAAGTAAGCATTGTCTCAACTCATCAAAGTACAAGATCCAAGTGTCTATGCCTCCTAATCCATCAAACGGGTCCCTAATAGTGTTGAAGTCACTAGCCACTAGCCAAGGCAAATCCTACAAAGCTGCACTTCTGAGAATAAGGTCATCCCATAGTGGTCTCCTTGATGGGAAAGTGTGTTCTCCATAGACTACCGAGATACAACAATCCTCACCCGAAGAAAGCATCTTTAGATTCCCATGAATCACCTAAGCGTCAACCAAGAACACTTCAAAGCTAACAACTATAGGGTTCCAGCCAATCCAAATCCTCCCTCTAGGAGCACAACTATAGTTCGCTAACCAACACCAATCCCTCAATAAACTCGTAGAGATAGAGGAGAATAGAGCTTCTAGAACTTTAGTCTCCAAAAGACCAACGAAGCATAGACCATTTGAGGAAACCAGACTTCGGACCTCAGCTTGCCTTATCGGGTCAACAAGACCCCTAATATTCCAAAAACCTATGTACATATATAATATATACAAATAAGGAAAGAGGAGGGCAGCTTACCTCCGCTTGGGAGGTTTCCGGCGAGAGGCCATCGGTGCCACAGGGGTTGTAGCAGGAGGTGGATCTAGGGCAAGAGTCAGCAACTTATCCTGCACCATTTCCAACCATCTAGAAGTAGCCCTTGGGGATGGGCATGGGGAAAACAAGTCCTCATCCGAGTAGTTAGAAAGGCTAGCTGAGACATCCAATTCCATGCCTTGATCTTAAGGTTCCATGGTCGGGGCTTCAAATGGCCTAAAATTATTCGCACCAGGGCTAGAAAGGGATACCACCACCTTCAAAGGAATACTCAGTCCTTTCACAGGCTTTCGAGAAGAGGCGGACTAAAGGCACAGGCTTCCCCGAGATAGAAGCCTTCGCCCTCCGGTTGAGCCCTTCATCGCCAAAGTTGTTCGGACAGGAGGAGGGTCCTTCCTTCGGGAGAATGGACTTTTTCTTCTACTTTTTTGACCTATTTCCAAGCCTGCTCAGGCACTTCCTACAATTCTGCAACAACCAAAGTCCCTAAGACCTGCTCCCAAACTTGCTTGAGCTCTTCGAGGGGTCCATCACCGCCAGAGCAGGAACGGGATCCTGGGCAGACACCGATGAAGAAGGGAAGGCCTGGACCCGCTGCACAACTCCGTTGGAGCTGGTATTGGCTGGGAAATCCGCACGTTTGTGCCCAAAAGAGCCGCACCTGCCGCACTCCACCGGCCTCCACTCGTACTCGATAGCCACCAAGCACGACACTTCATCCAAGACGATGTCTACGGAATTACACCTTGGTTGCCCTGCATGGATCTCCACGCATACCCTAGCAAAGGAAATCATCTTCATTTGCTACATTCACTCATCAACATATAAGGGGCTTACTCACAACACTTGCAATGGCACTTATGGAAAGTGTCGACCATAGATCGAAGGGGAGGTTCTTCAACATAATCCACACTGGAACCGAGGCTTACTTGTCCTTTTTAAGCTCCATGAGAGGCCTCCATTCTTGCAAAATAAGGGGCACCCTTACAACCGTTAGGGGGCCTTCCCCAATGATCTTTCTCCGAAAAAAAGGGTCCAAGATATGGAAGTAGAAGAATCCTTGGTCATCCACCAAAATTTCAGCAAGTTTCGAACCCCAAACATGTTTCAAGGATTCCTCCGTGAGATTGACAGGAAGCTTTCTCCCTATATAATATCCAATGAGGCACTCGTGCCACTTGGGATCCGTTGCCTCCAACACTTCCTCCGAAAGATGGACAATCGGCCTGTTATCCACAAAGGTAGGTGGAACATAGAATAGGTTGTATCCTTTTGTAGCAAGCCGTGCAACACTCACCCAAGAGTGGGCAGGGATAAGCTTTGAGTCTCCTGGTCGCTAAGCAGGAACCTGCGGCTTTTTGGAGGAAGACCGAGCACAGCTACAACCACGAGAATGACCTGGGCGAGTTGGGGGCTTATGTGGCCCTCTCTATTGACTTGCAAGGCCTGACTTGAAGGAGTCAGCCTGACCTGGAGGCATCGAGGGTAGGCTAACATGGGCACGGGAGGAGGGGCTTCGCCCCTTTGAGGTGCCAGCAGCTTACTGAGCCTCTCAAGGAAGTCCACCCACACCAGTAGTGGAAGAGGCCATATCACAAACACCTAGCGTGCACCCCATACACTACCATAGAAAGACCATTGAAATGAATGAAACGTACCAGGCCAGGCTTTAGCGACACAATGTGGGAGAGAAGGCAAGTCAAGCTAGCTCAGACATGGCCCAGCAGGTAACAACAGACACAGCAGAACCCAAAAACGCAGGAATAGTGCGAGAAGCACTAGGCCAACGTGATCTGAACTTGTAGGCCAAATAAGGAGAAACAGCTTAGTGGGGAGGTGAAGGTAATTTAGGCAACCCTGTCCTCCAAAGCAGGGCCTAAATGACCAGTTGAAACCTTTGCACCAAGCAAAACACTAGTCCGGCAAGTCAAGATAGCGAGCACGCCTAGGGCAGAGGAGATCTCAACTTGTAGACCAAATCAAGGGAAACTATTTGGTGAAGATGAAGAGGAAGGTCAGAAGAACCCGTCCTCCAAATTTCAGCCCAAACAAACGGTTGGAACTCCAGGAACGAACAAAACACCATACAGTGAACAGTGCCAAAATCACCTAGTAGAGAGAACCCACGTGAACAGTACCCTCGCGAGAAACAAAGCTTATTCTTTTGCAATTTTTTTTTTTTTTGGTAAATGTAAGATATGTATAGATTTTGCCTAAAAAGAATACAAGGAAGGAGGCTCGGCACCTACAAAAGAAAGACACTTGAGATGACAAGAGTGAAAAAAGAGTGTAAGGGTGCCATGGTTCCCAAGAGAGACCAACCGGTAAGACCAAAACACAAGACACCTTAGCACCACCCAATCCCAAAACTGAACCCTTCCAAAGGAATTGCCGGAGTAATTGTTCAATGTGATTAAGGACCAAGCATGGTAGAAAAAATACATTAGCCCAAAAGACTTGGATGGAATGGAGCACTGACCTGATGAGTTGCATGCGTCCCACAAAAGATAGGAAACGATGAGTGCATAATTGAACTCTAGCAGTAATTGCATTTACCAATGAGACACAATCTACCTTCCCTAATTTGGAAGAAATAACGGGCACTCCAAGATATCGAAAAAGCAGAGAGCCTAATTGGTAACCCAACTTGTTCAGGATATTATCACGAAGAGTGGAAGAGCCCCCAGATAAGAAAACTTCACTCTTTCTTAGGTTTGGAGTAAAACCACTCCAACTGGAAAATTTGTCTATCCCCACTTTGTAAAGATCAATAGAAGCCAAGCTAGCTTATGCAAAGAGTAGCACGTCATTTGCAAAGAATAGATGAGATAGCCTAGAGGACTTACAACGCTAGAAGAACCCAAAGGCTGGTTGACAGGTCTGAATAACCAATAAGCCCATAAAAATTTCCATAACAAGAGTGAAGATGTATAGAGACATTGGGTCTCATTGTCGAATGCCCCTGCCACTTGAAAAGAACCCATGGAGTTCCCCATTCAAAGAGATGGAAAATTTGGGGGAACGGATGCAGACCATGATACGGGCAATGAACTCCGAGGGGAAGCTAAAAGCTTGCAAGGTTAATTCAATGAAATCCCAGTTGACTGTATTATAGGTTTTTCGGAAATCAACCTTAATAACACACTTTGGCCAGTAAGGATCATGATGGAAATCACAAAATAGCTCCTGGGCCAGCAAAATGTTGTCATTAATATGTGTGCCTTTAACAAAAGCATTTTAGGGCAAACTAATAATAGAGGGTAGCACATGAGAAAGCCGATTAGCTATTAATTTAGTGATGCATTTGTATATAGTGTTGTAATAAGCTATAGGCCGAAAGTAATTGACATTTGAAGCATTAGGGATCTTGGGAACCAATGCCAAAATGGTAGTATTTATCTCTCGCAACAGCTTGCCAGTCACGAAGAAATCTTTAACCACCAAAATTACCGAAGAACCAACAATCCCCCAAGAGTGTTTAAAGAACTCTACATTAAAGCCATCCAGACCGGGGGCTTTGCCCATTGCAAGTGAGAATAAGGTATCTCAAATCTCCAAATTAGAAACGGGGCTAGAGAGAAAATGCACCTGATCTTCATCTAGTGTCCATCTCAGAACCGCCCAAATCTCCTCCACAGTAGGTCGACCAAAGGGAGAAGAGGCCGCTAGTAAATCACGAAAATGCTAGACAAACAAGTGCTACACTTCAAGGGTCGGAAGTGATATTATCACCGTCAGATAGTGAGATAACCCTGTTTCGAAGGTGTCTTCTGTTTACCAAGTGATGAAAAAATTTGGTGTTGAGATCACCTTCTTTCATCCATCACACCCTTAACTTTTATCTGTAGAAAGATTCTTCTTGAAGGCACAATTCAAAGAAAGTCTAGAATTGTATCTTTTCATTTTCAGCAAGTTGTAGATTAAGGGGATCACTTTGCAGAGCATCTTTGGTGTTGCTTAATGCATGCCTTGCCTCAACTGTTCTAGAAGATAGGTCCCAAAAGGACTCTTTGTTGAGCTGTTTTAACCTGCACTTAAGTAGTCGCAACTTACAGCAAAGAATGTACAACAATGTCTCACTAAAGGGCAAGTCCTAGACTTGGGAAACCAAAATGAAGAAATCCAGGTGGGTAGTCCAGAAGTTAAAAAAAAAAAAAAAACTAAAAAGGCTTGCAAGTCTTAGGAGTAGACATAATTTTAACAACCATCGGCAAGTAATCCAAAATACCAAGGGCCAAAAATGAAGCTTCAGAGAAAGAGAACTTAGAATTCCAATAAGAATTCACAAGGACTCTATCAATTTTTCTTTTTGCTTTCGCATTTTTTTTTTTTTGGTAAAGGTAAGTAATATATTGGTTTTGCAAGAAAGAATACAAGAGGGAGGCCTGGCACCAACAAAAACAGACAATCAAGAAGACAAAAGTCTAAAACGAGTGTAAGGGTGCCATGGTTCCCAGAAAAAGGGAGCAACAACAACAAAAGGAAACAAAAGACAACAAAAACTAGAAAACCTCCGTCAATCAAAAATAAAAGAATGGATGTTCCAGCTTCGTTGAAGTCTTCTATTCATGGGCACATCAGGAACATGTTTAAAGGTCATAGCCTTATCTTTGATAGCCTTCTGAAGATGCATTTTCATCGCTGGAAGAAAGAGAGTTTGATTCCGAAAAAGCACATTGTTCCGCTCTTTCCAAATGATATAACACATTGCACCAAAACTAAACCGAGCCAGGATCTGATAAAAACTCTTCCCCATAAACCGCTTGGAAGCCCAGGCCAAATTATCCACCCAACGCTTGTTTCGCCACACTAGGTTGAATCTTGGCACCCAAAATGAAATAAGACTATCCAAAGCACGGCAAGCAAAGAACAAATGATCTATAGAATCAGGTCTACATGAACAAAGGGGACAATTTGTAGGGGGGATCCTACCATAAGAGATGAGCAAAACCTGAGTCGGCAGCCGCTTGCACGAAATAAGCCAAAGATGCGTTTGATATCTTGGAGGCAAGGCAATATTCCAAACAAAAGAAGCCCACGAGATGACATTACGCTTCGGTCGGATCAAATCCCAGGCAAAAGCAATGGAGAAGCGACCAGATGGGTGCAGAAGCCACTGAAACCGATCCTCCTCTTGGTTGAATACTAGAAGGGGATTCCACCAATTAGCCATGATGTTAATGATATACCAGCCCATAGGAGTAGCAAAACCATCAGCAACCGAAGCAGAGTGGGATATACCCGAGCAATAAATATCCTGATCAGAAAAGATCTTGTATAAAGGACCATTTAGGTGCCAAGGATCGAACCAAAAGGAGACCAACCTCCCATTTCCAATGCTCCATCTGAAATATTGCTGAAATTGATCGAGAAGATCTAATAACTTCCTCCAGGCCCAAGAGCAATGAATAGGGCAAGGGACCACCCAAAATTTTTTCCGCTTCAAGAAATTGGAAAGAATCCACTTACACCACAGGGATTCTTTATCCGAGAAAAGAATCCAAATATGTTTGAGCATGGACGCAATGTTGTTCTCCCTTAGAGTACGAATACCTAAGCCCCCTTCATTTTTGGGAAGGCAAACATTACACCACGAGACTTTAGCACCACTTGCACCCATCTCAGGGCCTCTCCACAAGAATTGGCGGAAAATTTGCTCAATTCGGTTTAGAACTAAACATGGCAGAAAGAACACATTAGCCCAAAAGACTTGTATAGAATGAAGCACCAACCTTATAAGTTGAAGACACCCCCGCAAAGGAGAGGAATCTATTGGTCCAAGACTGAACACGAGCCGTGATTGAATTAACCAAGGAGACGCGGTCAACTTTCCCTAATCTAGCTGAAATAACCGGTACTCCTAGATAGTGGAAAGGAAAGGTGCCCAACTGATAGCCCAGCTTATTGAGGATATCCTCATGAAGGTCAGAGGAGCCTCCAGAAAGGAAAACTTCACTCTTCCGAAGATTCGGAATCAGCCCACTCCAGCTAGACAATTTCTCGATACCATTCTTGAGAAGATCAATAGACGGTAAGTTAGCTTCAGCGAAGAGTAGTACATCATCAGAAAAGAAAAGATGAGAAAGTCAGGTGGGCTTGCAACGCCAGAAAAAACCAAAGTCCGGACGTGAAGTTTGAATGTCCATAATACCTGTAAAGACTTCCATCACAAGAGTAAAAATATACGGCGACATGGGATCACCTTGACGAATACCCCTCCCACTTGAAAAGAACCCATGGAGTTCCCCATTAATTGCAACCAAGAACTTGGGGGTATGAATGCAAATCATAACCCGGGCAATGAACTCCTGGGGGAAACGGAAAGCCTGTAGACACAATTCAATAAACCTCCAATCCACCGTATCGTAGGCCTTCCTAAAATCAACTTTAATAACACATTTAGGCCGGTAAGGATCATTGTGAAAACCACAAAATAGCTCCTGAGCAAGTAAAATATTGTCACTGATGTGTCTACCTTTTACAAAGGCATTTTGGGGCAAACTAATGATAGAAGGTAGCACCTGAGAGAGCCGATTAGCAATAAGCTTGGTAATACACTTGTATAATGTATTACGGCAAGCAATTGGCCAAAAATCATTCACATTGGAAGCATTCGGGACTTTGGGGACCAGGGCCAAAATAGTTGTGTTAATTTCCCACAACAACATGCCCGTCTCAAAGAAATCTTTCACTGCCAGAATAACAGAAGGTCCAACAATCTCCCAAGAATGTTTTAAAAATTCCACATTGTATCCATCAGGGCCAGGGGCCTTACCCACCGCAAGAGAGAATAGAGTATCTTTAATTTCAGTCTCCGAGATGGGGCTAGAAATAAAACGTACCTGATCCGCATCAAGGGTGTGCCTCAACACCGCACACATCTCCTCCACCGAAGGCCTCGCAGCAGGGGGAGAGAAGGCCAATAACTCCAAGAAGTGGTCAACAAATAGGTTTTGAACTTCAGAGGGATTTGAGGTAGAAACAATCCCATCGGAGAGCGAGATAATTCTATTGTGAAGTTGTCTCTTGTTTACCGAGTTATGGAAAAATTTAGTATTAAGATCACCTTCTTTCAACCACCACACCCGAGACTTTTGTCTATAAAACGATTCCTCTTGAAGGCGCAAATCTGAGAAGGATTAGATATGTTGTTTTTCCAATTCAGCAAGTTGAATATTCGAATAGTCATTCTGAAGAGCATCTTGGGTTTGGAGCAATGCACATCTTGCTTCAGCCGTTCTAGAGGACAAGTCCGAGAAGGACTCCTTGTTGATATGTTTCAACTTACATTTGAGAAGCCGAAGCCTTGAGCAAAGAATAAACATTGGAGAACCCACAAAGGGAGAATTCCAAGCTTGCGAAACCACATCAGTAAAATCCGGATGAGAAAACCAGAAATTGAAGAACTTGAAAGGCTTATGAGACTTAGGGATAGGCATAATCTTAATAATCATTGGAGAATGATCTGAAATGCCAAGGGCCAGGAAAGAGGCCTCAGAAAAAGAAAATTCAGCAATCCAACAAGAATTAACGAGAACACGATCAATCTTTTTTTTCTTACGGTTGGCACCCATGGAAGTATTCCAAGTAAATCTATTCCCGGTATACCTGAGATCGTCAAGACCAGCTTGAATGAGGCACTCACGTAGCTCACCAAAAGCTGGGATCCAACCATTAGAACTACCCAATCTATCCGAAGGGTCATGAATTGCATTAAAGTCTCCTGCTAGTATCCAAGGGAAACCCGAAAGGAGAGAGCTAGTCTGAATAATGTCAGCCCAAAGAGGACGTCTAGCCAGAAAACTATGCTCAGCATAGACCACCGTAAGGAAGAGAGCCTTACTAGAATTTAAGCAAGATAACTTTCCATGAATAGCTTGATCCGAAGAAGAGTTCGTAACAAATAAGACTTCACAGGGGTTCCACCCCACCCAAATTCTTCCTTTCAAGGAATGATTATAATTGTTTTCCCACTTCCAGCCCAGCAACAAAACAGCAGAGATCGCACTAAAGGCACCTTGGGAAATCTTTGTTTCCACAATACCAACACAACATAGATTATGAGATCTAACAAAGTTTCTTATTTCAGCTTGTTTGAGATGGTTACCAAGTCCTCTAATATTCCAAACTCCAATATACATAGCTATATATATAACTATATAATGTATTACGATGAGAATAGAAGTTACCAACGTGATCTCCTCCGGCTAGTGCCTTAAGGAGGGTTAGGAGGAGCAGCCAACGTTGGGATAGGAGGGGTGGCCAACTTTGGGACAGACGGAGTCTTGGGCAAGTTCCTTTTAGCATGGGCTTCCTCAGAAACAGCATAATGCTTAACATTTGTAACCAATTCACTAGGACCATCAGGTTCCTCATCTGAGCTGCTACTTACCGCACTAGCCGCATCCTCAGATTCTTCAGCAGTAGAGCCAGACCCAATATAAGCAGATTCTGGGATCGGCTCAATAGGAACCATCGTGGAGGGAGGTCGAGTAGAGCTGGGAATCAAAGCACCTTTATTTTTCTAGGCAAACTTGCTTAAAGCTTGAGAAGAATCTGATTTATCCATAAACTTCAAAGAAGAGATAGGAGTAGGAGAGTCCTTCCCATTCGACCCCGACGGTTGCCTTTTCTTCCGAGTTACCTGCTTCCAGTCATCCTGCTGGTCAGCATAAGACACCTTACGAGGCTGGGCGGGACGAATCGAGGGGGGCACCGTAGGCATAGTAGCATCTCGAGCTTCCTCAGCAATAGCATCACGGGACTTATCTGCTACGGGTGCTGGAACTTCTTTCTCCTCACAGTTATGGCCAAAGACATGGCATTTCGGACACGCAATGGGTATCCATTCGTACAAGATAGGAACAATGAAGGACTCCCCATTCAGAAATACCTCCACAGATTCACATTTCTCTAACTTAGCCGACACTTCAACACATACTCTTGCAAAAGACAAACGTTTCATTTTTTCAGTCAATGGGTCCACATATAAGGGTCTACCAACCGCACTCACTATTTGGCTTATATCAAGAGCAGACCAATAAGCAAAAGGTATGTTTTTCATACGGATCCAAACGGGCACAGAGGATTGCAAGTCCTTCCTCAGCTCAAGAGTGGGATCCCATTGTTTCATAATAAGTGGCACTCTATTCACCGTCAATGGACCTTCCTCAAGAATCTTCTTGCGGTAATCAGGGTCAGGAATAAAGAAGAAATAAAATCCTTCATCATCAGCAAGCATTTCAGTTAAATGGGAGCCCCACGTCTCCTTAAGGACTGACTCAGTCATTTTGAACGGCACTTTCTTGCCAATGAAATACCCCATCAAACAATGATTCCATTTCGGATCTGCCGCATGCACCACTTCCTAAGAGAGGTGCATCACTCCTCTTTTTCCAACAGAAGTTGGAGGCACGAAGCTAAGTTCATATCCCTTTGCGAGAGCCTAGCAACATTAACCCATGAACGGGTTGGAGGGGCTTTCTGCTCACTCCATTTTTGTCCAGCAGGACAAGCCACTCTAGGGCCACAAGAAGCAGATCTAAGGTGGCTCCTACCATGCCTAAAGCCCGCTTGGGACTCCTCATTTGGATGGCCCAACTAACTTAGGAGATTTGAAGAGGATGCCATTACGAAACAGCACAGTACCCCAACAGAGCACCGGCCCAAACCCTAGAATAAATTCAAGGAGAGCAATCAGGCCATACCAGGTGTTCGTAGGGGCTTAAGGGCCTTCAGGGACAAGGAAATCCACCAGCAATCAGCACACCAACCAGTCAAAGCCACCCACGAAGACAAAGACTAGAATCGGGAAAGGCTAGGCGCACCAGAAATTCTGATCGAGAGCTCCCATCTTGATAAATGAAAACCAACCAAGCCAAGCTTACCTGGGGTTTGTAGGTGGTCCCCAAATGACCTAGCCCACGAAAAATCAACTCCAGATACCAGCGGAATCAACCAAAATCCGCAAAAAACCAGCTAGAGTGAATAGTGCCAGAATCGCCCAAATGGAGAGGAAAGTGAACAGTAAATTATTCTCTCTTCGACAATTTAATACGCATTCCCCTGACTATCCCTGTTAATCATTACTCCGATCCCGATGGCCAACATAATAGGACCGGAATCCTATGATATTATCTCATGCTAATGTATACAGAGTGTAGGCTTGCTTTGAGCACTTTTAATTTCTTCAAAGTAACAGTACCGGAGGCACGACCCAGTCAGTTAAGGACAAGAGCATATCGCTAATAGAAGGGACGAGCCAATTAGAGCACACCGTGAAGCGGACCAGTCAACCCAACCCAAGATCCAACTACGAACTTTTTAACTACAGCAACTTAAATATACGCTATTGAAGTTGGAATTATCGCGGTTGCTGGCACCATACTTGCCCTCCAATGGATCCTCATTAAGGGATTTAGATTGTATTCATTCCAATTACCAAACTCAATGAGCCCGGTATTGTTATTTATTGTCACTACCTCCCCGTGTCAAGATTGGGTAATTTGCACGCCTACTACCTTCCTTGGATGTGCGAGCCGTTTCTCAGGCTCCCTCTCCAAAATCGAACCTTAATTCTCCGTCACTCGTCACCACCATAGTAGGCCACTATCCTATCATCAAAAGTTGATAAGGCAGAAATTTGAATGATGCGTCGCCAGCATGATGGCCATGTGATCCGTCAAGTTATCATGAATCGACTTTTGGAAGGGATGCATTTATTAGATAAAAGGTCGACACAGGCTTTGCCCGTTACTTTGATGATTCATGATAACTTGACAGATCGCACGACCATCGTGCCGACGACGCATCATTCAAATTTCTACCTTATCAACTTTCGATGGTAAAATAGTGGCCTACTATGATGGTGATGAGTGACGGAGAATTAGGGTTTGATTCTGGAGAGAGAGCCTGCGAAACGGCTCCCACATCAAAGGAAGGCAGCAGGCGTGAAAATTACCCAATCCTGACACGAGGAGGTAGTGACAATAAATAACAATATCGGGCTCTTTGAGTCTGGTAATTGGAATAAGTACAATCTAAATCTCTTAACGATGATCCATTTGAGGGAAATTTTGGTGCCAGCAACTGCGGTAATTCCAGCTCCAATAGCGTATATTTAAGTTGTTGCAATTAAAAAGCTTGTAGTTCGACCTTGGGTTGGGTCGAACAGTCCGCCTCACGGTGTGCACCGATTAGCTCATCCCTTCTATCGACGACACGCTCCTGGCCTTAACTAGTCGGGTCGTGCCTTCGGTGCTGTTACTTTGAAGAAATTAGAGTGCTCAAAGCAAACCTATGCTCTGTATACATTAGCATCGAATAACATCATAGGATTCTAATCCTATTATGTTGGCCATCGGGATCAAAGTAATGATTAACAGGGACAGTCGGGGGGATGTGTATTTCATAGTTAGAGGTGAAATTCTTGGATTTATGAAAGACGAACAACTGCGAAAGCAAGAAAGCATATGATTTTGCCATTCTCGGATTCTCGGGTTACTGTTCATGTTTTCTCTCTACTGGGTGACAATTTACTATGCATCCATTTATGGTCTGTGAGCTGTTGCGATTGCTTCGGCCATCCGTTGGGTGCGATTTTTTTAGAGAAGCCTCGCCTCTACCCTCCTCAAATCCTCACCGAAGCATTTTGCCGGACATGGCCTGAATCGTGGGATCTCGTTGCTCTTCCCTAGGGTTCTGGTGCAAATTCGGGCTCGACTCTGATCTTGAAGTGAACCGATCGTTCCAGCTGGCCATTGGTTGCGATCTTTGGAGGTAAGCCTCGCCTCTTCCCTCCTAGGAATATACCGAAGCTTTGTTCCTACCATGGCCTGTATTGCTGGTTCCCGTTGATCTGTAGTAGGGTTCTGGTGCGATATTAGTGTCTCGGGTTCCTTCGTGTTTAGTTTTATGGCTTCGACAAGCAATGATCCTTTGGGCCGAGGTAAAGGCAAGCCTCAGGCTCCCAATGGTCGTAGCCGAAGCCACGTGCGGTATACCTCTCGTGGTCGAGATGGAAGACGTCCCGAGGCTGTGAACCGGAATAGATCAAAAGTTCCTCAGACCCGTTCATGGGTTAATGTTGCTAGTCTATCTGCCAAAGGCTATGATCTAGACTTTGCCCCGCCTATTTCGGTTGGGAAGAAATCGGTTGTGCATTTATCTGATAACGCAAAATATGCTGGAGATCCGAAATGAAATAGTTGTCTGGTAGGATACTATGTGGGGAAGAACGTGCCGTTTAAGATCACTGAGATGGCTTTGAAACAGGCGTGGGGTGCGCATCTGTCGGAAGTATTGGCCAACGATGACGGGTTTTACTTCTTCACCATTCCTGATGATGAATTTAAAGGAAAATATTGGATGGAGGCCACTTAACAGTGGCCAGAGTCCCTCTGGTGCTTAAGCAATGGCACCACACCATGGAGCTGAAGAAGGACCTCCAATCATTGGTTCCGGTCTGGATTCGTCTAAAGAACATCCCTTTTGCATATTGGTCAGCTCCGGGAATTAGCGAAGTTGCTAGTGTAGTAGGGAGGCCCTTATATGTGGATCTTTTGACTGAGAAAATGAAACGCCTATCGTTTGCTAGGGTATGTGTAGAGATTTCTGCAAAATTGGAGAGGTGTGAGGAAGTTGAAGTATTGGTGGATGACAAAGCTTTCTCGGTGCCGGTGCTCTATGAATGGAGACCCAATTCATGTTCGAAATGCTGTGCGTTTGGACATAATTGCTTAGCAAAGGAGGATCCCAAGCAACCTCCGGTTGCTGTAAAACCTTCTGCTGCTATTGCAGATCCTGCTATCTCATCTGCCTCGGAAGATGGTTGGAAGCAGGTCACGAATAGGAAGAAAAGCAGCACTCAGGACAAAAGAAGAAGGTGGAATCTGCACCTCCAATTTCGGCTTTAAAGGTTAAATTGATAGATGCTCCGTCTATCCATCATGCAGCTGAAGAACAGAACAGCTTGATACTAGGAAATGATGGAAACTCAATGGCTCTAGTTGTCTCTAACCCTAATGATGCCTCGGTAGCCCTGTCTTATGAGGAAGACTCGGATGATGATGTGAGTGTAGTCAACAGTAGTAGCAGTGAGGGAGAGGATCCGGTGTCTATTGCGCCAAGCCACCACGATGATCCTCAACATGGCCCTAAGGCTCCTCCCATCCAAAAGTTCACTCCTAAGGCTTCTGTTATGGCCACTCCCTCAAGTGCTCCTAATAAGGGGTCAAACAGAAGGAGGCCTTCCAAACGTCGGTAGTGTTGCCCTCTATCCTTGGTTTTTGATATGATTATTGGTATTTGGAATATTAGGGGCCTTGGTGACCCTATTAGACAGACCGAAATTAGGAATTTTGTCAGGTCCAATAATCTCTGCTGTGTTGGAATTGTTGAGACTAAGATTTCCTCTGCTGCTTTTAATTCGGTTACTTCTGTTTTATTACCTAGCTGGAGTTGGGCTAATAACTATAATCATTCCCATAAGGGGAGAATCTGGGTGGGGGTGGAACCCTCGTGAGGTTGATTTTTTGGTTAATGCCTCCTCGGTGCAAGCTATTCACGGTAGACTTCTTTGGTTGGTTTCTAGCAAGGCCCTATTTTTGTCGGTCATCTATGCTGAGCACCGTTTTGTCTCTAGACGGCCTTTATGGGAAGATCTTATACAAACCAGTGGTATTCTTTCTTCTACGCCCTGGATTGTAGCTAGAGATTTCAATGCCATTCGTGACCCTTCGGATAGAATTGGTAGCTCTAATGCGTGGATCCCTGCCTTTGATGAATTTAGAGATTGTCTGGTCCAGGCTAGCCTAGATGATTTGCGCTACACTGGTTATAGGTACGCTTGGGCTACTTCGTCGGGCCTCAATCGAAAACAGAGGAAAATAGATAGGGTGTTGGTCAATGCCCACTGGAACTCGGAATTTTCCTTCTCGAAAGCCTCTTTTATAGCTCCAGGCATATCGGATCACACTCCTATGGTTATTAAGGTTATGCCAGTTCCCAAGTCTTCCAAGCCGTTCAAGTTCTTCAATTTTTGGATGACTCATCCGGATTTCTCTAGAATGGTTTCAGAAGTCTAGGAATCTCGCTTTCACGGTTCGCCTATGTTTACCCTTTGTGCAAAGCTCCGCCTCCTTAAATGCAAGCTGAAACAGCTCAATAAGGAGTCTTTTTCTAACCTGTCTATGAGAACTGCGGAGGCTAGACGGGCCCTCCAAGCAACTCAAGATGCTATGCAAGCTGATCCTTTGAACACTTTTCTTGCTGATACAGAAAAGCAGCAGATTCAAGTCTTTGCAAACCTACACTCCAAGAGGAATCGTTTTATCGGCAGAAATCTAGGGTGCAATGGTTAAAAGATGGAGACCTTAATACTAAATTTTTTCACCAAGTTGTGAACAAGAGACACCTCCAGAATAGAATCATCTCGGTTACTAGTGGAGATATCACTACCTCGGACCCTTCGGAAGTTCAGAAGATTTTTGTTGATCATTTTCGTGATTTACTTACTGCTTCTTCTACCTCGATTTGTCCTGCCAAGGAGGAGATCCGAGCGGTGCTCAAGCATTCTCTGGATGAGGAGCAGGTTCGTTTCTTATCTTCTCCTGTCTCGGATGATGAAATTCAGGATACTCTTTTTTCTCTTGCAATGGGAAAAGCCCCTGGGCCCGATGGTTTTAATGTTGAATTTTTCAAGCATTCTTGGGATATTGTTGGTGCTTCAGTAACCTTGGCAGTCAGAGATTTCTTCGTAACAGGTGAGCTGTTAAAGCAAATCAATACCACAATTATTGCCCTAGTGCCCAAGATCCCTAATGCCTCGACTGTTCATGACTTCAGGCCAATTGCTTGTTGTAATACTATATATAAATATATCACTAAACTCATTGCTAATCGCCTATCCCATGTTCTGCCCTTCATCATTAGTTTGCCCCAAAATGCGTTTGTTAAGGGAAGACACATCAGTGATAACATCTTGCTTGCCCAAGAGCTGTTTAGTGGATTCCAGCATGATCCATATCGGGCTAAGTGTGTCATTAAGGTCGACTTTAAGAAGGCCTATGATACGGTAAATTGGGAATTCATTAAAGTCTGTTTACAAGCTTTCGGGTTTCCTCAAGTATTTATTGATAGTATTATGACTTGTATCTAATCCCCTAAATTCTCCATATCTTTAAATGGGGAGCTTCATGGATTCTTTGCTAGTGGGAGGGGTATCCGACAAGGCGATCCAATGTCTCCCTACATATTCACTCTTGTGATGGAAGTTTTTATTGGATTACTAGATATTCAGACCAGCCACCCTAATTTCGGCTTCTTCTGGAGATGTAAATCGATTAAACTCTCCCATATGTTCTTTGCTGATGATGTCCTCTTATTCTTGGAAGCTAGTTTGGCTTCTATTGATCTTTTGAAGACATGAATTGATTCTTTTTCCAACTGGAGTGGATTGGTGCCGAATCTGAATAAGAGTGAAGTTTTTTTATCCGGCAGATCGTCCGACCTTCGAAATGATATCTTGAACAAGCTAGGATTCCAGGTTGGCTCCCTTCCCTTTCGGTATCTTGGAGTCCCTGTCATATCCGCAATACTAGGGAAGGCGGATTGTGTAACGTTGGTTAATGCGATAACAACTCGGGTCCAATCTTGGACCCATAGATTCCTATCGTTTGCTAGTAGACTTTAGCTCATTAAGTCCGTGCTCTACTCTATTCAAGTCTTCTGGGCGAGCATATTTTTTCTACCGTGTGCTGTGCTTGATCGTATTGAGAAAATCCTCCGCCAATTCCTATGGAAAGGACCGATGATGGGTCCGAGTGGGGCCAAAGTTGCTTGGAGCGATGTATGCCTCCCGAGAGAGGAGGGAGGACTCGGAATTTGGACTTTGAAGGAAAATAATATGGCCCTGATGCTCAAGCATATCTGGAAGCTCTTCTCGGACAAAGAATCCCTTTGGTGTAAGTGGATTCACTCCACCTTTTTAAATCGCAAGAATTTCTGGGTTATTCCTATTCCTACTTATTGTTCTTGGGCTTGGAAAAAGCTCATTCGCCTTCGAGGTGTGTACCAATAGCATTTTAGATGGAAGATAGGCAATGGTAGATCTGTGTCGTTCTGGTTTGATCCGTGGCACCTTAATGGACCACTCAATCGACTATTTTCCAATTAGGAAATCTATCGTTCAGGCATCTCACGGGTTGCCTCAGTAGCTGATGCTTTCTCTACGCCCCTGGGTTGGTATGTTATTAATATTATGGCTAATTGGTGGGATCCCTTACCTGAGTTCAACTTGCAAGAAGACCGATTCCAATGGATACGACATCCCTCGGGGTGATTCTCGACAGCGTCTGCTTGGGAGCTGTTCAAACCCAAAGGAAATGTGGTACCTTGGTCCTCGTTCGTGTGGAGCTCCTCCATGCCGCCGAGATACCAAACCCACCTATGGCTTATCACCCGTAACAGGCTGCCAACTCAGGTTATGCTCCTCTCCTATAATACGATTCCAACAGCTACCTATCCGTTTTGCTCAAGCAGGCCTGATTCGGTGGACCACCTCTTCTTTGCGTGCCAAACCCCGGGTAATCTCGCCTCCTTCTGGGCTACTAAGTTTAATATCTTGTGGCGAAACAAATCGTGGCGTGAGAACCTTGATTGGGCCTCTAAACGCTTCTCGGATAGGAGCTTTTATCACTCTCTGGCTCGGTTCAGTTTTGGAGCCCTTTGCTATATCATTTGGAAGAACGTAACAATATCATCTTTCGGAATCTGACTCTTTTTATCCCGGCGATGAAGATGCATCTCCACAAGGCAATTAAAGACAAAGCGATGACTTTCAATCATGTCATGGATACCCCGAAGAACAGAAGGCTGCAACAGAGCTGGGACTTGAGTCTGTCTATCTTTGAATGATGGAGGGTCATTCAGTTTTAGCTTAGTCTTTGTTGTTTAGGGTGTTCTTTGTTGTTTTTTGGATCCCAAGGCACCCCTACACTCTTTCCTGACTTTGGTCTTTTTGAGTGTCTGTTTTTTTGGTGCCTGGCATCCCCCTCCTTGTAAATTTTTGCAAAATCTATACATATCTTACCTTTACCAAAAAAAAAAAAAAAAAAAAACTGCGAAAGCAACCACCGTCTTGGTGGCCGCGATGGTTTGGGCTCTCTCTCTCACAAAGGGGAGAAGTTCAAATCCCCTCACGGTCGCTTGGGGTTTTAAGTGAGACGCCGGGGTGGTGGGTCCTCCCGCTTACGTGTCCCCCTAGGTTTACTCACCAACTACTAGTTGTACGGGGTTCCTGGGTCACCAAAAAAAAAAAAAAAACAACTGCGAAAGCAAACCTCTTTCATACGCTCAAGGCGCTTCTCTTGCCAACTCGGTTACTAACCGGGAGATAAAGAATACTCTTTTTTCCCTTGCAAGAGGCAAAACCCCCGGTCCGAATGGCTTTATAGTTGAGTTTTTAAAATCCAATTGGGGTATTGTGGGACCTTCGGTCCTAGAGGCGGTTAAGGACTTCTTCTCTTTAGGTCACCTTCTAAGGGAGGTAAACAACATTATCCTTGCTCTTGTCCCTAAAGTTCCAAATGCATGTGTTGTCACTGACTTTAGGTCCATTGCATGCTGCAATACTATATACAAGGTTATTACTAAAATCTTGGCTAATCGCATTGCGATGGTCTTGAATGATCTGATTAACCCGTCCTAGAATGCCTTTGTAAAAGGAAGACGGATTAGAGATAATATCCTTCTTGCATAAGAGTTGTTTGTTGGTTTTCATTTAGAACATTTTCTACCAAAATGTGCTGTCAAAGTGGATTTTTAGAAGGCATACGATACCGTTGATTGGGATTTTCTACAGCTTACACTCATGGCCTTCAGATTTCCCGAGTGGATTATCCGTCTAATAATGGTTTGTGTGCGAACGCCGGAATTTTTTGTCTCAATTAATGGGGAGTTACATGGGTTCTTCTCTGGTGGTCGTGGCCTCCGTCAAGGGGACCCTATGTCACCTTATCTGTTTACTCTTGTTATGGAGGTGTTCTCGGGAATCTTGAGTGCTCGGACTTCAGTTAAGGAGTTTAGGTATTTTTGGAGGTGTAAAGTGGTGAACCTTTCACACCTCTTCTTTGCAGACGATGTATTTCTCTTTTGTCAGGCTAACTGGGCTTCTGCGACTGTGCTTAAAAGGAGTTTGGATATTTTCTCTTCCTGGAGTGGGTTGTTCCCAAATAAGGACAAGAGTGAGATTTTCCTCTCGAGTGGCCCTACTTCCCTTTGAGACAATATTCGGTTAGCATTTGGTTTCAGGAAGGGAAGCTTCATGTTCGTTGTCTCGGTGTGCCCATTATCACTTCCAGACTTGGCAAAGCTGATTGCATCACCTTGATTGACCACATTACCGATAGGATCCAATCCTAGGCTCAGCGGTTTCTATCCTTTGTAGGAAGAGTCCAGCTAATAAGGTCAGTTCTACATTCTATTCAAGCATTTTGGGCCAGTGTCTTCACTTTGCCTTTGGCGGTTTTAGAAAGAGTCGAACAAATACTAAGACAATTCTTATGGAAGGGCACTACCCTTGGTAGAGGGGGGGCCAAAGTTTCTTAGGATGATGTTTGTGTTCCGAAAGATGAAGGCGGCTTAGGTATTCGGAAGTTGAAGGATTGCAACAAAGCCTCAATGCTCAAATATAGTTGGATCTTTTTTACTGAGAAAGAAACTCTATGGTGCCGTTGAGTTCATTCTAATTTCTTAAAGAAGGAGAATTTTTGGATTTCTTCCCAACCTGCTGTTTGCTCCTGGGTGTGGAAGAAAATCCTACAACTTAGAAGATATTTCAAACTATCTTTCTTCTGGAAAATTGGTAATGGCCTTAAGGTATCCTTATGGCATGATAAATGGTTATCTTGTGGCCCTCTCGACTCTTTTGTTTCGGTTTCTCTCTTGGAGAGCTTCGGCCTTCCAAGTTATGCAGTTGTGGCTGATCTCTTTTCCCCCGCGGGTCATACACTTAAATTGTTCCTAGAGAGGTCGAGTATTTCTATCTCGGTGTTATCTGTGACTCGGGATCGCTTTTCCTGGTGCTCTGACCCTTCCGGTTCATTCTCAGTTGCGTCTGCTTGGAATACCTTTAGAGGTAAAAAAGATCATGTGCCTTGGGCTTTTTTCGTTTGGGATAATGCTATGGCCCCTCAGTTTCAATTTAATTTGTGGTTGATTACCAAAAATCGACTTCCTACTCAAATGCTTCTTCTCTCATATGGAAGAATTGATTATACAGTTTGTGCCTTCTGCAATTTAATTCCGGATTCCATTGACCACTTGTTTTTTGAATGCGACACTCCGGCAACGCTTGCTTACTTTTGGGCCACTAGGTGCAACCTACCTTGGAGGAACAGATCTTGGAAGGACAATCTCTCTTGGGTGTTGAAGTTCTTAATGGGTAAGGATTTATTTCATAGCATTGCGCGTTTCTCCTTCGGAGCCATGTGCCACCTCATTTGGAAGAAGAGGAATAACATTATCTTTCGGGGTGAAATATTGGTGATCTCGGCTCTCAAAAACCACCTTATCAAGGTAGTCAAAGACAAAGCTCTTACATTCAAGAATGTCCCAACTAACTCAAGGAACAAGAGACTTTAAAGAAGTTGGGGCTTCGACCCCGTAGTTTTTGATCAGACGTCCACTTCTCCTTAGGTGTTGTGTTTTGCTCTTCTCCTCCTTTAGCCTGCCACTACGTTGGCTCTCCGTTCTTCATCTTACTGAATGTTAGTCGAGGTTTGTTGAGTTGTTTGTAGTGCGGCTTGTTTGCCGGCCTTAGGCTGTGTTTGCTTTGTCCTATTGCTGCCTTTTGGCTTTTACTTCGGCTTCCTTTCACTCTTTCTGTTGTTGCAATTAGTGTAAGTTTTTGGCACCGGATCTTTGTATATTTGTCCAAAGCTCAATATATTCTTATTTTTTACCCAAAAAAAAAACTACGAAAGCAAAAATAAAAATTGATAGAGTCCTTATGAATTCTTGGTAGAATGCTGAGTTATCTTTCTCCGAAGCTTCATTTTTGGCCCCTGGTATTTTGGATCACTCGCCGATGGTTGTTAAAATTATTTCTACTCCTAAGACTTGCAAGCCTTGTAAGTTTTTTAACTTCTAGACTACCCACCTAAATTTCTTCAGTTTGGTTTCCCAAGTCTAGGACTCGCCCTTTAGTGGGACGCTGATGTACATTCTCTGTTGTAAGCTACGACTACTTAAGTACAAGTTAAAACAGCTCAACAAAGAGTCCTTTTTGAACCTATCTTCTAGAACAGCTGAGGCAAGGCGTGCATTAAGCAACACCAAAGATGCTATGCAAAGTGATCCCCTTAATCTACAACTTGCTGAAAATGAAAAGATACAATTCTAGACTTTCTATGAATTGCGTCTCCAAGAAGAATCCTTCTACAGAAAAAAAGTCAAGGGTGCGATGACTGAAAAAAGGTGATCTTAACACCAAATTTTTTCATCACTCGGTAAACAGAAGACACCATCGGAACAGGGTTATCTCACTGTCTAACGGTGATAATATCACTTCCGACCCTACTGAAGTGCAACGCTTGTTTGTCTCGCATTTTTGTGATTTACTAGCAGCCTCTTCTCCCTCTGGTCGACCTACCGTGGAGGAGATCCGGGCGGTTCTGGGACGGACACTAGATGAAGATCAGGTGCGTTTTCTCTCCAACCCTATTTCTAATTTGGAGATTCGAGATACCTTATTCTCGCTTGCAGTGAGCAAAGCCCTTGGTCCGGATGACTTTAGTGTAGAGTTCTTTAAACACTCCTGGGGGATTGTTGGTTCTTCGGTAATTTTGGCGGTTAAAGATTTCTTCGTGACTAGCAAGCTGTTGCGGGAGATAAATACTACAATTTTGGCATTGGTTCCCAAGATCCCTAATGCTTCAAATGTCAATTACTTCCGGCCTATAACTTATTGCAACACTATATACAAATGCATCACTAAATTAATAGCCAATCGGCTTTTTCATGTGCTACCCTCTATTATTAGTTTGCCCCAAAATGTTTTTGTTAAAGGCACACATATTAATGACAACATTTTGCTAGTCTAGGAGCTATTTTGTAATTTCCATCATATGATCCCTACCGGCCAAAGTGTGTTATTAAGATTGATTTCAGGAAAGCCTATGATACGGTTGACTAGGATTTCATTGAATTAACCTTGCAAGCTTTTGACTTCCCCTCGGAGTTCATTGCCTGTATTATGGTGTGCATCTGTTCCCCCAAATTTTTCATCTCTTTGAATGGGGAACTCCATGGGTTCTTTTCGAGTGGCAGGGGCATTTGGCAAAGAGACCCAGTGTCTCCATACATCTTCACTCTTGTTATGGAAATTTTTACGGGCTTATTGGATATTCAAACCTGTCAACCAGCCTTTGGGTTCTTCTGGCGTTGTAAGTCCTTTAGGCTATCTCATATATTCTTTGCATATGACATGCTACTCTTCGCAGAAGCTAGCTTGGCTTCTATTGATCTTTACAAAGTAGGGATAGACAAGTTTTCCAGTTGGAGTGGTCTTACTCCAAACCTAAGAAAGAGTGAAGTTTTCTTATCTGGGGGCTCTTCCACTCTTCATGATAATATCCTGATCAAGTTCGGCTACCAGTTGGGCTCTCTGCCTTTTCAGTATCTTGGAGTGCCTGTTATTTCTTCCAAATTGAGGAAGGCAGATTGTGTCTCATTGTTAAATGCAATTACTGCTAGAGTTCAATCGTGGACTCATCATTTCCTATCTTTTGCGGGACGCTTGCAACTCATCAGGTCAATGCTCCATTCCATCCAAGTCTTTTGGGCTAATGTATTTTTTTCTACCATGCTCGGTCCTTAATCGCATTGAACAATTACTCTAACAATTCCTTTGGAATGGTCTGGTTTTGGGATCGAGTGGTGCTAAGGTGTCTTGAAATGATATTTGTTTACCTAAAAAGGAGGGCAGCATTGGTATTCATACTTTGCGAGAAAGTAATATAGCTTCCATGCTCAAGCACATCTGGCTACTCTTTTCTAATAATGAGTCTTTATGGTGCAAGTGGATTCATTCCACCTTTTTAAACATAAGAATTTCTGGATTGTCCCACATCCTGTGCAGTGCTCTTGGGCTTGGAAAAAAAATTTGGACCTCCGTGAGAATTTACAACAACACTTTAGGTGGATTGTAGGGAATGGGCACTCGGTCTCCTTTGGTTCGATCCTTGGCATCCAAATGGTCCTCTATAGATTTTTTTCTAATCAGGAAATTTACCGGTCAGGTATTTCGCAGCTGGCTTCGATTGCTAATGGCCTTGCTACTCCCATGGGATGGTATGTCCTCACTAATATGGCAAACTAGGGAGAACTCTCCCGGTGCTTAGTCAAGAATAAGATCGCTTTCAATGTCTTCAACACCCTTCCGGTAGGTTCTCTACTGCATCTGCTTGGGACCTAATTCGCCCTAGGGGTTGTGTGGTGTCTTGGTCCTCCTTCATATGGAGTTCCTCTTTTCCTACTAGTTATCATATGCATCTGTGGCTCATCACCCATAACCGGCTTCCGACTCAAGTTTTGCATCTTTCTTATGGTAGAATTACGGCTGCAGTGAGTCCCTTTTGCTCTTGCCGACCGGACTTCATAGATCACTTGTTTGCGTTCCTCCAGGCATATCGTACCCAACCTAGCATCACAAAGGCCTCTGGTTCCATATTTCAGTCACCAAACATCCAAGTGTTGCATCACACTTCCAAGAATCCTGACACCCGAGGAACCTCCAGGGCTCACCAGTCCCTAGACTTCCAGAGGCATCGCCACTATGATCCTCTAGGCAATCTGACGCCCAGGGCATCGTCGTCTCGAGGGTCCAATGGCATCAATAATGTATCAACCATGGTGTAGTAGTCAAAACAACTCAATGTCAAAACATTTTATAATGCTGATGTAGAAACTTCTTTGATTCTCAGAAGCCTCCTATAAATCATAGTGCAACAAATTGTGACATCCGGATTTCGCCGGACCTCGAATGCATAACGGTTTGGGGATCGACAAATTTGTCATCGGACTACATAGTTGGCACCAAGTGTGGATGTCGTTTCGTCACTACCATTATTGGACCAAGATGTTACGTTTCGTAATGACCTTATAATTACGTCTTGTTACGTCGTGCAGATTCGATCACCGTGAAACTCAACGTCTCCACATACTCAATAGATGTGGTAGGCTACAAAGGGAAATCAGCAATTCCGAACCGCCCCTTTTTCCTCCTATGCATGAGAATCGTGGGTCTTCAATCTCCTATGCACGTCCCTCCATTTGTGGGTCAACAAATGAAGGGAATTGACCCATGCAGCCACGTTAGATTTGCTTTCCTCATGCAGCAATTGAAGACTCGAAGACCCTTGAATCTTGTGGCCATTCATACGTGCCCTTGGTGGTCAATGGAAGAGGGTTATTGACCGAGAGATGGCCAACGACGGCCACGTCTCCCTCCCCTCCATCGGACAGCGAAGAAGGCTTGGCCATGCAAGGGGGCCACGCCTCTTTCCAGCTGTTGACCCTAGGAGCTGCCACCACCATTTTGCAGAGGAAGGGTTGCATGATCGACGGGCAGAGGGCGTGAAGGGGAAGCTGATTTCCTCAACACTTAGCTCTCTCTCATTTTAGTCATAGAACCAGAAAATATAACACAGAAATTCTCTCCCTCCCTCTCACGCTCGACCCCGCTTCATCTCCGCTCACTGCTGCATCGTGCGGCCGCCTTAGCCATGCCATAGCAGCCGCACCACCCGCACCACACCACCGCCCCCGCCATGTCTCGCCTGCAGCCGCTGCTGTCCAACTGCCTTAGCCGCATCCGCAACCCGTGAGCTCCCTGAATTGCTTGCCGTCAATGCCTTTGGACCTAAGGCAAGCTGGAGTCTACTAACCTAGTGTAGTCCTGTCATTGCTTGAGGAAGTGCATCCGTGTATTGGCATTGCTTTACTTTTGCGCCCAATAGTGAATCGGGAATGATTGAGCTGGATTTTCGGACCATCTGATTTGAAGGATTCTAAGATTGCTTAAGGTTGAGGGAAATTTCAGCACCTGAATATATATCGACTCTAGATGTTTGCAAAATTTTAGAAGTTTTATTTTGAAAAATCTCAAGGATCGTGTGAGGGTTTATAATTGCCGAGGACTTCACATTTACCTATAGTTAACCACAATTTCGGCGTCGATTTATGAACTGATTCATATTGTTTACGGAACTTTGGCAAAACTATTGATAAAAGGTCTTGAGAACTTTGTTGGATTTCTAATTTCTGTTGTGCTACTCGAAATGTTTTAAGAAAAGCTTAGTATTTCCGAAACTTGAGACCATACTTGAATCGTTTTGAAAACCCCAAGGTTGTGCCGAGATTTGGATTCACCGATAAGCCAACTTCAAGATTTCGCTTACCGATTTGATGAACTTGATTCCTTTCGAGTTTGAGGCGTGGAGGATGTTATAAGTCTACGCCCGTACAAAGAATGAAAAGAGAATTGATCTGTTTTATACCTTGATCTATTCCTGTATTTTTCTAAAAACTCTACATTTTATAAAACGTTTTGCTCATCACGTAGTTGATATCCCTTAAAGGTTTGTTCTGTTTTGGCTCAAATTCCGGATGTGAGATTTAAAATTTAAAGCAACTGTTGGATTATTGATGTTAGCATGCATTGATTTTAAAATCTTGAGACTGCTACACCATGGTTGATCTGTTATTGCTGCCGTTGGACCCTTGGGTCAACGATGCCCAAGAGTCGAGTTGCCTGGAGGATCGTAGTGGCGATGCCTCTGGATGCCTAGGGACTAGTGAGCCCCAAAGGTTCTCTGGGAGTATTGGGATGCCCGGATGTATGATGATACACTTTCCGGAGGGTAGGGGCAATCATTGACATGGTGAGCCCCGGTGATTCATCGTGATGCTAGGTGAGGTGCGAGATTTTTGGAGGTGTGACGTAACATGCTTTGGATGCCATGTGACTAAACTATGGAACCAGAGGCCTTCGTGATGCTAGGTTGGGTACAATATGCCTGGAGGTGTGACGTAACAGCTCTGCTTGCTGTTCCGTTCTTCTTCGAAGGCTTCGCACGTTGACTTCCCTAGTCAATAAACGGAGACACTGGTGGCAGAAGGAGGCAGGGACGAGTGGAAGAAACGTGGCCTCTCTCTTTGGCCACATGGGGCCTCGACGGCTGCTCTTCCAGCAGCTGTCCTCCTTGTGTTCCCCTGCTGGCCACCGAGAAGGAGATTACGTGGCTCTCCGGTCAACTCACCTCCAAATGTTGACCCACGAAAAGGAGAGGAACGTGCATGGCGGCTGCATGGGAATTTAGGTCGGCAATCTCCATTTCCGCAGGGAGGAGGAACAACTCGGGGCGGCGGCTTGGTGGTCGAAGATGTCTCGCGTAGGGGTTCAACTAAAGTGGTACAACTGTGGAAGGGATCGGTCTCGCAAGTGGCGTCACGTAAGGAAACTTCTGACGAAACGATAAATTATGCAATGATCAGATTATCTTGACGTGGCAAAGGTGCGACTACAAGGGTATATCCTAAGATCATCGCGTCCTATGACGTCTTGATCCGGCAATGGTGACAACGAAACGGTAGCCACAAATGGTGGTGCTAATGATGCAATCCAACGATACTTCCGTCAACCCGTCACAATCTATTACATACTCGAGATCCGGCGAAATCCGGATATCACAATGGGCCGATCGTGCGTTGATCATGGTCGTTCATGGATCGGGCATGGGCTGCTCGTGGGGTGGCCCTTGTTCGTGACACGGCTCCATCCGAACAGTCTTGGATCATGCTTCGTCCGTGGGTCATGTCTCAAGCCTCTAGGGTGCTCCATCTTATTTCTGCAAATAGAGAGATCTCTCCGTATCTTTTTTTAATCTTAGCGTTCACATGCATGTATGACGTCTAAACCGACAGGTAAGATGATACGATCGAGTTGAAGCCTAATCTTTAGCCTGCGCGTCCATGAACCAGTCATGCCGTCCTCTACAGCGCAAGCTTGTCATAGCACGATGCTTGATAATTGCTACTTGACCGACATGGTTAACCATTGTCATTGAGAATGACAATCCGCATAGACTTGAGTGCCTGTAGCTCTTCTACTCCTGTAGCTCTTCTACTTCTCATAAAAAGACTCTTGATATTTATCATCTTGCGTGTGAAAACTAAGAAGCTTCCCCTCATCACCGTCAACTCATTTATCGTACTAGTTTAATATTTTTAGTAATATTAACTCTTAATATAATTTTTTAGGCTTTATGTTGCCTCTTTTCATCTTAACAAATGACCATTGGAATGTGAATTGGTTGTAAGTGCGAGAAAGAGGAATTGGATGAGTGAGGCTTGGCTTTGCACTTATCAGATACAGAGCATTTTTTAGTGGGTGTTGGGATTAGGAAAGTGTCGAATTCCGCATTGCTGAATTATTATTAAATTATTTGTACTAGAAATGCTATTGATATAATAATGAGTGTTGCCCTTAAACCGTAGTGATCTTTTCATTTCTGTTTCCTTTGTTCAAAATGAGATATATTTTGAGGTTAAAAAAAAAAGCGAATGGTAACGATGTCTACAAAATAAGGACAACTTTCAAGGTTATACTATTATTTACTAACTTCAGGGTCTATTTGTTTGTTAATACTTGTTTGTTAATACTTGAACAAGTAAATAGTGCTTATTTAATTTTTGCCAAAATTTAAATATTATTCAAACTTAAAAGAATATACTTGTAAATGTTTGAATTTTTTTGGATCAATTGCATGCGCCACAAAACATATATTACTTTTCCGTGGACACTCGTGTCTTCTCTAGTATTTTTTGCTTTCACCATTGTCTCGCATGCTTTAAAATGAGAAAATTATTAAAATAGTCCTAAATCTATTACAATTTTTCTAATTCAGTCTTAATTTTTTTTTGCAATTCATTTACAAATCTTTTGCAATTGTACCAATTCAGTATATTGGTTGGTGCTAACAAGGAAAATTTTTTAATAATATATTTTTCCAACATTTTTTTATTTTTTCCTTTTCCTCTTTTTTTTTTATCTTTTTACTTCTTCTAGCCGGTTGCCAATCATGCCCTCATCAAACTGGCCAAAGGGCACACCCAATGAATCGGTCTAGTGCGGCCTCACTATCGCTAGGCAAGGGTGAGCTCGCCCAACATCACGACAACGAGCCTCACCATGGCTAAGTGACCTCAACCTCACTCAGCAATGACGAGGGCGAGCTCGCCCGTATGGCGAGCTAAGTAGCATTGACACGCAACACGGACATGCGACACGACACGACACGATACGCCGATACATCATTTCTCAAAAATAGAGAATTCTGACACATTATGATACATTATATATTAAATGAATATTTTTATTTTTAATTAATTTAATTCAAATTCATAAGTAAATAAATAATAAATAGTTTGCAATGAATTTACACTAATAATATTAATAAATCTATTCATAGGAAATTTGAAAGACATATTAATAGTTAATGCATACCATATTTGGGAACATATTTCTAATTTTAACAAAATTTATAAATGAAACTAATGATTAACAAAATATTATAATCAACTTATTTAACCACTTGGATTCGCCCCAGTGGCCACCCTTCCAACATGGAAGGGGGAGGTGAGGGGTTCAAATCCCCACCTTTTTGGGGGGATGGGGTGGGGACACGTAAGTTTCATGAGTGGGTTTCAACTCCCACGCCCTGCAAAAAGTAAGGCAAAAGTCTGAGAGTGAGTGTAAAGTAAGAATAACGTAGGACTGACCAAAAAAAAAACTTATTTAAAAAAATCTATGATCTTCTATAATAATTAAAATTTATCATTATTTAACTTCTAATATTTTAATTTTTGAAAACTATTTTTAACTAATTTGTTTATTTTTTTAACAAATGTAACATCACCATCCAAAAATTATTTTCCTCGTTTATTTTTTTCTCAAACCCTCATTTCCCAAAATTTATTTCCCTCCTTCTTTTCTCTCTCTCTCCCACGCCACCTCGAACACCCCCTTCCCCCTCAGTTTCTTTTCCTCCTTTCTCCCCCTAATGACCTGTCATTTCCCTGCATTTTCTCTCCCACCCCATCCCAAAAATTTATTTCCCTCCCTCATTTCTCTCTCCCACGCCACCTCAAACACCCCCCCTCTCCCCTCAGTTTCTTTTCCTCCTTCCTCCCTCCAATGACGTGTCATTTCTCTGGATTTTCTCTACCACCCTATGCCACCCCTTTGATTTTGTTCCTCCTCCCCCTCCCCCCCCCCCCCCAACCTATCATTTCCCTCGTCTCTCTTCCCCACTCCCCCTCACGCCACCCCCCACCCCTTGCCCCCCATAACCTGTTGTTTTTTTCGCCCTCACCCCCACGCCACCCCTACCCCTCAAGCACCCGCCTCGTTTCTTCCCCTTTCTTCCACCCCTCCCATCCATCGCCCGTTGTTTCTCCTCCCCCCCCCCCGACCTCACGCCACCTCCCTCCCCTCCGCCTTTGGTTCTTTCCCCTTCTTCCCCCCTCCCCACATCACCATTAACCACGACCTCCTCCTCCTCCTTCTCACACAATCCTTTCTACTTTCTTCCGGTCGCCTCACCACCCTACCTCCCACCCTTCCTCCTCGCAATTGCAGCCTCAACCTCGCCGCCAACCTTCCATCGCAGCCTCATAATCGCGATGATCACCTTGCTCTCTGCTCTTTCTCCGGCCCTCCCTCACCGTCATGGCATTGCCTCCACTCCCTCGTCTTCGTCTCCACCCTCTATCGTCTTCTTTAACGATCTTCTCTTAGACACGCATATAAAAACGTGTCGAGAAAAGTTAACCACATGTCAAAAAATCCGACACGCGTTAACCGCGTGTCCCAGCGTGTCAAACACGTCAACACGTGTCGAACACAACACAAAAGCTCTGATGGCCTGTTCGTGCTTCATAGGGGTGTGCAAAATACTTGGGAACCACTCGGACCGCTCGGAACCGGACCAGAACCGCCCGGAACTAGCAGTTCTTGAGGGAACCGGTCCGGTTCCCGGTTCCAATTTATGGAAACCGGTGGGTATCGGTCCGGTTCCCGGTTTCATGGGCGGATCCGCCCGCCCGCCCATCCGGATCGGACCGATTAATATTTAATATAAAAAAAATACTAAAATAAACCCTAGCGAAACCGGACCATTTTCCCTCTTTTCCCCTCTTTTCTTCTTTTCCCTCACACGGGCTGGGCCCAATCCATTTTTCATCTTTTTCGCAGTCCGGCCCTCTCCTCTTCTTCTTCCTCATTCCTTCCTTGTGCTAGACAGTGGACACCACACTCGGTGAAGACTAAAGTCACGCAAGACGACCTAGGGCAGAGAGAGAGGAGGGTAGACTGGCGACGGAGGGGATGCCTTGTAGGAGCCATCAATGCCACCGAACAGAGCAGCGCGAGATCCGGCAAGAAACCCAGACGGAGGGGACGTCTTGGCGGACGCCTTCGATGTCGAGCAGGCCTACGCGGAGAAGACGGGCTGAGACGTCGGTTCAACCAAGAGGGAGGCCGGTCGGCGCGCCTAGGACCGGCAGCGGAAATGCCCCTGTCGATTGGACCCTCCAACCTATAAGTAGGGCCTCCTGGAGCTCGATGAAGGGGGGTTGAGTAGAGATGATGTGAGAGAGAGAGAGAGATCTGTGAGACGTTGAAAAGAGAGGGGGAGATCGAGTGAGAACTAAGAGCTGCGAATAAGGGTAGAGTGTGAGGGAGAGAGCCACCATCGACCACCACGCTTGAACCATAGCCGACAACCCACCCTGACTTCTCTTTCGCATCAAAATCACGGTAGATTTCATCCCCCTTTGTTCTCAACTTTTCCGATATGGGGTCGGTTTCCCAAGAATCTCGGCTCGGAGTTGCGCGAGGGGGACGGACGTAGCCCGATCTATCGAGCTCGTCCACCACCCGACGTCAAAACCCTAGTGACCCGCGATGCCACAGCTCGCCTCCGCACCGACCACCGCACTAGCAACCGCGAGCGCCCTTTGCCCGCTCGCCCGTCACCGCAACGCCACAGCTCGCCTTCACGTCAAGATTGGTTCCATGGATCCACCCAAGAACCGGACCGAACTGGCAGTTCGGTTCCCGAGTGGATCCATGCAACAAGCGGGTTGATCCTGGTTCCAATTTTTCGGAACCAGTCCTTAGCGGGCGATTTCGAGTTCTAGGTCAGGAACCGCCCTCCCGGACCATGCACACCCCTAGTGCTTCATAGGTGGCGAGGCCTCACCAATGGCTAGTGAGGTGCCGCTAATTGTACCCTGTGCGAAGAAGAAGAAAAAAAAGAGAGAGAGAAAATGGAAAATTAATAATAATATAAAATTCGAAAAAAATAAAATATTATTAAAATTTGTCACATTGATGTCAACCAAACAGCATTTAGGTCATTGCCGACCAACTAGATTTGGCTAGATAGATTGGATAAACATAATCACAAAATGTTTATGATTGAATTAACAAAAAAAAAAAAAAGGTCTAGGACTTAACTAGAAAAATTATAATAGATTTATGATTGTTTTGGTAATTTTTCAGCTTTAAAATAATAATGAATGAAAAAAAGAAGAGGTGATGGTATGATAGTCTTTTTGGCTAATGTATGTTATTCCTAACTGCACAATTTAATGCTTTTTCGTCATGCCTATGACACTTTAAATGTAAACCACAGGGAAAGTGTGTTATTTTCGATATCTCAAGTTCTATTTTTGATTTCCTGAGGTTCCGTCGGCCACTTTACGCTTAAAATTTTGCTTTACCAAGTAATTTGAGTAGACACGTTATAATTCATTTCTTTTTTGTGTAATCGCAATGACATTATTTTACGAGTCATAAGATCGAAAAATTATCAATGATCGCAAGAGATTTAGAACAATGTTCACTTTGATATAATCAAGCTACCATACCCTATCTTATAATTCCAAATGTCACTACAAAACCAAACCCATTGATGATTAAGAGTTAAAATTTCCAAATATTGCATTTTTTAAGAGGATTAAATAAAATGTTGGTTTTAGACTCTTCACTACTAGTGAAATTTCAAAAGATGTATGGAATTCAAGAATATAGAAATTAGGTATATGATGATAGAAAATTGGGGATAACCATGGAAACAAAACTTATAATTTTTTGGACGCCTGAGTTCCACACATGGCGAGCTCAGGACCTAATTAATAGTGGTTCTGTACTTTTTAAACTTTTCGTTTCTATGTTGTTAACTTCCAATTTCATGGTTTGACCGTACATGTAAGACAACAAAATTTTGTTGCAAAAATCAACGATGGGCGAATAATTTCTCTAGATATTATTTATATTGTTGTTACCTATAAATTAATCCAAGTCATGCAAAGACTGACACATTGCGTTGAATTAATATGCTTGATAAATGATAAGCGACAATTTTTAAGAAACATGAGAAAATTAGGGTGCGAATGGTAACGTTTGTTTTTTTTTTTTTTTAGGGAACAGAAACAAAAAAAAGTGTTTCTGTTCCGGGGAACAATTTTTGAACAAAAGAACGCGTTTGATAACGTTTATTCGGGAATAAAAAATGAATAGAAACACGTTTGGTAAATTTTATTCTTTTTTTGTTTCTTTTAATTTTTTAAACTTTTTTATTTTATTTTTCATTTTTTCCTTTCTTTTTTTTTTTTTTCTTTTTTCGGCCGTTCACCGGCCTCCGGCGACCGGCCGACGGGGCCGGCAGCCTCGCCCAACCATGGCGAGGCTCGCCGGCCCTTGGCGAGGCTACGCTCGCTCCGGCGAGGTCACCGACCCTCGAGGGCGTCGCCGGCCCTCGACGGTCACCGACCCTTGAGGGCGCCATGGCCAAAAAAAAAAGAAGAAAAAAGCCAAAGAAAAAAGAAAAAAAAAGAAGAGAAGAAGAAGAGAAACGTTTTCCAAAATTGTTTATGGAACAAGAGTAAAAATTTGTTGTTTTTTTTTTTTTGTTCCTATTTTGTTCGGAAACAAAAAAAAAAAAAAAAACAGAAACGCAACCAAACACGTTTACGTTTTTTTTTTTTGTTCTAAAAAAAAAACAAAAAAAGTGTTCAAGAACAGAAATAAAGAACAATTCAATGCAGGCCCTTAAACTCTCGCCTTTTCTATATTTGGTCAAGAGTTTATAGCTTTTGCTTCAAATTAAATTTCTTACCAAAATATTCATGTCGCTTCCCAATTTAATTTCATATTGAAATATCATTCAAGACCTACTTTTATGTTGGAAAAAATAGCGCAAAAGAGCACGTTGATGTGAAAGACCTATCTTTTTGACTATTTTATTTGCTAAAAATGTTTTCTTCTTGTTCTTGAACCACTCCGTCCTATTTGAATATGTAATTCTGCTATCGAGTTCTACGAAGGTGCGTTTATTAAGTTCACCTAAATTGAAAAATTATGGAATGACGACCCTATTTGAAAGATTTATTAAAAAACAGGTGAACCAAATCCAAAACTCGTGTGCGATATATAAATCCAATGATTTCCGTTCCCTAGGAGTCTCGTCATTCCTATGTTTTTATTAAGGAAAAATACAACAAAAAATCCCAAATTTTATCCATAAAAAATCTTAAACTTATACATATGTGACACATTTACTTCAAACATTTTTTATGACACAAAAACTCATAAATTTTATTAATTGACACATTTATCCTAAAATTTTCTTTGTGATATCAAAAATTCTAAATTTATGCTAATGTAACACATTTATCCTGAACTCTTTGGCTGAAGGGTATTTTAGTCTTTCAATTTAAATTTTTTTTTTCTTTTTTTCTTTCATTTTCCTATCTTTTTCTCTTCTTTTTTTTTTTTTTTTGCCTTTTTCTCTCTTTCCTATGCCATGGTCGGCGGAGGGAACTTGACGAGGGCCGCGCTCACCCGAGAGAAAAGAGAAGAAGAAAAAAAGAAAAGAGAAATAAAAAAACAAATAAAGGAAAGAAAAAGAATTTTCTAAGAAAAAAATTACCCATCAATCAAATTGTTGAGGTAAATGTACTATATGGATATAAATTTGGGATTTTTTATGCCAAAAAAAATGGGAAAAATGTATAGTATGAGTACAAGTTTAAAGTTTTTTGTGTCGCAAAAAAAATTATGAATAAAATTATCACAAAATAAAGGTTAAGATTTTTTGTGATAATTTTCCCTTTTATTAAAAGTCAATGCTAAAACTCATCCATTTTCCACAACAATTAATGGAAAAGTCTATCCATCAATTTTTTATTATTCTTTTAGATATTGAAGAAACTTTGCTAGATTTTTCATTTTAAAAATACTTGAATTAAATTGGTTTTAGGAAAGAAAAGGGTCTGGTCCGATCGTCTCTTCTCCCAATTAACTTGGCCGATCCTCCAGTATTCCATAGAAATTTAAAATCAAAAGGAATAAAAGGTGGGGAAAATATCTATTTCCAATGAAGATATCCCGAGGAATGGAGACCTATACGCACGAAAATCACATCACACGCTCTCTCTCTCTCTCTCTCTCTCTCTCTCTCCGTGCATAGAGCAGTGGGCCAACGCCAAAATCTTGTCCAAACTGAAGGATTCTCTGCCTCTTGCACTGCAGATTTGGAAATTTCCATAGTAAATTGACTATGTGACTGCCCCTCCACGTTTATTTTCACCCAAAGAACGTAATCGTGATTCATAAAAAGTGATGGAGCTTGTAGATAGATGGTTTTTCGATTATATTTAAATATATTTACTTTTTTAATGATTAATTTAAGATAAATTTATTGTAAATAAATTAGTTTAGAATTTTTGTGATATTAATATTTATAAAAAAAGTGATAGAATTTGTAGATAGACAATGGGCTATTTCGAATTTCACATTATGTTTAAATGTATTTACATTTTTAATAGATGTAAATTTTAAAAGAATTTCATATTTCATATTTAATAATTTTTTAAAAATGAAACTTATTAATTATGGTCACTCACCGTGGCCTCTCTTTTCTCTCTTCACTTTGGCCTTGTGAGTTATGAGAAGGTACCATTGATACAAACGGGAAAGCTGAATCAATTCATCGCAGCTTCTCTGGCTGGCTGGCTAGCCAGTTGGGGCTTTTGCTTTTGGTTGAATGGTATTATTAGGGATGAGCAATTCCGGTTCCTCATAGGTTCCTCATTTCTTGAAATCTGAAACCTATCCATCAGAACCAAAAACTCGAAACTTACACCGTCACAACTTTCAAGGTCAATTCTAAATTCCAACAAGTTCTTTTTCTCTTTTTTTTTTCATTTTTAGTTATAAAAACGGAAATGAATGCAATAATAATAAACTCTTTTGTGCATAAGGGGAGTTGACCTCAATACCCACAGTTTTCATTTCCTCTTTTACTATTCTTTATGTGGTGCATATTTGTCTTTTTAGAGTTGATTAGTGATCAGCCAGTGGCTTGGGATTCTTTTTTTCCCTTCAAGGGCTTGTTGATTATAACTAAATCTATCCACTCATATCAGTAAATGATACCGTATATTTGTACAGACATGTCCTATATTGTGAAGAACCAGAAGTTTATGGTTGCATAGGGCGCGTTTGGTAACGATTCTGTTCCCGGGAGCTGATTCTGACTAGAAATGATTATTTTTTATTCTGTTCCCGGGAACTGATTCTGAGTAAAAAAGCGTGTTTGGTAACTGTTCAAAATTTTTGATTCTGGAATAGAATTGCGTTTGGTACCGTATTAATTGATTATGTTCCAAATTAATTTCTTTTGATTTTTAAATAAATTTTAAATAATTTCTTTACTTTTTTACTTTTTTCTTTTCTTTTTCTTTTTTTTTTTTTTCTTTTTTTCCCTTTTTTCCTATTCTTCTTCTTCTTCATTTGGCCGGCCGCCGAGGTCGGCCTCGCCAGATCTAGCGTTGCCGCCTTCGTCGGCCGAGCCTCGCCGGATCTAGCGGCCTCGCCTAGCCTCGGCGAGGCCTCGCCACCGCGGGGCCGGGCGAGCCTCGCCCGGCCTCGCCGCAAGGCTCGCCCGGCCACCCGCCGAGGCTCGCCCAACCTCGCCGGTGGCCAGGTCAGCCTCGTCGGTGCTGGGCGAGGCCGGCCTCGCCGATGGCTGGGCTTGCCTCCGGCGAGCTCGCCGGACCTCGCCCTAGCCTAGCGAGCCTCTGGCGACCTCGCCGGAGCGGCGACCGGCGGAGGACCGGCGGCGGCGGCGGGCTGCGGCGCACGGCGGTGGGCGGCGGCGCACGGCGGCGGGCGATGGCGAACGGCAACCGAGATGTTGAAAGAGAATAACAAGGGTTTTACTGTTTTGATTCTTTTTCTGATTCTCGGACATAGAATCAAATTTTTTTTTATTCTCAAATCTTGTCCAAAATCTTTCCCAGGAACAAAAAGTTTACCAAACCGATTCTCGTCCCAAACTGATTCTGGGAACAAAAAATCAGAATCTGGCACTGTTTGGCAAGTTGCCAAACAGGCCCATAGCTCTCAACAGAACCCGCCTCAGTTATTTATTCCTAACTTGCTAGTTCTACAAACATATTACCGTATATTTCCTACCTCATAATGCTCTATGAGATAATGGGGGTTTAGCCAGCATATGCTACTATAGATGAATCCAGCATACCATGCTTCATAATACATGGAAGTCCATGATTAAGGTCATGCAAGCAAAAGCAAAAAGATTATATCGTGCAAAATAAGAGGATCATCATAAAGAAAACAACATAAAAAAAAAAAAAAAAAAGACTAATCAATCCCGACACAAGGAAGAGATCACAAGTACTAAGGGAGGGAAGAATTTCTTCTCTTAATCAATATGGTGGTTGAGAGAGCCAAGGAATAAGCTGATAATCAATAACGTTTAAGAGTTATAACCATATTTAAAGGTTCAATAATGGTCTATGCTGAAAGAACGGTGTTGCATCAACTCACAAATGATTTATCAAGAGTAGCATCTGTTTCGCGTTGACGTAATTTGCAAGATCCTATCATTTCCGCGTATTATATCCCAACAGCATCAGTTCTCCTAAGGATGCTAGAAGTACACGATTGAAATATGCTATTATAATTAAAAGAATTGATACAACTCAATACCCATGCAAGTGAGACAATTATACAGCCAAAAAGAACTTATGAAACTATCGATACAAGAAACAGAAAAACCTGAATGACCTTTACCACTAATAATAATAGAAATAATTTTCTACAAAGTAAATAGAATGCAATCAATAGAGACAATTCAGAATAAGGAAATATCACAAGTGAAGTCATGTATGAATCTATTGACATCCTTGAGTCTTCTTATTAATGCATCAAGAGACTTCTTTTTTGGATTTTGCTTGGCTCCTCTTATGTAAAGGAAGGGAAATACCTTTTTCCAAAGGATGTCTTAACTTTTTTGAGATCATCACAATTTTCTTATAGTCCAAAGTGCTGTAACTCCTCTCCCGAATGACAGGATTCAATAAATTCTCTAGATGATTGCTTCTATAGTCTCTCATTTAGATAGTAGCATTGCAATGGTGGTCCAGCAGTAGCTCGTTGTTGGGAGGTAGCACACGCAACAGCAAGAGTCGATAGTATTGTCAAACGAAGCAGCGATATGGTCGAAGAATCACACGAACCTCGTTGCTGTAGCAGAACCTCCAACCGCAAAACGACTTGGGGGATGAAATTAGCGGCAGTGCATAGGTTCCGAGCCCTAATGATCACCCACCTATAAAGATAGCACCATGTGAAAAACCCACCAAAAATCAGTAGGACCCAATTGAATCACAAGTCCCACAAGCTACAAATTTAGGGAAACATTGATCAGAAACGATGCAATTAATCGAGAGAGGGACAAACCCTTCCTTGACGAGCTTGGTGTTGGGGACAGCGTCAGTGGTGACATCGTGGGTTGCGACGGCGGCATTGAGAGCGGTGACCAGCAGCGTGGGGTCATCGAGGGCTTGGGAGTGGAGTGTTGCAGACTTGCGATTGTAGAGGAAATAAGGAAAACGAGGAAAGTGAAGAACATAACAGGTTTCTATGCTATGTTAGGGTTCCTGGTTCTGATTGGAATCAAGAACTATCAGTTCCCAAAAAAAGTGATCGATATCCGGAACTGACCTCCTTAAAATTGAGAATCGAACCAAATCTATCTGTCCGATTTTCCGATTCCTGATTTTATCTAGAAACCATGCTCATCCTTAGGTATTATTGCAGTGCGGCCTTCTTTGGCTAAGCGATGCAAACGTATACTCATGAAAGTCCATGCCAACTTTCTCTAAGAAATGCCAATCGATACCTGGCATCAAAGGATTGAAAGGAGAAAAACAAAGGAAAATAAAGCGAAATGTGATCTTGAAGAAGTCCATTTTCTTTAGAACATCTTGGGTCCTTTTTCTATCCAAAATATAGGGTGCTGAAGAGCTTTAATTGTAGTTGCCGAGATATAGGTCCACCGGAACTAAAGAATTCTAGCATTGTCTAGACGGGCACGTGTACAAACAGGGCGGATTCCCTTGCCGTTTTTCACATGTACTGAACTGAGGTTCCTTTTCCATCACGTGAGATATCGAAAGCAGTGGGGAAGACGAACATCAGGATCTCTCTTTGTACTGTCAAAGGCACGATCATCGTTTAGCGAGGCCATTCTCTCCTCATGTTCTACCCCCACCTTCTGAATTTCTCTCTTTTGCTCCAATTTTCTTTCCTTCTCTTTCGTTAACAATTCTACAGTTTCCAGTAAAGCTTTAGGGAATTGAGGTTGATTAATGAGAAGTATCACTGCAAACTCAACCAAATTAATGTATAGTTTCAGTAAGGTCTAAAAAGAATTCTACCGCGTTCAATGAGTCAAATTGTAAAGATGGAAAAAGTGCAGAAATTAGAGCATCCAAAGCAGACAGTGTAGGTGTAATTAATTTTGAACGATAAATGGGCTCACGAATCCTGATATCAATATATTTTTAGGCAAAAATTACAAAATTTATCTCCCCCTTTGCTTTTAGAAAATTTAGCCCTCGTGTTAATTAAAGTCCCAATCTCACCTCATGCTTTTGAGACGACGCTCTGAGTAATGGGATGAGTTAGTTCCTTCATACTCTTAAATATTTCCGTGGGGAAAATGCGTAGAACAATGATGATCACCCAATGATTCTCTGCGGTGGTTGGTGTGAGTGGTCACAAAAAAGAAGATTAGCTTTCGACGGGATTTAGGGCTCTGCTTATTTAATTACTGAGGATTTTATCCGAACAATATTGGATGCCAATCCAATTTCCATTACCCCAAGCTTTTTGCCTTTTCTGTTTTATATTTAAATTTACATGTTCTTCTTCTTCTTCTTTTTCTTTTCTTGTTCGTGGAATTGGCTTTAGAACAATTTCAACTTTTGCATTATTGCTGAATTTTCAAAATCAAGGTGCTTTTACCGTGATTTTCTATTTAACAATGATAATTATGGTCCTTGAAATATAGTGAATTTTCAATTTCCATTTAATTTGTTTAAGATCATGGACCTTTTCTTGTTTCTCTGGCGTTCAACTATGTGGTACACTTGATGACCAGGAAATAAAAAGAGAATTTTCACCCAATCCCCATTATATTTATATTCAAAGATACAAATTCAACTGAGATTGTTTTCTTGTTTTCTTCTCTTGTATATTAAAATGTCATAATCAATAAATATTTTTTGGCCAAAATAAAATTAAAAATAAAGAATATATAGTAATTCAGTTGCCCATGAATATGTGTAATTCCACTGTCAATGTCTATGAAAATGTAATTTTAAGTTCACCAAAATTGATAAAATCGTGAAATGAAATCAGCCACTATTTCATAATGATTTAACCAAAAAGAATTGAACCAAAACTAAAACTCCCTCCCTTTGGTGTACGTCCGATTGTCTACATTTACTCAGTTTTGCCATTCCTTTGTTTTATTAGAGGTGGATGCTCAAAGATCTTCAATTTTCCAGAGCAATTGAAGAAAACGTCTGACCATCAATTAATTTGGTTACTGCAAGAATTTGGAAAAACTGCTCTTTTGGACTTTTCATTATTAAAATATTGGGTTAATACCTGAAAAACTTCAAACTGATTCACATGTGACAAATTTATCCTAAACTATTTTTTTGATCATGAAAAACCTCAAACTTGTATACTTGTAACAAATTTACCCCGGCTTACAAAAAAAAACCATAAACCGATACATTTTTGACAAATTTATCTTAAATTAATTTATTCGACCGCAAAAAACCCACAATTGATAAATTTGTGACAAATATACCTTCCGCTAAATTGAATTAATACTACAAAAAAATAACAAAAATTGTAAAATGTGACAAACAACAAGTAGCATCTCAAATTAATATACCAGTAAACTATCACGTGTCATTTAACTTAATAATTTGACAGTAAAATTTAACGAAAATTAAGAGAGGGTAAATTTGTTACAAGTATACCAGTTTGGGATAAATTTGTCAAAAATATACCAATTTAGGATTTTTGGTAATTAAAAAAATAGTTTTTGGTAAATTTATCATAGGTGTACCAGTTTTTGGTTTTTCAAGATATTAATCCTACAATATTTAACTTATAGAGTTTTAGGAAATTAGTCCGGAGGATGAGGCTTGGGCTCAACTTGACTTCTTTTCTATGTTGCTACGGGAGCGGGAGCGACTTCTTCCGTGTCAGTGTTTTAATCCCTCTTTTTTCTATTCATGCATTGGAAAACAGAAGCTTTCTGTTCTTTTTGCCTATTGTGCTTGCTTCACCTCCCGATTGATCTTTGCATTAGGATTCCGTACAATTTCCAAACTCCGATTTCAAATTTTGGATCTCGATGCCAAAAAAAATTGGTGGAAAGTTGGACCATTGTTCCAGAACGGTATTTTCCTAAAATTATCAATGGGATTTTAAGTAATTTGATTTGAAGACAATGTAGTCAATTCATCCCAATGGAGTGGCCAAGACTCCCGACAATGGAGGTGTGACCGATATCCTATCCAGTCTACTTTGTTGTACTATTCATTCTCAATTATGTCTCGACTTTTTTATTTTCGTGTAGTAATAAACCCCAGTATTAAACTAAGTTTTTATTTGGAAATTACTCATTTCGATATTAATATTTTTGGCATTATATCTGCCTAAAAATATCGGCATGTGTCTTGACGGTGACCATTAATTTCATCACCGTGAACTTTTATTGTTCAAAGAATGTGAAATGATTTCTTATCCCAAAAACATGAGAAATGATTTCTTCCGGATCATATTTCCCTTCCATACATTGCGGTGTACTTTTTTTGTGCTTTGAATCGTCGGATCTACCTTCTTCTTTTTTTGGTCTGATGGTTCTACATCCTTGACAAACTACGATAATGATGTAAACAATGACTGACGGGATATTACGAAGAAACCTTCTAAGCATGTCCCTAAACACTTTCACAATGAAAGCTTCATTTCATTTTTATTTTCATAAGAGTTGGAAAGGTCGGTTTGAATGGTTCAGAGGTACCCATCATGCATCCTATCTCCCTTTTAATGACTTAAAAGTTGTTTTTTTTTTAAATGTATGGGAAGTTGGACAATTAGAAGTATTCGAGTCCATGTGATTATCGCACATATTGATTCCACAGACCAGTCTCGCATCAGTGATTTGGGCAAGGTATGTTTCTTCTTCAATTTGTCTTCGAAAAATATAAAAAAGCACTCTTTACTCATGTTAAAAGTTTTTATCTCAAGAAATGACCAACGAAAGTTCCGCAACATATATACACACACATATATATCTATCTCCCTCGTCGCCGGTGACCCAATCAACTTCATCTATTTTGCAATATCACCATGTTAAAGATAAAGCCCAAACCCTTACTCCTTCAGTCATTCTCTCATCTCTCATGACTTCGACACCATTCTTCCCCAGCATGCCATCTTGTTTGCGAGGCTGGGCCAACGGTTTTCAATTGCAAAACCTTCCGTTTATCAGCAAACAGTGTTGTGGGTATGGTAGGTCGCAATAGAAGTAACGGACGATCACGCTCTCATTTCCATATATATATATAAAATCTCCCTCGTCGGTGCCCATCAGCATCACCATCATATTCTTCTCTTCATTCATTGTTAAACCATCATATTCTTCAGTCTGGTCAAAACTTTGACTTACAAAATCATATATTTTTAAATTAAGCAAATAATTATTTCATGATTTTTTCTTTGTGTTTAAAAATGTAGATCATCTAAGTCGATCCATGCAAATTTAGACTACAGAGCAGTTATGTCCATCCATCAATCGAAGTTAGTCTCGGGAATGACCAAAAAAGCAAAAATGTGGAGAGATATATAGTGTGTAGACACGACTAGTCTACCTAATACACAAGAAAGTTGCTTCAACAATTAAAACTTCACTTCGTTCACAAAAAATATCCAGTGTGAAAAGCCAATGTACTTTTACGATGGTCTACACATTAGTTGTGGCGTCGTCTTTCGTATTTTTCTTATAAAAACATTTATGAACCTAATGGAACAAACTCATTTCTGCTATCACGATTTTGAAAAGTTTTGTTTTTAAGTAGATTAGTTTGATTTCCTCCGCCTCACTTGAAAGAAGATAAAGGTATGATTTGATTCCAACACCCCAGGCACCCGGAGGAGTCTCGTTCGCGTGCCGCAATGATCCACTTCAGCTTTCCCAGCATTTCTCTGACGCCGCGCAAAGGAGGGTCCTTTGTCTCTCGTTTGCATAAAATGGTACCAAAGCGAGAGAGAGTGAGAGAGGATAAGCAAGGGAGAGCGACCATAATTAAATACCTCTGCAAGTGCCTTTATTTTAAAAGCTTAGCAAATATGAGGCGGTGGAAATCGAACTAGTCTACTTAGAAAAAAACTTTTCATAATCTTGATAGTAGAAAATAAGTTTGTCTATCAGATTCTTAAATATATTTATAGAAAAAATGCAAAAGATAACTCGATGGTTGGTATGTATGCAAACGCAGAAGCATATCAGCTTTCGACACTAGAGATTTGTGAATGAAGTGAAGTTGTGATTGTTGGAACGACATTTTTGTGTGTTAGGGAGACGTCTTGTCTATCCCAACTACACACTCTCTGTTTTTGGTTTTTCTAGCCATTCATGAGACTAGCGTCCATTGATGGATGGACTAAGGATGAACATTAGTCTCGGATCAACTCTGGACGATCATAGATCGGTCCAATCTTGCCGATCCTAATGTGAGTCTCAAGAAGATTGGATCAGTCATTGGTCATGGGATTTTGAACCAGCATTGTGTGAGTTGGTTCTTGATCCTAAAAGTTTAGAGTCGGTCCAACTTGGATTAATCTTATCTAATATATTATTTTTAATTTTTTTATATAAAGAAAATTTTAAAATAAACGCGTCAATAACATTAAATAACTCATTAGTGAAGAGTTCAAAACAATTTCACACTATTCTTATTAACACCTAAAAATTTTGCATAAAAAAAGGGGTTAATTTTTTACCCCAAAAAAATAGAATTAAAATTGCAACATATAGTTTTAGGAGCATCTATTTTATTTCATTCCATTTTTGCATTGGACTGACGGTGAGCATTGATACGACGTGAGATCTTTTCACATATTCAGGTGAGATTTTTCACATATTTAGGTAATATACACCGATCGACATATTTTTGGGTGAAAAGAAAATTTTCGGATGGAATATTTGAGAACATACAAAAGAGAATATTGTGCAAGGTACTTATATTTCAACGATACATTCAGGGGAATTATGTACAAACAAAATTGAAAAAAAATATTCCACTAAAATCTATTTATCTCTCCTATAAAAGAGTGTTGTGCGCCTCCAACAAAGGGGAGCAAAAAAATTCAGAGCAAAAAAGTGTGAGAGGGGCTTATCTCTCGGTTTTTCGGTAAAAAATTCAGGGAAAATTCTAAATAAGGACCGAGTGAATCTATTTTCTCAAATAAGGATTCAAAGTGAATTTTGTGTCATATAAGGACCCGAAGTTGATCTATTATTTCAAATAAGGACCCGGAGTGAATTTTGTGTTAAGTAAAGACCCAAAGTGATCAAGTTAATCTCTATTAAGGACATTAGTTCGCCGATAGACTTTTTTCGGTGAGGGGCAATTTTGTTAGAAATTTGTGATTGGAAAAAAAGGGAAAATTATAAATAATTAAGTTTAGGTTATTCATTTAAATGTTTACATTTTCTTATTTCTTCTCCCCCGCTGCTCCTCAACCAAATTGCTACCCGGTCATCATCGCGACTCAATTCTCGTCGCTCCTCGCCTTGCTCGACCGGTGGAGAATTTGGGTCTTCGCAAACAAAGAAAGAAGCATCTAGTTTTCTTCTTATTTTTGAATTCGTGCCCCAACTAGTGAAGAATTTGGGTCTTCAACTTTGTGGAGGATGGGTACAAGGAATGGGAGAGCTTCGGTCTTTGACTTTGCAGAGGATGGGTACAAGGAACGGGGAGACCATAGAAAACCTATGGTTTTTTTGTTTCTATTTTAGGATTTGTTAATTTTCCCTATATTTTTTTTGACAAAATTGCCCAAACTCCGATCATCGAAAATGTCACATGCTTGATAGTCGGCGAATATTTAGCTGACCAGCAAGCTTAGGTTCTTATTTATAATTGATTCAACCGCTCCGGATCCTTATTTGAGACAATGAGTCAAACTTAGGTTTTTATCTGACACAAAATTCATTTCAGGTCCTTATTTGAGACAATAAGTCAAACTTAGGTTTTTATCTGACACAAAGTTCATTTCAGATCCTTATTTGAGACAATAAGTCAAACTTAGGTTTTTATCTGACACAAAGTTCATTTCAGATCCTTATTTAAGAAATTTAGTCAACTTTAAGTCCTTATTTGAAATTTTCTAAAAAATTCAAGACAAAAGAGAAAGGTTTCTTTCTTCGGTTTTTTATTTTTAGGATTTTTGGGGCATTTTCTTTGTTTTCTCTTGGGACTTTTTCTTCGTTTCTTTTGGGGTCAAGGAAGAATAACACGAAAAAGAAAAGAAAAAACTCTTTTGAGGAAAAGCAAAGTCAGCAGAAGGGACAGAGAGCAGAAGGAACAGCAGGCGTGATGGAGACGTGAGGCCAGGAGGAGAGAGAAAAAAATAGCACTGTTCATCTTCTTCGTTGCCCTTCGCCCCGCAGCCGCTCGTCCACGAGCACCGCGCCACCACCGCCGCTGCTGGTTCGCCGCTTCCCTCTGCCGAACTGCCGCCGCAGCAGCACCTCCGCACGAGCATCCTCCCGAGACGCCAGAACCGGTCGCCGAGTCACCGCGCGCCTCCGCTTCTGCTCCGACGCCCAGTAGCCCAGCCAGACCGCCTCCGTCGCCGCTGCTGCAGCCCGAGCTCTCCTCCGTCAATCACTAAAGACCTACTTTCACGTTTCGAAAAATAAGGCAAAAAAATATGTTGACATGAGAAACTTTATTTTTGACTAATTTATGTAATAAAAATGTTTACTTCTTCTTGGACCACTCCCTCCTCTTTAAATGTGTAATTCCGCTGTCACGTTCCACAAAAGTGCATCTATTAAGTTCACCTAAATTAAGAAATTTTGGAGTGAAACTAACCTCATCCAAAGATTCATTTTAAAAAATAAGCGTACCAAAACTATAACCCTCTTCCTATGGCATATAAATCCAATAATTTCCGTTGCCTCCGGTCCTCATTCCCATGTTTATATTAGAAGCCAACGCTAAAGGTCTTCTATTTCCCACAACAATTAATGGAGAAATCTGACCAACAATTTATTTTTTTATTATTTTAGAAATTGAAGAAACTTTGCTTTTGGGATATTTCATTTTTAAATACTTAAATTAAATAGTTTAGGGGGAAAAAAATGGAGTGGTCCAACCGTCCCTTCTTCCACTTTCCATGAAAAATTAAAAGTACATACGAAAATCACATTACACACTCTTCCTCTCTGCATAGAACAGAGAGCCAACGCTGAAATTATCTCTAAACTTTGCCAAATCTATAGCTGAAGGATCCTCTCTCCTGCATGGTAGATTTTGAAACTCTCATTGTACAGTCATCATTGACTACCCATTCGTGTTTATATTCACGTAAGAAACATAATCACAGTGGTATTTAATTATGGTCACTCTCCCTCTCTCTTTCTCTCTCTCTCTCTCTTCTTCACTTACGGTACGATTTGATGCAAACGAGAGACAAAAGGACCTTCCTTTGTGCTACATCAGAGAAATGTGGGGAAAGTTGAAGTGGATCACTGTGATAGGTAAATGAGACTCATGGGTGCCTAGAGCGTTTGCTTTTCTTTGGGCTGAACAGTGGGAATTCCCTAACATAAGATATCAAAGAATCTCTTCGCATAGTTGAAAGTATGATCATCGCTCAGCGAGGAAAGCAGAAGCAAAAAATGACCAGGCGTCCTATCATCCTGCCTAGGGGTGAGCAGCGGTCTAGGGTCGACCCTGGACCGACTCTGGACCGGCCCAACCCTGCTGGTCCTAGTCCGATTCCCAAGGAGTCTGGGTCGGTCCTTTTCAGGACCAACACTGTATGGGTTGGTCTTCGGTCCTAAGAGTTTTATGTCGGTCCAACCCTGGACCAACCCTGTATATTATATTATATTATATTATATTATATTATATTATATTATATTATATTATATTATATTATTTATAATTATTTTATATATTCAAACATAAGTAAAATGTATATTATATTATATTGAGATGTTCTATCTGTAACACTAATAGTAATTCCAATTTAAAACTTTTGTTGAGTATTGATTATGTGTCGTTTGTTTTGTTTTCAGGTGTTTAGAAGTTCAAGTGAATTAACAAGATGTGGAGTTATATATTCATGGTTTAAGCATTTTGAACTTTTTATGATTTAATTGTATTATACTAATGAATTTCAGCTGTACGTTGCTTTTCAATTTGTGTCAAATGGTAGAAGTTTTTGAAGAGTAGAGTAGTACTACAATTGTTACGGTGATTTGCTAGTCAAGTGGTGTGAAGCTCATTTTTTGGTTAAATGGACTCTACATGATCAAATGCAGGAAAACGCTTTTGCATATGATGTTATAAATATTAAAGATAGATGATTACAATGATTACAAGAATTTTCCATATTTTCCTATATCTCGATGAGTGGTTAGCAGGTACGAAATTTCTATTATCGTGTCATTTTAAATTTACTAAATATGTATTGGTATTTATAGTTTAGTTGCACAATGCCGCATTGTTGATGGATGTGTAATTTGAATTTGTAGGTTTGTTTTTTAGGGAGTATAAAAAATAAGACGAAAAAATTATCGATCGGTCCCGGGTTGACCTTGGAACCGAACCGAACCCATTGGGTCGGTCCTGTCCTTGGTTCCAGGCTTAATAGGGTCGGTCCTCGGTCTTAAAAATTGAGGACCAACACTGTACAGGTTGGTCCTAGGGTTAGGGGGTGACCCGAACCAACCCGGACCATGCTCACCCCTAATCCTGCCCCACTCCCAACTTCTCCAACTTCTGAATCTCTCTCTTCGCTCTTCTTTTTCTTTTGATCTTTTCTTATTAATTGTACAATTTCCAACAAATTTCTCTCTTCCACTCTCCTTTTTCCTTCTATTTTATATTTAATTGATGGCCACACATTTCCATTAAATGTTCTGAAAAACGCAAGAGCTTTGGTGATTTCATTCCACAATTTCTCAATTTAGATGAACTTAATATACTCTTCAAGGAAGTTTAGAACTTGATGGCCGAATCACATATTCAAGGGCAAGGGAGTGGTTTAAAAAGAAGAAAACATATTTAGCCCTTTAACACCCCAAAAACATAGTTAGCCCTATCCCAATGCTATTTACCTAAATGAATGATTTAGATATTAACATTGATTAGGCTTGGATTCCCTGGACTAGAGTTAGGGTGTAATAATTGAACATTGATCAGAGATCATTTCTCCAATTTCCCATAAAGACCTCTTCCATGTTAAAAGGAAAGAATCATAAATAAATAAAAAATCCAATTTATTACATAATAAACATTTTCTGAAAAAAAAAATTGGGGGACAAACCCATTGTTAAAATTCCTTTATAAATGAAGAAAATCATTATAAAATGCACATATAAATTTAATTATATTTTTTTGTTTTAGGGGCCTAATTTTTCTATGCAATAAATGGATGATTAAGTTGCCAAAATTTAGGTGTTAACATAATCCTAGACTTATTTTTTATATAAGCTCGAGCACTTCAATTCAAGGCCAAGTGCTATGTATCTTAATTGCACCCAATTTCCGTTGCATTGCCTCGGGGGAATGTTCAGTAATTTTTTTTTTGTGAAGGGAATGTTCAGTAATTTAAGAAATGAGAAAAAGAAAAAATAAGATTTGAATGTAAAAACATTAAAAATGAAACTTCTACTCCCTATTAAATTTATTTATTCGGTATGTGAGAAGATAATGACAGAAAATTTTGAAACAGAATCACCGTGGATGTTATCTCACTCTAATTAGTGTTTCCCAATTTGTGTCTCGTTTCCTTTTTGAGTATTTATTCACAATGCCGATTATGTAAATATTCATGACAAGGCATGTACATGCAGTAGTACTATATATACTTGTTATTTTTATGGTTTGACAATTTTCATAACACGTGTTATTAATATTTCGAAAAATTGAGTGCTTTCTATTACTTATTGAGATAACCGAGTCTCTTGATTTCTTACTCGGTATTCTTTTTGGAACAAAGAAAAGTTCCTTTTATTTGATAATATTCATTCTTATATAGGAAAATGTCTCTAACTTATGGTAAAAAAGAAGGAACACAATGGTATCGTTGGAAATTTTTTGCCAGAAAATTGTACCAAAGAATAAGTTGCTTTTTCCATAAAATAAATTTAATACTTTGTCTGTCAAAGAAAGAAATTTAATACTTGGTACTTGATAATTGATAGTGGCAAATCATGCGTGCGATAACTTGATCCTTATAAACTACTCGATGACTTTATTTTTTATTTTTCCACTTATACGTCTATTCCACGTGTTCCACTTGCATGTGTGATAGTCACATTGCTCAGCACCACTTCTATTTGATTAGTGGACTCAAAGGCTATCAAAGGTCAATGATTTGCTAGTGATGTCATAATAATTACTCATATGATAGAGGGGTTGTCATGATAACTATACATTTATCTTTTCACAGTTATCGGTGCATTTGAAGATATTTCTAATGAAATATAATCAACAATTCATTTAATTTGTCATTGTATTTATTGTTGAAAAATGATCTTGAACAAATAATATCTGAAGTTAAGATGATATGATAAAGTAGATAACGTAGATAAGAGATGTTAACGAAATGTGTCATGATAAATTTTATATTTTATTTTAATTTTGACGTTTATTATTTACAATTTAACTTTCACTTAATATTAACTCATATTTGTTAAGTTACTATAATGGATGTCTTTTCAATTTTGTAGAAAAGGCGCGATCAATAGTTTCGATAAGTCCGTCCATATAGCCAAAGGCTTCTATCAATCACATTGTAAATTATGAAAATCAATATATTCCCAAGTAAGTTCTTTGCCTTGTATTTGGAAAAAAATTATAACATTTGTTTTTAATGATTTGAGCCATATTTGTTTAAAAATAATTTTTCATATCAATTCAAAAAAGAAGGAAGGAAAAAAATTTCTATTTTTAACAAAAAATATTTAGAGATAAATTGTTAATAACAATGAAAATGATCTTTGTTGATTACTTTTTCTCAAAAATAAAAATAATTATTTTTGAAAAATATATTTCAAATAATTCATTTTCGGCTAAATAACAAACATTAGAGGGAGACTTTAGAGAAATGTCAGATATTTAGAAATTGGAAATAATCCCATTAAAACATTCAACGGCAAAAAAGAGCACCTAAAATTATAAAGTATTACTAAAATAGAAGGAAAAAAGACCGACAGATGTTACCAAATATATTTTGAAAGAACATAAGAGTCAACCTCGTTCAATTGCGTTTGTTGCCTATGTTGAAAACATTTTGCACATTCATATTTAGATGAAGACCTGTAAATGAATTTAATTACATAATTATATATATAAGCACAATGCGTAATTTTTTTTTTATGCTAACAATTGACCTAGTAAAAGTATAAAATTTATTATTGAGACTCCATTTGGAAGTTGTGAGAAATGAAAAACTTCTAAACGTGATGATTTACACCATCTTTTTTTTTTTTTTCTCTTTGATCAAAGTGAAAAGCATATTGGTTAAGTGATCTCCTTCAAAAGACAAGATTTACATTAGTCTTTTACTGATGTTTCTATGATAGATAAAAATTCATCATTTCTTTAATAAACATTATTTTAAGAACGAGTCCTAGAGAATTAGTGTTGAAGGACAAGATTTACATTAATCTTTTACTGATGTTTCTATGATAGATAAAAATTCATCATTTCTTTAATAAACATTATTTTAAGAACGAGTCCTAGAGAATTAGTGGGACAAGCTTTAGCATCCGAAAATTCACTTTGTATATTGGTACGGGCTTGGCCCGATAAGACTTCCGCGATAGATACGCTATCATTTCGTATCTCCACGCTCTCATTATTACCTTCTTGCGGAGCACGCCAACTTCGGTCGCAGATCGCTCCCTCTCGGCCGAGAAAATATTAGGTGCGCCCGGCGCTCCACGTCACCGTGCGCCCGCCCAATGAAGAGGCGACACATGGCTCCACGTGGAGGCGAGCCCACCATTATTTTCCGTCAAATTTTTGCACCCCTTCCCACTCTTCATTAAATGCTTCGGTCTTCTGCCGGGCCCACCATCACTTTTGAGAGAAGGTTTTGCGTCCCCCATCTCTCTCTTCATTAAATGCTTTATCGTTCTCTGCACACTTCTTCTCCCGCTCGCACGAAGAGCGCCCCTTCCCCTCTCTCTTTCAAAAATTTCTCTCTGTTCTACATATTTCTCCATCAAAGCCGAATGACGCCCGCCCTTTCTCTTTTTCAAAAATCTCTCCCTCCTAAAAGCCCGCCCGTCGCCTTCGAGCTTGGCCGCCTTCGCCGTCACCGCCAGGAGCCACTCGCTCCCTCTCTCTCTCCTAAGAGCCCCGCCGGTCGTAGCTAGGTCTTGAGTTCGTCACGGTTGCCTTGCGGTCCTAACTCCAGCTGCTCGGTTTCATGTGGAGGAACGGCGGGCACGGACGGCGATGATTTGGTCGTCCTTGGTATGGAAGCGAGCTGCGACGACACCGCGGCCGCTGTTGTGAACGATCTCTTTCGCTCCTAAGAGCTGCGCCAGTCGTAGCTGCCGAGTCCCGACCTCGACCTCTGACCGCCTCCGCGTCTTGGTCGTGGTCGCCTCCGGTCCTAACTCCAGCTCTTCGGTCGAGGTTCGGAGGGTCCGAGGTGGGGAACAGCGAGGGGTTGGTGAGCTTGGAGAGGGATTTGAGAAGCCAGTTCTCGTCCTCCTCGAAGAAGAGCTTCGAGTCGGGGTTCTGCTGCTCGTCAGCCGGGGGGGACAGTGATTGCTGGTCTGGGTGGAGGCCAGAGAAGAGGAGGCACGGCTCCTCAGCCGCGGGGACATGCAGCCTGCCGGCTTCAAAATCAAAAGATCGGCACACCGCTTTCGAGACAATCGGAAGAGTGTAAGAATTCGGCGGAACGCCCGCCCTCGCCATGAACGCGTACACGAGCAGCGCCTTTCTCGGGGAGTCCAGCCTCGCGTATGCTCTTATGATGTTCCAGTGGAATGCGACGGGATTCGAGTCCAACAAGCGGGAGCGGATGACGGGATTCGAGTCCAACAAGCGGGAGCGGATCACGTGGGGCGTGTATCAGGCTCAACCCTCGCTTGTCACCGCATTCGGACAAGAGGGTCGCCACCATCTTGGCGTGGGCTTGGGTCGAGCTCGGCGAAGCGAATCGGGCTGCTGTCGAGATTGCACGAGGAGGGAAGCGACGGAAGACGCATTGGCTTCGTGGGTGCCGCCGTGATCGAGAGCGCAAGAGGTCCAGAGCCGTCTTCTTGAGCTGAACTTGGAGAGCCCACGTTGAAGGTGGCGAAACGAGATCATGCGCTACACGATTTCAGCGCGCAGCGCTCTTGAGTCGGAATATGCAATGTATTTTATGTCCTTGTACTTTTGTTTTCATCGGCCTTAGTTGTCGATTCCATGTGAAGCATTACAGTTTTAAGGGATCATAAAATTAAAGAAAGAGATGTTTGCCGAGATCAAGATGGACGCATAAGCACAAATGCTGGATAAAAACTCCATGAAGCGTATTGGTTTGGATCCATGAGCAGTCGAATAATCAATGTGTAAGCGCAACGGAGAAACTGAATTCTTAAGAATGAAAGGAAAACAAGAGAGAAAGGTAGGAGAAGAAGAAATGGAAAATTAAAATTGATGAGAAGCAAAATTAAGGCGACACAAATGCGGTCTATGCAGCTATGTGAGAAGTTCTCAAACTTCTGGCCTGGACATCTAAAGTTGAGTGGAAGCAAAACAGGAAAAGGCAAATGGCGCAGCATCCAATTTGAAGAACACATTGCCAAATTCAGATAGCCACTAGAACCGAGGCTTTGAATCGATTGTGAAACTCAAGTTTTGTCCTCCTAATACACACTGCAAAATTGCTGGAGAAGGGCTCGCTGCATCAATGCCGGCTGCTGCTGCTTCTTCTTCTTATAGAATTGTTGGTTCCACCTCCCCAATGCTTTGAAAACCAATCCTCAATCCTTGCTGGACGCGCCCGGTGAGCTTTTGGGTGTCGGCGATCACCGAGGAGGCACACGCAGAGAAGGTTAGAGCTTGGGACGCAGCCACGACCGGCGGGGCTCTTCGGACCGAGTAGCACCCGGTGGTGACAGCAGAGGCGATCGAGCTTGGAGGCAAGCAGCGGACTTTTGGGTGTCCACGCTCGTCGAAGAGGCCAAGGCAGAGATGGTCGGGACCCAACCACGATCGGCGGGGTTCTTGGGAGTGAATGGCTCTTGACGGCAACGGCAGAGGTGGCCAAGCTAGGAGGCGACCGGCAGAGGTGGCCAAGCTCGAAGGCGACGTACGCGATCGTCGAAGAGGCCGATGCAGAAATGGTCAAAGCTTGGGACCCAAACACGACCGGCGGGGCTCTTCGGAGCGAGTGGCTCTTGGCGACGATGGTGGAGGCGGCCGAGCTCGGAGGCGACCAGCGGGCTTTTGGGTGTCCGCGCTCACCTTAGAGGCCGAGGCGAAGATGGTTAGAGTTCGGGACCCAGCCACGACCGGAAGAGTTCTTCGGAGCGAGTGGTTCCCGACGGCGACGGTAGAGGCGACCAACCTTGGAGGCAACTGGCGAGCTTTTGGTCGAGAGAGATGAGGTTGCAGGTTTCACGGAGAAAAATGCAGAACAAAATTTTTTGAAAGACAACGCGAGGGGAAGGGGAAGGGACGGCTTGCGTGCAAATAGGAGAAAAGGACGCAGTCATTAATGAAGAAAGAGAAGAACGCGGCAAAAATTTGGCTAAAAGAAAAGGCGGGACCCGGCTCCATGTGGCGAAACGTGTCGCATCCTGATTGGGCGGGGGGCACGGTGACGTGGAGCGCCGGGCGCACCTAATATTTTCTCCTCTCGGCCACAGTTTCACTTCCTCTCTGTCGCATGTCACTTTCCCTAGTCAGAAACACCGAGGCGTCGCGTAGCGCTAGGGTTTCTGCGACTCCAGCCGAGGCGTCTCTTGTCTTCTTCGCGAAAACGGCCATCATAACTGCGGTTGAAGTTTTCCGAGGAGCTGTCGACCCACAGTCCGTCCACAATCAGGTTCCACTCTTCCGGTAAGAAAAAACTCTTAGATGCCTGAGACCAAATCGCTAAGTTCCTGTTCGTTACTAGGGCCTCGTCTAGAATGGATTGCGGATTAGGCTTGCATGCTTGAAATAAAAGAGATTGCGCGAAAGTATAGCCGCCATCCATTCACCCAAATGTGCGTTAGATTCCTTCAGTCATTGCTCCTAGAAACCATTTCTCTACTTTGGTTATGTTCCACGGGATATACTGATACTTAGCCTTGGGTCTGACCAAATAACCGCATTTATCTACTTTGACCAGTACTTGGAAGAAAAAGAAACATACTCAGACCTCGGAGCAAAACCCTCTCTCATGTCTTCAAAGCGTAAAGTTCTTGTCAAGGAGAAGCTGCTGGCGGCTAAAGCGGACAATCAGCAAAAGAATAATGAGGAAAGTCCCTCGCAGCCCAAGCCTGCCCCTCCTCGACCGCAAAAATCTCAGCACGGGTCTTCGTCGGCACGATCTGGGTACGAACATGAGAAGGAGGCCCCGTCTTTGAAGAAGTTGAAAAAAGTGCCATCCACTTCCTTGAAACAAGTTGAAGTAGACAAGCTTGGACATGCCAGAGAGGAGTCAAAGAAGCTGGCATTCCAGAAGATATGGGGCGACGATGACGAGATAACCCTTTTACAGGGTATAATTGATTACTGTGAGAAGGGCATGGACCCCTTCACAAATGTTAGTGCATTTTATCATGATGTCAAGGGATTACTTCGGGAAGACTTCACGGAGAGCCAATTGGCCAACAAGGTTCGGGTTTTTAAGAAGAAGTATAGGAATAATAAGGGGAAGGGCAAGGTTGGAGAGGATTGGGTGTTTTCGAATTCTCATGAGGGGAAAATTTTTGAGTTGTCGAAGAAGATTTGGGGTGTTGAGATGCGAGGCAATGCCACTAGTGGTAGAGAAGAAATTGGTGTGACTATTGAGAATAAGAAGACTGATGGTGCTGGAATGTTTGTGGCTCCCCCCCGGTCAAAGTCGGAGGCATCAAAGTCAAATGATTCACAGGAGCATCTTGATGACATATCGCAGATGTGTAGGATCGGCTTGGACGAGGGATCTTTGAATCAGGGGTTGGCATTGTTGGAGCCCTCAAAGAGGGCGGAGTTGAAAGAAAGATGGAGTAAATTGTTCTGTGCTGAGATGCAGATAGTGGCGGAGAGATGCGCAGTGATTCAAGATCAGCTCAAGCTCATTTTGGAGGCCTATTCTCACTCTACTGAGAAGTAGGTTGTGGGCTTCAGGTTTTTTGATGGGTGGTTTAGCATTCTAACAATGCTGTTTTGTGCACCATGGTTATGATGACTATTTTTGATCATTTTGTATATCTTTTTCGGGCTCCAGGTTTTTTGATGGGTGGCGTAGTGTTCTAACAATGCCTTCAGGTGTCTATTTCGATCATTTTGTATACCATTTTCTGGAGCGCTAATCTGATGTAAAGGTTATATTAGATGAATTAGAAGGATGCAATTGGAAGTACTGTTATCCTTGTCCCCTCCAACATCTGTAATTTGCTGACGTTGGTTACTCACTAATTGCCGTGGTGATGGAGCTAACCTCTTTTAGGTGCTTATTAGATCCAAGAGTTACCGGTTTACATTTATTTGCACCTTTTTTTGGGATGCACGAACCTTAGCATATTACTTATAGTCCAAGAACGGAGGACTGTCTGTTGCATATAAATCGTTTTGTTTAATTGTCATATAGTGTGAGTGCTGCTTGTCTTTTTGACTCTCTTATAGATTCTTGTTATGCTTGATTTGTTTGATGCAGTCTTGCATCACATGTGCTGGATGAGTACATGTGCACTTGCTTGTGACTGAATGTTTCCTGTATAATGGTCTTCATGCTGCAGCAATTTTTATATCAAGATGACTTAAATTAATTGAAACCAATCTGCAGCAATTTTTATATCAAGATGACTTAAATTAATTGAAACCAATTCGTGTATTTATTAGATAATTGAGCAAAGCAAAGTTTCCAGATCCTTTCCGCCAGACCAGAGCATGTCAATTATTAGGTAACAGCCACAAAATAGTTATGGATATTTCTAAAATTTTCCGGAATGGTGATTCAATTTTCATTTTCTGACTGTTTGGTTACCTGATTTGTAATTATTTGTATGCTATCAAGGAGCGTATGTCTTGGCTGAGGGAGTTTTTAAATTATTTTATGTATATGGATGGCAAGGTTGCATCTTGTCTCGTTGCTTCACGGTGGCCACCGATCAAAATCAGTAGACATATTCTGGTATGTGATGCTTCCATGTTTCTCGTTTGAAAATAGCATGCTATTTTTGTCCTGAGAAAGCAGGAGAGATTTTTCATGAAATTTTGTTTGAAGATCGTTTTCTTAGAAAGGAAAGATGTGTCATAAATATGTATCAAGATCATAAGGACCTTAAGAACTGACACTATTTTCTCAAGAAATTTTGTTAGGCTGGCCTGAGCAATGGTTGATGATGATACTATTTTCTTAACATTAATTTGTAGATTCTCAAAATATTCAGCAACTAATTGATATACAGACTGCCTTTGGGTCTCAGAGCAAATTCATAATTATTTTTGATAAGCTATGCATTGTTTTCCAAAAATTAGGTGGAAGTGCTCAAATTATATGCTTCTCCTTTGCAGGATTATAGGTTTTCAGTTATTCATAGAGCCGTGTTTAGACAAGTAGATAAAATCCTTCTTGCAGCAACAAATGCCATTTTTGATCTCATCTTGTTAGATAAACAATCTAATGACAGTCTTACCCCTTCAAGATTCGTCAAGCCAAGCCAATTGCAGCCAGCAAGCTGATGCGTTCAGCTGCATGGATGGACCTCTCTGCCAAGAGCTGATTGGTTTGCTCCAGAGATGCCTTTATCAGCAGGTGTTTGCTTTTGAAATAATCCTCCTTGGTTTTTTGAGAGATATCTACTTTCTTTTCCGGTTCATTTGTCCTTGACTGCACTTTTAACTAAAGTTGGATTGCAATGTTGAGGCAGAAGTAAAAAGAGTCATGTACTCTGGACTTGTAAAGTCCCACTGGAAAGTTCAATTGCTAGGCCGGTCCTTGATTTTCTCTTGCATCATTGCCTATGTTTTCATTAAGCGGTACCAGTGTTTAATTTTTCTCAGAACGAGAAATTTTCTTAAATTATTACGGGCCTGATTATAGTGCTGAAAGTCTCAGAGTCAAACCTATTGATTTGACCTCCTTTATTAAGTTTCATGATTCTTTTCAATCTTTAGCCTGCATGATCTGTTGAAAATGCGCTAATGCATGTCCTTGCTAGAAGTAGCTTTTGGTTTGCGCGAATTTATAAGTTGCTTGAGGAAATTTTCTAGGAGTTTAGCAATATATATTCTTTTGAACATATTATACTGCAGAAGTGGCATCAAGATTTGTTGTTTGGCATTTTCTGTGAAGCTTGATTTTGCCATTTGTGTTGGGCTGATTCTATAGCTGATAAAACTGTGCCTATTAGTTTTGATAACAATGGTGCATAGCACAATTTGTGGAGTTCCTATCTAATTGGAATTTGTACGTATTTGAACCTTGATTTTATTATGGTGCCTATGACTGTTTTATGTTCCTCATGACATAGTTTAAGATGCTGTTGGCAGAGGCATTTCCAGCAATTCTTTATGCTCTAAATGGATGATTTTACAGAATCTATCATGTGATGATCTAAAAATCTTTCAAGACAACGTATCTTTAGTTCAAAAGCTTTATTTAACGTTTGAAGATCATCTTTTCCCTTTTCAATAGAATGCATCTATTTTCGTTTAAACTCTTAAGCAGTTATTCTCACCATGCAATGTTCATAATCCTTGTTGAACTCCTATCTTTTTTTTTTTTTTTTTTTTTTTTTTTTTTTTTATGTCAGATTCTTGCTAATCTGTGATAATGTGCTCTCTATCTCTCTCACATACTAAGTACTTTTTTTTTTCTGTCAACTTGAATTAACTTCCTATGTTGGCTTGGAGAATGGCAAAGTTGTCATTAAGGAGCCTTTAGATAGTCTACTATCTTGATACATAAATATTCCTTGTGGACTCCCAGAAGGTGGGAGGTTTAAATCTACTATCTTGATACATAAATATTCCGTGTGGACTCCCAGAAGGTGGGAGTTTTAAATCTCCACTTTCTAAGAGGTTGGGGTGGGACGATTTAACTTCAGGAGTGGGTTTCCATTTCCATGCCTGACAACGAGGCATGAGAAAAGTTCGAAAGTAAGAATTAGAGTAAGATCGAGAAAAAAAAATCATATTAATACTAATGGACTAGTGGCATCTTTTTTATTTCTTAGGTTAAATGAGATGATAGTAATTTATTTATTTGTTTGGAAATGGTTGGGTACATATTTACTTTTTGGAACCTTTACTTGAGGTCAACTAAGTGAGCTCATTCGAACATTTTGCTGGTTCAAGTTCAAGCTCGCTATACTCGAGGCAATAGCTCTGTGAACCTAGTCAAATTTCTGGTATTCTTTTTAAAATGTATGTTATTAGCGGAAGAAATAGACACAAATATCTTCAAAATTACATAACGTTAGTGCATGACTGGGCTTGAATCAATATATTGCTTGATATGACAGCGAGGAGTTGAATGCAACCTTTTTTATTATATCATATTTTTAATCATTAACTTATGCCAACTTTTTATAGGTAATGCTGCTTTTTTTTTTTTAATTTTAATTTTACTTTTAGTAAATTTTTTGTTTAACATTTAAATTGTTCATAATAATATAGTTAATTTATTAATTTCATGCCAACTTTTTTTTATGTGGCAGTGCAAAATTTTAGGTTTAATTTTGAAAATTTTCCTATTTAATATTTACTTCTTCCTAATAATGTGATTACTTCATTTAAATTTTTGAAATTTTATCTAGTAATTAATTTTTGATTTTATATCTTTAAAACGAAGTTCTGTTCATTTTGCTATTTTCCCATTTGATATTCTTTTTTGCCTTTGCCTCAATCGGGCCGTGAGGTTTTTGTTGGTCACATTTTGTAGTTGCACCCTGCATATTGCCAAGTGGCAAAATTGAGTGAAAAACCCATGAACCTTCAAAATACTATTTTCTTATAGATAGACATATTATGTCTATTATGTTTGAAGTTGTAAGATTTATTTTGTTATTATTTTAAAAAAACTAAAGTGTGTAACCTAAGAATTAAAATAAACCGTCTATGAATTTATAGCTTTGCATACTTGGGAAAAAATTTATTCAGGAAAAAAATTGTTCTTACCAATATCTAATGTTTAATAATCATAAATATGTACTCCAAAGTCAAAAGATCTTTACTGGTAATATTAATTCAAAATATTTCTTTATTTGTAAAACTAGTGGCTATTGCATAATCAATTCGGTCTATCCAAGTGTATTTTGACCCGGCGAAAGAACTTGTTTCAACCTAGGATAATAAACTCATGGACTTGATCTTACTTATATATCAAAGTACATAATGTGATACGATGGATATAATGCAATCTCAATGATTTGATGTGTTGTGTTGTCGTTGTTGCTAAATGAATGAAATAGGTAACCTTACTTTCAGCATGGTTGTCTTCGTTTGGGCCGCTTCTAGCCAATTATGCATGTAAAATTGATTACAATAATTGTGGCCATAGAATAACACTTCCGAGCCGAGAAGATATGATATGACTTTCGTGCAATTTTTACGTTTATCAATATTCACATTAAGAAAACATAGTTTACAAACCGATTTTTTTTACACAATAAGAAATGTTATTATAATTAGATTATGTATTCAATTTACTAATAATAAGGTAAATTACATTTGTGACAATTACCATGGACTTGATTTACAAAGTAAAAATTATTTGCAAATAAAATTATTTATCATAAGGTAAAATCACTTCCTCTTATGTATTCTACTACTTTGAAGAAAAATTTCTCTTTTATGATATGGATAACTACTTGTAATCGTCACAATGTCAGTTACATTTATAGCTGATAATTTTATGTTTATGAGTGACCTTTTCGCCAATGAGTTCGTAACAAGAATTTTGGCTTGGAAATTAATCAATGCCATAGCAAATTACCTTAAAGGTCCTCTTCCAAGCAACCGACATTAATTACAATCACCTTCCTATCAAGAGTTACCGCATCTACAAACATACAGAAATATCTACAAGACTCTCGAGCTTCTAGAAGGCTCAAGAACGTACCTCCTCGAACTTTAGAGGCTAAGTCAGTCCACTTAAGATACTGACTCATCGAGGAAGCAACCCACGTGTTTGTCTCGAAGTGACAATGATGCGTCACGCATGGAATCTCTTCATGATTGTCTATAGACTACCCACAAGTCAGTCAAATGTGCTCGTCCGTGAGATATGCTAATAACGTTACTATCTAAAACATCGAAGGACAAATAATAATCTTATGTATGTGCTCACGGGTAAAGATCATCTAATATCTATCTAGTAGCATAGTATTATGTTCTGTATTCATCGCAAAATCATTTCCTACTCTTGCCATTCCACTTGTGAGTAAACAATATAGCAACTATTGTGCATAACTGATTAAACTATCCCATGAGTACGAATGTAGATATATCACAAGTTCTCTCAAATTCTAATACGGAGCCAATTGTAGTATGTGTATTTAGTTAAATTTAGAAAATTTGTGGTTCTTACAAAATCTAATAGCACAAGTCGTATATTTCATCACCACATTGAACAGAATAAGAATAATAATGACAGATATGTAGTCCAAAATCCTTAGATATCATCTGTTGGGATTAACGGATCCCCGAAAACCGGATTCGACACCGAATCGAACCCCTAAATCAATGCGGAAGACGAAGCCCGGGAAAACACGCATCACCGATCGTAAAGTACACCACGGATTCGAGCGTACTTTGTTAGCCACAGATTAAACACCAACGCTGAAGAAGAGGAAGAAATTCTGGCCCCGATGATGTCAATTCGCCTTGAAAGGGAAACGGCGTCGCCTTGAGCGTTTAGAAGAAAAAGAGAGGAAAAGGAACGTACGTTATTCCAAGAGATATCTTCTCTCTCTCTCTCCTTCCTTTTATACCTTCCCCCTCCACGGGCCTTATTCCCGTGGGCCGGGCCTTTTGGGCCCAACTTGAGCGGATGGGCCTTAAGCCCATCTCATAAATCCATAATCTCCCACTCGCACATGGTGGTGCAAAACCAACATGGGCGGACAGGCCCTACTCAGCCTCATCAGAGAAAAATCCATCATAGACTCTCACTTAACATGGTGGGCCGAACATAATCTTCTTTTCCTCTCTTCAACATTCATACCGGTGAATAATCCGTGCGACCAAAGATACTTTGAGAGCTCGTTGCCATACATCTGTTAGGAATATATAGCAGCTCATAATGGGCATCATATCCCGAGTAGATTTAGTATGCAAGTACCCTAGATCGATCGATCACATTTATATCTCTCTTGATCTCTTTCAAACAATGATATATATATTGTATTCACAATTATGATTATCACAAAGACAATCATAATTGGTTAACCAGTGAATACAAAACTACAATGTGACTCTCCAAAAACGATCTTCCTCTTTCCTTCAAACTCTCAATTTCAGTCCAGCTTGCTTTTCTAGAAATGCCCCATTAGATCGAATCAAACTCATGACCATTGGCAACATCCTAAGATAGCAAACACTAAATAGAAATCTTGAGAATAAGTAAGAGTCATGAGGGGACTAAGAAATTGAGGAACTCTTTTCCTCAAGAGTCTCACACGACATAAAAGTTGAGATCAAACTTTTGCCACTCTTATTGGTCGTCTCATGCATACGTAGTATGAAATACGTATTACGGTATTAACTCCTTTCCCATGGAGCGTATGTCTACACTTTTCAATACCGTATAGATGATAGTTCAGACATACCCAATGTCTAACTTGAGTTCACATATCTACTCATTCATAAAATTCATCAGAACTCACATCTGGCATCTTAGACAGATAAAGTAAAACATGTGGGGTATTTTTACTTTCGGACATAGTAAGTATTATATCCTCATCTTAACACCTAGTTAAGGCGACATACGTGTTTTAAGCTTGAGCTCTCGATTATCACCTAGATAATAAGCTTTAAAACAATCTCATATCTATTTATCACATAGTAAATAGAGGCGATTACCCGTGTGAGTGGGCTAATCTTATATCTGTCCGACATACTTCTCAACTTAAAGTAATGCACTAAGCATTAAGATGCATACAGATTAAACAAAGATTCATAGGCATTAATGATGAAAAACACAAATTCATCAAATTGTGAACACTTAGGGAAAATACAATATTCAGTACATCAGTCTCTACGCAATCCTAGAGATTTCATATGGCCACAAAACACATCTCTAGGTATTGGCTTTGTCATGGGATCTGTTACCATTCCATGCGTAGTATGTACTCTAAGTTCACATTTTTTCGTGCAATCATATCCTTGACAAGATTATACTTGGTATCTATAGGTTTGGTCTTGCCATGATATTTTGGATCTTTGGTATACGCTTTTTGCTGCTTGGCTATCACAGTTAACCAACAATGAATCTGCAGCACTTCCAATAACACCTAAATGATCCAAAAAATCTCTTAAGCCAAACATCTTCTTATCTGCTTTGATAATGCCACGAACTCAACTTACATCGTGGACAAGGCTATACATTTATGTTTCTTACTGCTCCAACATATGGTGCCATTATTCGGTAAGAAAACAAACCCAGAGGTACATTTCCTTTCATTTAAATCTCCTCTCCAATCAGTATTAGAATAGCCTTTGAGTTGCAGATCCTTTCCTTAATAACTCAACGTATGATCAGTAGTCCCATTTAGATACCTTAGTATTCTCTTAACGGCTTTCCAATGTGATTGACCTAGATTGGATTTGTATCTACTCACCATTCCAACTGTAAAGCATATGTCGGGTGTTGTACACATCATAGCATACATTAAGCTCCCAACAGCACTAGCGTAAGGAACATGTTTCATTTGTTCCTTCTCTTGTGGAGTCCTTGGACACAGTTTATGGCTCAATCCTTCACTTTTTGCAATATGAGTGTCTATGGGTTTACAATCCCATATCCTTCAACTCAAAGTTGGAAAACAACCATCTCTTGACAGTATTAACCAACTCCATATTGCTTCCGGCAATTAGTATATCATCAACATATAATGATATGATCACAAATTGATCATTGGATCTATTTGATATATACACAATGATCCTCGTCAATCATTGTAAAATCATATGCCACTATGGCATTATGAAAATGTATATACCTTTGTCTCGACAACTGCTTAAGACTATATATCGACCCACAAAGTCGACATACATTTTCTTTTTGGCATTTCATTATGAAACCAGCAGGTTGTTCCACATATGTTCCTTCCTCTAATTCTCCATTGAGGAAAGCAGTCTTTACATCCATTTGATGTAACTCAAGATCCATACTAGTCATTATTGCCAGAATAATGCAAATCAAGGTAAATCTCACTACGGAGAAAATGTATTTTCATAATCAATTTCTTCCGTTGATTATACCTCTTCGCCACAAGGCGAGCCTTATGCCTTTCTATTGAGCCATCAGCCTTTCGCTTTATTTAGAGAACCTACTTGTTCCTATAGCTCTGCGTTCTTTTGGAAGATCAACCAGTTCCCAGACTTGGTTTGATTTCATTGACTCCATTTCCTCTTTCATTGCATGAATCCATTTTTCCTTATTATGGCAGTTTAGAGCCTCATTAATATTTCTTGGCTCATCCTCATCTTGTGGAGCAACCATAAAAGTTTCCCTTTCAATGTCAAAACATCGACGGGGAATACTTTGGCGACTTGTTCACCGTATGGGAGATTGTACACTTAACACATCATTCCCCATCATGCTCCCACTTGGATTAGGTAATGATGATGTCGTCACATCAGGTAGTTGCAATTGAGAATGAGTTGAATTCAATTTATCACATCTCATATTACTCCCACTTGGATGAACTTCACTAATATCATTATCTTGATCCAAGGTCTCAAATAGGGAGTTATTTTCCCTTATTTTGCCCCTCTTAGGAAATTCATCCACTAAGAATGTGACATCCCGTGATTCAAATTCAGTTATACTCCCACTTTCCTACTCACCCATGAACACATACCATTTTGAGTGTTTGTAGTATCTCATGAAAATACTCTTATTTTCTTTGGGACCCAGTTTCCCAAACTTGTGAGAGGACTCATGAATATAGGCAGCACAACCCCACGGCTTAAGAAAACTTAAGTCCGGTTTTCTAACTGTCCATAACTCATATGAAGTGGAAATAACCAATTTGGAAGGCACCCGGTTAAGTATATAGGCAGCAGTTAACAACACATCACTCTAAAAAGTGATGGGTAAGTTAGCATGCGCCATCATGGACCTAACCATTCCAAAGAGGGTTCTGTTTCTTCTCTCTCGCAACACCATTTTGTTGAGGAGTATATGGAATAGACAACTATCTTTCTATTCCTTTTTCATCACATAATTTTCTGAACTTATCGAGATAAATATTCTTAATCTCGATCGGATCTAAATACCTTTATTTTCTTGTCTAATTGATTTTCTGCCGGGTTCATAAACCTGGAAACAACTTATGCTTCAGATTCATGAGAAATCAAATAGACATATCCGACTCGAGTATAATCATCTATAAAAAAAAATGATGAAATAAACAGCCCATTGCCTTCCTCTCACATTCATTGAACCACAGACGTCCAAATGGATTAAATGCCGAAGAAATTCAGCTATTTTACATTTTCCAAATGGTTTCCTTGTCATTTTCCCTACTAGGCAATGCTCACATATGGACAAATCGACTTTTTTAATATTGCCTAACAAGCCCTCTTTGGCTAGTCTATTCATATGTTGTTGGCCCATATGACCAAGTCTAGCATGCCACCATATTCACATCATTATCATATAAGGTAGAAGACGTGAAACAAGGGAATAACATATTGACATCACCACGATCAACGTTTAGTATAATAAAACCATCTAGAAAGTGACCACAACCATAGTAGTTTGTATCTAAACACAAATCTACACATTTATTATGGAAGTTCATACCAAAACCAAGCTTAACCAACACTAAGACAGACACTTAAATTTCGACGAATCTCCAGAGCATATAGAACATCAAGATGCGTCCACCATGCATGTTCAATTGGCAGGTGCCAATTTCTTTACATCAGCTCTAGAGTTGTTTCTAATATAGATCCACTTAGTTCCAATTGGTATCGTCAGAATTCCACGAAGGATCCTCTATCCTTTGCTACATGGTCTGTCGCTCATGAATCTACATTCCACAAAGGATTGGATTCAGTCTATAATGTAGAACTTGACACATAAACAAAGTTCTCAAATGTACAAGAGGTGTATAGCTTCTTTGGCTCACGACAGTCGCGAGCATAGTGACCTCTCTTGTCACAATTGTAACATCACACCCTTGACATTTTCTTCACTTGAGGACGTTTTCCTCTCTTGTGTTGGTTAACTCTTGATTTCTTGCAATAAGGACTTGATCCTTTGTATTCCCACATATTGAACGAATCAATACGCTTGTGCTTAAAGCACAAAGCCCTTTCTGAGCTAGAACCAGCATAGCAAATATCTATTTTCGGCTCAAATACCGTTAGGCGGTCCTCTACTAGCTCAAGGTGGTGCACGACACCCTCAATATCTTTCATAATGTGGTCAAGAGCTTCTAGTGCTTCTTGCTTTTCCATCACATATTGAATCTTCATATTCAATATTTCACAATTATTGCCGTTCATATCAGCAATTACATTTTTAGTTGCTGAACCATCGTTCTGAACACATCAGACATACATGCACGAATAATTAATGCCTATCATTTATGCATCCCTATTTGTATAGACCCATCATATTAATAAATAATTTCAAGTAAGGCTTCGAATCAAAAGGTCACTATGTTTCCAATCATCCTCCAAAAAATCCTAACTTAAAATTATTATTAATATAATTATCTTATGCAAATAAATTCTATGAAGTTACAAAAACTTCTATTACTACCCATGACTAATTACACACAAAGAATCAGCAATAACGAAAGCAACAGATAATTGACATACAATCAAAAAACAATAATGCTTTCAATTAACACAATTAGGTAGTAATCATTACACAATTAATCAAAGAAATAAATAGGGAATGACCCTTCTAATCTATCAGTCAAAACATCTGAGAAAACCGAAGGCACATTTGTCAACCATGGAAAAACTTTTGAAGAGCTTTCATGTCGCCTCCAAGGCGCATTCACTCGGCGCCATGTGGCGCTCAATCTAAGGGTTGAAGTTTTAGTCAACTCAATCCTATAGTGCTCTCTCACAAAAGCTTCCACCAGCCTCCTATAACCCGGGACCACGTTGATCTCCCATAGCCGATCCAACACTGCTTGCCATTCAGGTGGAAGAGTGTTCATCAAAGCCGGCACCTTCTGAAAATCCGGCATGAGATAACCATTCCCAGATGATTTCGTATCTGTATCATCTGATTGACCTTGACCACATGTGATACTAAATCACCATCATGCCACCGATAATCAGCTAACTCTGTCATCGACCTCTTAAGTCTTGCATTTCCCTCGTCCGCTCTCGGGATTGCAGGTATCTTTGCATAACGCATCATAGTTCCTGCAATAAATGCAGAATTAAAAATGGATCACTTATAATCCATAATTAATATAAGAGAAAATACATAATTTTTCAAAATTTATGCAACAAATGCAGAATTAAAAATGGATTACTTATAACCCACATATGCATGACTGAAAAAGAAAACAAATTTTTTTTTTTTTTTTTTTTTTTTTTTTTTTTTTTTTTTTTCGGGTCAACGGTAAAAGTCAACGGGTCAACGGTCGGTCAACGGGCGCGCGGGCCGGACCGGTCGGACAAACCGACCGCACGTGCCGCGCGCGTGCGTTGGCTGACGTCACGAAGACGTCAGCCGCACGTGCGCGGCACGCGCCAGCCGACGGGTCGGGTCGATCGCCGTCGGTCCCGGTCGGGTCGCCGGCGGGTCGGGGTCGCCGGCCGGTGATCGGCCGGCCAACCGTCGTCGGCGCTGACGTCATCCCCGACGGTTATCGACCGTTGGTGACGTCACGATGACGTCGGCGGGTGACGTCGCACGCGCGTCGTTCGCGGACCGCGCGCGTGCCGGTTCGCCGGCAGCTGGCGCGCACGTGCCGGTTCGCCACCGGCGCGTGTGGCGCATGCGCTGGCGAAGCCGGCGCTTCCAGGTGCGTCGCGCCCACGCGCAGCGCCTTCCGGCCACGCGTGTGGGCGCGTGCGGCGTCTCCCGGCGGCGGTCGACACATCGCCGGACTCGTCTCGGCGTCGCGCTTCTCCCAGTGCCTTCATAATTTGATTTTGACTTACGAAAACTCAGAACAAGGGCCGAAAAGCGCTCGGGTGTCGGGATTTTCGCCCGGTTCCGTACGGCCGAAGGGATTTCGCGAAAAATCAATCAAAAACATCAGAATTGATCGGGAAAAATGTGAAAACAGGCTCGATACCAATGTTGGGATTAACGGATCCCGAAAACCGGATTCGACACCGAATCGAACCCCTAAATCAATGCAATCAATGCGGAAGACGAAGCCCGGGAAAACACGCATTACCGATCGTAAAGCACACCACGGATTCGAGCGTACCTTGTTAGCCACAGATTAAACACCAACGCTGAAGAAGAGGAAGAAATTCTGGCCCCGATGATGTCAATTCGCCTTGAAAGGGAAACGGCGTCGCCTTGAGCGTTTGGGAGAAAAAGAGAGGGAAAGGAACGTACGTTATTCCAAGAGATATCTTCTCTCTCTCTCTCCTTCCTTTTATACCTTCCCCCTCCACGGGCCTTATTCCCGTGGGCCGGGCCTTTTGGGCCCAACTTGAGCGGATGGGCCTTAAGCCCATCTCATAAATCCATCATCATCTCCCAACTATAAGTTGATATCAAGTAAAAAGTTTGAACAGAACGATGACTTTGGTCTTGCAAACAAATCGCAAGAAAGAGCAGTTGCTTCATTCCCACCATCTCTCTTTAAGGATGGAAAGAGATTTCACATTCTTTTTTCTTCCCCATCTAGCAGTTTGCTCTTCCGTTTCTTCTTTTTGGGTTTCTTGCAATTCTTTCCGCTCGAAACTTGCTCAACTTCAACAGTAAAACTCTTGTTAATCACAGAGCCCAAATTTAGAGAAGGTACATCAAGTACAGTTTTTCCTCATTACAAGGATTGTTTAACCACTTTCATGAGTGTCGACTTAATCAACCGATGCTTGACAAGAGAATTAACATAAATCGGTTTGTAAATGCAAGCAGAAAGGTCATTGCTCAACAATTATGCTTTGGGTATTCATGCTTAATTATCTGCATTGACAAGCCGTAACAATTACAGTTCCAAGATCCTTTCTATCTCATTAGAAAAAAACTAGAAGTGACCAAGGCTAATATGTCCGAGCAATGGCTATATTAAAATGTACCAATTGTGTTCAAAGCAATGTTTCTAAAGAATCACGTGGTCTTTCTAGATATATTATTCAAAAGGAAAAATTATGAACTTTTCACAGGGCTTTAAAAGCAAAATCATATTGTGAGAATGCAAGTACTTGAATGTTTCAACATATGCATACGCGTGGAGTCATTGATGGGAATAAAAGGTAGGAAGGGGCCTCCAACAAATGGAGACTTTTCATTATTTTGAGGGGGTTCCAAACTCTTTTTGCTACATCGCGTCTGAGATTACACCTAGGACACCCAGCTATATGATCAATGCATTCAACCAAGTACTATTATACATATGAGTTTGGATTATGAAAGGCCAATGGGAACATGAAAACATAAAGATACCCACTTCTGAGTTGGATCATTGGCTTTTGGTTCTTTATTTTCCTGCCATGCTTGATTTTGCATCTCTTCCTCCAAGAACTGCAGTGTCCTCTTTATTTTGTTTGCAGAGCTGATTCCAATGTATGAGGATGTTAGATTAAATCATATGCTTCCACATGTATGTAAACATTTTGTCTGAACGAAGGCCTTTTACTTTGGTTGAGTAACTGAAACATCAGTTCCATTTCTCACTATAGTCAAGAGTCCATTCCTTAACCACTCATCTTTGGTTATGTACACGACCTATTCAAACTGAGATAAGTGCAAAGCTGAAGCATTTCCAGCGTATAAATGACTTCTCTTCTAGCAAAAAAAAAATGTAAAATAGGTAACATAATGTTAAGTCTCCAATTCAGTCAATTACCTTCTGAATTCGCCGTCAACAACAGGAGACAAACTTGCAGATTATTTCACGGCAGTGCTTCCATCCTGCTTTTGCCTCTTCTTGGCAACAACTAGTGGCGTTTCCATGACTACATCTGGGATTTTTGTCCACGAGTCCTTTGCAGAAGACTTTTTCTTAGTGGAGAAAATACAAAGAAATCTTCACCATCGGGTTCTAATGACTGGGCCTCAGGATTCTGATGTGGCAAGCTATCGTCCTTCCTTTTCTTCTTTTTGAACTTCTTGCAATTCTCTCCGCTTGGAACTTGCTCAACTTTGACAGCAGAACTCCTATTCATCACAGATAAGCAGATCCCAGGCAAAGTTGAATTTTTCCTTGTTGCAATTATTGTTTAACCACTTTCATTAGTGTCTAGCTGACCGACCAGTGCTTGCCATGAGAATACAAATAGTTCGCAAATGCAAGTAGAAAGGTCATCGCTCAACATTTACCCTTGAAGTAGTCATGCTTAGCTATCTGCACTAACAAGCCATAACACCAAGAGTTCCAAGATGAAAAATTCCGAAGTTTGCTCAAAGGCTTCAAGCACAACCTTTTTGAAAAATTTCTGGTTGAGTAACTAAAACATAAGTTCCAAGTCTCACTACGGTCGAGAGTCCTTGAGACAGTACCTGACCTATTCAAACTGAGATAAGTGCGAAGCTGATGTATTTCCAGCATATAAGTGACTTCTCTTCTCGTAAAAAAAAAGTAAAATAGGCAACATATTATCAAGTCTCTAATTCAGTCAAATGACTTCCAGGTTCGGCGTTGACAACAGAAGGAGATAAACTTTCAGATTATTTCACGGCCGTGCATCCATTTTACTTTTGCTCCTTCTTGGCAACATCTAGCGGCGTTTCAATGACTATATCTGGGACCCTTGTCTTTGAGTCCTTCGCGGAAGACTTTTTCTTCACTAGAGAAGATACGAAGAAATCTTCAGGGTCAGGTTCTGATGACCGGCCCTCGGGATTTTGATGTGGCAAGCTATTGTCCTTCATTTTCTTCTTTATGGACTTCTTGCAATTCTCTCCACTTGGAACTCGCTCAATCTCAACTGTAGAACGCCTATTCATTACAGACAAGAAAATCCCAGGTAAAGTTGAATTTTTCCTTGTTACAAGGATCGTATAACCACTTTCATTAGTGTCTAGCCAACCGACAATTGCTTGCCGTGAGACTTAATACAAATCATTCACAAATGCAATTAGAAATGTCATCGCTCAACCTTTACTCTTGAAGTAGTCATGCTTAGCTACCTGCACTAACAAGCCATAATAATAAGAGTTCCAAGACAAAAAATTCTGAAGTTTGCTCGAAGACTTCAAGCACAATCATTTTGAAAAATTTCTAGTATTTCAATCTTTCATCATATACGTATATGTGGAGTCACTGACATGAATCAAGATGGGTCCAACTTGTTGCTACGTCACATCAAAGATTACATGTGGAATGAATCCTAGGACACCCGGCTACAGGATCAATGCATTCAACCAGGTACCATTATATATGTGAGTTTGGATAACGAGAGTCAATAAGAACGTGAGGACATAAAGATACTCACTTTTTACTCTGATCATCGGCTTTGGGCTCCTTGTCTTCCTGCCATGCTTGATTCTGCATCTCTTCCTCCCCGATACGCAATTGACTCTTCATTTTGTTTGCAGTGCTGATTCCAATGTATCAAGATGTTAGATGGAATATATGCATCCGAGTGTATCTGATTTTGTAATGTTTATAGGGAGGCCCTGTGCTTTATACGAGTAACTAAAACATAAGTTCCATTTCTAACAATAGTCAAGAAACCATTCCTGAAATATTATCTTCAGTTAAGACATTACATAACCTATTCAAACTGAGATAAGTGTGCAGACAAAGCATTTCCAGCAAATCAATGAAAACTCTTCTTGTGGAAAAAGTAAAAAAGGTAACATATTGTTAAGTCTCTAATTTAGTCAATTACCTTCCAGGTTCACAGCAAACAAAAGCAGACAAACTTTCAGATGATTTCATGGCGGTGCTTCCAACATGCTTTCGCTTCGTCTTGACAACATCTAGTGGTGTTGAATTGACTACAACTGGGACATTTATTTCTGAGTCCTTTGCAGAAGACTTTTTCTTAAGTAGAGCGGATACAAAGAAATCTTCCTCATTGGATTCTAAAAACAGGGCCTCCGAATTCTGCTGTGGCAAGCTATTGACCTGATCAGATCCGCTAAATTCATGCTTTTTCCTAAGTCGTCAATAATGGTCTTTTCCATTCCTTGCTTTCTTGTGGTTTGGTTTCTTCTTCTCTGTTGTAAAAAAATTCTTGTAGACACGTCATATAAACATTCTCCTAAACTGAAGATGCGAAACTGAGCAGAACAAGAGCAATCAACATATCTGTACTTGTCCATGTAATGCCATCAGGTGTTCAAAGGAATGGGGGACTTGGACTTGCAGGATCTGCCCTCACTGGTCTATCACTTGTTGGTTTTGGCATCAAAAGGGTTCTGCAAAAGGGAGGTGGTTGAAGGGTTGGTGACTTTTTTCGGGTCAGAAATGGAGTTGAAAAAGGGGGCCTCAATTTTTAAGCAAGTGGAAGGGACCGTGTTGCTTCACGTGAATTTCGCTGTGAAACAGGATTTTTCTCTTGGGAAAGAGGTCATGAGGCTAATTAAATCTGTTGGTCAGGCTCTTAATGATTTTGCTGTGGCTGTCATGCTATCCCTTGCTATAATCAAGAGGTTCAGTGAGAGTGCTCTGGAGATCCTCAAAAAGGCTATTCTCACTTCATATGGGGATTACAAATTCGCAGTGTACGACCTAGCTAAAGTTTTGCAGCTGTCTAGATTCTTGCACAGGGTTAAATGTTGCGAAAGCATATGCTAGAGACATCTAGACTTTCTGGTCCTTGAATGCATTGTCTAGCGATGACAATATATATAAGTATCTCAAATGAGATTAATGGCTCTAAGCATGAGTGGAAGTTCTAATTAGTTTTTTTGCGTCCTATTTCTCTTACCTCTTTAGTTTTCAATGGTAAATTAGAAATAGGATATTAATCTTGATTTGATTATAAAGCTAAACCATTAGAGGCTGCTAGAGGGATGTCTGTGCATTGTGCACCCATTGTATTTGTCTTCTTCACTTGCAGCAACTGTAGTTGCTTGAAAAGCAGTGACAACACTATATATAAGCTTCTCAAATTAGATTAATGGCTCTAAACACGACTGGAAATTCTAGTTAGATTTTGTATCCCATTTTTCTTTACTTTTTAATTTTCAATGGTAAAATTAGAGATAGGATGTTAATCCTGCTGATATAGTTATGAAGCTAAACTGTTGGAGGATGCCAGAGGGACCTCTGTACAATGTGCACTTGTCTTCAATTGTGGCGACTGTGGTTGCCTTTTGCGTCTCCCATAAAAGTGATTATTGCTAATTCTCTTGATAAGATATTCAAGGGCCATGTAGTTCCCTCTATGTGGTCACTTGTGGTGCTGCAGAAGTACTCTCTTCCCTGTAGAAAGTTCTATCCCTCTCTCATTATTAAATTTTGAACCTTTTCTTTTTCAGAGATTGCAAATGGCTCCAGCATGAGATGGGAGAGGAATTTTTGCGAGGGTTCCAATTAGTGGAGAAGGCCGTTATTAGAGCAGTAAATTCTTTTCCTCTTGTTATATCTTAACTCAGTTTATGGTGGCCATGGTGCTTATTATTTTTTCATGGATACATGACACGATTTACCTGTGTCATCAAGGTAAACGAGACAAATTGTGGGCGGGAGCATATGGTGCCAAGCTTTTTGCAGCTTGCAATCCTTTTACTAGAGTCGGTGCAACTGGGAAATCAAAAGAAATTTTGCTACTCTGATGGTTCATCAATGTATCGAGGAGCTTGCTATACAAATGCTGAAAAATTTATTTGAAGCTCATGACATGGCCAGGAGTGAGGTTGGTTTGATCATATAAGTAGATAACCTTAATGATTCAAAATATTATGGTTCATATAAAAATGATAAACTGCTGTGTGGTGCTAGGTATATCAAGACTAGGATATTAATATATGCCATACGATTTGGCAGATTGTATATTGGCCTTTAAACAAGTGGCCATTACTCAACATTCAAGAAAAGTTTGCCATGATACTTAGTTTATCAATTTGGTAAATCAGGCTTAGTGTCCTAGCATTAGTCTAAAAGTAAAGTGTGCACATGGATTTGTAATAGCATATTGTAATTGCATATATACCTAATTTTTTTGCAATCTTACTGTACTGAAAGTTCTTTAACTGGACTTAGATAGTTTTGCTGCGTTCGTCAGCCTAACATGGTTTATGGCATGAGAACCTCTTCGGGGGTTTGGATGGAATTTGTGTTGTGCGAACAAGTGTCACAAAGCATGCTGGAAACTTTGGCTCTATGATTGGGCAAAATTAGTGATACTGTGCTAATTCTTATTCATTGATGCATCTCTTTCTCTCTCACCCCGTCTCCACATATGTCTATCTCTTTATACATACAGGATTTTTAGTATGTGCACCTAGGGCTCTCTCTCTCACACACTCCCTCTCCATATATCTCTATCTGTCTATACCTAAAGGATTTTTAGTAAGTACCCTTAGGGAGCTGGTAAAATTACATTGAATATGCTTTGAAAATATAGAAAGCAAGTTTGTATGCTAGGTGTCTACTCTTGTGTGAAACTATTGCACTCTATTGGTCTTCAATGTCTTGGAACAACTATATACGTGTGGCTTAAACAGTGCCTTTAGGACTCTATTTCAGCACTGATAAATATAGAAGTATCAGGGTAGGGCTTTTACTTTTAACATTTGGCTTTTTCTTGGACTTTTAGAGTTTGAAAACAGTTTCTTTTTTCAATTTTGAACATCTCCATTCTTGAATCTTACAAACCACATTATTTAAGTCATCTTACATCCTTTCACCATTTTTTTAAAATTTAAGTTAGTTATCTTCTTTTGGCTGGAAATTCAAAGCCAAACCTAACTCTAACAGCACTTTTCAAGATCTTGAAGGTGAGGAAAGTATATTAATTTCACACATCACAAGAAATTAAACAAGTCATTTTAACGGTTGAAGGTTAAAATAAACATTCATGTGATAGTTTAAGCTTTTAGATCAAGTTGACATTGGTTCCACAAAATTTTATACACTGTCATTGTAAGACAAGTTCTGTTCGAAATCTATCTAGGCCCCTCACAGGCCTTCATGACATTGCAAGGCTAAATACTCATGGCTCATCAACAGTGAAGTAGTACCATGGGGGACGGGTGAAAAGATCCTGTTAGGGAGTGAAATGGAGCAGGACACAGGTAAGCTCCCAAGAAGTTGGAGAAGACTACTATGGCTAGACCACTTTCTTGTAGAAAGAATGAGCTGGTGGCTCATAGGTAGTGGCTTGGTCAAGGCAACATCTTGGCACCATAGTGAAATTGAGTCTTTAACTTTAGTATTAGCTTGAATCCCTACCTAGTTTGTGCGGGAATGTTATGGTATTTAAATTAAAAAGGTTACCTTTATCCAACTATTTAAGATCGTAGATCAAGTTGGTAGTGCTCAACAAAAGGTTACACATGCAAAACTTACATTTTTAAGTATTCAATGCACAGTAAATGTAGCTTAGGAGAATCCTGAAGGAAATTAATAATACCATTTTGGTGCTGGTTCCGAAGGTGCCTAATGCAACTACTGTCAATGATTACAGACCTATCGTTTGTTGCAATACGGTTTATAAAATCATTACTAAGGTGCTTGTGAATGGGGTTGCGGGTGTTCTTCAGGACCTTGTGAGCCCTTCTCAAAGTGCCTTTGTTAAAGGACGTCGCATTAGGGATAACATCTTTTTGGCACAAGAGCTGTTTGCTGGTTTTCATGTGGAGCCTTATACACCCAAGTGTGCTATAAAAGTTGACTTTAGGAAGGCATATGACACCGTTGATTGGTGTTTTCTTGAGAGTGTCCTTCTTGCTTTTCGATTCCCTGATCGGCTGGTTCACCTTATTATGACTTATGTGAGGACTCCTCGGTTTTCCATCGCGTTGAATGGGGAGCTGCATGGATTCTTTCTTTCCTAGTGGGAGGGGCTTGCGCCAACGAGATCCTTTATCTCCCTATTTATTCACGCTGGTGATGGAGGTCCTCTCTGGGATTCTTGGGAGGTGCTCGAATTAGCTGGACTTTAGATTCTATTAGAGGTGTAGGCCTACTAGCCTTTCGCACATTTTCTTTGCTGACGATGTTTTTCCTTTATGCGAAGGTCATTTGCCTTCTATTAAGCTTCTTAAAGAAGGAATTCAGCAGTTTTCTTCTAGGAGTGGCCTTACTCCAAACCAGGGGAAGAGCGAGGTGTTCCTATATGGCGGTCCTTCCACTCTACGACAACAAATCTTGATGGAACTTGGCTTTCGAGAGGGATCTCTCCCAGTTCGTTATTTGGGAGTTCCAATCATCACGTTGAGGATGAGACAGGCGGATTGTGCTACTCTTGTTAGGTGTATCATCGCTAGGGTTGAGTCTTGGACTCATTGGTTCCTTTTCGTTGTTGGGTGTCTTCAACTTATTAGGTCAGTCCTTCATGCTATACAGGCCTATTGGGCAAGTGTTTTTTTTTTTTACATGCAGCTATGCTGGATAAGATTGAGCAGATCATTAGACAATTTCTTTGGAAATGACCTCAGTTGGGTAGAGGAGGTGCCAAAGTATCCTGGGAGGATGTCTGCTTGCCTAAAGTGGAGGGGGGGTCTTGGTATCAAGAGATTGTGTGAGTGCAACAAGGCGGCTATGCTAAAACATATATGAATTCTATTTTCACATAAGGAGTCACTTTAGTGCAAATGGATCCACTCAACCTTCTTAAAAATGGGGAAATTTTGGGTGGTGAAGAAGCCGACCTTATGTTCTTGGGCCTGGAAGAAGCTCCTACAACTAAGGATAGAATTTCGGCTCCCCTTCCACTGGAGGATAGGTGATGGACTCACCACGTTACTCTGGTTCAATAATTGGCACCCCAGGGGTCCAGTGAACCTCTTCTTTTTAGATTCACTCATCTATAGCTCCGGCCTATCTAGACAGGCCAGGGTTGTTGATCTCTTTGCTGAGGACGACCAGGCGATTAGGTCAGTGATCGAAAGCTGGGGTTTGCCGCTTCCTTCCTTGACTGATGCCTTGGATCGGTTTTATTGGAGGAAGGATTCGTCTGGTAGGTTTTCGGTCGCCTCGGCCTGAGAGCTTATTAGACGGAAGAAAGATCGAGTCACTTGGCATGGCTTCATTTGGAACAATGCCATTTTGCCTCGATACCAGCTCAATTTGTGGCTCATTACCAAATGGAGACTACCTACATAGACCCTCCTCATGTCCTACGGTAGGATCGAAGCTGCTTCCTGCCCCTTTTGTAATGATGTGCATGACTCGGTTGATCACCTCTTTTTTGGCTGTCAGGTTACTTCGGGAGTTACCTTCTTTTGGGCGATTAGGTGTGGTATTCCTTGGAGGAACAATCCATGGGAGGAAACAATTATTTGGGGCTCGGTCTTGCTATCCGGCAAGGACTTTCATAATCGCATCGCCCGCTTTTCTTTTGGTGCTTTGTGCCACATTGTGTGGAAGAACATGAATGACATACTCTTCAGGGGTGTGTAGATTTCTACATTTGCTATGAAGATGCATCTCATGAAGGTGGTCAAAGACAAAGCTTGCACCTTTAGAAATGTGGAGGATTCCCCAAGAAACAGAAGATTACAACGCTCTTGGGAATTGGACCCTGCTATCTTCACAGTTTGATGTGTAGCCTGGGTTCGTTTGGTCTTAGCGTGTGTTGTTTTTGTTTTGTTTTTTGTTTTTTGTTTTGTCTTTTGGCCACTTGGCCTTTGCCTGGCTTCCTTTCACTCATTTGAGATTGTTCTTTTGAGTGCGAGTCTTTGAAGCCGGTTCTTTGTATTTTTTGACCTCCCTTTTATATTACTTACTTACTTACCAAAAAAAAAAAAATGTAGCTTAGGCATCTCTATTTTTCTCCAAGTGCACAGGTCCACTATCCAAGAAGGCTTCGTAATAAGCAGAAAAGTTGTGGATGTAGAGGCATATGTATATCTTGTTTAGTAAATGCTAATATTGTATCTTCATTGCAGTCTTTTTGTTCGCCTCTTGAATTTCATTCGGTGTGATGGAGGCAATTGGTTCCATGTGGTATACAAGAAAACACATGGACCGACTTGCCTAATTTATAGTTTGTATTAGCAGACAATGTTTACTCTAGAATAATATCCTCAATTGTGCAGCCAGGAGATATTTTGAGTTTTTAATCTTGTGTGGGATGGTGCAGATGATTTCCATTATATAGTCCTCAAATCTATGACTTCAACTGGAAATAAGTCCTGCAAGAATGGAATGGTGGAGCTTATCCTTTCCCGATTTGTTTGTTCTTTCCCTCATGTCAATTCGTAATATTTGTACTTCTTGAGAGTTGTTTTCCTACTCTAGTGTGTTGGGACATGGCAATATACATAGATTTGCCTGAGGTTGTCTTCATAATTTCATGAAGCAGAGGTACTGTTATCCTAGTTCCCTCCAACGTCTGTAATCTGCCAATGCTGGTTAGGTACTAATTGCTGTATGGGTTGAGCTATACTCTTTTAGGTGGTTAGATCCAAGAGCTTTAGATTTACATTTATTCGCACAATTTTTTGGGATGCGCAAAGCTCAGTGAATTGCTTATGGTCCAAGAACAGAGGACTGTCTGTTGCATTTAAATCATTACGTTTAATTGTCATGAAGTGCAATTGCTGTAACTTTCTTTTTACACTTTTATAGATTGTTGTTATGCTCGATTTGTTTGATGTTAGTCTTGCATCGCATGTGCTGAATGAGTACAGGTGCACCTCGTGACTGAATATTCCTGTATCGTTATGATGGTCTTCATGCTGCAGCACATTTTCATATTACTATGACTACTATTAATTGAAACCAATTTGCTTATTTATTAGATAATTGAGCAAAGCAAAGTCTGGATCCTTTCCATGAAGCCTGAGCAGAGCATGTCAATTGTTAGGTAAGAGCCACAAAATAGTAATAGCTATTTCTAAAATTTTCCGGAATGGTGATTAAATTTTCATTTTCAGACTGCTTGCTCAACTGATTCGGAATTATCCGTATGCTATCAAGGAGCATGTGTCTCGGCTGAAGGAGTTGTTAGATTATTTCACTTACATGGATGGCAAGGTTGCATCTTGTCTTGTTGCTTCACTGTTGCCACTGATCAAAATCAGTAGAAATATTCTGGTATGCGATACTTCCATGTTTCTCTTTGGAAACTAGTGTCCTTTAGTTGTATTGAGAAAGCAGGAGAAAAAAATTTTGTTTGAAGATCATATGTGAGAAAGGAAAGATGTGTCATAATATGGATCAAGATCATAACTGACGCCATTGTTAGGCTGACCTGAGCAATGGCTGATGATGATACTATTTTCTCAACTTTAATTCGTAGATTCTCAAAATATTGAGCAACTAATCGATATACAACCTGTGTTTAGGTCTCATTGCAAGTTCATAATTTATCTTCAATAATCTAGCATTGTTTTCCAAAAATGAGATAAGTGCTGAAGATATATAGTTCTCTGTTGCAGGATTATATGATTTTAGTTATTCACAAAGCCATGTTTAGACGAGAAGATACAATCCTTCTTGCAGCAACGAATGCCATTTTTGATCTCATCTTGGTACATAAACAATCTAATGACAGTCTTCCCTTTCAAGATTCATCAAGCCAAGCCAGTTGCAGCCAGCAAGCCGAGGCATTCGGCTGTACGGGTGGAACTCTCTACCAAGAGCTGATTGGTTTGCTCCAGAGATGCCTTTATCAGCAGGTGTTGGCTAATCCTCTTTGGTTTTTTAAGAGTTATTTACTTTCTTTTCCGGTTCATTTGTCCTGTGATTACACTTTTAACTAAAGCTGGGTTGCTGTGCTCAGGCAAAAGTAAAAAGAGTCATGTACTCTGAACTTGTAAAGCTTGTCCTAGTGGACCCATCAATTGCTAGGCCGGTCCTTGATCTTCTCTTGCCTCATTTCCTACGTTTTTATAAAGAGGTATCAGTGTCTAATTTTTCTTGGAACGTGAAATTGAGTTTTCTTAAATTATGGGCCTGAGTATAGTGCTGAAAGTGTCAAAGTCAAACCTGTTCAATTGACCTACTTCATTGAGTTTCATGATTCTTTTCAATCTTTAGCCTGCATAATCTCTTGAAATGCACTAATGCATGTCATTTCCGGAAGTAACTTCTTGGTTTGCATATATTTGTAAAGTTGCTTGAGGAAATTTTCTGGGAGTTCACCAATATATTGCCTTTAACATATTATACTGCAGAAGTGGCATCAAGCTTAGTTGTTTGGCCTTTTCTGTGAAGCTTGATTTTGTCTTTTGTTGTGGACTGATTCTATAACTAGTAAAACTGCGCCTATTAGTTTTGATAACAATGGTGCATGGCACAATTTGTGGAGTTCCTATCTAATTGGAACTGGTACCTAGGTACTTATTACTGTTCTGTGTTCTTAATGACATAATTTAGGATGCTGTTGGCAGAGGCATTTCCAGCAACTCTTTATGCTCTAAATGGATGACAATGTATCTGAACTTTTAATGTTTAATTCAACTTGTGAAGAGCATCTTTTCCCTTTTTAATAGAATGCATCTATTTTAGTTCAAATTCTTAAGCGGTTATCCTTACCATGCAATGTTCCTAATCCTTGTTGAGCTCCTATCTTTTTTACGTCAGATTCTTGCTAATATGTGATAATGTGCTCTCTCTCTCTCTCTCTCTCTCTCTCTCTCTCTCTCTCTCTCTCTCTCTCATACTAAACACATTTTGCAGGATGCTGATGGTCAACTTGAATTAACCTCTTGTGTTGGCTTGGAGAATGGCAAATTTTGTCATTGAAGAGCCTCTGGATAGTCTACTATCTTGCGTATCATGGATTCTTCTCCTTCAACCGCATGGTCAATCTGAAAATTCTTTAGATGCTTCATGGACGTGTTTTGGGTTTTCCCTTTCCCAAGATGAGGTATTTTTACTGATGACTGGTGTCACACCCCAAAAACTACAAAGAATGGGGATGACACGGCCGTCATTCTTTACAAAGGACGCAGCTTCAAACACAACCAACAAACTGATATTAACTTATATATATATAAATATCAGATAAACCTTCAAATTGGTTGTAACATTAAAGTTTCTACAATCCACCAAAAGGAGAAAAAAAGATATACGTTTAAAACTCAGACAATCCAACTACTAATAAGTATCATTGCATCACTTCTTTAAACCATACCAAAAACAAAATAGAAGTCCCCAAAAGTTCCCACCGACTACGCACTCGCTCTATTCGTTGCTAGCTGAGGAACCTGAAAAGATTAAAGGAGGAATGGGATGAGCAACCACAACTCAGTGAGTAGTACATATCTTCTAAGCAGATCGAACAACCACTATGCATATATACAAAATAATACCAAATTCCATAATGCCAATTCAATATATAAAATACAAATCGAATCATATAAAAGTTATTTCTCATCATCAAAACTTTATACTATTATGGAAAACTCATTTAAATCACCATCAACAGTCAAGTATCAATGGTCTAATCCATTGAATAATCTCCATCAAAAACACATATCAATGGTCTATCCATTGATCAATCTTTTGCTCAATAACTAATCATGGTCACGACACAACGCCTTGTGACAAGGCGATCAAGATTTCCCCCTTGGCAAGGTCTCCACCTACAAAGCCGATGGCTAGGCCCAGAAGGATATCTTAAACCTAGTATGCATACCCCAAAAACCCCTCACTGGGTTCACAATCATATTGAGCATAAATAACCATTCTCCAATACCAGAAATCCAATCCAAAAATCAATATCTTAAATCAAACAAATAACATTTTGCAACATAGCCCATCATCCATTTCATATCCCTTTCTCAAATCATCATAAATTTTTCCATAAATCAGTCGCAAAGCAATTTCATATATGTTTCTCCACAAATCTCGTATAACGTGCTTTTCAAAGATTCGCAATCAACCAAAGGGTAGCAATTGCTCGATCTGCTTTTATGCAATAAAAATGCTCTTCTCAATTCAATATATATACATATATATACTTCAAGACATGATTTTATAAAACCAAAGAAGATATAGTACCACTCACCTCGTCGTCGACGACCAAACGACGAACGATACTTGTATCGTCGAATTCAAGGTCCTATCAAATAACCGAGAAAAATGTTAAAATCTAATAAAACTCCGTCTCTACTTCGAAACAACTAAATTATGCCTTAACTCTAACAAAAGGACTTCTACACGCTAACAAATCGCATAACAAAAAGTGATTGTTCAAGCCATTCGCAACACGAAATTTAAATGCAAAACTTGATTATGCCTTAACTTTCTCTTCCGAACTCCAATCCGAACATAATTATATTCAATAGAGAGCCCTTGAAACATATCACAAGAATCCCAACTTGGCCATCCCAAAATCAAGCCGAAAAATGACAAAATACGGGCCCAAAGCTGCTGGACGCGTACTGTTCACTGCGCGCGGGAAACTTTGAAATTTTGTTTCGGACAACCCATAAACTCAAATCACAATCCGTAAAATCCCATGGCTCCAAAACACCATAAATTACCATTCTTGCAAAAATACATGGCTCAACGACTCCAAAATTAGACTTTGCCGCTCAGTTTTCCAAAAATTTCGAATTTAAGTCCTAAATCCAAAAATTACTTCAATCAGACAAACGGGGGGCTTGATCTCTTACCGGGTGCTGTGTTATGGAGTCGAGTCAGCTTGGCGAGGCATCTGAGATGTGCAAGTGCCAAAATTCCTTTCCTTTTTCCCCCTTTCTCTTCTTCTTCCTCTTCTTCTTCTTTTCTTTCTTTTCTTTTTGGTAGAGGGAACTCTCAGCTTCTATTTAGCCGAGCCCTCTCCCCTCTCCTTTTTGCTTTACTGACTTTTCAGTTTCTTCTTTTGGGGCCCACTAACATAATATTACATTATTGCATAATATTACAACTGGAGCTACTAAGTGTATGGAAGCAATGTCAACAATGGCGATTAATTAATGAAGTTACTGCAGGTTGGAAGAAGATTGTCCTGGGATTCATTCTCCACAGCATTACTGAAGATCTGGAAGCTTTTAAGAGCTGAAAAATTGGAAGGTTGGTAAGCTCTTCATTATTGGACTATTTTAGTGTTTGAAGCTTGCATGAAGCAAGGCAGATCTTGTAAAAGTTTCAATACACGTCTTAGGAGGATTTGAGGAGCTTAGAATTCTTAGGTGCCCCTTGATTAGAGGTGGAAAATGGATGGATTAGTGCGGGGATGTGCGCATTGCATGCTGGGTTCACCTAAATAACCCACTCGACTTCTATTTTCGGCTTAATGATTCATGGATCATACATGATCCATAATCAATCAACCTTAAGCTAAACCCTGCCGACACCCACTCGATCAATTCACTTGGATTAAGTGCTGTTTTTGCTGCAGTTTATAATGGAGAGGATATACTGCCATCAGTCATCACCATCACATGATCCCACCATTACGACCTATGCCACCACTGCTGCTACACTGCCACCTCCAATTCCACGGCCTGTATCGTGATTGTTATTGCATTACCAACTCATCTAGTATTCTTATGTAATAATGATCATCACAACCACTGTTAGCATCTGCATCTCTTCATAGCCATCGCAACAACTACTGTTACTCCACTTCAAGTTCCATTTCATCCTGCCCAGTAGAATGACCAGAGAACCAATAACAAACATAATGGGCACGGCGGGCTCAGCCTGACATCCCTCTCGACGCCAAGGATCAAGGCTTGGGCGCCTCAAGGCGCTCGGCCTTGTCCCTGGCAGCACAACGAACCCCGGCGCGGAATGCGCCAAGGAACTTTAACAAGAGTGCGATGCTCCCGCCGCCCCATACACGGTGTGCGCGCGGGATGCCATGCAATCTCATATTAGTCATAACGACTCTCAGCAACGGATATCTCGGCTCTCGCATCGATGAAGAACGTAGCGAACTGCGATACTTGGTGTGAATTGCAGAATCCCGTGAACCATCGAGTCTTTGAACGCAAGTTGCGCCCGAAACCTTTGGTCGAGGGCACGTTTACCTGGATGTCACACATGGCGTTGCCCTTAATCCCCTCCGCCCTTTCAACGGGGCGAGTGGGACTTGGGCGCGTACGATGGCCTCCCGCGATGATCACGTCTCGGTTGGCCCAAAATTGAGCGTCAGAGCGATCAGCACCACGACATTTGGTGGTTGATTAGACCCCAATGATCAATGTCGCGCGTGCCGCTCATCGCACGCTCCGCGAATCTGCTCCTTACCAACGCGACC